>CM039673.1:395125249-396328069 GCA_022496015.1 Hordeum marinum | reverse complement strand
AATCATTTTTTTAGAAAATGCCTTAATTGGCTTTATTTACTTTTGCAAATACTTTTCAAATAATTGTTTGGGTTTGATGATTCAAAAACTTCACAAATTACCCCCTGTCTTGGAGTGTCATGTTACTCCTCTCAAATTTTTGTCAGGGTTTTGAATTCTTTGAAAATTTTGGATCGGGACCAATATGAAATGGATTTTCAAAATAATCCTGAGGTTTTCAAAAGATCTTTTCATTCTTTTAACTTCCAACTCATATTTCATATAATTTGAAGAAGTCATATTATCTTCTCTCATGAAAATCATTGAGTTGCATAAAGTTTTCTGAATTTGAAATATTTTAAAAATGGAAATTCAAATCATTTTCAAATCCCTTTTCATTTCTTTAAATGGAAGAAGTCATGTCATCTTCACTCTAGGGTTTTGTGATGAAATGAATTTGAATTCCTGGTGATCAAATGCAGATTGAAAGTTTTGGGAAAGTCATTTCCATTCCCTCTCATCAAACTTTCAAAATTTTCAAATTTTTAAATTGCACTCACTTTCAATCATTCAAGCAAACAAACAATCATTCATATAATTATTATAAAACATTCCAAATTTGGGATGTTACACTCCTCCTTCATCTTCTTGATCTCCAGGTAGCGTTCGTCCTTTGCCATGACCAGGGGCGAGGGCGACCTCCTTCCTTGGCTGCGAGGAGGAGTTCTCGTCAGGATCATGCCGCTACTTCAGCCGCAGAGGCGGCGGAGGTTCGAGTTTCGCATGAGGGAGAGGTGCGAGGGGCCATGGCCGCCACGAAGGTCAAGGTTGAAGGAGGCAGGGTGCTGCCCCACCCCTTCTTCGATGCCAAGAATCTCCGACGAGGAGGCCCACACCGAGGGGACGGCGTTGGACTTCGTCCTCAAGATGGGCGGTCCCCTTCGGAGCCACCTGCATCTCCCATGCCCCTTCTCTAGGGCGATGGAGAATGGCCGGCCATCCTTCCTGGGCGGGTGGCAGGGTGCTGCAATGGTGCGACGCGGGTGGAGGCTGATTACCCAGCGCGCCGCATCATGTTCCTCAGGCGCGGTTGGAAGACCTTCACCCGTGCCCACAATATCCAGGTAGGGCACGTTCTTCGTTTCAAAATGACGGAGGCCGATATCTCTCCATCAAGATGATTTATGGGGCTCCGGCATCCGCCTCGGCTGTTGCGAAGAGAGAGAGGCAGTGTCGAAAGCCTGTCCTCCGGCGAGAGTGATGGGAGGACAGCGGCAATGAGCCCGGTCCTCGGCGGTCAAGTCAGAGCCGAAGATTCGAGCTCGAACTGACCGCCGGCCACACCGTCATCGACAGCCTCATGCCTCTCCCCTCCCGGCAAGATGTCCTTGCGGGGTGCTTCAGTCCCGATTGCTGCCTCATATTCCAGCTCCAGCAGGCCCACAGACTTCGGCTTCAGGGGTCCATCCTCCTTTCCACCTGCTCCGGCCTTCTCCTCCGTGCAATGCTCGTCCAGGAGGGACCATCTTTTGCTGCCCATCTGGCATCCTTGCTCGTCCGCGCAGTGCTGGTCAGAGGGGGCTAGGCCGGGCTTCTGCCGGGGGACTTTTGCCATCTTTTTTCCTCTTGCATCCCACCTCTCCTTTCCATCTTTTTCTTCTTGTATCCCCTAGGGGAGAAATCAAATAAAATATGTACTTGGAAAAAAGGCGGTATATTATGTAAATTTCACCCCATTTTGAATGAATGAACGCGTGTTATCTTCCTTGTTAAGCTGACTTTATGTATGAGATTTCCCCTACGCTCTTTTCTGGATGGATCTTGTCGGCAACGTGTAGTCTACCACAAGCGCTTTGAGGAATGGGTCCTTAGCAGCCTGCTGTCGGTGCAACTAGCGGCAAGACACCTTGGGTTCCTTGGCGCGACCGTTCAAGGCGTCGGTCTTACTCGAAAACGGATAAGGGCGCGAGCTCTATCACTTGGGATCGTTGAGCGGACTCTAAACGAAACAAGGAGTGCGGGCGAAAAGCCACTTAAGCCGTTGAGCGGTTCTGAACGCGATGAGGGCGCGTTCAATCGCAACAAGGTTCCCGTGTGTGCAGGTTTTCCATACAGAAGTCGAAACCGCTCAAAGAAAATAACTTCGCGGCAAAGTTTCACACGGGGTTTTCGCAACTTAATCTTTTTGTTGCCTTTCTCCTTCCGACAAGTTTTTTTTGGAATGTCACACTCATGGGTATCTATACCATCCTCCCCCTCGGCAAAGCTGCATGCGAGGAAACCTTCTGCTCTTTAGACAAAGAAAGAAGAGAAAATATGGATATGGAACCTTGGCGGTTCGTTAGTTCTTGTCGGAATTAAGTGTAATTGCAATTCTCCAAATAACATGTACATAAGTAAACATGAGAAGACGAGTGGGATTGCAGAACACTTATCTTTATTCATCTACGCATAGGGTCTGAGCCTGGCTTTTGTACCAAGGATTACATGCTTCATCGACAAGACTTGTACAAAACGACGGTTGCTGGGGCAGGGCCGGCAACCGCGCCTCATGTGTAGAACTTTCGAAGATTGCTCGATATTCCAGGAGTTGCTCACCGGAACGCCATCTTCGGTCTCCAGGCGGACTGCGCCTGGCTTAGTGACTCGTACTAACCCGATAAGGGCCTTCCCACTTTGGCGTCAACTGTTTTAGATTCTTGGCGGACTGAACTTGCCGAAGAACAAGGTCGCCTTACTCAAGACTTCTGACATTGACCTTGCGGCTGTGGTAGCGTCGCAAGGCTTGCTGGTAGCGCGCAACTCTCATAGCGGCCTGAAGACGGTCTTCCTCAAGGAGTGTCGTGTCGTCTTGGCACAACTGCTCTTGCTCGAGCTCATCATAAGCAAGCACTCGAGGGTGACCCATATATGAGTTCTGTGGGGAGAACAGCCTCTGCCCCATAGACAAGGGAGAAGGGTGTCTGGTCGGTAGCTTCGTTTGGTGTCGTCCTGATTGACCAAAGAACCACTGGCAACTCATCAATACAGTTCCTTCCGCACTTGTGCAGCCTATCAAAAGTTCTTGTCTTGAGACCGCAAAACACTTCTGCATTAGCACTCTCCGCTTGGTCGTTGCTCCTCGGGTGGGCAACGGAAGCAAAACAGATTTTGCTACCAAGGTCTTGGACATATTGCATGAAGGTGCGACTCGTGAACTGTGTGCCATGTTGATGATGATCATGTTGGGAACACCAAAGCGGCAAACTAGTCCCTCAAAGAACTTGACGGCTGACCGTGTTGTCACCCTCATCACTGCTTCCACTTGTGGCCACTTTGTGAACTTGTCGATTGCTACGTACAAGTACTCAAAGCCCCGACATCGCGGGGGAAAGGGGCCCAAGAGTCGAGCCCCCAGACCGAAAATGTCCAGGAGAAAGGGATTGTTTGAAGGGCTTGAGCTGGTTGATGTAGCTTCTTCGAATGAAATTGGCATGCTTCACATTGGTTACTAACGCAGTCTCATCCTGGAGGGCAGTGGGCCAATAGAAAACCTTGCCGGAATGCCTTCCCCGCAAGTGCTCTTGATCCTATGTGGGAGCCACATATGCCTCTGTGTATCTCTGCCAACAGCTCGAGTCCATCCTCGTGAGAAATGCACTTGAGTTTCATGCCGTTTGGTCTCTTTCTGTACAGGACGTTGTCCATGAACTGGTACATATGAGACCGGCGGGCTACTTTCTCTGCTTCCTCTTGTCCCTCGGGGAGCTCTCCTGTTTGAAGGAATTGGACAATATGTTGTGCCCATGTTGGAGCCAGGGGCTTGACAATAAGGACTAAAGGCGTATCCTCTGCCGGGGGAGCATCTGCCTCGACGGCAAGGGCCTTGGGGCCTGCCGGAGTCTGTTGCGCCCCGGTAAGCCCGGCAGGAGTGTATGCTTCTACGGCAAGAGCTGGGGGGCCTGTCAGAGCATAGTGCTCACCGACAAGCCTGACGTCTCCTCTGGCAATCTTCTCATTGGTGGCTTCAGGGGCGCTCTACCGAAAAATACTTGCCGGAACTTAACTTTCTTCTCTTATGTTGTCCAGTCGATGGTGTCACGGAGGGTCGAGTTAGTTGGAGCACGAAAGTTCCTGGTTCCACAGGTAACTTAAGGGCAGCACATTTTGACAAGCCATTGGCAACGCTGTTCTCTGCACGTGGAACATGCTCCATTTGTAGGGCCGTCAAAACATTCTTCCAACTTCCTCACTTCATCTACATAGGCTTCCACCAACGGGCTCTAGTAATCTTTGTTTACTTGCCTAACGACAAATTGAGAATCACCCCTGGCAATAAGTTTCTTGATCCCAAGTTCCGCCACGATCCTGAGACCGGCAAGCAGCCCTTTGTACTCAGCAGTGTTGTTAGTTGAACCTCTCCCTGAGGAAAGTGCATCTGGATCACATTTCTGAGGTGCTCTCCGGTAGGTGCGATAAGCAACACCCCGGCACCGGCGCCTTGCAATGAGAAAGCTCCGTCAAAATACATGATCCACTCTCGATTAGTCTCCTTGCCGAGGAGAGTTGACTCTAGAATCTCTTCATCGGGCGTCGGGGTCCATTCTGCAATGAACTCCGCCAAGGCCTTGCTCTAAATGGTCGAAGTGCTTTCAAACTTAAGACCAAAGATTGATAGCTCCAAATCCCACTCCACAATCCTGTCGGTAGCTTCTGGGTTCCTCAATATCCGCTGTAGCGGGAAGCGGGTGAAAATGGTGATCTCATGTGCTTGGAAGTAGTGGCGCAGCTTCCTCGAGACCATAAGAAGGACGAAGAGCAACTTTTAAATGCCAGAATACCTTGATCTAGCCCCCTGCAACAAGGAGCTGACAAAATAGACTGGTCGTTGCACCACTTTCTTCTTTTGAACTATCTCTTTCAACTGCGCACATCCTTCCTTGCCGGCACCAGACCCTACCGAAGGCTGTCCTGGCTCATTGTTTGGGGCCTCTGCCACTGCCACTACTTCTTCTTCAACCTCTCTTTCAGCCACTAGGGAAGCACTCACCACTTGATTCGTTGTCGCCAAGTACAGCAGCAACGGCTCTTGTGTTTTTGGCGTGACTAGGACTGGCGGAGAGGAAAGGTACTTCTTCAAATCCTGCAGCGCTGCCTCCGCTTCCGAAGTCCATTTCATTGGACCTGCCTTCTTCAAGATTTTGAAAAAGGGCAGGGCACGCTCAGCAGACTTTGAGATGAACCTACTCAGAGCAGCAACACAATCGGCAAGGTGTCGCATGTCCTTGACTCGTTTTGGTGCCTCGATCTGTTCAATTGCTTTAATCTTGTCAGGATTCGCTTCGATTCCACGTTGAGACACAAAGAACCCAAGAACTTGCCGGATGGGACACCTAACACACATTTCTCGGGATTGAACTTCATGTTGATCTTGCGCAGATTGGTGAACATCTCTTCTAGGTCCGCTATGAGTGTGGCTTTGTCCTTGGTTTTGACCACTATGTCATCCATATAAGCCTCCATATTTCAATGCAGCTGGGGTTCAAAACCTATCTGGACCGCTCTCGCAAAGGTAGAACCAACGCTTTCAACCCGAAAGGCATACGCAAAAAGCAGTATGTACCACATGGGGTGATAAACGCGGTCTTCTGTTCGTCTTCCTTGGCCATAAAGATCTGATGATAACCGGAATAGGCGTCAAGGAAAGACAACAAGTCATAGCCGGCGGTGGAGTCCACAATCTGGTCGATGCGCGACAAGGGAAAAGGATCTTTGGGGCAGGCCTTCTTGATGTCCGTGAAATCAATGCATAACCTCCACTTTCCATTTGCCTTGCGCACTACGACTGGATTGGCCAACCACGTAGGGTGGAGTACTCCTCTGATCAGACTAGCTGCCTCTAACTTCTTGATCTCTTCGGCAATAAATTGTTGCCGCTCCAAAGCTTGCTTCCGAACCTTCTGCTTGACGGGCCGCGTGTGCAGACAGACGGCAAGGTGGTGCTCAATCACCTTCCTGGGAACACCGGGGATATCAGATGGTTGCCATGCAAACACATCGACATTCGCTCGTAGAAAGGTGACGAGTGCGCTTTCCTATTTGTCGTCAAGGGTGGAACTAATGGTAAAAGTTCCCCCCGTGCCATCCTCCTTGGCAGGCACCTTCTTGGTTTCTGGCAGAGCTGCCTTGGACTTCTTGCTCTTGCCGGTGGAGCTCTCCGGCACATCGTCAACAGCAGCACGACGCTCCGGAGAGGTGCGCTTGCCGGAATGTGCACCAGAGGCCTTGCCGGTCTTCTTTCCCCCGGGGGCTTTAGTGGCAGGAGCAAGTGCCTTGGCGGCAGGTGTTGTGGTTGTGCCCCGGTAGAGTTGGTCATCGCAGATAAGCGTGCTCTTCTTGTCGAAGTTGATGGTAATGACGCTCATAGGTCCAAGCATCTTCAGCACGTTGTAAGCGAAGTGAGTGGCCGCCATGAACTTGGCCAGTGCCGGACGCCCGAGAATGCCATTGTATGGCAATGAGATCTTGGTAACATCAAAGACGATCTTCTCCGTTCTAAAATTGATATCGTTGCCGAACATTACCAGTAGCGTGACCTTTCCTTTCGGCTGAGTCCTTCCCGCATTGACCCCTTGGAAAGCATGTCTGAGCTCGAGATCTTCGTCGGGGATCTGCAGCCTTCGAATGACATTAGGCAAGATCAGGTTCAGGCTGGCTCCGCTGTCGACTAACATCTTCGTCACCTTGAGGTTGCGGATTGTTGGCGAGACCAACAACGGCAGGCACCCGACCGCAGTTACATGATCAAGGTGATCCTCGACGTCAAAGATGATAGGAGTGTTGGACCATTTTCAGAGGTTTTTGTGCATCGATAGTGGGATCTGCCGCATTAACCTCTCGTGCCCACTGTTTAAGTTGGCAGTGAGAGGAATGCGACGAGGCTCCTCCTTCTATGCACATCGCCTCCATAGCTCTCTGGAACTCATGCTCACAGGACTCGTCGTCCTCTTTGACATCATCATCATCTCCCTCTTGCTTGTCGCAGCTGTGGGCGGGCCGATCCTTCTATTGCTTGGGCTTGACGCGGTGACCTCCTCGGCCAACATGCTTATTGCCGGACCCCTCAGCACCATCCTGACCCTTCTCCTTGTTGCACCTTTCGTATTAAGCCCTCTGCTTTTCGGCAAGCTGTTCAACTTGTCGACAATCTTGGAGGTCGTGGCCTCTGGTGCGATGGATCTTGCAATACTGCTTGCCGGAGTCTTTTGGCTTGCCGGCAGCCGCCAGAGAACGGCAGGAGGCGCACCCGGCAACATCATTGTCAGGGTCATCGATCTTGCCTTTCTTGGTGGTGCTGGGGTTGTCGGATCCTTCGACAGCTAGCATGGTTTTTCCCTTGCGCTTCTTGTTTCGACACCGGCCCATCTTTACCGGGGTCGTGGTGTCGTCGTCTTCAAAGTCGACCTCTGCACCGTCACCTTCGTCGGGGAGTCTCCTCCCTTCTTCAGCCCGAGCACATTTGTCTACCAAAGCATAAAGCTCGGTGACGTCCCTGACTCTGTTCATCGCCAGCTCTTCCCGCACCCTGCGGTTGCGCACATTCTAATGGAACGCGCTGATAATAGCAGTAGGGTGAACGTCTGGGATGTTGTGATGTACGCGGCTGAACCTCTGGATGTACTTGCGCAGAGTTTCGCCTTCCTTCTGGGGGATGATGTGCAGGTCGCTCTCCTGACTAGGAGCTTGATGGCCTCCGGTGAAGGCGCCAACGAACTCATGATACAGGATCTCTCTAGCAAGTGCATCAGCCATGATCTGACATTGGGCTTAAGCACCAATGGGAAGTAGTTGGACAATATCTTTTCGCCGCGGCCCCCGACAGCCTGTACCGCGATGGTGTAGATGCTTAGGAACTCCGACGGATGGATCTTGCCGCCGTACTTCTCCGGGACTTCTGGTTTGAACGTGTGAGTGTTGGGCCACTTGACTTGCCACGGCTCGGGGGTAAACGTTGGACAGCCCACCTCGTAAGGCAAGCTGATAGGGTACCCCAGCACGGACTTGTCCACAATGGGTCCCGCGTGCCTGTCTGACTGGAGGCGTGCTTCCCATTGCCGCTCGATCGTGATTCGTGCGTCCTCCTTGCCACGTTCCCGAAGAACATGACGCTGATCACAGCGCGTCCACGGGCCAGACGCCGCCGTTGAGTAACCGTCATGGGCATTGGTCTGTCGGACGGCGACCGACGATGCCGTCACGGAGGAGAGTGTGCCGAGGTCGCGCTGACCCCGGGCACCTCACTGCTGGCCTGAGGCGGCCCTGTGGGCCGAAGCTTGTCTGCGAGGCTAAGGAGGCTCTGAATGGTGGCTCTCCATTCGTCGATCTTCTTCGCAGCAGGAGGGAAGTTCAGGAGTAGCTGCACTCGCGCCACTGCTTCCTCTGCTGTGGACGGTGTCGAGCGCCGCAAGGAACGCGAGGTGCTCTAACTCCTAATCGTGTTAGAAGGAGCACCTCCATGGTCCCGCGTCGGCACGCCACTCCCGCTTGCATGCTGGTCCCGCGCATCTTGGGAATGATGCGTAGGGGCTTTTCCATGGGGACGCTGAGAACTGCGGGCACTGTGGCGCGGCTCTCCACGCGCGTCCTGAGAAGGTCGCCACATAGGCGCCGGCGTGGGTACCCTGGGAGATATTCTCCCGCCCCCGGAGTTCGCTGTACCACCTGCAGGCGGCACCGCTCTGTCCTGAGACCCAGGGGCGTGGAGGTTCCCACCGTCGTCGTGGGCGTCTCCGTGACGAACATCGCTGCTTGCTTGGCCTTGGTCACCGGAACATCGTGGAAGTTCCGGACCTCCGCCTCCTCCACCCACGTCCACGCCATCTCCTGTGTGTGCAGATACAGGGCGGATGCGGATGGACCAACTACAGTCAGGCCCTTCTTCTTGGGGGCCATGGCAATGATGAAACTGGGGTGCAGGTCACCGAAACGGGTTCGTAGAACCTCTTACGCACCACCCCCTACCTGGCATGTCAAAGATGTCGTGGGTATGAACACCTATGGGACCACGGGGGCCCCTTTCAGTTTGGTGAGGGGGGGGGGGGCGTGTTGACACAAAGAGCCGGTCTGGTGAGCTGCACACGGGGTGTTTTTACCCAGGTTCGGGCCACACGGATGCATAAAACCCTACTCCTTCTTGGTTGTATTGATCCTGTTCTAGGGTTCGAGCTACAGGAATGCCATGAATGGCTGCTACGTAAGCTTGGGAACCTTCTCTGCCTCTCTAACCTTTAGGCTGTCCGGTTGTCTAACTTCCTAACTGTCAAAAGCCCCAAAGCCAAAGAGTCCAAAAGTCCTCTTCTGTAATGCCATGGGTCTCCTTTTATACTCAAGGGAATCCCAACAGTGGCGTACAGTGTGCACGCGGGATGCACAGTGTTGCTACAGTGCTATCATACCTAACCCTAACGGAGTAGGACAAGAGCATTAAATGCACCATCAGGAGCCTCAGTCCATCAATGGGACGGGACGGGGGCTGTCCCATCGGCGCCGCTTAGCTCCCTCCAACATCGACGCCGCGACACGTGTTCAGGTGGATCGACACCTGTCCTGTGTGCTGGCAGTGCTTGCCGGGGCCTCGCCTTGCCGGGGGCCTAGAGGCTCTGAAGCCCTCCCGACAAGGTCTTGCCAGTAATCTTGAGTCATCTGTGCTAGTGCTCGATAAGCCCTTGCTAGGCCCTGCCGCCAAGGCGGCTACTACTGCCCAAGCATGAGTAAAGGGGCACTAGATGGCCCAAAAACTCTAGTGCACTGACACTTTCTTTTGCCATGGTATTTTGAAGAGACACAATTACTTCGTTAGTATGCTTGAAATATTATTGTTTTTATGTTAGCATTAAGCTTTTGTTTTGAGTCTTATGGATCTGAACATTCATGCCACAATAAAGAATATTACATGGATAAATATGTTAGGTAGCATTCCACATAAAAAAACTAGTTTTTATCATTTACCTACTCTAGGACGAGCAGGAATTAAGCTTGGGGATGCTAATATGTCTCCAACGTATCTATAATTTTTGATTGTTCCATGCTATTATATTAGGAAAACTCTTGTACTCCATCGGCTGATGACGCACAACAAATCAGCCGCCTCCTCATCCAACCACGTGTCGTGTGAAAGCGCGTGATGTGCTACGTATTCTCTTTTTTCCTTTGCGGTTGTGTGCACACGCTGGTCAAACATGGCATTGCCCACGGCTGTGTGTATCTTTTTTCTCTGGCCTATGTTGCAAAAGTTCTTCCACAACATCATCATTGTTGCAAAAAAAGATAGGAAATAAAATTCTACAACATGTTCTATGTTGCAAAAAATACCCCGCAACATAACCTGTGTTTCACGAATTGACGGTCATTGTTTCCGCAACGTGACCATTGTTTTAGGAATTGTTTCTACAATGTTGTTTCTGCAACAAGACCGTTGTTTCTGCAATGCGGTCGTTGTTTCAATAATTAGTGAGTGGGGAAGGGACAAGCGGAAGGTGCATGGAGATCGACCGACAGCTGCCTGTGCGTAGATCCAACGGCCAGCGAGGTGGCAGACATATAATGTGCATCTTCCGGTGGACGCCTAGTAGTCCCCATTATATTATCTGTTTTGGATGTTTTATATGCATTAATATGTTGTTTTATATTATTTTTGGGACTAACCTATTAACCTAGTGCCCAGTGCCAGTTTTCGTTTTTTCCTTGTTTTTGAGTATTGTAGAAAAGGAATATCAAACAGAGTCCAAACGGGATAAAATTCTATGATGATTTTTCTTGGACCATAAGAAACCCAGCATACTTGGAGAAGAGACCAGAAGAGCCACGGGTGGGCCACAAACCACCTGGGCGCCTGGCTTGTGCCCCCCCCCCCGAGTAGCCCTTCCAACCCTAATCTTCGGACTATAAATTCAGAAATATTCCCCCAATACCAAAAGGAGACATGATGATATTTTTCCGCCACCGGAAGCTTCCGTTCCTGAGAGATCAAATCTTGGAGCCTTTTACGGTAATCTGCCGGAGGGGGATTCGATCACGAAGTGCCTCTACATCAACTCCATTGCCCTTCCAATGATGCGTGAGTAGTTCACCACAGACCTACGGGTCCATAGCTAGTAGCTATATGACTTCTTGTCTCTCTTTGTTCTTCAATACCATGTTCTCCATGATCTTCATGGGGATCTATTCGATGTAATACTCTTTTGCGGTGTGTTTGTCGAGGTCCGATGAATTGTTGGTTTGTGATCAGATTATCTATGAATATTATTTGAGTCTTTTCTGAATTCTTATATGCATGATTTCATATCTTTGCAAGTCTCTTCGAGTTATTGTTTGGTTTGGCCAACTATATTGGTAATTCTTGCAATGGGAGAAGTGCTTAGTTTTGGGTTCAATCTTGTGGTGTCCTCACCCAATGACATAGTAGGGGTAGTGAGGCACGTATTTGTATTGTTTCCATCAAGGATAAAAATATGGGATTTTCATCATATTGATTGAGTTTATCCCTCTACATCATGTCATCTTACATAATGTGTTACTCTGTTCTTCATGATATTAATACTCTAGATGCAGGCAGGAGTCGGTCGATGTGTGGAGCAATAGTAGTAGATACATAATCGTTTCGTTCTACATGACACAGACGTGATGCCTATATGCATAATCATTGTCTTGGATATCATCATAATTATGTGCTTTTCTATCAATTGCTCAACAATAATTTGTTCACCCACTGCATTTTTTCCTTCAAGAGAGAAGCCTCTAGTGAAACCTATGGCCCCCGGTCTATTTTCCATATTATATTTTCAGATCTATAAACCAAAAATACCTTGCTGCAATTTTATTTACTTTTTACTTCTAGCAATATTTATATCTTTCTCTTTCAGATCTAATCCTTGCAAGTTACCGCGAAGGGATTGGCAACCCCTTTGTAGCGTTGGGTGCAAGTGTTTGATTGATTGTGTAGGTGCATAAATTGGAGCCTTTCTTGTTCCTCCTACTGGATTGATACCTTGGTTCTCAACAACTGAGGGAAATACTTATCTACTTTGTTGCATCACCCTTTCCTCTTCAAGGGAAAATGAACGCAAGCTCAAGAAGTACCAGGGTTTGTTCGGGGTATCTTCACCTCGACTGGAACCACAATTAGTTGCCCCTCAACATACAACACCTACTGAAAATATTGGTTATGAAATTCCTTTGGGTAAGTTCGAACAACTGCTAGCTAGCCCTTATGCAGGAGACGGAACTGAACATCCTGGTATGCACCTAATACATGTGGAAGAAATTTGTGGACTATTTAAGCTTGCAGGTTTATCCGGAGATGAAGGTAAGAAGAAGGTTTCCCCTTTATATTTGAAGGAAAAATCATTGACATGGTATAGTCTATGTGATGATATTGGATCATGGAACTGGAATCATTTGAAATTGGAATTCCACCAAAAGTTTTATCCTATGCATCTAGTTCATCGTGATTGGAATTATATATATAATTTCTAGCCTCGTGAAGGAGAAAGTATCGCGCTAGCTTGGGGGAGTCTTAAGTCAATGTTATATTCATGCCCCAACCATGACATCTCGAGAGAAGTTATTATTCAGAATTTTTATGCTCGGATTTCCCATAATGATCAAACCATGCTCGATACTTCATGTATTGATTCTTTTATGAAGAAGACTATTGAATTCAAGTGGGACCTCTTGGAAAGAATTAAACGCAATTCTGAAGATTGGGAAATCAATGAAGGTAATGAGTCAGATATTAGGCTTGAATTTGATTGTGTTAAATCTTTTATGAATACCGATGATTTTCACAAGTTTAACACTAAATATGGACTTGACTCTGAGATAGTAGCCTCTTTCTGTGAATCATTTGTTGCTTAGGTTGATCTCCCTAAAGAGAAGTGGTTTAAATATCATCCCCCAATTAAAAATAAAAATAAAGAACCGGTCATAGCTAAAGAAGAAACTATTATTTACAATGTTGATCCAGTTGCGCCTACTCCTTATATTGAGAAACCATCTTTCCCTCTTAGGATAAAGGAACATGCTAAGGTATCAACTGTGGTTCGCAAAAGTAATGTTAGAGCACCTAACCCCTCTAAACAAATTAAGGTAGAACCTAGTATTGCTATGGTTAAAGATCTCTTGGTAGAAAATATTGATGGGCATGTCATTTACTTCTCCGATGAAGTTGCTAGAATTGCTAAACCCGACGAAAAAGACAAACATAGACCCGTAGTTGGCTTGCATGTTGTCTCAATCAAAAAGGAGATCACTGTTATCATGGCTTATGTGATTTCGGTGCTAGTCTGAGTGCTATTCCTTTTACCTTATATCAAAAAATTATGTATGACATATCACTTGCTGAAATAGAAGATATTGATGTTACTATTAAACTAGTTAATAGAGACACCATCACACCACTTGAGATTGTTAGAGATGTTGAAGTCTTGTGTGGGAAAATAAAGTATTCTACTGATTTTCTAGCTCTTGGTTCCCCACAGATGACTTTTGTCCCATTATCTTTGGTAGACCATTCTTGAACACTGTTAATGCTAAGATAGATTGTCAAAAAGAAAATGTCAGTGTTGAGTTTGGTGATGTGTCTCATGAGTTTAATTTTTCCAAGTTTAGTAGACAACCTCATGATAGAGAATTACCTAGTAAGGATGAAATAATTGGTCTTGCTTCTATTGTAGTTCCTCCTACCGATCCACTAGAACAATATTTGCTAGACCATGAAAATGATATGCACGTGAAAGAAATGAAATCGATAAAATTTTCTTTGAACAACAACCACTACTGAAACATAATTTGCCTATTGAAACTATTGGAGGTCCTCCTCCACCTAAAGGTGATCCTGTGTTTGAAATTAAACAATTTCCTGACACTTTGAAGTATGCTTATCTCGATGAGAAAAAGATATATCCTGTTATTATTAGTGCTAACCTTTCAGAACATGAAGAAGAAAGCTGAGGAAGCACCAGGCTGCTATTGGATATACTCTTGATGATCTTAAGGGCATTAGTCCCACTCTATGTCAGCACGAGATTAATATGGAACCTGATGCTAAACCTATTGTTGATCACCAACGATGATTAAATCCCAAGATGAAAGAAGTGGTAAGAACTGAAATATTAAAGCTTCTGGAAGCAGGTATAATCTATCCTATAGCTCATGGTAGATGGGTGAGTCCTGTTCATTGTGTCCCTAAGAAAGGAGGTATTACTGTTGCTCATAATGATAAAAATGAGCTTATTCCATAGAGAATTGTTACTAGCTATAGGATGGTAATTGATTTTAGAAAATTAAATAAAGCTATTAGAAAAGATCATTAACCCTTGACTTTTATTGATCAAATGCTTGAAATATTATCTAAGCACACACACTTTGTTTCCTGGATGGATATTCTGGTTTCTCTCAAATACATGTGTCACAATCTGATCAAGATAAAACTACTTTTACCTATTCTTTTGGAACTTATGCTTATAAACGTACGAAGTAGCGCATAAACTAGGGTTTAAGCTTGTGTCACTCTAGCAACCCATCATCTAATAAATACTCCACAATGCATTCTCTTAGGCCCAAGGATGGTGAAGTGTCATGTAGTCGACGTTCAGATGACACCACTAAGGGATGTTGATCATTATACCCATGGATGTCATTAGTTCAGGTACTGTCGTAAGTCATGTCGATCATTATACCGAAGTGGAACCTTTCCTCTTCTTCGGGGTAACACATGTATGTATCGGCCTCCTCAGCCATTATGTCCCGTCCTTGAGGGGGGCGGTCCGGTTGGTCGTGCTGAGTGCATCAAGGATACGTGGGCTTGAGGGCCTTGTCATCGAATTGCAGAAGCAGGCGCCCGTGCATGTAACTTTTTGTTTTGATTCGCACGCTCGGTGTTGTACCCTTATTCAGCTGCCAAGACCTCCATCCATCTATTGTTGAGGGTATTTTGCTCGGCTCGGAGCTACCACTGCTTTGCCTTTAGGCTCTGGGTGGTGGCTATAAGTTGTCGCCTGAACCGTTCCTGATCTTGTGGGTCCTTAGGGATGGTGAACTATTTGTCTTAGAGGCTATCATCCTTGTTGACTAGGGGGGGAGGTATTTGTCATCCTCAAAATCGTTAAGATCCTCGAGGTCATCGGGCTTCTCGGGGTCCTCCTATGGTTGCTCTAGGGCTTCGAGGTCGTCGGGGTCTGCCAAGGTATCATTTTCCCCGATGCCCACGATAACTCCCCTTCCCTTGTTCGCCTTGGATCGCTTGTGCTGCCTCCGACGCTTTGACGACTCGTCAAATCTGTTGCCGTTCTGCTTGGTGTTTTCATCCTTGTCAGCGGGGTTGTCCACCATATAGACATCATAAGAGGAGGTGGTTGTCCATCCTCCCATATTGATAGGGGTTGGTGAAAGGATCGATATGGTTGACTAGAGGGGGTGAATAGGCAACTAACACTTTTTAACTTTTCCTTAACAATTTAGGCTTAGCATCAAATAAGTTGGCTAGATGTGCAACTAGGTGAGGAACCTATATGATGCTAAACACAACAAGCATACAAGCAAGCAAGGGATACAACACAATAATAGCTTGCAAGAAGTAAAGGTAAGAGAAAACCAAAAGTGGAGCCGGTGGAGACGGGGATGTGTTACCGGAGTTCCTTCCCTTGTGAGGAAGTACGTCTCCGTTGGAGCGGTGTGGAGGCACAATGCTCCCCAAGAAGCCACTAGGGCCACCGTATTCTCCTCACGCCCTCACACAATGCGAGATGCCTTGATTCCACTATTGGTGCCCTTGAAGGCGGCGACCGAACCTTTACAAACAAGGTTGGGGCTATCTACACAACTTAATTAGAGGCTCCCAACGACACCACGAAGCTTCACCACAATGGAATGTTGCTCTGAGGTGACCTCAACCTTCTAGGGTGCTCAAACACCCAAGAGTAACAAGATTCACAAGGGATTAGTGGGGGGAATCAAATTTCTCTTGGTGGAAGTGTAGATCGGGGCCTCCTCAACCAATCCCTAGGAAATCAACAAGTTTGATTTGCTAGGGAGAGAGATCGGGCTAAAACGGAGCTTTGAGCAACAATGGAGCTTGGGGAAGGAAGAGGTAATCTTCTTGGGGAAGAAGACCTCCTTTTTATAGCTGAGGGCAAAGCTGCAAAAAAGTACGGCACGGTAGTAACGGAACTGCATCACGGTACTACCGCAAGAGGACAGATGTAAAAAATTACATCCGTGCCTACTACCGCAGGCGCACGTACTAGGGCAGGGGACAACGGTACTACCACTCCACTGAGCGGTACTACCGCGGGCTCCTGCGGTACTACCGCTCCCTTGAGCGGTACTACCGCTGGCCACTGAAAGCAAGCACCCCCATAGCCTTCACTTTGCACAAACAAGGAAAACGAGCTGGAGCTCCATTGAAGCGAAGGAAAGGCGATGCAATAGAATAGATGTGTACGAGTTCATTCCACCCAAACCTTTCCAAAGTGGACCCCCTCTTAATACGACTTTCCTATGACTCAAATACACTGAAAGGAAACATAGAGAACAACCGTCTTCGATAAGCTCCAAGGGGCACCGAGTCATCTTGTGCCTAGACATGAGATATCTGAAATGCTCAATGCACACGATTAGTCCGCAAAGTCATTGTCATCAATCACCAAAACCACTTAAGGAGAAATATGCCCTTACAATCTCCCCCTTTTTCGTGGATTGATGACAATACAAGATTTGCACATAAAGATATAAAATGAGCATATGCAAACCCAAGATCTATAAAATATAGACAGGCTCCCCCTAGATGTGTGCATTCTATAGATATGCTTTGGACTGCAAAGCACACACACTAGGATCAACACTCCCCCTATATTTTATAAACAAGGCAATCCTTGTAACAGAATGTATAACACCAAATACGGAAACAAGGCATAGCATGTGAGCATGAAGATAAGGGTACATAAGAGATAGACTCACAAGCTACGAATCATACTGGACAATAATAAGATAAGAGTGATAGCATATGTCTCACACCATATGATAGAAGAAGTTTCCTGGACTCACACACAAACGACATAAACCAAAGTTCAACGAAAGCAAAGAGACAATGAAAAACAACGCAAACACTCGCAAATCCTACACTCTCTCCCCTTTTGGCATCGAGACGCCAAAAAGGCAGAGAGGACACCTAACACACAGGTGGTAGCTCCCATGCAGAAAGATCAGTCATCAGGCTCCTCCTCTGATGCAGCTGGAATGGACTCCTCATCTGAATCAGCCCACTGGAACTTCTGCTTCGCCATCCAAGTAGCCTCAAGAGTGATGTCCTTCTCAGACCCACTCGAGATGGTCTTGCCAAGCTTCCTTAGAATTCGCTTGTCATGCTGGCGACTCTCCTTCTGAGCAACGTGAGTCTGATACTGTCCCTTGGCCTGCATGCAAAACAGAGTCTTCATCCTGTGTGAGAGCTTCTTGGCCCAAGATGGCTCAGAAGATGGTGGCACATACATCTCTGAACTGTCATCTTCCTCCTCTTCGATCTCATCCTCATCAACCTCCATATGAGCAGGAGCTGGCTTAGAGGTGGTGTTGTCCCACTTGTCCTTCATACACAGTCGAATGGGCTCATGAAGAAACCAGTGAGCCTGAAAGTCCTCATCTGGAAGGGTCTTCTCCCAAGTTGTACGAATCAGGAGGAACAAGTAGGGCCCATAAATGGGGACCTTACGATGAAACACAGTAGTGTGAAGCTCAGTCCACATAATGTGAGAAACATCAAGGGGGTCAAGTTCTTCAATATGTCCTTTCTCACAGAGTAGCAACATATCCACCAGATAGGAGTGCACCTTGTCCTTGTCTCCCATGCGAGGGAAAAGAGTGTTGCGGAAGATTTGGTGCATGACATCAAGGAACGGGTTGAGCACAGAAACTCGCTCACCAAAGGGTAAAGTCTTCAGAATATAGTAGGGCACAAGCTTCTCCTTGCATGCAGGCTAGGGGTGGTCGTGAGGGAGCAAACCAACGGGCTCCTCAAGCCCCTCATCACGAACATGCAGCAGATCCATGAACTCCTTCTAGTTAGCAGACAGTCTCTCTCCATTGGTCATCCAAGTCATGGTCCGCTGCACATCAGAGTGGAAATGGACAGAAGCAAAGAATTGACCCACAATCTTGGGATCAAAGTCAAGATGGAACGAGATGATGTCCTCAATAGCAAACTGCTCCACCATACTCAGAGCCTCACCAAAGTATGCCTGGTTCTTCCTCATATGAGCCATGTCAATCCATTTGACAGGAACATAGAAATTCTTCTTGCCCTTGATCACATCGATATGGATGAGATTTTGTTGCTCGGTCCAAAACAACTCATTGGCCCTAGAATGTTCCCTAGGTTTGATATAGGGGTCGATCAACCGACGAGACAGAAACTCAGCTTGAGGCATGTCTTCCCAATTGTCAACTGACTCCTTGAGCTTGGATGCGGTTCTCTTGAAACGATGTTGCGGAGAATTGGACCCCTTAGGAGCATCTGGATTGCGAAGACGCTTTGAACTAGTGTCACGAGAAGGATTCGAGCGTCTTGGACCAAAACAGAAACCGGAGCCACCACCTATGACACACAATACAAACATAAGAGACGAATGAAAAATGAGTCAATGCAAAGACCAAAGCAGACACGAAAACAATATAGAGGTGAGAATGTACATGACAAAACGAGGTAGCTTTTGATCGAGCGGCAGTACTGATGGTTCACACAGAAGTAAAAAATTACTACCACTCCGGACGCGCTAGTACCGTTGTGAGCGGTAGTACCGGGGCAAGAGCGGAAGTAAAATTTTACTTCCGCCCGATGAGCGCTAGTACCACACCAGGTGCAGTAGTACCACACGGGGCAGATTTCACATGAACACGGATCTAAAAACCAGATCGGTACTACCGTGGATCAAAAGCTATCACGTTGTATCCTATCAATAAGCACTTCTACCGCACACACACTCTCAAAACATCCCCTCATGCACAGATTTGGCCAAAAATCACTAGACCAACTCATATTTCCCCCAAACCTAGATTCAAAAACAGAGAAGCAAAAAGAGGAGAGCTGGGGAAATACCAGGGTCCATGGAAAGAGGACGAAGTGGGGAACGATCCCACCGGTGGGAATGAAAGGAGAGTGGTCAGAGACGGAGATCTGGCGAGGTCCTCCGGCGCCGGTTGTGAGGAGGAGAGAGAGAGACGTGAGGGGAATGTTGGGGAACGTTGCATGGTAAAAAAAAAATTCCTACGCACATGCAAGATCTATCCATGGTGATGAGCATCTACGAGAGGGAGAGTGGATCTACATACCCTTGTAGATCGCTAAGCGGGAAGCGTTAAGAAACGCGGTTGGTGTAGTCGAATGTCTTCGCGATCCAAATCGCCGAGCGTCCCGCGATCTCATCATGATCCGTCCCGCCATCCAATCATGATCCGTCCTACGAACTCATCATGATCCGTCCTGCGATCTCATCACAATCCGTCTCGCAATCTTGATCATGGTCCTTCCGATCTAGCGCCGAACGGACGGCACCTCCGCGTCCAACACACGTACAGCTCGATGACGATCTCCGCCTTCTTGATCCAGCAAGAGGGAGCGGATAGGTAGACGAGTTCTCCGGCAGCGTGACAGTGCCACGACGATGGTGGTGGAGCAATTCCGGCAGGGCTTCACCTAAGCACTGCAGAAAACCGATCTAGAGGAGAAACTATGCACTAGAGGAACGGGTAGCACGTGGTTGAAAATCAACTGCAAAAACCCTAAAACCTCTAGTATATATAAGAGAAAGAGAGGAGGATACTTGGTGCAAGGGCCAAGCCCTCTAGACTTCGGCCGAAGTGGGAGGAGAGGAGGAATCCTCCTCCAATCCCAGTAGGACTAGGACTCCTCCTTATTTTGGCCTTTTGGCCTTTTTCCACCTTTTTGTCTTTGGGTTTTTCTTCCCAGACGCATGGGCCTTGTGTGGGACTTCCACCAGCCCACTAAGGGATGGTATTAACTCTCCCACAGCCCATGTAGCCTCTTGGGTCGAAATACCCCTCCCGATGGTCTCCCGATACACTACTAGCACTCCCGATACACTACCGATGAGCCCGAAACTTTTCCGGCGACCAAAATAGGACTTCCTATATATCAATCTTTACCTACGGACCATTCCGGAGATCCTCATGACGTCCGGGATCTCATCCGGGACTCCAAACAACCTTCGGTCACCACCATGCATAACTCTATACTACCGAAACGTCACCAAACCTTAAGTGTGCAGACCCTACGGGTTCGAGAACTATGTAGACATGACCGAGACACCTCTACGGTCAATAACCAATAGCGGGGCCTGGATGCCAATATTGGTTCCTACATATTCTACGAAGATCTTTATCGATCGAACCTCTATGTCAAGGATTCAGTTAATCCCGTATGATGTTCCCTTTGTTCTTCGGTATGTTACTTGCCCGAGATTCGATCATCTGTATCTCCATTCCTAGTTCAACCTCGTTACTGGCAAGTCTCTTTACTCATTCCTTAATATAAGATCCCGTGACTAACACTTAGTCACATTGCTTGCAAGGCTTATTGTGATGTTGTATTACCGAGTGGGCTCTAAGATACCTCTCCGTCACACGGAGTAACAAATCCCAGTCTTGATCCATGCCAACCCAACAGACAGCCTCGGAGATACCTGTAGAGTACCTTTATAGTCACCTAGTTACATTGCGACATTTGATACACACAAGGCACTCCTCCGGTGTTAGTGAGTTGCATGATCTCATGGTCATAGGAACAGATATTTGACATGCAGAAAACAATAGCATTAAACTGACACGATCATATGCTATGTTTGTAGTTTGGGTCTTGTCCATCACACCATTCTCCTAATAATGTGATCCCATTATCAAATGAAATCTCATGTCCATGTCTAGGAAACCTTAACCATCTTTGATCAATGAGCTAGTCTATTAGAGGCATACTAGGGACATGGTTTTGTCTATGTATCCACACATGCATCTAAGTCTCCGATCAATACAATTATAGCATGGATAATAAACGATTATCATGAACAAGGAAATATGATAATAACTAATTTATTATTGCCTTTAGGGCATATTTCCAACAGTCTCCCACTTGCACTAGAGTCAATAATCTAGTTCACATCACCATGTGATTCACATTGTTATGAATCTAACACCCAATGAGTTCTGGGGCTCGATCATGCTTTGCATGTGAGAGAGGTCTTATAGTCAACGGGTCTGCGACATTCAGATCCATGTGTACTTTGCAAATCTCTATGTCAAACCGTAAACACTGCTACCACACTCCACTTGGTACTATTCCAAATGGCTGCTCCACTATACGTATCCAGATTGCTACTACGAGTCATCTGGATTGGTGTTAAAGCTTGCATCGACGTAACTCTTTAAGACGAACTCTTTATCACCTCCATAATCGAGAAACATCTCCTTAGTCTTTTAGTCACTAAGGATAATCTTGACCATTGTCCAGTGATCCACTCCTGGATCACTTTTGTACCCCTTGACAGACTCATGACAAGGCACACACCAGGTGCGGTACACAACATGGCATAATATAGAGCCTATGGCTAAGGCACAGGGGACGATGTTCGTCCTTTCTCTTTATTCTGTCGTTGTCGAGCTTTGAGTCTCACTCAACTTCACACCTTACAAATCAGGCGAGAACTCTTTCTCTGACTGATCCATTTTGAACTCTTTCAAAATCTTGTCAAGGTATGTACTCATTGAAAGTCTCATCAAGCATCTTGATCTATCTCTATAGATCTTGATGCTCAACAATTAGGTAGCTTTATCCAGGTCTTCCTTTGAAAAACTCTTTTCAAACAACTGTTTATGCTTTCCAGAAATTCTACATCATTTCCGATCAACAATATGTCAACCACATATGCTTACCAGAAACTCTATAGTGCTCCCACTCACTTTATTGTAAATACAAGTTTCTCATAAACTTTGTATAGACTCAAAAAACTTTGATCACCTCATCAAAGTGTATATTCCAACTCCGAGATGCTAGCTTCAGTTCATAGAAGGATCACTGAAACTTGAACACCTTTTAGCATCCTTAGGACTGACAAAACCTTTTGGTTGTATCTCATACAACCTTTCCTTAAGGAAGGAAACGATGTTTTGGCATCCATTTGCCAGATTTCATAATTGAAAAATGCAGCAACTGCTAACATAATTCCAACAGACTTTAGCATCGCTACGAGTGAGAAAGTCTCATCACAGTCAACTCCTTGAACTTGCCGAAAACTTCTTTGCGACAAGTCGAGCTTTATAAATGGTGACATTCACCATCAACGTCTGTCTTCATTTTAAAGATCCATTTGTACTCAACGACCTGCCGTCAACGAGCAAGTCCACCAAAGTCTATACTTGGTTTTCATGGATCCTTTCTCGGATTTCATGGCCTCTAACCATTTGTCGGATTCTGGGCACATCATCGCTTCTCCATAGCTCGTAGGTTCATCGTTGTCCCACAACATGACCTCTAAGATAGGGTTGTCGTACCACTCAGGAGCAGTACACGTCCTTGTCGACCTACGAGGTTCGATAGTAACTTGATCCGAAGCTTCATGATCATCACCATTAACTTCCACTTCAACTAACGTAGGCTTCACAGAAACATCTTCCTGCGCTGCGCTACTCTCTGGTTGAAACAAAGGTTCAACAACCTCATCAAGTTCTATCTTCCTCCCACTCAATTCTTTCGAGAGAAACTTTTCCTCGAGAAAAGACCCAGTTTTAGCAACAAACATTTTATGCTTGGATCTGAGATAGAAGGTTCACCCAACTGTCCTTAGGGTATTCTATGAAGATGCATTTGTCCGCTTTGGGTTCGAGCTCATTAGGTGAAAACATTTTCCACACAAGCGTCGCAGCCCCAAACATTAAGAAATGACAGCTTAGGTTTCTATCAAACCATAATTCACACGGTGTCATCTCAACGGATTTAGATGGTGCCCTATCTAAAGTGAATGTAGTTGTCTCTAATGCATAACCCCAAAATTATAGTAGCAAAATGATAAGAAACATCATAGCAAGCACCATATCCAATAGAGCACGACTATGACGTTCGAACACACCATCACACTATGGTGTTCCAGGTGGCGTGAGTTGTGAAACAACTTTCACATTGTCTAAAGTTGTATGCCAAACTCATAACTCAGATATTCACCTCCACGATCATATCGTAGACATTTTTATCTTCTTGTCACGATGATCTTAAAACTTCACTCTAAATTTGCTTGAACCTTTCAAACGATCCAGACTTGTGTTTCATTAAGTAAATATACACTATATCTACTCAAATCATTAGTGAAGGTAAGAAAATAACGATATCCACCGCACGCTACAGGACTCATTGGATTGCATACATCAACATGTATCATTTCCAATAAACCACTTGCCCGCTCCATCAATCCGGAAAACGGGGTCCTTAGTCATCTTGCCCAAGAGGCATGGTTCGCATGTCACAACTGATTCAAAATCGAATGAGTCCAAAGATCCATCAGCATGGAGTTTCTTCATGCGCTTCATACCAATATGACATTTAACAAGTATGTGTACTATCATTATTAACTTTGTATCTTTTGGCATCAATGTTATGAACATGTGTATTACTACGATCAAGATTCAACAAACCATTCTCACTGGGTGCATGACCATTGAAGGTATTATTCATGTAAACAGAATAACCATTATTCTCTAACTTAAATGAATAATTGTGTTGCAATAAACACGATCTAATCACGTTCATGCTCAACGCAAAACACCAAATAACATTTATTTAGGTTCGTCACTAATCCCAAAGGTAGAGAGAGCGTGCGATGTTGACCACATCAACCTTGGAAACATTTCCAACACACATCGTCACCTCACCCTTAGCTAGTTCTCCATTCATTCCGTAGCTTTTATTTCGAGTTACTAACATTTAGCAACCAAACCGGTATCCAATACCCAGGTGCTACTAGGAGTACTAGCAAGGTACACATCAATAACACGTATATCAAATATACTTCTGTTGACGTTGTCAGCCTTCTTATCTACCAAGTATCTAGGGTTGTTCCGCTTCAGCGACCGCTCTCCTCATAATCGAAGCACTTAGTCTCGGGTTTGGGTTCAACTTTGGGTTGCTTCACTGGAGCAGCAACTGACTTGCCATCCAAAGTTTCCCTCCTTGCCCTTGCCCTTCTCGAAACTAGTGGTTTTTACTAACCATCAACACTTGACGCTCCTTCTTGATTTCTATCTTCGCGGTGTCAAACATCGTGAATAGCTCAGGGTTCATTATTTCTATCCCTGGCATTTTATAGTTCATCACCAAGTTCTAGTAGCTTAGGGACAGTGACTTGGAGAACTATATCAATCACTATCTTATTTGGAAGATTAACTCCCACTCGATTCAAGCGATTGTAGCACCCAGACAATCTGAGCACATGCTCAACGATTGAGCTATTCTCCTTCATCTTGCAGACAAAGAATCTTGTTGGAGATCTCATATCTCACAACACGGGCACGAGCCTGAGATCCCAATTTTACCTCTTAGAACATCTCATATGTTCTGTGACATTCAAAACGTTTCGGAGCCTCAATTCTAAGCTGCAATGCATGACGCACTAAACTATCAAGTAATCATCGGAACGTGCCTATCAGATGTTCACAACATCTACAAACGGCGCTAGAGGGGGTGGCGCACCAAGCAGTGCATTAAGGACATAAGCCTTCTATGCAGCAATGAGGACAATCCTCTGATCACGGACCCAGTCCGCAATATTGCTACCATCATCTTTCAGCTCTATTTCATCCCACAATACCGGTGAACCAAAACACGTCCAAGGGAGGAAGCAGTCTAAGCATCAACGCCCACAAACTCTTTGTGTTCTACTCGAGATCTCATCTACACATAGATCTAGCTCATGATGCCACTGTTGGGGAACATTGCATGGGAAACAAAACAATTCCTACGCACATGCAAGATCTATCCATGGTGATGAGCATCTACGAGAGGGAGAGTGGATCTACATACCCTTGTAGATCGCTAAGCGGGAAGCGGGAAGAAACGCGGTTGGTGTAGTCGAATGTCTTCACGATCCAAATCGCCGAGCCTCCCGCAATCTCATCACGATCCATCCCGCGATCCAATCATGATCCATCCCACGAACTCATCACGATCCGTCCCGCGATCTCATCATGATCCGTCTCGCAATCTTGATCACGGTCCTTCCGATCTAGCGCCGAACGGACGTCACCTCCGTGTTCAGCACACGTACATCTCGATGACGATCTCTGCCTTCTTGATCTAGCAAGAGGGAGCGGAGAGGTAGACGAGTTCTCCGGCAGCATGACGGCGCCGCGGCGATGGTGGTGGAGCAATTCCGGCAGGGCTTCGCCTAAGCACTACAGAAAACCGATCTAGAGGAGAAACTATGCACTGGAGGAACGGGTAGCACGTGGCTGAAAATCAAGTGCAAAACCCTAAAACCTCTAGTATATATAAGAGGAAGAGAGGAGGAGACTTGGTGCAAGGTCCAAGCCCTCTAGGCTTTGGCTGAAGTGGGAGGAGAGGAGGAATCCTCCTCCAATCCCAGTAGGACTAGGACTCCTTATTTTGGCCTTTTTGCCTTTTTCCACCTTTTTCTCTTTGGGTTTTTCTTCCCAGACGCATGGGCCTTGTGTGGGACTTCCACCAGCCCACTAAGGTCTGGTATTCACTCCCCCACAGACCATGTAGCCCGTTGGGTCGAAATACCCCTCCCGATGGTCTCCCGGTACACTGCCGATGAGCCCGAAACTTTTCCGGCGACCAAAATAGGACTTCCTATATATCAATCTTTACCTTCGAGCCATTCCGGAGCTCCTCGTGACGTCCGGGAACTCATCCGGGACTCCAAACAAACTTCGGTCACCACCATGCATAACTCTATACTACCAAAACGTCACCAAACCTTAAGTGTGTACACCCTACGGGTTCGAGAACTATGTAGACATGACCGAGACACCTCTACGGTCAATAACCAATAGCGGGACCTGGATGTCCATATTGGTTCCTACATATTCTACGAAGATCTTTATCGATCGAACCTCTATGTCAAGGATTCAGTTAATCCCGTATGATGTTCCCTTTGTTCTTCGGTATGTTACTTGCCCGAGATTCGATCGTCGGTATCTCCATTCCTAGTTCAACCTCGTTACCGGCAAGTCTCTTTACTTGTTTCGTAATACAAGATCCCATGACTAACACTTAGTCACATTGCTTGCAAGGCTTATTGTGATGTTGTATTACCGAGTGGGCCCTGAGATACCTCTCCGTCACACGGAGTAACAAATCCCAGTCTTGATCCATGCCAACCCAACAGACACCCTCGGAGATACCTGTAGAGTACCTTTATAGTCACCCAGTTACGTTGCGACGTTTGATACACACAAGGCACTCCTCCGATGTCAGTGAGTTGCATGATCTCATGGTCATAGGAACACATACTTGACATGCAGAAAACAGTAGCATTAAACTGACACGATCATATGCTACGTTTGTAGTTTGGGTCTTGTGCATCACACCATTATCCTAATGATGTGATCCCATTATCAAATGACATCTCATGTCCATGGCTAGGAAACCTTAACATATTTGATCAACGAGCTAGTCTATTAGAGGCATACTAGGGACATGGTTTTGTCTATGTATCCACACATGCATCTAAGTCTCCGATCAATACAATTATAGCATGGATAATAAACGATTATCATGAACAAGGAAATATGATAATAACTAATTTATTATTTCCTCTAGGGCATATTTCCAACAGGGAAGATTTAATGGGTATGGGGGAGTTCGAACTCCCCCTGCCGACTCTTAACCCCCACGCAGACTCGACAACACGATAGTACCGTAGGTCATTGCGGTAGTACCGCTCAATGAGCGGAAGTAATTTTTTACTTCCGTGCAAGAAGCGGTAGTACCGCTCCGGGAGCGGAAGTAATTTTTACTTCTGTGTTTTGGGGCGGTAGTACCATGCCGGGGACGCACCTGTGCAAGCACAAAGGCGGTCCAACTCCGGTGGTAGTACCGTGGATTACCATGGTAGTACCATGCTGCCCACAAAATGCATGATTTCAGAGAGAAAAGAGAAGAAGAGAAAAAAACTTTTTCGCGCAAAACGAGAGACATAAGAAGATGAAGATGCAAGTCAAAAAAAGAGCATGGTCCAACAGAGTAGAAAGGAGAAATGAGGACCAAAAAATGAACCACTACCTCGCATGAAGAGAGGGTGGTGGCCCTAGAGCCACCTATGTTTGAGTCAAATGGTATGGCACCGCGGAGAATTATCCTTGGGCTCGTGACCAAGACTCGTCTTTTGAAGCACATTAACCATTAGAAAAATGGAGGATGTGAAAGACTTTGATTAGTTTATGCATAATAAGGGGAGGGATAGTTCATTAAGAGAACTAGACTCCCCCTAAATCCATGCCTACACCTAGACAAGACATAATGATGAGTGTGGTGAGGTGTGCACTAAGTCAATCCACATTGCTCGAATCAATGATTTTAGCTCATGCCTTAACTCACAAAATCTTGCTTCATCCAATGGCTTCGTGAATATATTTGTAAGTTGTTCATTAGTGCTCAGATGGATAAGATTGATGTATCCTCGCTTGATGTGTTCCCGGAGGAAGTGATGACTAATATCAATATGCTTCGTCTTGCAATGTTGAATTGGGTTGCTGGAGATCATAATGGCACTTTCATTATCACAGTAAAGAGGCACTTTGTCACAATTGACACCATAATCCTTTAAAAGTTTGCCTCATCCAAAGAATCCGTGCACAGCAACTGGCAGCAGCTACATACTCGGCCTCGGTGGACGAGAGAGAAACACAGTTTTGTTTCTTTGAATACAAACTTACCAAAGACCGACCAAGAAATTGGTAGCCTCCGGAAGTGGACTTTCTATCCACACGGTCTCCTGCCCAATCTGAGTCAGTATATCCAACGAGATCAAATGAAGTCCCCTTGGGATACCATAAGCCAAAGTTTGCGGTACGAGCCAAATATCGAAAGATTCGCTTGACAGCCACATGGTGACTCTCCTTAGGCGCGATTGAAATCATGCACAAATACCCACACTTAACATGATATCCGGTCTAGATGCACAAAGGTAAAACATGGATCTAATCATGGAGCGATATACCTTTTGATCCACCGCTTTACCATTAGGATCACTGTCAAGATGGCATTTGAGTGGCATGGGAGTGTTGGCCTTGGGAGGATTGAGCTCATCCGTCTTGAACCTCTTGAGCATGTCTTGAGTGTATTTATCTTGATTGATGAAGGTACCTTGACTTCGTTGCTTGACTTCGAAACCAAGGGAGAACTTCAACTCTCCCATCATAGACATCTCAAACTTATTTGTCATCAAAGTGGCAACTTCTTCATTGAAAGCTTTGTTAGGAGAACCAAATATAATATCATCAACATATAGTTGGCATATGAACAAGTTCCCATTGACCCTCTTCGTAAAAAGAGTGGGATCGATTTTCCCAATTTCAAACCCACGGTCTAGTAACATCTCGGTAAGGTGCTCATACCACGTGCGTGGGGCTTGCTTAAGGCCATAGAGAGCCTTATCGAGAACGTATACATGATTGGGGAACTTGGGATCCTCGAACCCCGGGGGTTGCTTGACATATACCAACTTCTTAAGAGGACCATAAAGAAAAGCACTCTTGACATCCATTTGATATAATCTAAAGTTATGATGAGAAGCATATGCAAGCAACATGCGAATAGATTCAAGGCGAGCAACAGGAGCAAAGGTTTCACCGTAGTCGATACCCTCGACTTGGGAGTAGCCTTGTGCCAGCAATCTTGCCTTGTTGCAAATGACGATACCATTCGAATCTTGCTTGTTTTTGAAGATCCATTTAGTTCCATAACATTGTGGTTCTCCTGAGGTCTTGGAACCAATCGCCATACTTGGTTGCGCTCAAAGTTGTTGAGTTCATTGTGCATAGCTTCAACCCATTCCATATCCTCGAGTGCATCTTGTACCTTAAGGGGCTCAATTCAAGAAACAAATACGTGATGTTAACAAAATTTTGTTAATTGTTTACAACTGGTTACCCCTTTTGCAAGTCACTGTAGACGTTTTCCAACAAATGTTGTCTAAGTTTGAGCTTGGCAGCATTCTTGGTGGCTCATCTCTCTAAGATTTCCTCCATGGAAGGCTGAGGGACAACATTCTGAGAGTCATCTTCTTGATGATCTTTAGTGCCTTCGTGAGATTGCTCTTGATCTTGAAGAAGATCTTGAGCTTGAGCTTGCTCGGAGACATGAACTTGATCTTGGGCATCATTTGGTGAAACACCATCATCAGTAGATTGATCTTGCCCTTGATCTTGTCCATGTGGTAGAGGACCTTCATTTTGTTCTTCGGAATCGTGTGGGTCTTGCATCGGTGATGGTTCCACTTGAGTGGAACATTGTCCTTCTCCTTCGGCCACAAGGGGTTCCTCAATTGGTAGGAGGTATCCCACACCCATTCTTCTTATGGCTTGGGGAGGAATTTCATCACCTACATCACAAAGACCACTTTGCTTCACTTGGGAGCCATTATTTTCATAAAACTCTACGTTACTCGTCTCCTCAATGAGTCCTATGGACTTGTTGAGGACACGGTAAGCATGAGAGTTTGCAGCATAACCAACAAATATGCCCTCATGAGCTCTATATTCAAATTTAGACAAACGAGCACCTTTATTGAGAATGAAACACTTACAACCAAACCCCGGAAGTATTTGAGGTTGGGCTTGTTATCGGTAAGAATCTCATAAGGAGTCTTGTTCAAGCCTTTACAGAGATAGAGTCGATTTGATGCATGACACGCTGTGTTGATGGCTTCAGCCCAAAAGTTGTATGGAGATTTAAACTCCGCCATCATGGTTCTTGCCGCATCCATCAACGTTCGGTTCTTCCTCTCCGCAACACCGTTTTGTTGAGGGGTGTAAGGAGTGGAATATTGGTGCTTTATCCCTTCATCACTGAGAAACTCATTTAGGGTGTAGTTCTTGAATTCAGTGCCGTTGTCACTTCTGATCATCAAAATATTTGCATCATGTTGACGTTCGACTTCATTTGCAAAGTCGATGACGGTCTGTTGGGTCTCACTCTTCCTCTTGAAGAAATATACCCAAGTATATCTCGAGTAATCATCCACAATCACTAAGCAATATCTTCTTCCACCAAGACTGTCAAAAGATGGAGGCCCGAAGAGATCCATGTGAAGGAGCCCTAAGGTCCTCTTTGAGTAGATTGTTGTAGTTAGACGATGAGCCTTTTCATGTAGCTTTCCTTTGATACAAGCACTGCAGGCACGATCTTTGGCAAAACTCACGTTTGTTAGTCCAAGAATGTGATCCCCTTTGAGGAGACTTTACAAAGATCTCATATTGACATGGGCTAGTCGGTGATGCCAAAGCCATCCCACATCAACTTTAGCCATTATACATGTCGCGGTCTTAGTGGGTCGCTCGGAGAAGTTAATCACATAGAGACCATTTTCGACATGTCCAACAAAGGCTACTTTAAGAGTCTTGCTCCATAAAAGGGTCACAGTATCAATGCCAAATAAAGTACTAAAACCCATGATTGCAAGTTGACGAACGGAAAGTAAATTGTATGCAAGGGTCTCAACAAGCATTACTCTCTCAGTAGTTAAAGTCGGAGAGATAACTACCTTACCAAGACCCAATACCTTTGAGATTGCATCATCTCCAAATGAGACTTGGGTGGCCATAGATTCATCGGGTTAAACATCCACCACCAAGTCCTTGCTTCCGGTCATATGATTTGTTGTTCCGCTATCGAGCAACCATGAGACTCCCCCAGAAGCAAAGTCCTACAAGAGATCAATGTTTGCTTTTAGGTACCCATTCTTTAATGGGTCCTTTCATGTTAGCAACAAGGGTCTTAGGAACCCAAATACACCATTCAATGTACTCATAAGAAGAACCAACATATTTGGCATAAGCATGGCCATCACTAGCACGACACAAAACATAAGAGGGGTTAAAGTCGACGGTCTTGTTGGGGTGGGTGATCTTGCCCTTCTTGGCATTACCAACCAAAACTTTGCCTTTCTTCTTCTCATGAGGACCATCTCCTGCTCTTACAAAGGTTTCCTTGAGCGGTGGAATTTCCTTGGTGTTCGCCATCTTCTTCTTCTTGCTTTTGGGTGCAAACCCAACTCCTTCTTTTGCCACAACTTCCTTCTGATTACTCAAGAGATCATTGAGCATCTTCTCACCTTGGATGCACGTCACCAAGCCCTTTTCAAGCTGCTCTTTTAGCTTAGCATTTTCCTCCACAAGATGTGCATGCTCACAACATGGGTTAGTAGCAGATGCACTATCAATTAGAACAAAAGGAGGACACGTGGCAATTTCCTTAGTGAGTTTTACTTGGAGTTGATCATGTGAATCCTTAAGAGAGGCATGAGCACACTTCGATGCCTTGTGAGCATTATCAAGTGTGTCAAGCTCAACCTTGAGTCGATCATGGCCAACTCCAAGTGCAACCTTTTCAGACTTGAGCACACGGTTAAGAATAATAGCATGATCATAATCTTTACGTAATTTAGCGAGGTCCTCATTTTGTGACTCCTCAAGAGTCATACGAAGACCTCGCTCTTTATCAAGAGCAATAGATAGATCTGCTATCTCGTCGGCATAATCACGACTATGGCCTCTCAACTCCACAAGAAATTCTTCTTAAGACTCAATAGTGTCATGGGCCTCACCAAGTTGTTCCAAGAGAGCAATGAAGTGCTTCTTGGACTCTCCCTTGAGTTCACACATGAATTTGTCAAACTCATTTTTATCCTCTTTCGCCTCCTCATGTTTATACACACATTCTAAAGATGGAGTAGAAGAAATAGAAGTCTTAATGTTTGAGATTTTGGCATTGGAGGTTACCTTGGTGATACCTTTAGCCATGAGGCACCTCGCGACGATGTTCTCATTGGGGGGGTCAAAGAGTGACAGCTTTGTTGGGGTAGAGGAAGCAATTGCCATAGATGCCATTGTCATTCCTTCACCGCTTGTGTCTTCGTCATTAACATCATCATCCGAGGCATACTCTTCTTGAGCCACCAAAACTTTGTGAGGAGCCTTCTTGGTGAAGTTGGTTTTGTTGAGGAAGGACTTGGCCTTATCTTTGCGAATGAGCTTGCCACCATTGTCTTCCCTCTTCTCATATAGGAAATCCACCACAAAGTGACTCACATTACCACGGTTGTAGCATGTTCTCACACGTTGCTTGCCCTTTGAACCATTTGAGTTGTTCTTGGAGAAGTCGGGCCTTGTGTTTCTCTTGTTGCCCCAAAACTGTCTGGACGCAAGAGCCATGTGCTCATGATAAGCATATTTTGTGTCCTCAGGGCAACCCTCTTCTTCTTCTTCTTATTCCTCTTGACTGACCTTGGCCTTCAAAGCAAGGTTGGGAGAGGATTTCTTTGACTGTTACACGCGAGCGAGAGCATTGTCAGCTGTCGTGTTCAGATGTTCATTGCAATAAATTCATCCAACACATCACCAGAAGACAAGGTGTGAAAGTCCGGCCTTTGATGGATGACAGCTGACATGGCCTTGTTGTAGGGCATGATGGCCTTCAAAAACTTACGCTTGATCCAAGTATCATCCACATCCTTGCTGCCATGATCCTTGAGGGGAACAACGAGAGCGGTCACCCTTCTATAGAGCTGACGCGGTTCCTCATCCTCTATCATCACAAACTCATCTGACTGATCAAGGACGACTTCATAGTTTGACCGTTGAATGCTTGAACTGCCCTTGTACATGGAGATGATGTGTTCCCAACACTCTTTAGCAACAGTGAAGGGCCGCAGGTGAGGTAGGTCTTCAGTAGGAACAACAGCTTGGAATATGAACAATGCGGAAGAATTTAGCTGTTTATCTGCTTGTTCTCTTGGAGTAAGATTGCGTGGATCATGAGGATAATATCCTTCTTCAATGACTCTCATGAGATGAATTGAGATGTGATCTAAATGAGACTTGATACTGAAAACCCAGTTAGCAAAATCATTCTTAACAAGTTTAGGAGGAGGACCATGATTAACTATATGAGGTGGGTGCACCGGTCCTCCATAGACCACGGGAGGGGCAACTGAGGCAAAGATCCCCGACCCATTAACTCCTTGAGAACAATTATCCTTGTCAGCACTAGCCCCCTCCTTACCGGAGTTGACATCCGATGACGAGTTAGTGGGTTTAACCACTTGCGCGCATCAGTAGAAACTTTAAGAGTATTAAGGAAATCTTCGAACATGGATTGAACCTCGGTCGCCATGGAGGATTTGAGTAAGGACAAGGCCTCATTCAAATCCTTTTGTGAGACCATGTTCACTCCCATGGCCTCGGGAAGTTCTCCCACATGCTCCTGTTCGCCAACCATACTCTTTGCGTGGTGAAACCCTTAATAAAGAGACGTGGCTCTGATACCAATTGAAAGGATCAATATGGTTGACTAGAGGAGGTGAATAGGCAACTAACACTTTTTAACTTTTCCTTAACAATTTAGGCTTAGCCTCAAATAAGTTGGCTAGATGTGCAACTAGGTGAGGAACCTATATGATGCTAAACACAACAAGCATACAAGCAAGCAAGGGATACAACACAATAATAGCTTGCAAGAAGTAAAGGTAAGAGATAACCAAAAGTGGAGCCGGTGGAGACGGGGATGTGTTACCGGAGTTCCTTCCCTTGTGAGGAAGTACGTCTCCGTTGGAGCGGTGTGGAGGCACAATGCTCCCCAAGAAGCCACTAGGGCCACCGTATTCTCCTCACGCCCTCACACAATGCGAGATGCCTTGATTCCACTATTGGTGCCCTTGAAGGCGGCGACCGAACCTTTACAAACAAGGTTGGGGCTATCTCCACAACTTAATTGGAGGCTCCCAACGACACCACGAAGCTTCACCACAATGGAATGTGGCTCCGAGGTGTCCTCAACCGTCTAGGGTGCTCAAACACCCAAGAGTAACAAGATTCGCAAGGGATTAGTGGGGGAATCAAATTTCTCTTGGTGGAAGTGTAGATTGGGGCCTCCTCAACCAATAGCTAGGAAATCAACAAGTTTGATTGGCTAGGGAGAGATATCGGGCTAAAATGGAGCTTTGAGCAACAATGGAGCTTGGGGAAGGAAGAGGTAATCTTCTTGGGGAAGAAGACCTCCTTTTTATAGTGGGGGATAAGATCCAACCGTTATCCCCACTCTCAGCCCCGCGCGTCGCGGTACTATCGCAAGGCCTTTCGCTACTACCGCTGCAACATGCGGTACTACCGCTTGCACGAAAGTGTCAGACGCAGGCTGATTGCACAAGGCAACTAGCGGTAGAACCGCCGGAGCGGTACTAGCGTGAGCCCATGCGGTACTACCGCATGGTCGGTAGTGACTGGCACTGGAGATGCACAGAAGTACAAAATTACTTTCGTGCCTACCTTCGATGAGGGCAGAGCTGCGAAAAAGTCCGGCACGGTAGTACCAGAACCGCATCACGGTACTACTGCAAGAGGGCGGATGTAAAAAATTACATCCGCGCCTACTATCGCAGGCACACATACTAGGGCAGGGGATAGCGGTACTACCGCGGGCTCTTGCAGTACTATCGCTCCCTTGAGCGGTACTACCGCGGGCTCTTGCGGTACTATCGCTCCCTTGAGCGGTACTACCGCTGGCCACTGAAAGCAAGCACCCCCCGCAGGCTTCACTTTGCATAGACAAGGAAAACGAGCTGGAGCTCCATTGAAGCGAAGGAAAGGTGGTGCAACAGAATATATGTGTACGTCTTGATTCCACCCAAACCTTTCCGAAGCGGACCCCCTCTTAATAGTACGACTTTCCTACGACTCAAATCCACCAAAAGGAAATGTAGAGAACAACCGTCTTATGCCTAGACATGAGATATCTGAAATGCTCGATGCACATGATTAATCCGCAAAGGCATTGCCATCAATCACCAAAACCACTTAAGGAGAAATATGCCCTTACAATCGGGGTGCCGACCTCTTCGTACATGTCCTCCGCCCTGCCGGAGGCATAATCTAGCATACAGTGGCTACCAAGTGGGTGGTGAATTCCTCATGACCTAAGCTCAGACCGATCCGAACATAGGTCGGGTTTAAGTCGTCCACAATCTCCAACGACTAGATCCGGTCAAGCGCCTTGTTTAACATTGAGAGGTTGTCTAGGTCAATCTCTTAAATGTTTTTGGAGATAACCTCCGAGGTGTCCGCGAGGGGGGGGGGGTGTTCGGCAAGGGCCTAATTTGGGTGCTCGGGCACTGAGGCCGGGCCCGAACACGAGGGCATCTCTCCAATGGAGGGGGAGCTGAGAGAGGGACCGAGCAAGAGACCCAAAGTTAAGGCTTCGGGATTTCCGAGCTCATTGGATGAGACCAAGATCCTAGTGGGGGTCAGATCGCCCCGTGAGTCGGCGGAGAATTCGAGATTCTCGAACCTGGTCCCTTGACCGGGGCGAAGCTTCCGATCTGGCATAGAGGCCGGTCAGATCAGCATGCAACATGATGTTGCCAAAAGTGAAAACCTGCCCAGTAAGAAAGGTGTCCCCGTTGCAGACTTGATCGCCGATGATTAGGCATGCCATCGAACCTTCTAGGGATCTCACATCAGAACTCTCAATGAAAGCACCAATGTCGGTGTCAAAATAGGCAGATCTCGGGTAGGGGGTCCCGAGCTGTGGACCTTGGATCGATGTGTAACAGGGGACGAATGATACAATGTTTACCTGGGTTCGGGCCCTCGTGATGAGGTAAAACCCTACGTCCTGCTTGCTTATATTGATGTGGATGAGAATTATGGAGTTGATCTACCTCGAGATCGTATGAGCTAATACCCTAGATGAGTCGACCCGCCCTCTACGAATGGAACCCTCTGGTTTATATAGACACCAGGGGTACCTAGGGTTACACATAACCGAACTTCAACTGGGGATAGATACGTAGATCCCATCTTCAAGACTTGGAGGCCACACCAATCATCAGAGCTTTCCCTCTTGAACACGGGGTGGCCTCATAGTTCGTCCCTCCATTGAGTGGCCCAACAAGTCGGCCCATGGGGGATGAGCCGACGGCCCGAGGACCCCTTAGTCCCGGACTCCCTCACTCGCTCCCGTGTGTCTGCGTCGCAGGAGGTCCTCGTCGTCGACAGCAATCGCACCCGCCGTTGACGCTGTAGGAGGCCGTCGTCGAGTTAGGGTAACGCCTCGAATCATTGCACTCCCTGTTCGATTCTTGTGCAATAGATTAATTTCCATCTTCTTCCCACATTCTGCACAAGTTCCATCCTCGAAAAATTCCATTAGATTAGAGAACAAAGAATTTTTAGGTTTAACCGTCCGCAAACCGAATCTCGGTGTGACTGAGTCAGAAAAATCGGTTCTACCGATTTTGGTTTTAGGGCTATAGAGAACAGTCTCAGTGAAAGCGAGTGGCCATTTTTAGTGAAACAGGAGAGGCTGCCAAGTTTCTGTTAAGGAGGTTGTATGTCTCGGTGGCTCTGGATTTTTTGACTCGGTGTAACCAACATCCTTTTTGCAGAAAATTAAACTTAAGATTCCGAATTCAAATTTGAGAACACTTTTTGAATTTTTGTGATGCTCAACCCCTCTACTCTTCTATACTCTATTCACAAGGTTAGCATGTCACGGTCTAATGATAGCCAGAATGACTTCAGGGAGAGGAAAGTTGGCATTAGTTCATGCACAAGGCTAGATGCCAGTTCTTCTTCTTCAGAAGATCCACGCACCCCAAGTTCTCATGAGTTATCGAAGGCTACCACCAGGGCAAGGAGAAAGTTGAATTTTCATGAGGATGACTCGGACTTTGTGCCAGAGGAAGTGCTAGCCAAAAAGCAGCAAGAAAAGAAAAGAGAGGGCTGCCAAGAAATCTGCTACAGAGGCCACTTCAGCTAAGAGGCCGGTCAGGAAAGAGTATGCTAGCTCTGAGACTATGAGAGTACCTCAGAGAGCTAGAGCAAACACATCAGTATTTGTTGAGCCTTCAAAGAGCACTATGCCTAAGAAGGCAGGTGAGAAGAAGAGAGCTAGGAACAGGATTGTACGTGTCATTGGCAGGCCCACTTCCATGTTTGAAGACCGAGTAGGAGTTGAGGAAGAGGAAGTGGAGGAAGAGCCAACTACCAAAGCTCTTCCTTCCAAGAAGAAGAAACTGCTTGTAGATGCTATGCCCAAGCAAGCTCCATCCAAGAGCAAGCACTCTGCACCCAAGAAGCCTACAACACCCAAGAGGACCACCACAGGTATTCCTCTTGCTACAAAGAACAAGATCTCTACTTCCAAAGATGATGAGGAAGAGAACATGCCAGCTTTGAGGAAACCGAGGCCACACATGCCAGGGCATAATGATGCTCATCCCATTGCTGAGGACATGAAGAAGAGAAGGGATTCGAGACTGAGGAAGTGGATGTAGTGTCCAGCCCTCATTCCATTGATGATGATGATGATGATGATGACCCACCTTTGAGGACCATCATTCAGTTCAAGACCTAGTCCAGGACTCCTATTGTGCCAACTCTAGAGACGAGGCCTACTTCATCAGCACCTGCCACAACCCCATCAGTTCCTCCCGCACCTCTAGTGTCTACTCCACCACCTCAAAGGACTTCGGCCAAAGCGTTTGCAGATACTCTTCTCTCGAATCCTTCGACAACTACAAGAGCAGCTTCATCGTCTCATGGAGGAGAACATGCCCAGAGCGACGATAGCTTTGAACTTTTTGGTAACTTGTTGCCAAAGGAGGAGACATTATAGATCATAGGGCTTTGAGAGAGAGAGAGAGTGTGTGTTGCATTTTGGTTCCTCTCTCTAGTTTAAAAACATTTGGTTTATCGTTCGTTTGAAAACTTTGTCAGTGTTTGATCATTTACTATTGTATAATGCTACTACTTTGTTATCCTTGAGATGTCTGTATGATGATCATTTACTTAATGTTTGGTGTGATGTGCTTATGTAATTCATTCATATTAATTCTTGCACACCACCAAGTTGTATGTGACATGGAAGAGTGACCCATGATCCTAATCGATTGTGCATTTGCATTCAAACGCAATTTCAAATAATGCACAATTTTAGGGGGGTCTATTTCTTATGACATACCTCTCAAAGCGATGATGCTATTCATTGATTATATCTTTTATCAAAGCTTTGATCTATATGTTGTCATCAATTACCAAAAAGGGGGAGATTGAAAGCACAACTTCTCCCTAGGTGGGTTTGGTAATTAATAACAACATATATTTCATTGGACTAATGTTTCCACCAAGTGTATCTCAAGAAAAGGTTCAATGATGGGTTGTCTAAAGGATTATGTGGAGAACCTCCCCATGGATAGGAAGGAATAGGATTGGCCATGCTTCAAGATTGAGGACTCTACATTTTACATTTTGTGAGTAATCACTTTTGAGCCCATAGGAAAGGCAATACTACTAAAAGAGAATGAGGAATTATGATGATCTGGTTGCTCAAGTGCTTAGAGATTAGCCACGAAAAATACTCACCCACTTTCCCACAAAAATCTTCTATCCAAAGCCAAAAGTCAAAATCTGGTGACACCAATATTTCTCATTCGGATCCACCAAGTTTTACCCTAGACAGAAGCACAACCAAACCCTAGCATCTCGGTACTACCACATCCCATTTGGTACAACCGAAAACAGTGACCAACTTTCTGTTAACCAATTTCTTAAAATTGGTCCCACTGAGTTTAAGGAATCGGTGACACAGAGACTTGGTAACTACCTAGGTCACCCATATCGGTACCACCGAGAATTATATATCGGTCTCACCGAGAAGGCCAAAGTTGCCACATTTTTCACTAGTCGGTGCAACCAAGTTTTTGCTCCGGTTTCACCGAGTTGGGCAATAATGTTGTAACGATTGGTTTTTTGGAGATGACTATATATACCCCTTCACCATCTCTCACTTACAAGAGAAGCACTCAGAACACCCACCCACTTGCCCTATCCATTTTTCTAAGAGGGAGCCACCTACTCATGTGTTGAGATCAATATCAAACACTCCAACCATATGAATCTTGATTTCTAGCCTCCCTAAGTTGCTTTCCATCCAATCAATCTCTTCTACCCATGCAAATCCGTGAGAGAGTGATTGAGTGTTGAGGAGATTATCTTTTGAAGCACAAGAGGAAGGAGTTCATCATACTTACCACATCTATTACCTTTTGGAGGGTGGCGCCTCCTAGACTGGTTAGGTGTCGCTTGGGAGCCTCCTACTTCGTATTGTGGAGTTGAACCAAGAAGTTTGTAAGGGCAGGGAGATCGCCTACTTCATGAAGATCTACCCCGAGTAAGGCTAGTCCTCCGTGGACGAAGGCCTTGATGGCATAGACAAGGTTGCTTCTTCGTGGACCCCTTGTGGGTGGAGCCCTTCGTGGACTCTCGCGGTCGCTACCCTCCGTGGGTTGAAGTCTCCATCAACGTGGACATACGATAGCACCACCTACCGGAACCACACCAAAAATCTCCGTGTCAACCTTGCGTTTGTCTTCCTATCCCTATCCTCTATTTACATGTGCTTGTCTTTACTTTCCGCTGCTATACTTGTAGACATGCATGTGTAGGGTGAACTTGATTTGCAACAAATGATAAAACTTGCATAGAATTAAAATTGTGAAAAGGTTATGTTTCTAATTTGTCAAGTAGTCTAATCACCCCCCTCCAGACCTACTTTCGATCCTACGGGATGGGCCTATCTGCATGGGCCCTGGCGGCGGGGGGTGGGGGTGGGGGAAGAATGAAGAGGCAAGTGGCGGATTAGGGTTGAGGGCGCACAGAAATCGAGGCGAGGCTAGGGTTTCCAGATTTTGAGGGGGTTTCCCTTCCTTTTATAGGCAGGGTGGCTAGGAGAGGTTTATTTTAGTCCGTTTTTCGACTCTCCAATCGAAATAGACGGCTCCGACGATAGCTAGGCATTAGGTGGATTTGGTGGGTTGTGTGTATGGGCGAGGTGGGGATTAGAGGGAAGTTGCAGACCTTGTGAGAGCTTTTAAAACCGAAAACGTATGTTGTTTTACCGACGATCGTCTCGCTATATGTTTAACTGCTGGGGTATCAAACAATCTATGAATGCGAAAAAATTGGCAGGCGGTCTACCTACAATAAACCAAGACCGCTCACAGATTTTCAACCCATTTAGAGAATATTTTATACCCACTTATGAAACAAGTTTTTACGATGCCGCGGGGCGCGTGCAAGTGTGATTGATCTTGAAACGGTCAACGAAGAGAATGGGGAGAACCGGCAACTACGAACGGATACAAGTTTTGAAAAATGATGGCAATGAAGTGTCGATGCAATACGAATGATGCGATGATGAATGCGACAAACAAATAAAACACATGGCGATAAAGAAACACACGAACAAAATCTAGAGCATTGGTCTCGGGCTGTTACAACTCTCACCCCTGTCTCCAACAAGTGGTAGTAGGAGCGGCGGTAGGCGTGATAGTACCGCTTGGTCAGGTACTACCGCCCTGTCTACGTTGTACTACTGCTTGAAGTCCTGTGGTGCCAGTCCAAGCGGTAGTACCGCTTGTGTGCTTCTGTGAGCACATAACGGTTTGATTTGCACTATCGCTATATAAGGGGGTCTTATTCCCCCAAAAGACTCACCTCTTTCCCCCCAAAGCTCCATTGTTTCCCCCTAAGCTTATTTTCGCCCGATCCCTCTCCCTGGCTATCAAAACTTGTTGATTCTCTAGAGTTTTCTTGAGAGGACCTCGATCTACACTTGCACCACAAGAAATTTGATCCCCCCAGTAACCCCTTGTGAATCTTCTTACTCTTGGGCGTTTGGGCACCCTAGACGCCTCAGAGCCACATTCCATTTGTGGTGAAGCTCCGTGGTGGTGTTGGGAGCCTCCAATTAAGTTGTGGAGATTGTCCCAACCTTGTTTGTAAAGGTTCGGTCGCCGCCTTCATGGGCAACGCTAGTGGTATCATGACATCTTTTATTGTGCAAGGGCGATAAGAGAATACGGTGGCCCCAGTGGCTTCTTGGGGGAGCATTGTACCTACACACCGCTCCAACGGAGACGTACCTCCTCTCAAAGGGAGGGTACTTCGGTAACAAATCCTCGTCTTCATCGATTCCACTCGTGGTTACTTCTTACCTTTACTTTGTGCAAGCTTTGTTGTCTTTTGTATCTTGTGCTTGCTATTGTTGTTGTCATTGAGCTCATCATATAGGTTGTCCACGTAGTTGCATATCTAGAAAACCTATCTTATTGTTGAGTCTAATTCGTTAAAAAGAACCTAGAAATTGTTAGTCGCCTATTCACCCCCCTCTAGTCGACCATATCGATCCTTTCAATGGCCAAGTCCGTCAGTGGCTTTCCATAGTGCATAATCGATTTCTTTATCACATGAACGCCTCGACATCAAAGGATGAACAAAGGTAATGAAAGTGCGTACGTAAAATGGCGACAACATGGATGTGCGCATGTCACAAAGTGGGGACATGTGGATCTCTATTCTTCATTTTGGAGATGGAGGGGTTGACCTGTTTTATTCCATTTTACCTAAGAGAGAGGAGTACGTCCTAGCTAGTATTTGTCATGTGCTACAATGATGATGAGTTATTTACCTAGGATGATAACAATTAGCTAGTGTTGGTTAACTTGACACGTGCTAGATGATGAGTCTTTATATGACTATGATGACGATTATGAGGGGGGCATGGTACTTGTCATGTATTAGTGTGATGATGAGTTATGATAGCGATGAGTTGTTATGTCATTGGGTCATTGGGTCGAAAAAACACATATTAGATTATAGTGGATGGATCCAATTAACCAAGTTAGATTAGTAGAAGATATGATGATGAGTTATGATAATGCCTTCATTTGACACTTGTGTGTCGTCCTAACGTCATATCGTCCTACTAATCCAACTTGCTAATTGGATCCATCCACCTTAATCTAATCGGTGTTTGTTTCACTACTTCGTTGCTAATGTATAAAAATTTGTATAACAGTGGAAAAATACAGAATAAAACACACACTAATAGCAGTGCCACGGGACTAGAGCCTGCGCTACTATTATTTAACAGTAGCGCGTCTACAACCCACACTATTGCTATCACGACTAGTAGTAGCGCAGGCTAAAACATGCGCTACTTCTAAAAGTTAGTTAGTTGTAGCGCCCTAGCAGTAGCGCGGGACCCCCTCGCTACTGGTAGGCCAAAACCCAACGCTACTAGTAGTGTTTTCTCTAGTAGTGCTAACCTCATCGCCCTAAGAAGACGGTAGGAATCTACCTAGGAGCTCCGTCGACTATGTTTAGATGGACAAACTCAAGAAGGATCAAAGCACGGAAGACAAATCCGAAGAAGAAATATCGCCATCCATCCGAGCGCCGCATCTGCTAGGACTAAAAAACCCTAACCTAAACTACTAACCAGAGTACGCAGATGCACTAGGATCCCCCTCTTCGCCACCTATCGCCATAGCGACAAGCAGAGGGGAGGTGAATCCATGGTCTCGTCGATGAAGTCTGGAGGAAGAGTTTGCCCTAGTCGCCAAGGGATGAGGAAAGAAAAGTTAATCATGTCTATAATTTCATAGTTCGTGCACTATATTTGTAACTGCTTTTTCTTCTTCTTTTGAAAAGTGTGATTACTTTGTATTTAATGTATGTTTGTTTTATACCGTCTGACCCGAAACTACCCCCTTGTCGTGTGTGTGAAAGGGTCTATATTCACATATGCAACACATGGTATACCGTGTGCGGAGGCATGAAGACATGAAGTTTACTCGAATTAATGATGTCACATACCATTTTATACATTATCTTTGTTTGTGGTAGTAAGTGATTTACATTTAATCATCTACGTCGATAGGTTCAAAAAGTCTATATAGCCAATACTCCATCTGTTTCTAAATATTTGTCTTTCTAGAAATTTTACTATGAAGTACATGCGAATGTATATAGACATAATTTAGAGTGTAGATTTATTCATTTTGCTTTGTATGTAGTTCATAGTTGAATCTCTACAAAGAAGAATATTTAGGAACGAAGGAAGTATATGTGATATGAAGCGGCTTCTGTTGTGCTCACACCTCCCAAAATCAATTTATGAGTTTAGCATGATAAAATAACACCCGCAATCAACATTTTGTGTAAATAATTAATCTATTGTATCCAACCATGATGAAACCCCATGTTGGCAAATTGCTCAGAACAAGTTACATGTTTACACGTTATATAAATCTGTAAAAGAAAATAACTCTAATTCAACTATTCAATGCACAACACCAATATACCGTTAGCCAACTCATTGTGATTTTTTTGCTTTTCGAACGTAGTAATCAATATCAAACCATACTCGCAGGAACACCTAGTTACCAAACACCATAAAAACTACACGAACACAACAATTAAAGCACCTAAAATAAATACTTCCAAACAATATTTTCTTTTTATTAACGGTCGTAACCGAATACACTTATCACATACGTATTTCGGATCGATATTCTACTTTAGAAGCAAGAGAAGTTACTCCTTAGATTTGCTGTAAACAAAATCATCACGATTAACCTCGCGGCCAATGATTCTACTGCATCAATTTTCTTGTAACACGTATTAACGCGATAGCGCCTTTAATTTCGAAATTATTCGGAAAAACATTTTGAAAACACACAGGAAGCTCAGCTCATCGACCCTGAACACCGTCGGCCCCGGACACGTGCACGCGCGACCCCCCATCCACGATCACGGCCGTCCAAGACTGCCCGCTCCCCATCCGACGGCCAGGCGCCGCCAGGGTTTTGCCGCGGGGGTACAAATAGCCTTCTTCCCCCTCCGCCGCCGCCTCCTCCCTCTCCTCTCTCGCCACGCCGCAGTTGGGAGCCAGGCCCCCGACTCTTATCAAACCCTAAACCAAAAAATACCTCAAAAAAATCCGCAAAACCACGAAAAAAAATTTCTACCCTTCGATCGGTGATGGCGGCGCAGGCGGCGAGCTCGGCGTCGGAGGGCGGCTCCCCGGCCGCGGCGGCCGCTGCTGCTGCTGCGGCGGCGTCGTCGTTCCCCGCCACGTCGCTGTACGTGGGCGACCTCGACGTGAGCGTGCAGGACGCGCAGCTCTTCGACGTCTTCGCCCAGATCGGCGGCGTCGTGTCCGTGCGCGTCTGCAGGGACGTCACCTCGCGGAAGTCGCTCGGATACGCCTACGTCAACTACAACACCCCTGCCGACGGTGAGCCGGCTCATTCCCCAGTACCCCCGTCGGCCGATTAGCGTCTTTTGCACGGCTAGGTTGCTGATCGAATTAGTCTTTTTCGCACTCGTTGCATGAGGCTGTCGGATTTGTTTTTTTGTTTTGTTTCGATGCGGTTGCGTTCGTTGGTGGTTTCGGTTAGATGGTTCAGGCGGTGGCTGAGGCAGTTAGGGATTTGCCGGTCGGCGGTTCACAGCCTATAACACCGAGTCCCTTGATTTGGAAGTTTGGACCGCGGCAGATTTTTTTTTGCTGAACTATGTATAAATGTGCTGTTTTTCCTGTTTTAGGATTTTATCCTGACCTCGCAGCTACGTGGTGTCCACGATGCTGGAGTTATTTACCTAACTTTGTGTAGCATACATACATCTGAATCAAAGTTAAATAGGTGCAGGGTTAGCTTTGTGGTCAGCACATATGTGTTCTTAGGTTGTCCTGGGAAGGTCTGGTTCTGGATTAAGGGCGAGGGGGAAAGGGTGGATGGTGAGGGTGAGGAAGAAGAGTGAATGAAGTGGATGAGCGAGAGGGAGAGCCGCACGATGAGACTGCTGCATGTAGTGGTGCCGTCGGCAAAGTCTTAGTTCCAAACCAGGGTTTAGAGGCGGTTTTGTAATGGTGGTTTTGGCTTAAGTTCATAGTGTCATGGTTTGTTCCAATGCTAAATTTGTCTTTCTTTGAGGCAGTTAGTGATTCGGCAGTCTATGAACGGTTACAAAAATCGTCATGTCAGGTGTTTGGACTGTTGTTTATTAATGTGACCGATAGGGCTATAGTTGATTTTGATCTTGCTGTATTTACCGTTTTGCTGTTTTATCCCACGCACGTGGTGTCTACAATCCTGGGATGCATTAATTATTGTAAAGTAACACAAATACGCTTATTTAAGCTTGTACTATGTTTGCTGAATGCTTATGTTTGGTAGCTCAGCTCCCGCGAAAATGATACCTAAAGCTAGGTAACTGTTTGTGGAATAATAGCTGATGCTGTCCTTGGCAAGTTTCCATGGTTGATCAAATGTTTCCATGGCTCACTCTCTCCTTGAGACGTATCTATTTCCTTATAGTACCACGTCTATGCATATATCCTTGTTGTATATCTGCAAGGCCTTTTAGTGGTTTCATACTGATTTTGGAACATGTTGCAGCTGCACGGGCTCTTGAAATGCTCAACTTCACTCCTATCAATGGGAGGCCTATCAGGATAATGTATTCTAACCGTGACCCCAGCTTGCGCAAGAGCGGCACAGCAAATATATTTATTAAGGTGCGCTCACATATTTAGAATGCAGGTATTGACTCTTATTGTTGTGGCGCTACTATATTTATCTAACCCGGCATCTTGTCCTTCATCTTCTGCAGAATCTTGACAAGTCAATTGACAACAAAGCTTTGTATGACACATTTTGTGTGTTTGGAAACATTCTTTCATGTAAAGTTGCAACAGATCCTGCTGGGGAATCAAAGGGCTACGGCTTTGTTCAGTATGAGCGGGATGAGGCTGCTCATGCTGCCATCGAGAAACTCAATGGGATGCTTATGAATGACAAGAAGGTGTACGTTGGGCCTTTTGTTCGTAAGCAGGAGAGAGATAACTCTCCAGGCAGTGTCAAGTTCAATAATGTCTATGTAAAGAACCTAGCTGAGACTACCACTGAAGATGACTTGAAGGAAATCTTCGGGAAGTTTGGAACAATAACAAGTGTTGTTGTAATGCGGGATGGGGATGGAAGATCCAAGTGTTTTGGATTTGTGAATTTCGAAAGTCCAGATGAAGCTGCTGTGGCTGTTCAAGATTTGAATGGCAAGAAATTCAGTGACAAGGAATGGTATGTTGGAAGAGCACAGAAGAAGTCGGAAAGGGAGATGGAGTTGAAGGAGAAGTTTGAAAAGAACCTTCAAGAGGCAGCAGATAAGTATCAAAACACCAACTTGTATCTGAAGAACTTAGATGATACTGTTGATGATGAAAAGTTGCGAGAACTTTTTGCTGAGTTCGGAACTATTACTTCCTGCAAGGTTTGTTTCAGTTCTCAGCTGCCAACCTACATGTTGCTATGCTTCCCACATATGCTACTAATTGGAAGTCTTTGTCACAGGTTATGCGTGATTCAAATGGTGCAAGCAGAGGTTCTGGATTTGTTGCTTTTAAATCTGCTGATGATGCTTCCCGAGCTGTAAGCTTGAGCTGTACTTTCTGTAAATAAGTATGATTTACTTCGTGCTTCTGCTGATTTTTGGTCCCTAAAGTTATTTATTCTTTCTTACCATGTCGCATGTTAGCTTGCTGAAATGAACAACAAGATGGTTGGCAATAAACCACTTTATGTTGCACTCGCACAGCGCAAGGAAGACAGGAAAGCTAGGCTGCAGGTAAGAACTTCTGTTTGAAACTGTATTTTACATGACTGTAATGTTCCTGATACATATACTTGTGGTATTTGCACACCTAGTTTTTCAGCAAAACCTACTGTGATGAACGCCTAAACAATCTGATGGCACATATTATTCAATTTGTGGATCTAGTGCTTTCTCATGATACAGAAGTCATTATACGAGCTAAATGTTCCATTATGTTCATTTTTAAGCCAGTATTTTCACTGTCAACACTCAATAGAATTGTGGTGTTTGAAACTTCCTTCACTCACATGGTTTCCAAGCTATTTATTTGGTTATTCATGGTGCACTTCTGCTGGAGTTAAATTTTCTGTTGCTAACTGCTGTTTGTTGCAGGCACAGTTTTCACAAATGCGTCCTGTTCCAATGGCTCAAACTGTTGGTCCTCGTATGCAAATGTTACCTCCTGGTGTTCCAGTTGGTCAGCAAATGTTTTATGGCCAGCCACCAGCGTTTATTAACCCCCAGGTGAGTAGGGTTAAAAAATCCTCATTGTCCATAACATAATTATGTTGTTAGCTTGCTAGATTTGATTTACATTTCATAACATTATTATGTTGTTAGGCATATGAATTTTCTAAAGCAAGCTTGTGCCATTGCTTTAGCACAAAGGGCCATTACCAATATTTTCTCATTGTTCTTGCTTATGCTTTGCTGAACTGTTATGTAAAGGATGTAGATTTCACATTTGTGCATTTTGACATGGTGCAGTGTAGTACTCTATCATTTAGTTGTACAATACAGCAACTTGGCCATAAATACTTCTGTTTGTGTAATGAAGTTCTCATCAGGAAACAGGCGCAATTCGCTTTTGGGGTTTTCAATCATGTAGATCTAGAATTCCCTTGTTCACTATCACACATGATATTTACATACAATCATTCTGGATTGACAAAGTGTGGTCTTTTTTTAGCCTGGATTTGGTTTCCAGCAGCCTTTCATGCCTGGAATGAGGCCAGGTGGTGCTCCGATGCCAAACTTTATGATGCCTATGGTTCAGCAAGGACAACCACAACGCCCAGCTGGTAGGCGAGCTGGTGCTGGTGGAATGCAGCAATCCATGCAGATGGGTCAGCAGCAGGTAACCTGCAGATGTTGCTTCATTTCTTTTCAATATGCAATATTTTCCTAGTGGAATTTTGAGCCATTTGACAACCAATCTTGTTTTAGAGGCTCTAAATTCTATCTACAATGCAGATGATGGGTAGGGGTGGTGGTCGTGGTTACCGCTATCCGACCGGGCGTGGCATGCCTGATCCTGCTATGCATGGCGTTGGGGGTGTGATGACATCCCCATATGAGATGGGAGGCATGCCTATGAGAGATGCCGGTGCGTCACAGCCAGTTCCAATTGGGGCATTGGCTTCTGCACTTGCCAATTCACCCCCAGAGACGCAAAGAATGGTACAGGGACGGGGCTCTCTAGGTATTGTTTTGTTAGGAATGTGTTTTGTGGAACTTGACCTTGTTTTGTTTGTTGCTGCAGATGCTTGGCGAGAACTTGTACCCTCTTGTTGATCAGCTGGAGCACGACCAGGCTGCCAAGGTGACCGGCATGCTTCTGGAGATGGACCAGACTGAGGTGCTTCACCTTCTCGAGTCACCAGACGCTCTCAAGGCCAAGGTTGCTGAAGCCATGGAGGTTCTCCGCAGCGCTCAGCAGCACACCAACCAGTCCCCTGAGCAGCAGCTGGCTTCGCTCTCGCTGAATGACAGCCTCATCTCTTCCTGAGCTCAACGGCGACAATTTTTGCACCATATCGAACTTATCTAGACTTAAAATGACTTGGTTAATTTGAGACTTAGTTTTTGCCAGTAGTTGAACTAGTCTTTTAGGCTTCCCATGGATTGGCTATTTTATTTGCATGGATTGGTTATTTTGTTTAAGTTATCGTCAGGCCTGCCACTGAATTATCTGGCTTTGTCACTTCCGTTGTTGTTTCTATCTTTGTGAGCTCTGTTTGGTTTGTGCCTATGATGTTATCCTTAACTCACGAGTAAAGAAAGCAACTCTACCAGAGGCAGAGTTGCCGGACTACAAAACGTGTATGGAGTGCACTAAGAGCATCTACAACAACAAAGCGCCTGATCTAAACCATTCCCGAAGAGCGATCCAACAGCCCTGATAGTGCTGTTTTTTGGGGGGGTGGGTTGAATATGAAGCTGATACGTCTTAGTTGCATGTCAATGTTCTACAACTTTCATAGCAACTCCTCTGTGAGTTCATGTGTTGTTCGGTGACCACCACGACATAGGTGAACGCTAGGCGTCCATGACACAAATGTAAAATGTGAAGGCGCTCTAGAACGGGATTGAGGCTTCGGAGCGCCCCGCGAGGGAGGAGAAAGTCTGCGAAGGCCAAGATGGCACGCCACACGAAGGAGCATGCCATGCCATCCGTTGCCTCTCCGGCTACAAATCGTCGGTGTCGTAGAGCGGCACCACGAGCACGAACGACGACGACGATCCTCCCGTCATGAACACCTACACGGAGGAGCTGTGCCGTCGCGCTGGTTATCACAAGGGCAAGGGCCTGGCCAAGAAATGATGAACTCCGCCTCTTCGTATGGTCTAGCTCTATGTCTATTTTGTATCTAGTATAATCTGGTGAACTATTTTATTTGGGTCCGATGAAGTGTGTCCGGTGAGCAATATCGGATCTAGGAGTGGGGTCATGGCGCAATGGCCCCCACAAACTATTTACAAATTTTCCATTACTAATGCAATGTTTGACCAACATACTTTTTTGGTGTAGTGCAGTAATATCTTTTTTAGCCATTGAAATGTTGTCCATGGTTACCCCCACATTCTTAAATCCTAGATCCACCACCGGAAATGGGGACCGCCTGGTCACTACTATCGAGCGTGTCTAGACGCGATCGCGGACGTATAGAACTTCATAGTATGCAATTGTAGTTGTAGATGCTATACTCTTAGAGGCTTAGGCAACATACAAATTTAATAAAAAAATCTTTATGTGTGGGACCCATTGCATTGGGTATAGCTCTCTCTTCCCAATTTCTCACTTCCGGACATCAAATATAAATTTAGGCATGTTTATCAAACTATTCATGGAACTAGAACTACCAATATAGAAATTTAGCCATGTTATCAAACTATTCATGAAGCTATAACTATCGAAAATTTCATCCATAGATAGTAGTGGAAAATGAGTCCACCACGGATTAGTACATGTAGAGTATTAAACTATAACGAAACGAGAGAATGCCGCATTGGCCGCCTCAATCTTGTGGAAGGACGCGGAGGCGGAGTTCGCGGTCATCCGAGCGTCGAGATGGCGTATGAACATATCATCCTGAAATCCATCTAGAATGAGGTCTATGTGGAGGCCAATTGACACTTCATCCGACAGGAGCGGGTGGTGACCAGAGCGCTTTTCGTCGAACTCGACGCAGGCGGAGGCGACGCCAACTCTGGAGCAGCTAGAGAAGTCGGTTTTGCATCTATCCATGTACCCAGGGTTCGAAATGGAGACAATAGACATTTCCGACGACAACGAGTAGTCAGAGGCGAATTTAGTTGATCTACGTAGTACGCAGATGTTTTATTTGCATGGTTTGTATACAAATCCAACTCGGTGCCCGGGCTCATCTACTCCCGAACTACAGTAAATTCAAAAGAAATACTAGACAATTTTAAAAAAAAACTGTTTGTAAGAAAGATGTTTGTGTGTGTGATGTCCGTGCAAAATTTCATTCCATTTGGATATCCGAGGAGCTCGTGACAATAAAAAAAAAATCAGTCCAAACAGTACATGAACAGTAACCTTACTCACATGGCCGAATTTTATCTTTTTTGTGCACGCTGCTAGAACGTCTAAACTCCACCAATTTTTGGATGAAAAACACACACATGGGCATCTTGCTTGCAAAAAGGGTTCAGGATTTTTATATTTTGTTTTATATTTTTAATGATTTATTGATTTTGTCCGGGAGCAGAAACGCCGCTCTCTGGTTTGTTTGGTTTTTAAGATTTCATATATGAGATATTCAGATGCAGATAGAGATATTTGATGAGTGGCCGGTCAGTGCTCGCGGACGCGTCCCCGAGCCTTTGAGGGGTTGGATTTGCCAAGTTCGGCTGTAGATACTCTAACGAGGCATACAAAACGTTGTTATTCTCAATGGGTCAGAGGTACATCCAAAACGTAAAAAATGATGTTTGATTCTTGTATACATAAAATTATAACGAGTGATTTTAACCAGGTGCGTACTTTTCCATATTTATATATGTTAGAATAATCTTTTGAGATTTCTTGCAAGGAATGTCGGCACAGAAAAAAGTTTCTATTAACACTTTTCGACTCATATATTGTTGCACCAAAGATGTTTATTAGGTTGAAGTTTCTATAGTTCTGAAGGAAAATGACTTTTTTAACCAAACAAGTAACCTCTAATTTTTATTTTATTTTCTGTATTATTTCTGCTCGATATTGAGAAGTTCTTCTCAGTAACTCATATTTGCAAGAAAGGGGTTTATTCTCAATATTCCCAGTTTATTCTCAATATATTCACGTGGTTTTGTTTCTCGTGAATTCAGCAAGTCATAACATATTTGTGTTGTATTTCTGTTCTTTTCCAAGTTCTGCATTTCAAATCTGCCACAAATCCTCTGATTCCAGGGTGATTTCACACAAGAAATTAGACACCGTGGATGGATCCTAACCCTTCCTTCATAGATCCAACGGTCCGGAAACGGTGCGTGGGCGAAGCTTCGCTGATATACAACCTCACGCAAAAAGCCCCGCGAGCCATTCCCCGTTCGACTCTACAGCCAACGAGAGGAAACCCCCAAAGTTCACAAGAGAAGAAGAGGAGAAACCCCCAGCAATGTCGGGGCGGCGTGGGCGCGGAGGCGGGGCCGGGAGGCCGACGAAGGCGGACCAGCTGATGCTCGGGGCCATCGACCACTTCGGACGGATGGGCTATGCCGAGGCCGACGTCCGCAGCACCGTCGGGCAACTCATCGAGGTCCCCTTCCTTCCTTCGCCCTTTTCCGCCTCTTCGTCGCACCCGCACCAGAGATCGGCATTCTTCCGGGAGCATCGATGTTGCTTCTTCCCTTTTTATGTTGCCGCGGTTTCCTGGGCCGACTGAGCAGTTCGTTGATCGACACTAGTTCGTGAGATTCTTCCTTGTGGTTCCAAGGTCATGATTTGGTGGTATGATCTGATCAGGTCTATGGGGAGGATGCTTCGTCGTTCCTAAATGAAGATGGCTACCGGGTGGTGCAGGACGCGTTGTTTGAGAAGCAGGAGCAGGAAGAGCAGCAGCAGGAGCAGGAGCCTAAAGTGAGCTCCCTTCTCAATGCCATTTCCTGTGCCTATCTCACACGTGTCGTTCTTGTTCCTGATTAGTTTTCATGTTTCATGCATCAATTTGGCTTGCCTCTTTCTCTAAAAGAAACACAATTAATCTTCATGTTCCCGATCTTACTGTTTGTTTGGGTCGACTGACCTTTACTTTTAATGTAATCCAAGTGACAGCATGTACACAGTTCCCCAATGCGCTGGAAATTCGGAATTCCTTTTCACGGTTTAAAGAAAATAGGAGGGTTGCATTTCATTTCATAACAAAGCTACAAGTTTGTTCTCTACTAGTTAGTCATTATAGCTCGTTGATGCAATTTCTTTTTTATCCATAGAATTCGTTCGTTAATTTCTGTCCGTAAGTAGCAGCGCACTAAGTTATGAAAACCACTCTATTCAATGTTAGGGCATCTCTAGCAGATCCCGTATCCTAAAAGTCCAAAATGTATCTCTTATTTCATTTCCCTGTAATTTTTAAGGGGTTAAACTTTTCTAAATCTAGCAGATCCTCTAAACTTAATCCTCCAAACCGACTTGACCCTACATGGAAGCCTCTCTTCATCATCATCTTCTTCCTTCTTTCTTATTCTTCCTTCCACGCGGCAAAAAGCGACTTCTCGCCACTAGATGATGTCCGTGAGCTAGCTAGGACCTAGTATAGATGATCCGCAAAAGTAATTTGATAAGGGCTCACCGACTCACCGAGTGCGAGATAAGCATGCGACGGAGTTGAGAAAGTAGGCACAATTCTTCCTCCATGGGCCATGGATTGGGCACTTCTTGTGATGGGTTCTTCTCATCTTCCTTCTCCTAATGGCACGATGGCGTGGTCAGAAACGCAAAGAATCATTGGAATCGGGGCGGGTGGCCGTCGACCATGTTTCTCCTTACATAAAAATTGCACCCGATGTTTCTCCTCGGGTAGGAGTTTATCTGCTATTGTTGTTGCTCTGCTCGTGGCCGGTGACTATGGGGAGGAGCCCCAAGGGTCCGGGGATGCCGGGGAGAAGCGCCACCACGGCCGAAGACGATGGGTAAGACGAAAAAATGAAAAAAAAAGTTCACTGGTGACGGTGTCACGGCCCAGGGGTGCCTCACCTTGCTGGTACTCAGACCAAGTTGGTCGGCCTGAGGACCCCCTAGGTCGGTTTCCGCTCTGGGCCATCATGCCGGGCCATGGGCTCTGAAGGAAGATTCTGTAAGCCTTGTCGTTCAAGACAAGTAAGCCGGATCCATGGAGGACTCCCCTCCACCGACATAGCTCACTAGGCCCATGTAACCCTAGGGGGCCAATAGCCTATATAAGCCGAGGCCGAGTGTCGTGGTGCTAAATATGATGATAAGAAGGGAGCATGAACGAGGCTTAATCAACAGAGGCGCAATGAGGGACACAAGATCATATACTGGTTTAGGCCCCTCATGGTGGAGGTAAAAACTCTAGTTCTGTCTCTCTGGAAGCTGTTCTTGCATATGTATATGAGATTACAGAAGTTCCGAACCTGTAACCAAGCGCCCTTGTGACCCTTGTGACCTTATCCATCACCAAAGCAAAAATATAAGGGCTCAAAGCTGACCCCTGGTGCAGTCCTATTTTAATCGAAAAGTCATCAACGTCTTCATCTTTGTTCGAACACTTGTCACAACATTATCGTACATGTCCTTGATGAGGGTAATGTACTTTGTTGGGACTTTGTGTTTCTCCAAGGCCCACCACATGACATTCTGCGGTATCTTATCATATGCCTTCTCCAAGTCAATAAACACCATATGCATCTTCTTTTGCTCCGTGTATCCCATAAGTTATCACACCAAGAAAATGGCTTCCATGGTCGACCTCCCAGATATGAAACCAAACCGTTTTTGGTCACGCTTGCCATTCTTCTAAAGCGGTGCTCAATGACTCTCCCATATCTTCATTGTATGGCTCATCAACTTAATTCCACGGTAATTAGTACAACTCAGAACATCCCCTTGTTTTTGAAGATTGGTAGTAATATACTTCGTCTCCATTCTTCTGGCATCTTGTTTGCCCAAAAAATGAAGTTGAAAAGCTCAGTTAGCTATACTATCACTGTCTCTGAGGCCTCTCCACACCTCAATGGGGATACAATCAGGGTCCATTGCCTTGCCTCCTTTCGTTCTTTGTAAAGCCTTCTTGACCTCGGACTATTGGATATGCCGCACAAAACGCCTACTGGTATCATCGAAAGGAGTCGTCTAGTTCAATGATAAGAGCTCTCATTCTCCCCATTGAACAACTTGCCGAAGTACTCATGCCATCTATGCTTAATCTCATCGTCCTTCACCAGGAGCTGGTCTGCTCCGTCCTTGATGCATGTGACTTGGTTGACAACCCTCATCTTCCTCTCTCGGATCTTGGCCATCTTATAGATGTCCCTTTCGCCTTCCTTCGTGTCTAAGCTCTATTACAGGTCCTCGTACGCCCGACCCCTTGCTTCACTCACAACTGCTTTGTGGCCTTCTTTGCCACCTTGTACTTCTCTATGTTGTCTGCATTGCTATCCAGGTAAAGGCATCTGAAACAATCTTTCTTCTCCTTAATAGCCTTCTGGACATCATCGTTCCACCGTCAGGTATCTTTAGCTTCGCTTCTACTTCCTCTGGACACTCCAAACTCCTCCGAGGCAATCTTACGAATGCAACTCGCCATATTCATCCACATATTGTTTGCATCACCTCTTCCTCCCAAGGGCCCTCCTTAATGACCCTTTCCTTGAATGCCTGAGCTACCTCCGCCTTGAGCTTCCACTGTTTTAGCGAATTTGGCACGCTTATCCTATTGGACACGAATCCGAAAGTGGAAGTCAGCCACCACAAGCTTATGCTAAGGGGCGACACTCTCTCTAGGTATCACCTTACAATCTAGGCAAGCACGTCTGTCTTCTTTCTCGAGAGAATGAAAGCAATTTGGATAGTGTGTTGACCACTATTAAAAGTCACTAGATGCGAATCTCTCTTTTTAAAGAGGGTGTTAGCTATGATCATGTCGTAGGCTAGAGCAAAGCTTAAGGCATCGCCTCCTTGATTCCCGATGCCATAGCCAAAGCCTCCATACACCCCTTCAAAACATGTGTTAGATGTACCCACGTGGTCATTGAGGTCTCCTCCTATGAAGAGCTTCTCACCAGTAGGTACACTCCTAACCATGTCCTCCATGCCTTCCTAGAACTCCCTCTTGACTTTCTCATTGTGGCCTACTTGCGGAGCATATGCGCTAATAACATTGAGAACTAAGTCCCAAACTACCAGCTTGACTAGGATTATCCGGTCCCCACACCTCTTGACGTCTACCACTCCATACTTGGGGTTCTTGTTGATCAAGATGCCTACTCCATTTTTGTTTGCAGTTGTCCCCGTGTACCACAACTTGAAGCCGGTATCCTCCACCTCCTTCGCCTTCTGTCCCCTCCATTTGGTTTCTTGAACGCAAAGGATATCAACACCTCTCCTCACCGCTGTATCAACTAGCTCCCGAAGCTTACCTGTCAGGGACCCTATGTTCCAGCTACCTAAGCGGATCCTCCATGTACATGTTGAATTTGAATTATTCAAATGATTGATGAAATAGTATGCAATTATTTGAAATGTATGTGACAAGGCTAAAAGTATTGAGCTGATTTTTTTTCCAGGGACTTAAATATAGGGGATTGGTTAGAAACGGCCACCCTTTAACTCCTTATAATATACTCTAAATATACTCGGCCGTTTCCTCTAAATAATAGGGAATTGGTTAAGAAGAGATGCTATTATCCTGATAGGTGGCTTCTCTGGACTATAAATAGGCAAGTAGGGAAACTTTTAAGTTTTAAGGGATACAAAGTCAATTTTTTGAGGAAGTAAAGGTTTGAAGGATCTGCTAGATAACACTTAACCCCTCAAAACGAAAATTTCTCTCACAAATATAACTTTTGAGGGATCTACTAGAGATGCTCTTAGGCTTCAGGTTTTGGTCCAAGTGTTTACAAACTAACACGTTTGTTGCCCATTGCCTGCTGTTTTAGTTATCTTAGCTGTAGTTTTGTATTATTCACGAAAAAGCTCTCTAGTGGAATAACATGGTGTACGGAAGTTGAGTAGGCATAAATGGAGTTTATCAGGGTTCACTTATTTCTATGTTTGATGCTTTTTTTGTTCTGTTGATTTCTTCACCCTTGACTGTCCATATGTTCTCTCACAATTTCCTTATTTTCTGGAAATTACCTTTTACATTTCGATGCGTTCTTGACATAAAAGCTTAGTTATACGTAACAAGCCAGAGGAAAACAAATTATTTGTTTGATTTCTACGTTTGTGCTGTTACAGTTGGCTGGTGAACTAGGTCGTGCATTTTAAGTTGCGTTCCATCTCGAAGCAGTAGAATTCCCTTCCATCCTGTCTGGTTCATTGGAATTGAGCCCATAATTAGGCAATTGGAATTGGATCTCTTGAATATAAGTTTTTTGGTTGTCTTTGAGGTAGAACTGGAGTCGTGCATCATTGTCAGATGAATTGTGGGATAGCCAAAAATGCTTCGCGATGGAGTGTATTTGTATATGCATCCTGGGTTGACAAGAGTGTGTTCCCTGTTAGCCTGGATTTGGCTTCCAGCAGCCTCTTGTTCCAATCTTTATCATGCCTATAGTTCAGCTGTTATTTATATAATTTCATGTTTAGCTCTAAACTGACGCTTTGGGTGCAACTCTTAACTGGTCTTGGTTGGTGTGTAATGCAGCAAAAGGAAGCAGCAATCTCTGAGGCATCAATAGCAAGTGACATGCCAATTGAGGACATGCACAATGAGATGCCACCTGGGGCTGAGTTATCAGTTGAGGTAGCAGACCCTATGCTCATCGACCGGCGTGCTTCTGAGGCTACAATGGCACGTCCTGCAGCTACAGGAACTAGTCGTGCAAGGCGTCCCTGCTATGGATGGATTAGCGAATCTGAGAGTGATTCGGACTACGAAGAATACCTCGCCAGTCGACGGCAGGAGGTGCATGCTTCAATTCCGGGAAGCGGCTGAGTGCGTGGAGTGTGAAATGAAGCCCCACCTAACTGGTGATGTTTCTGATGTCCTTTCATTTACTTCAATTAGATGCTCGTATCCTAATTGCTACGAGTGAGTGACTTCGTATCTCTTGCCATACTTGCATTTTGGATTCAATGGTAAATGCTTTCTGTAGAATTTACGGTTTCCTTGGTTGTGAACACAAAAGTATGGTTTAGTTTGAGAGGTGAATGCAAGACTGCACACATTGTAAACCAGATACATTCTTGTGTCTAATTCATATTACTTAAAAGAATGGAGGTCGTCAGTTTTGTTTGTACCAAGCCTACAAAACTCATCTATGAATATAAACCTTATGATTGAAGGATATCAATTTCGCAGGATGGAACTACTGTCTGCTTATCGCCGTTAGCAGCTTGCCAGTTAGGTCTAACACGCGTACTAGTCAGTTGACAGATGTTAGAAGATAACCAGATTTGGGGCTGTGCTGATCCCCCGGAATGAGTTCTAAGGGTTAGGGGTGGTACGCTATAGTTTTGTACAGAGTGGAAAATGACATCCTAGCGTAGAAAGGTTTCTTTTTTCCGAGTTGGCAGAAATTCATCAGTCTGCACAAGGTTTTTATCTAACTTATGAAATTTTGTTCCATTTTTCCCGGGATGAAATTTTGTTCTTAATAAATGCTTACCATGCTGCTCTTGTTATGACAGGCACAGAGCTGACTTCACTGGGTGGGTGTTGAAGTCGAGTGAAGTGCTGACTATGCTGCATTAGTACTACTGTATATAAGCACTAAGCTATCACAGAGTTTGACAAAGCGCTATTTTGCATTTAAGAACAACATCGATGCTGCTAATCAAGCACTAGAACTCCACTGTACGAATTTTTGGCATGAAAAAGGTGTTGAAAAATGATTGGTTGTCCTTACTTGGAGCAACTTTTAGTATTATTAGTAGAATTTATTAAAATCATGCTGTTTGCAAAAAAAATTCCGTCGCCGGGACTTGAACCCGGGTCTCTCGGGTGAGAGCCGAGTATCCTAACCACCTAGACTACGACGGATCTTGTCTTCCGTCCGTTAGAAAAACTGAAGTACAGTCTATCAAGTTTTATTTTTCTTACCACTTTAATATTTAATAACCATTGCCATGAATTCCTTAATGAGATCATATAAATCTCAGTATTCCACTGTAAATTTCTGTAAACTTGCACGGACATGCTGGACTCAGCCGCGTTTTGACATAACGAGTTGCAAACGAGGGTTTTAGTTTCCCTTTTGCAGTGGCACACAAGGATTTGACACATGCAACCATTTTACTTCGTAATTCCGTATTCAAATGAGTCTCCAACCAGTACAACCACCCAACAAAATCTATGTTTTCCTCGCCATCGGCAAGTAGTTTTTCTTTGTGTGTGTTCTCTGTCAGTGTGTGTTGACTGAGCAATTACTCCTACCATTTTTAACAAAGGTTTGGTTAGATGTAACCTGTAACTCATAACATCACCGGTGCACAACACAACACAACACAACACAACCCAAGAGGTGACAAATACAGGGGCACAAGTTGTTGTGTCAGATCAATATAATTCCTAACAAACCAAACCAGAGTCATTTGACTAGCCACTTTTGGTACCAACATACAGAAATAACATAAAGGAAACAAGCACAAGGCATCCAACTTCCCACCATCCTTCTTGCGAATCTTTATGTAGAAGAGCACGCCATCTCTCCAGTCAGAAGAAGGACGGCTGAAACATGAAACCTCGCGCTCACTTCTTCCAGGAAGAATGGTGGCCACTCACTCACTCACTCACTCACTAATTTCACCACCTCTACATTCACATCTCACTTTATAGGCACAGGAAATTTACACCCAAAGACAAAGTCACCCTATGAAGAACATATACTTGTCGATCCCGTGGCTAGGTAAAAACGAAGCACGAAGGAGATCCCATCAAGCTTTTAGCTGCATTGTTAGCTGTGTAGGTCCACGAACCGTGTCAGTTGATGTGAAGCCGGAAAAAAGAGAAGCCTGTTTCACATCACTTTCTGAGGTTTATGAGCGATAAGTAGCTGGGGTCTGGGTCTAGCCCTCGTGATCGTTTCGTCGCTGTGGCGGATCATTTCGGACAGTTTCCAGGGCTTCTGCCACTTCCACTTGAATTGCAGTAGCCACTGGTGGTGGCTCCTTTTCCATCTCCAAAGTTTCCCTGATTGCCCTGATATTGAAACCTTCTTGCCAATAGGCAACTGTGCAATAGGAACCAGCTGCATTGAAGATCATCAATCAGAAATGTATTTATATGAGACAGAGAGACGTGGCAGTGCAAAAGGAGCTATCAGGCTGAGATGTAAAACCTTGACTTGTTGTTTGTTCAATGCAGCTACGCCTTTGTTGGGGCTATTTACAATTCCAGCAGAGTACTTCAGCTGCTTCTGTGCGGGAACTGCAACCGGCGATAGTGGCATGTTGGAGTCATCTGCGGTGTGCTTCACGGAGCCATTTACGCTTCCCTATAAGGTTTATGGAAATTCATTAAAAATTGCATGCTATATGTCGAATGTCCATGATCAAAATCAGGTCCCATGTTATACTCAGTCTGACCCTAAAATGCAGATGGTCTTTGACATTTTACCAACGAATTGCTTGGAAACATGCTTCTTTTAGAATACATGATTTTATATTATTGAAGTATATTTCATGATGGTCCTACTAGTATCATTTGTTGTTGTTAATGTCAACAATTCTTCCTATATTGATGGCAAAATCTGAAAATGTTGAATTGCCATAGAAATAGAATCTAAAAATATTTTTATTTGGGATAAAAGGGAGTAGATGTTTCTCCATGCTGTTCATTGATTGTTTTTTTTAAGGACTCATATGGTTGCAAGCTGTGAGAAATCGCACCGGAGGTGTAGTAGCCATGGGGGTTGTCTGCTCTTTCTGCTTGCTCTGCTTTTCAAGTTCCCTCCTACGTGACTCACTGTGTCGAAGAATGCCCAAAAGCTCTGTCATTTGCTCCTTCATTTCCTTGATCTCAATTTCTTTTTCCCTTACTTCACATCTGTTTTCAGCAATATAGAGAAGTATCAGTCGTTGTTTCAAGATAAATATAAAGGAAGTTGGCTTCGAAAGAATCAAACTTTCAGATGAAAACAAAGAGATATTGCATGGTATCACAAAAAGGCTAACTGTCTCTGTTCCGTTCATCCATGACATGTTGTAACTCTTGAAACAAAATGAGAAACCAAAATTTTATGTTGGGTTTACTATCAGCTATCTCTTAGAAAAGAAGGGTGCTTTTAATTTCAGAGTCTACAAATTATGAAGTCTAGGCAGTATGGATGATGGATGATATTTTTTTCCTTCACATAAGATGATGCCATAGCATGAAACATTGAAACCATGAAGATGCCATAATAACCTTGCATCCGCAGCAACACTAAAGATATACTGCAGCAAACTCTTTGCTTCTCCCATTGACCGCAACTGATTCCAACGACCACGCCCCGAGAAAGCACGCTCTCTTTCTTCAGCCTCTGAAAGTTGAGAAGCCATCGCGACAAGAGTATTTGAAGAAATTGTGACCATGCTCTCAAGTGATGCTATCCTAGCTTGTCGTGCATTTGGCGACAAGGTATTTGCCCTGCGAAAAAGAGTTGCAATCAAGACATGCATGACCATTTGGAAGTCCTGAATACAATATGGGAAATTGCGAACTAAATATGCTCAATCATATTTACGAGAAATTGGATTATAGATCTTGACACAGTAATAGGAAACTTTATTTTATATGGCTTAATTACTGTGATCATAAATGGATTATGTGATGGAAAGATACCTTAAGTACATAAGAAAACAAGGAAAGAACAATTACCTTGAGTTTCCATTCTTCCCTCTTGGCGGACTAGCTGCACCAGACATGACATCTTCTTTCCTCAAAATGGCAAGCTCCTCACCAAGTGCAGCACGCCTTTAAAACCATATTGTTTTGAAATGGTCATGATTTATGCGAAAAATGTAAAAAATATCTGCAAAAGACAGTTGAGAAGTAAAACTGAACCACACAACACATACAATTGAGACTGTTTTTCGTATTCGTTTCGGACTTCGTGGACATGAACCATGACTTCTAGCTCTTGATCTAACCACTTTTGCAACGATTTCTCACTCATCTGTGTCACAAAAGAATATGTTGAGGGGTATGCAAAATAAACATCGGAATTTATAGGACAAGTATGAATAAATCTTACATGAGAGCCAGGAGAAGTGCCATTCATGCCAGCTGTTTTTGGAGGAAAGAAGAAGATTGGAGTGTTGTTAGATAGGATGTATTAATTATGCTGCAAATAATAATGTCATGATGCAGAGAGACTGAGAGAGGTACCTGAATTATCACGCCCTGAAGATTTCCGAGCTTCAAGTATCTCTTTCAGCCTTTTAGTTGCCATGGCAGCTTCTTCAGTCTTCCTTTGAAGAACCTATAATACAAAAAAGTGCACCGTATTGTTATTCAACTGGTATATAAATATATAAAGATCCTTTTGCTAGTTCTGTTTTTAATCGTATTTCTTTGTTTTGACATTTATCAGTCTTGAAGGGGCATCACTACTCGGTAAGCACCGTATCAGAAAAAATAAACACCACTTGAACTTGCATGCACCATACTGGGGTGATGCATAGCAGAGTTGCTTGTGGCAGCATCTATCCATCAATTGACTGATTGAATGAATAATGAGATAATTTTCATTCCATTAATATGTACAAAAAGATATCCATCACTCTTTGCAGGGGGGCGTTACTCGAGTGTGTGGAGGCATCTAAATAACGAATATCCCAACCGAAACCAATCTTCCAATAAGGTGGATGCCAGCTTCCCTGTACACATCAATTCTAAAATCCATTGTGTTCCTTACTTCCTTTCACTTGTTTTTTTTCCCTAAGTATCAAAGCACACCATTTCTCTTCTTACAGTACAATCCACATGCCAAACTTACCAATTTTTGCCTCTGAGTAAGTGCTTGAAGTTTGTGGCGTTCATACTCATTTCTTCGTCCCTCCTTCCGCAACTGCACATGGGAAACAGAATGAATCTATGCTTCTCAAAATGATCTCTGGAATACCCGACTCCGTCTTTAAAAATACCACAACAGAAGCATCATAAACACTGCACGCATACCAAACCTAAATATCTAACGACATCTTATTCAGCAATTAAAGGCAATATTATAAAATTAGAAGTAAATCATTTCTGAAAATACATTTTTTTTCATGTGCTAGGGTGCCCTTGCAAACAAAAAGAAGCATGGATATCTACCATCGTTACATGGTCCACATTTTTATTGAACTACAATCTGTCACACAGTAATTTGCACTAACTATGCAACGGACTATCCGTACCTGCAAAAGTTCTTTTTCACGGGAAGCCTTCCATTGCCGGAACTGTTCTGCTTCTTGTTTGATCTTGTGTTGTAGTTGAACCTGTAACCATAAAAGATTGCATTAATATTCATGAAGTATTATTAATAATACATAGAAATGATGTAAAATGATGCAGTTATCACAGACAAGCTGACATGGGAAAGGCAACCTTCTGTGACTTTATAAAATGGATTTCTTCTTGCAGTTTCTTAGCAGCTTCATCACTCTTCTGCTTTTCTTTCAGAAGCTGAACTTGGCTCTCCTGCTTTTTCTTGAGTTCCAGAATCTGCAGGTCCGGTATTTTATGACTAACATGCACTAGATTGTGAAATTTACTAGAACACATTAAGAAGAACCATTTACCTGTGCTTCAAAGGTTTTAAGTTTTTGCAGTTGGGCATCTCGCACCTTATGTGTCTGCCCATCTGCATTTAGGCTTTCAACCTCAGCCAACAACCTGTCCCTCTCTTTCTGAAATGTGTTCAAATTTCCTTGTAAGATTAGCATTTTTCGTGGCTGGGCTATAAATATGCAACTATTGTTGACTGAGTATAGTAGTTTGAAGATTTTATGACAAACCTGTACAGCTCTTTTCTCTTCTTCAAGTTCCATAAGTTTCTTTCCGAAGTGTTGCTTAAGTGCAACAGTATCATGTCCATACCCTTTCATCTCAGACTGCAAAGTGTTCGGGACAAATTTGTGGTAAGGTTATTGGCAAGCATAATCAGAATGCAAGAGTAAAGTTAACTCAGGAAACAGATCAGAATAATGTATGTATAATGTGCTGCTCTTCCAAGTTAATATATTAATCATTGGCACACAATTAATGGCCTTCACTATCATGCATTATGAAATCAACTTTACCACGACAAGGACAAGGTTGGCTTTGCCGCTGATCCTAGTATAGAACAGAAAGCCAGAAACAAAGGGTTGGGGAAGTGAATGCATATTCATGTGTGCGTGAACATTAACTCATATACATTTTATTGATTTTTTAAATGTTTTTTTATTTACATGGTGAAATAGTTTTCAGTGTCCATGGTGCATACCTCCTTTTTCTCCAGTTGTTTGTTTAATTCATTCAACTCTTTGCCTAAGCTATCCTGCAGCATTGTGTGTTCCCATTCTTTGGCTACTTCATCGTCAATATCTTTAGGGTTGCCTTCTGCAGGTATGGACAATTAGTGCCATATAAGCATAGCAAGAAAACAAAGATAAATTCCAGATTTAGTCATGGTTTGAGAAGCAACCAAAGAACTACAAAATTCTAAGATTACCTCGTACAGAATCAGTCATAAGGACATCAAATGGCTCCGTACTTTGCAAGCTTCGTTTGAGCCCTTCACCTTTGGTGTAGCCACTTACAGTTTTCTGAAACAAAGAGCAAAACAAGTGAGATACATATGGTCTAGCTATAACATTTCAAGTGCAACTACATGGAAAACAAAGTAGCAGGCAATATGTTATGTGGTTTCTTGTTTTCCCTCTATGAGAAACATACATATAGTGTGAAAGGAGCAGTGGAAGTGCAAGTATATAATTTCTCAAATGTAAAATCTCCAAAAACACGCTTAAGAATTCATTGACATACATGCAGTTCAGGTTCGCATGGATCACTGTGACCATGGTTGCGAAGGCCATAAAGTTCCCGGCAAAGGTCTTCATTTGTGTGTTCAAGCCACGAGATCCTTTCCCTTAGACCCTGAAAATTGATATCTTGTTATTCCAATTCTCAGTGTGAGTGCGTCCTACAGTCTAAATTTTGCTGATGACATTGCAAACAGATTGTAAAACATTTACCTGAACATCATCTGATCCTACTCCTCCGCCGCGAGCTAAAACTAGCTCTGCTTGCAAGTACTCGAGTTGCTGGCGCATCCTTTTCATCTCATCAGCAATAGGATTCCTGTTGACCTGGAAATCAGGGAAGCAAATAGCAAAGTGTCAAGTAACCATCATGGAGAAAAGCCTACCAAATTAATAAAGAAAGCGTAGGTACATGTCTGGTATATTTCTAGGGAGGCTAAAGATGACAAACTCACAATTGGTTTATTCTGAATATTACGTGCCCGGTTAGCGTATTTCAATGTGTTGAGTGTTTCTTCAGCATTAATATCTGCTGGACTAATACAGGCTGCAGGAGAAAATATAGATACAAGTCAGTTCAATGTAAGTTCAATCGGGCCAGTTAGTGAAAAATAAGCCTAATGAGCATATCATAAGTACTTGTCTTTTCCTTCAAATAAATTAAATGAAATGACTAAATCATATCATGGGATTCATATAGCCTAGTAAAGGAACTGAAGGGTGATATGAATCACCTATCATTTTCAATCTTGACATGCCAATACTGGAACTTTTACATAATTTAAGATATCGTGGGAGATCGGCACTTATTATTCTAAACATCAAGAATAAGAAATTAAGTGGTATCCAGCAAAATGAGTTACCTATCATTACAGTCTTGCTGTTTCCACCGAGTGAATCCTATTAAAAAAATAGAAATGGATCGAAGTAGTTAGTATGAGGGCAGAAGATAATATAGTAAACCATACCTGATGCTGAAGCAGTAGTTGACCTGGTCATATTTAACAGAACATAGCTATGAAATCAATGGCATTTAAAGGCCACATCTGTTCAGTTGCATGAGAAGAATATAACCTGCAGAAGGCGAGTGAGTTTGCTGTCGCGGTAAGGTACATGTGCACCTTCTTTCCTCTTTTTCTCATCTCCAAGAGCACTTATGACGTTGCCAAGGGCGAGAAGTCCTCTGTTGATGTGAACACCTGGTGACATGAGGCATAGATTGCCTTTAGTCTGGGGACGAGATCATGCAATCTGAAACGTAAAAACATGCGAAGTACGCACCTTCCTTGAACCGAAGGCCATCTGAACCAGTTCTCTTGGCCCGTTCCGACCCCGCAAGATCTACCAAGTGGAGCTTGGCACATAGATAATCGTCATTCATCTCTTCGATAGGCATTCCATCTGATCCCATGATGGGATCTGCTTTGCGCATCTGCTCCAATGTGATTGTGAAGATGGCATGGGAACGACTATTACATGCCGAAACAACAACAAAAAAGCATAAAGTTGATTAAAACAACTTGAATAATTTAGTAATGGGGTATCATATAGCCAATCTCTAATCTGAAACTGTGTCCAGCATTGATCGCATGTTTCTAATCTGAATGATGTTTACTTGTCTTTTCTTCATCACATCAAATCAGTTATGAGTGAGAGTGATTAAAAGGCTTCATCTCTTTAAAAGGTAGTGATGATTATGGCAATGTTGCTAACCTTGATTGATTGTTCATGTTGGTGCTCCCAGTGGCGCGACTCAGCGAACCTTGTTCAAGGCACGTCGTCATTTCCTTCTGAGTGGTGACGTGCACTTCGGTCGACCCCGACAGGGTTATGACCCCATTTGACCCCTCTCGAATCTGCACCGGAGGTTTCCCTGGCACGGACAACTTCCCGGCGTGCCCATTGCCATTCTCAACTTTGCCGGCAGCGACAGTAGCAGGGTCAAGCAAATCCCGCACCTCTTCTTTCAGGATCTGTCCAAAGCAAGCGGTCAGTAGCACCGATCAGTTAAAATTCTGTGGAGGACCGTCAGCTCAGACGGGCAACCGCGTTCAGTCAGGTCGGAGCATAGTAGCATCCCATGTTTTACCTCGATGAACGAAACGCGTAGCTGGAAGTCCACTTGATTTTTCAGCTTGTCAATCTTGTCGAACAACGCCGCCATGGCCCGCGGGATGATCCCGACATGCGTCGCCTCCTTGCACGCGGTGCCCATGGTGTACGTCTTCCCTGAGCCGGTCTGCCGAAAAGAAAAAGAAAAAGAAAATGAAAATAGTTCAGACCTGAAATGAAATGATGAGCATTTGCGGGATTTTATCGTAAATTGCCAAGGGAACAATGGACATTTTGCTTGGGGTTTTGCTTGTGGGGGCAAGCAAGCAGGCAGGCAGGCAGGCAGGCAGCCTGCCCCATAATGGCAGCAGAAACAGCTGGGGTTGAAGAAAAGGGTTTGCAGCTCCGGTAGCGGCACATGATGTGCTGCTGGCTTTTTGCCACCCCCCAACGTGGTGGTCCAGGCGCCATATCCTATGGGCCTTTGCTTGCTCTGAATGAATGGCACATGGGACTGGGACTGGAAAAAAAATGAATGAATGATTGACTGACTGACCTGGCCGTACGCGAGCACGGTGGCGTTGTAGCCCTGGAAGAGGCCCTCCACCAGCGGCGCCACGCACTCGTCGAACATGGCCGCCGCCGGCGTGCCGGAGCTGCCGTAGACGTGGTCGAAGGTGAAGGAGTGGGTGCCGATCTGGACCTGCATTCATTCATGAAGCAACAGAAAATGGTTCAAGTTAGTGTACTCTACAACAGCATCTCATCATTGCATTGCCAACGCTAAGTAGTACAGTAATAATAAAGAGTTGGGCGGAAAGAAAGTCACTTTCCATCTACTACCCATCTTGATTCTTGACCCCAAAAATGGCTCACCAAAAAATAAATGACCACACACACACACACGAAGAGAGAGAGAGAGAGAGAGAGAGAGAGAGATCAAGGTGAGATTGGTGGGAAAGCCAAGAAAGATGAGGAAGAATGTGCCACTGACAGCTGGAGATGCATGCAGATCATTCATTCATTCACAAGAGAAAATAAAATATTACTCCACTACATAGGTGAAAGTAAGATAATAAGCCAGATCTCACTCACCCAGGCTCAGGGTGGAACTGATAAAAAATCCATCCATCAGAATTTTGAGGAGATTAACAAATGATAAAAAATCTTTCTCGAAGAAGAAATGGAAACCAGCTTCAATCGGGAGAGGTGAAAAGGACCGGATCAACAAACACCCGGCCGGGAGCGCAAGTGCGTGACGCTGACAGGATTCCTGCCCAGATAAAGAAGAGCAACGAACGCCATCAGGATCGGACGCAACTCCGCACCAGAAATGCATGACCAACTCTGGCACCGCCGACAGGGGAAATTTCTCCAGAAAGGAGAAGGGAAAAGGGGGCCGCCCGTCACTCTCACGGGGGGCTAAATCGGGGAAGCAAGCAAGCAACCTAGATTCGGACTCGTCGCTGAATTCGAGATGTTCTTGATGGCCGGAATTGAGGTGGATCGGTCGGTTTCCAGTGATGTGAGGTTGGCTGTTCTTGAGTCGGACGGAGACAAGAAACAGAGGAGATGAAAAGTCATTTTCTTTTATTTATTTAGTTCTTGGCGAAATCTGGTGCTGCAATCCTCGAACATCGGTGGAAAATGTCAAATCCGGTCTCTGAATTTCAGGAAAATGAATAAACAACGCGGCCGTGTGGTTTCTCTTTCTTTCTTTTTTCGCATGATAAGAAAACACCAGAATTTATCGTACTGGCAGAATTGGATTGAACAGCGGTCAATCTAGTCTCTGAAGTGAGACATGTACTGCCACCAGTGAAGAAACCAAAAAAACAAGAACCAGAGGGAACAAACAGCGCACAATCACAAACATTCCATCGGGAAAAACCTAGTAAATCGAGTGGAGAAAGAAGAAGAAGAAAGGTCGCTGGTACCTGCGGCTTGCCGGGGACGACGGCGACGCAGTCCTTACAGCCCTGCAGCTTCTCGTCACCGACGAGCGGGCGGGCATGGACCGCCACCTTGACGCAGCAATCCTCGCCGTGCTCCATTGTCATCTCGGCTGCTGCCACCGATCATACAACGTCAACCACCACCGCAACCGCGACGACGCACCAACCGAGAAGAAGGCGTGCTGCTGTTGGGAATGCGGCCGGGCTCCTTTTCCTCTCTTGCAACAAGGCAATAAGACAAGGCAGGAGGGAGGGAGGGAGGGAGGGGAGGAGTGAAGCAAGGATTAAAGGGAAGAGGAGATGGCGACCGGTGAGTAACAGCAGCGGCCACCACTACCACTACTACTGCTGCTGCTAGAACCGCCGATCGATCAATCCATCATGGTTTCTTGGGTTGTACTGCAATCCCTCTCTGTATCTCTCTTTCTACCCGTGGACGGAGGATGGATGGATGGATGGAGCTGTGGGATTCAGATGGAGATGGGTTTCAGGTGGATGGTGTGTGGTGAAAAGGGAAAAGGAGAAAGCAAAGCTCCGGGGGAACTTGACCCTCACTCCTGCGCAAGCGAGCAAGCAAGCAAGCGAGCGCAACCACTTCCACTTCCACCACCGGCACGCCGCTCCCTCCCTGATCCAACCGCCGCAGCTGGACCGATCTCTACAAATGCTGCTGCTCCTGCTCCAAGAAAGCCGGGCCAATCTTGGGGCTTGGATCTTGTTGGCCGGCTCCTCGGTTCCCTTGCTTGGTGGTGGTGTTCTTGGGAGGGACGATGATGGAACGGGAGGGCGTTTGGTGGTGGGTGGAAATGCAAATGGAGGAGGACGATCGATGTGCTCCGCTCCGCTGTGCTGTGCTGGGTGTGTAGGTGGGGGTCTGTGCCCCTGCCCCTCCTTTAACCAATTATTAATCTTTCTCCCCTTGGCGCTTTCTTTTTCTGCTTTTGGCGAGGGGGTGAGGAGGGTGCTGCTGCTGCTGCTGCCTGCGAACGAACTGTGAATTGTGTGATTGTTACCAGTGTCTGCCTATTATGTCCATCTGGCTGGCTGTCCCTGCAACAAGGACGCCCCATCTCCATGGTTGTTAGCCAGCCACCGCACTCCGCTGGTATAATAACAGCTGAGAAAATATATATGCTCCGGGTACTCCCTGCCCAGCCCGATGCGTATGATTCGCAGGCGCCCATGTCTCCCTGCCTGCCCTTCCTCTCGAGGAGTGGTCATTTTTACGTGCAAAAATCATGCTAGGAATTTCAGGGGCTCTGAAATCTGAATTTATTTCGGACGTCATTGCTCCTAAAATCACTCTTCTTCTTTCATGCGAGCCCTTTATACTACTCCCTTCATTCTTAAATATAAGTTTTTAATTTTTTTACATTACGAACTATATACGGATGTATATACATGTATTTTAGAGTAGTTTCATTCATTTTACTCCGTATGTAGCTTGTAATGAAATCTCTAAAAAGACTTATATTTAGGAACGAAAGAAGTAGTACAGTATTACCTATTCAAGTAATTTTATTTCTGCGGAAAACCTATTCAAGTATTTCATGTGCTTTCTTTCTCATGATTGCTCTTTTGTTGGCCTTACATTCTTTGTTTTGATTTGGTTCCGGTCTCTGGATTTTCTAGAAAACTTTTTAGATACCCATTTTCCTCTTTTTTATTTTTGTTTTGACGAAATACCCGCTTTCTTCTCAATCGACTGGTTTTTACATGCTTCACTCTAGTGTTGTCGTAATCAACTTGTACGACAAATTGGCCGTTACATTATCCCCGATCTGTTGTAGTTGTTTCGAAATTTTCTGTTATTTCAATTTTGGATCCTAAATTTGAATTTGAAACTGGAACATCAAGACTCTCAAAATTGTGTGTTTTCAGCTCAAACTTTACTAGATTCTTCAGTGAAGCGCTTCTAATCTACTAGATTTTTTTCTTTTTTTTTGTACGAATTGATTATGTTCTAGCTCAAAGGGAGGAAATAAACAACATGCACAGAAATAGAATCCAACGTGGCACTGTTATCTAGCATAAAACCGGGGTCGAACAGGTAAAAACGATCAAATGAGAAAGAATTCTACACTCCGTAGAGTAAACTGAACCAAATCGAACTTCATAATTGTGTGGCGGTGGTTTTACACATGTCAACACAAATAAAGAAAAATAATAATTTTTAGGGCAAAATTAAAATGGCAAAAGTAAAAAAATAATATTTTTTTAAGGAACCATGCTATAATCTAAGATAGAAGAAAAGAAGTTTGCAGAAAATTTCTAAAAACAATTTAAATTATCACGTGCTACATTTTTTCCTTCAATTACTGGGCGTAAATTCAGGATTCCCCTTACGATTTCCATGTATGCAATAAGTAGTTGGAGTCTTGGAGTATTTTGATCAATCGGTCATATAGGCTTGATTCAAACATCAAATATGTTCGGTTCGCATTATCTTTAGGACACCTTATATGTAACAAAATCAAACCGGCAACTGTATTTTTGGTGAATCATTGAAATATTGATATTATGATTAGTTTTTTTACCATCTACCATCCTTCTATATTTTTTTAGTTATTCATTGGAGCAATTATATAGTAAAATCAATCCGAGGCAAGTGTTTGACATTAGGAATAGAAACAAGAATTGAATGAATGAAAGCGCTTTTTTTCTAATGATGGTAGGGGAGCTGCAATATTCATTAATCAGAGAGAAATGGTACAAAGAGACCACTCGGTTAATTAAAAAAATGGCCTAAAACCCTAACAAACGGGCAAAACACTAGCTAAACTAGGTCAAGAGCTCCGCAAGTCGCAACCACCGGCCAATGGCCATCTACAAGCTACTAACCACCAAGCTCCACATACATTCACACACACATCCTCGATGACAGTCATTGAGGTCTCCAAAGTAACGCCTCCAAGAAGGAAGCGGTGTCGCCAACACCGCCGTCACTCGATCCGGCATAGCCAAATCTTAGGTTTTCACCCGAAGACCACTAGACACGAGATGCCGAGGTATAGCAAGATCCACAACAACACCTTCAAGAAGGAAAACGACATCCATAGACGTCGTTGCCCGCCACCGTTGACAAGGTCGATGCGAGATTTCCATCCGGAGTCGAGCCTTCCACCAAAGCATCACAACCTTCAAGGACACCCAAACGCCACTGAGACGAAAGGAGGCCGAACATACACCATCGAGACCGATCTAAACGCAGGAGCTAGGCGGAAGCCACACCGTTTGGCCGTCTGCACCGTCGTGCGCAGGACGAGCTGGGATCCCACCGGATCTGACCGACCCGCGCCATCGCATGCAGCCACCGAGCGAAAAATGTCACGCACCGCCGCCCTCAAGATCGGCTCAGGGATGCGCAGAATCAGACTAGTCTGTGCCACCGTGCATGGGATCTAGGTGGAACCTTGCCAGGGAGGCCCCACCCACACCTCCTCCAGTAGTGAGCGTAGCGCCGGCGAGGAGGAGCACCACCGAGTCTAACCAAATCAGGGAGAGAGCACCGGCTTGTGCACGCCACCACCGCAGCCAGACTCTTGCTACACGCCACCGTTGCAGCAATCCCTCCATCGTGCGCTGCAACCAATTCAGGAGGAACATCTCGCGAGCACGCAAGCCCCCATCCCGCCTTGACCTTGCTTCGTGCCATCCATGACAGAGCTGCCTCGCCAAGCTTGCAAATAAGGGAAACGAAAGGGTCCCGCCGCCACCTTCACCGGAGCCGGTGCTGGCTTTGCTGGCCGCTCCTCCTATGACGGCGAGCAAAGGGAAGGGTGGAAAAGAAGGATGGCGACGCCGATCTAGGGTTTCCCTTGTGTCGTGAGGGAGAGCGACGCGGGAGACTAGAGGTGTCCTTTGCCCTTTTCGCACCGAGTGGTTGTTAATGAAAACGCTCTTAATTCAAATAATAGAACGCGCGTCTTCAAAAGCCGATGTCATCCAAAAGAAAAGAAAGCAAAAGCTATTTCTACAATCGTTGTGAGCTAAATGGGAGCAGCCTAAACTGTAAAATCTGGGTGTGGGAGAGGTACTTCCGGTATTCTTATAATAATCTAATAATATTTCTTTTTTTGCTGACTAGATTGCCGTGTGCACGAAAGGGTTGCCATATCATCATGAAAACCACTTTGAGTAGCGTGAGAGAAGTGTGACAAAAAGAAAGCGTCGGAGAAGAAAAAAAAGCTGTTGAATTATGAAAGTTTAGTGGTATTGAAGTTTAGAGACCAAGCTAAGATTTCTTCGAACAAACAGTCCGTGGACAAAATCTGATTATTGTTTTCTGGTGCTTGTTTGTTCACGTGCCTATGTGCGCTAGCTAGAACTACAGTTGAACTCGGTAGCATCTGAGTTACCGAGAGTGGATTTATTTTCTAGGATTCAGGGCCTGTGTCAGGAAGTAGGTAAGGGACAATCAGTGGGTAAAAACTAGTAGTGGTACGTGCAGAATTACTGGAGACGACAAATTGGAGCGTGGGCTGCAACGGCAGTATGCATGGAGTGACAAATTGAGTACGCTCCAGTATTTTGCGGAAAGAAAAATTGCCTCGGTCACTACTTTAGTCTTCGTAATTCCACATACTCAAAATAGTTAAACTTGTAACAGGTGTTCACATATGGTTTATTATACGGTTTCCTTTACGTATACATTGATTTGGTAGTTGACCATACTGTTCACGTCGTCTACATCGTCTGAATACGCCAGGGACGAGGTTTTTGTGTGTGCAAAATCTCCATGAAATAAACCAGTCCCCCACCCAGTCCGACCGCACCTGGTCGGGCCCAGCCATTCCACCTCGCCCGCCTCTCCCCCTCGCTCTCTTGGCCTCTGTTCGTCATCGCTGTCGAGGTGGTGACCTCGAGATCGTCGGCGTGTGCGAGTGGCGATGCCGCCAAGAGCTCGTCGTCGTCGGACACCGAGACCGTCGTCCGCGTCGTTTGGAAGGGGCCTGCGTGACATCCCTCTCGCTCCCACGCGGCGTCCACCTGATGCCGAGCTGCCTTTATACGTTACGTCACCGTCATCACCACCTTATATGCTCGATCCTTTGATTTTAGCTCTGGAAAAGAGTGTGTTGGATTCAATTGCGCATACGTGTTAGGGTTTGAGCTCCCCCCCTTTTCACGAATGGGCTCTGCGTGTAAGGTTTTAGCAGTGGATGGTGAAATTAGTGGCAGGGCCAAATTAGAGTTGCATGGGGGCTTTGGATGGGGTATGGGTTGAACTAATTGTTATGTTGTGCTGGATATCGTATGGAAAGGCGAGACCTTGTTAAATTGATCAAAAATGTTTGCTTTATGGTCTTGTGTTGATCATCTAGCGTTTTGTTCATCTCATATGCCCGTTTGCTTGTTAGATCCCCCCAAAATCATGCTTTTTGACGTGAAAAATCACATATTTGTTCAGTGGAGGCAATGAATCCGTGCTTTTGTTCTGAAAATGTTTGAACCTGTCTGAATTATGTTTTTCTGAACATTGCCACTTTGCTTGGTTAGGTGCAGTTACATTGTGTCTATTTCCTATGGCAGATGCTTCCAAATACCACGCTTTTGTTTCAATAAATTGTGTGCATGTCTTAATTTATCAGAAATGTCCGAATTGAGTACTATTTATTATTACCGTCTGAACCTGTCTTTATTTTTCTGGTCGGAACATGGTCACTCTGGTTGTTTTGTAGGACCCCTAAGCAACCACTTCCTTGTTGAGGTCATACATGGTGGTTGCTTCCTTTGCTCATGCAAGCATAGGGGTTACCACAAAGGCCACTCCATTTGGTACGACAATTGTGACATAGATAATTAGACACCTACCGTTGTTGCCAGTTTAATGGAGGAAATTGTGTATGAGTTTGAGGACAGGATGAGGGCTTACTGGTATGTTCCTGGATTGACAGTGCATAAGAATGGATTAAGAGAAATTAAGATAGGGGACAACGCTATGAAAGATAACATGGAGGATTGTGCTCTGAATGGGAATCAGCTCCAGCAGATATTTCTTGATCATGATGAGAGCCCGAGATCATATATTACTACTGTTCCCGTTCATTCTGATGATGAGGATCCTCCATTGCTCAAATTTAGTGGCATTAGGCCAAAGAAGGACCAAGTGCAAGAGGAGGAGGCACATCAACATCAAGAGGAGCAGGCTGAGGAAGTTCAAGTGGAATATGTAGAGCAAGAGCAAGAGGAGCGGACTGAGCAAGATCAAGAGCATGATGCACTATCGGAAAGTGAGGAAGAGTCAGAAGATGATTACATATCGGGACCACCTCAACCAATAGAGTATGTTCATACATTTCAGTTTGATCATAGTGGCAGAAAAAACTGCATGCTTTTGAACATGGATGCGGCAGATGCAGTTGGTGATTTAGAAGTTCATGAATCATATGAGGATTTCAATCCACAACTTGATTCAAATGTTGATCTTCAAGATGATGATGACTTGTTTGACATAAATGTTGATTGTGAGAAAGGTAAATCAGTCCAAGAAGAACCCGATGATCCCACTAAAGATGGGGACATGTGTGTGCCTGACTCTAATAAAGATAAGGTTAAGCTGAATTTCAAATGTTTCTGAGCAAAAGACATGAATAAACCATAGTTCCAAGTTGGTCAGACCTTTGGAGCTGGTGAGTTATTGATGAAAGCTATCAAAGAGTATATCTGCCAGGAAAGAGTTGACATTAAGTGCCCCAAAAATGATAGGAAAAGATCGAAGTCCATTTGTGAAGATGGGTGCCTTTGGTCTTAGTTTGCATCATTTGATGGCAGAATCAATTGCTTCATGATCAAGAAATACAATCCAAAGCATACATGCTAAATAAATGGAGTGTTGGGTCATTCACTGCCCCCTTTATGGCTGGAAAATACCTTGACTCTTTCAGATGTGATGAAAAAATGAACATGAAGAATTTTTCAAGGGTGATTCAAAAGGACCGGAACATGACAGGAACAAGGAGCAAATCGAGGAGGGCTAAGAGACTAGTGAATAAATTCATTGAAGTAGATGAGTTGGAGTAGTACAATAGCATGTGGGATAATTATGCACAAGAATTCGGAAGATCAAACCCATGCAACTCTTTCATTGTGGGTGTCAATGATGGCATATTTGGAAGTTGTTATTTCTCTCTTGATGCCTGCAAAAGCGGTTTCATGCAAGCATGCATTCATGTGATATGTTTAGATGGATGCCACTTGAATACCAAGTATGGAGGTATTCTGCTGTGTGATGTTGGGATGGATCCCAATGACCACATTTACCCTCTGGCATTTGTAGTTGTGGAGGTTGAGAACACAGACTCATGGTAATGGTTTTTGTCAAATCTGAAGAGTGACTTCTGAATACTGAATACATAGCTATGGAGTATAATGTCAGACAAGCAAAATGGGCTCATCAAGGGAGTGATGCAGCACTTTCCTAATGCAGAGGACAGACACTATGTAGGCATATATGGCAGAATTTTCACCAAACACGCAAAGGAGATTGAAAGTGCGTTATATCGACTAGAGGGCGGGGGGGGGGGGGAGGGTGAATAGGCGATTTTTACAAATTCATCACTTGAGGAATTTCAACTTGAGGAATTTGAAATGTGATGAATAACTAGCAGCGGATTAAGTACTCAAGTGCATGAGGAACATAGCAACAACATAGTCATGATGATAAAATGAACATGCACAAATTACAGGTAGCGTGATACATGATAAGCAGTGATCAACAAGGTAACTTGAAGAATTTGAGGCGAGGAAATTGTGAAAGTCTTCAGTCAAATTCTTCAAACAATAACGATCAATTTCATCAACAAGTATATGAGGAATAAAGGTGTTGAGGAAATAGAACCAGGTAGCTCGATGAAAACAATGGTTTGATGACCCAGTTCCAACTGCTATGACAGTCGTATGTCTGGTTTGGAGTGGCCTGGTATTTAAACCAGAGGACACACAGTCCCAGGACACATAGTCCTTACCGTATTCTCCTTGAGCTAAGGTCACACAGTCCTCGCCCAACACTCGTGGTAAGTCTTCAGGGTAGACTTTCAAAGCCCGCACAAACTGGTCACCCGGCGATCCACAATTTACTGCTGGATGCTCTAGACCAAGGTCACTTCGTGATCCGCAATTGACTGCAGGATGCACTAGACCATGATGCCTAACCGTCTGGAGGATGCACAATCCTCAAAGGTAACAAGCGTCGGTTCCACACAGGAATTTCTTTAGTGATGCTCAATCACTTGGTTTTGGTGGTTTGGTTGTGGGTTTTTCCTCACTGATGATTTTCTCCCAAAGTCCTCGAAGGATGGGTTGCTCTCAAATGACAAGTGTCAGTTCTCTCTTGGAGCAGCCAACCAACTAGTGGTTGTGGGGGGTGGCTATATATAGCCAGGGTGCAACCTGACATGATAAGACATAAATGCCCCCAATGATATGACCGTTATGTGGATGTTATGATTGGGGACAGCTGGCGCTAAGCACAACAACGGTCGGAGTTTTGAACTATGAAAGTCCCCAGGCTTATCATGTTCCTCACTTGTAGGCAATTTGCACTGGCGAAATCCTAACTCCTCAGTCAGATCAATTTCCTCAGAGACCAGAAGAACTTCATCTCTGTCACTGAGGAACTTGACTGAACCGCAAGAGATTTCCAAAGGCTTCACTCGAAGGATTGGATAGGTTGAGGATTTTGGAGTTGAGCATGACGGGGTTATTACCCCCAGGTATGCCAAAGCAATGGGGTCATTCCCCTCCAAGCTTCGAAGAAAAACTACGTGATCGGCTGATCGTGGCCGGATGGAGGGCGTCCGGCTCAAGCTGGCGCCAGCTAGCGCTACGGACGACTGGTCAAGGAGCCGGCTCGACCCTCGGCCGGCTGGGCGCGACCGGCTGGGCACGACCGGCTGCCTCTGGGCCGCCTCCTCCGTTGACCCTGGGACGGACATGCGACGTCCCGTCCCTCTGTGCACGGGTATGACGACACGACGTGACCGGCACGACGGGCGACCCTATGACTACAGTGGCCGCTGACTCACTGCAGCGCATGGCTACAAACCGGTTGTCCCGGCCGCTGACCTCGGCGAGTGCGACCGGGCGAGGGAACAGTGCCGACATGCCCTCGCCCACTCGATTACCTACCTCGGCGTGGCTACAGTACCGTCGGCCGTACCGGAGACCTCAGCCGGCTGGCACTAGACGACGCCTCCCGGGCGACCCGTGCCGTGGAAGGTGAGCGAGAGCCAATCGCAGAGCTGGCTGACGGGCCCCAGCAGGGGACAGGACCGCTCAGCCGGTGGACCCCATAGACGATGAGACGGCACAAAGGGTGGGACCCCCTGGCCAGCCGGAGAGACTGCCAGTCGGGTCCCCCACCCCTGTACTTTAGATATATTGTAGAGCCGGGGGTTGGCCTATAAAACCCCTCGAGCCCCCCATGCAACGGGGACGAAGGATCACCCTCGCACACCCACATAGAGGTTCTCCCTCACACCATTCCCAGCAACGGAGGAGAACGAGCCAGCTGCTCCTTCTTCCTCCTCTAGACACAGCTCCAGGAGCACCCTTGTAAACATAACCATCCATCCAACTAGACCAAGCAGGACTAGCGGTATTACCTCCCTCGGAGGGCCCTGAACCTAGGTACATCGTGTGTCATCACCACTTGTGCCCAATCCCGCACCCGGAGCCCGTCGGCGTCCTTCGGCCCCAACCACCTACGGTAAGCCACCCTATGGCATCTGTCGTGAGAAAACGACGACAGTTGGCGCCCACCGTGGGGCCGTACGCGGCGCCGGCCGGATTCATGCTCCAGGCGGGACCCCTCGCCATTCCCCGCTGTCGCAGCACGTCTAGGCAAAACCGCGGGCTCGTGGGGCTTGCTTCGGCACGCCCTGCAGGCGACTCCGTCGACCTCACGGCCAATATCGACGCGCTCACCGAGCGCTTCGGCAGACTCAGCCTCGCCGAGGCTCCGGTTGCGGACGAGTACCCCGGGTAGGTGATTGTCTGCGCCGATCCTCCCATGACCGTGGGAGCACTCGCCGCGACCCAGTCCAGTGGCTCCCACGGTCGCGTGGGGGTGTTGGTCGTAGTCTCCTTCACCTCCTCCGATCCGCTTGGTGCGGCCCTCCGGGGCCCGAGCACCCCTATCGCCGCAACGACAAACCCCGACGCCGCTGCGGTGGACCTCGAGGCGGCTCATCGCATCCTGTTCGAGGATGTCATTGCCCTCGCGGCCTCGCGGCGCCGCATGGAGGCCGCCAAGCGGGAATATGCTTCCGCCTACTGTCTCACCCCGGTTGGCTCCGGGCCCAGCCGACGTGGGGCCATGCGTGACCGCGGCCGCATGGTCGCCGGAATCCTTGGCGGCAAGATGCCCGTCTACGACACCCCCGTAGCCAACTTGCGGGCCCTGAAGGTGGCCTACGCGGATTTGGCCACCTTGGAGGGTGAAGAGCGTGCCACTCACGAGCGCCACATTGAGGAGCTCATCGACGTCGCCGACGCCCAGCAGTGCCTGCTCGTGTCGAGCGGCGCCGCCACCGGAGGCCCCCGGCTCGAGCGCGAGGGCACGGGGACTGCTGGCCATCAGCCGGCTCAGCATTCCAGCTCCCCTCGCGTCTCCAGCCGTCGGACCGGAACAAACAACCCCCGGCACTCTCAGATGCTGGGGAGCGAGCAGTCGGCTGTTAGCAGCCGGCGCACCAACAACCCGCCTCGCAGCGGTCGCCACCAAGAAGCGCCGACATCCGGCAGCCGGCGTAGCCACGGGCACACTCCACCCCGCGGCGCGAGTGGGAATGAACGGTTCCGCCCGTCATCCGCCCCGAGCTCTCGGCCCGGATCGGGCCGCGTGTCCCCCGTAGCGAGAACGACGCCCGCAACCGTATCGACCACCTCACGCAGTCCGCCCTCCTCGAGGAGCAGGGCTCAATTGGTCCGGCCTGTTTCGGCCCTTGGATCTGCAACGAGCCGTTCCCGACCGGATTCATGCTCCCCCGAGACACTCCGAAGTACAATGGGGCTGCCAAGCCCGAGGACTGGCTAATAGACTACACCACTGCGGTCGGCATCGCTAGGGGGAACAAGCGTGTAGCCGTTTGCTATGCCCCCTTCATGTTGATCGGCTTGGCCCGTACCTGGCTCAACAGCCTGGCGGCCGGTAGCATCAACACTTGGACAGACTTCGAGGAGGCCTTCGTCCGCAACTTCACCGGCACCTACAAGCGGCCCGGCCGCACCCGCGAACTCGCCATGTGCGTTCAGGGGCCGGACGAATCCCTCCGCGAATACCTTACTAGGTGGACCGAGCTTCGCAACTCCTGCGAGGGGGTGCACGAGGTACAAGCCGTGTAATACTTCATTGAAGGCTGCCGAGATGGCACCCCTCTCAAGCACAAGCTTCTGTGCTCTGAGCCGACCACGCTTGCCGAGCTCATGACCAAGGCAGACAAGTATGCCACGGCCGATTCGGCCATCTGGGTCAAGACGACCGCGCCTGCCAAGGCGATGACGACACCGGCAACGACCCGGACGGCTGCCGACAACCGGCAACCACGAAACAACAAGTGCAAGAACGACCAGCCGGATCCTTGCTACGGGAGCCGGCATGTCAATACCATCGAGGAGCAGGAGCCGGCTGCCTAGCCTTCCAGCCAGCGCCAGCGCACTGGCAAGGCTGCGTGGCGGCCGAAGCTCACCTTCAAGCAAATGCTCGACCTCCCCTGCAAGAACCACTCAGGGGCCAAACCCTCTACGCACATGCTCCGGCAGTGCAGTTTCTCACAGCAATTGGCCCGGGGGGACGGCCTTACGGCTCCTCCCGCGCCACCAGCCCGCGCACTTGCCCCGGCCCAAGCTGCTGCTCCGACACCGGCTCCGGCTCCGACCCAGAATGACGGTCGTTTGATCGACCAGTTCCCTAACCAAGACGGCTGTTACGTCATCTTTACTAGTGAAGAGACGGGCAAACATGCTCAACGCCAGCTCCGTCATAAGGTGAACGCCACCATGCCGGCGACTCCCTAGTTCATGCACTGGTCAGAGAAGCCGATCACCTGGAGCCAGGCCGATCACCCCGCTATGATGCCGAATCCCGGCAGCTACGCCTTGGTCCATGACCCCACCAGCGCCACCAAGGAACAAACTTGCCGCTTCTCGCGGGTGCTAATAGATGCTGACAGCAGCATCAACATCCTTTACCTCGACACTATGCATAAGCTGGGGATGAAGATAGAAGACCTGGAGGCGAGCCGAACGGTCTTCCACGACATCGTGCCTAGGAAGTCCTGCTCCCCTGTCGGCAAGATCACGCTCGACGTCCTCTTTGGCGGACCCGGCCACTTCCGCCGCGAGCAGGTGCTGTTCGAGGTCGTGGACCTCGCAAGTCCCTACCACGCATTGTTGGGCCGGCCGGCCTTGTCATCTTCATGGCGGTCACCCATTACGCCTACCTCAAGCTCAAGATGCCAGGCCGCAAGGGAATCATCACCATCGCGGGTGACTACAAGATGTCGCTCGAGTGCGCTCGAGACGGCAGCCGGTTGGCTGAGGCCCTGGAGATCGCCGTGGAGAAACGCCAGCTCGACCGGCTCGTGGCCCTTGCTGCCAGGCAGCCGGCCGTGCCGGCTCCTCCCTCGCAATCTGTCGACGAGGCCTCCTTCCAGTCGTCCAAAGACACCAAGCAAATCCCGCTCGACCCGGCCAACCCGGGTCAGTGCGTCACCATTGGCTCCCGCCTCAACAGCAAATAGGAAGGCAAGCTCGTCGACTTCCTCTGTGAGAATCGGGACATCTTCACATGGTCCCCCAAGGACATGCTGGGTGTTCCGAGGAAGTTCGCCGAGCACAAACTACACGTCTAGCCGGACGTCAAGCCGGTCAAGCAACCCCTGTGCCGCTTCTCCGAAGAGAAGCGGCGTACTATAGGCGAAGAGATCGCCCGGCTGCTCGCAGCCGGGTTCATCATGGAAGTGTTCCACCCGGACTGGCTGGCCAACCTAGTCCTGGTGCTGAAGAAGAACAAGACCTGGTGCATGTGTATCGACTACACTAGCCTGAACAAGGCATGTCCCAAGGACCCATTCGCTCTGCCGCGGATCGATCAGGTCATTGACTCCACGGTCGGCTGCGATTTGCTGTCCTTCCTGGATGCCTACTCCGGCTACCACCAGATCAAGCTAGACCCAGAAGACCGGCTCAAGACCTTCTTCATCACGCCCTTTGGGGCCTACTACTACATCACCATGTCCTTCGGCCTGAAGAAAGTAGGTGCCACCTTCCAACGGTTCATGCAGAAGTGCCTCCTACCTCAGATAGGCAGGAATGTCCACGTCTACGTCGACGACATCATCGTCTAGACCAAGAAGCACTTCAGCCTCCTCGACGACCTCCGGGAGACCTTCGCGAACTTGTACGAGTACAAGATCAAGCTCAACCCGGAGAAGTGTGTCTTTGGCGTCCCGACCAGTCAACTCTTGGGTTTCTTCATGTTCGCTCGCGGTATCGAAGCTAACCCTAAGAAGATCAACGCGATCGAGCGCATGCCCAAGCCGACCCGGCTCCGCGATGTCCAAAAGTTCACCGGCTGCCTTGCCTCACTCAGCCTTTCATCAGCCGGCTAGGAGAGAAGGCCCTGCCCCTCTACGGGATCCTTCACAAGACGGCTCTAATTGAGCTGGGTCAAACCAAGAAGCCATGCATTTTCGACTGGCCCGACGAGGCGGACGAGGCTTTCCGCGGCCTCAAGAAGGCTCTCACCCACGTGCCCATCCTGGCCGCGTCGGCTGAGAAGGAACCTGGTGGTCGCCGCGACTCCGACCTCGTGGTGCAGCAAGTCTTTGGCGAATGGGACGCCAGGGACGCCAACATGGCCAGCTACCGCTTCCTCGTACAACAACTCAATGGCTTCTTCGAGGGCTGTGAGTTTCATCACGTCCCACGGGCGGACAACGAGGCGGCAGACGTGCTGGCAAAGATCGGCTCCACCCGGCAGGCCATCCCAGCCGACGTCTCCCTTGAGCGGCTGCTCAAGCCGTCGATCAAGCCTTCCTCAGAATCAGAGTCAATCTTCGTGCCGGCGGGCGCCGCCGGCCCATCTACGACCCCGACCGTCTCTCCAGTACCTTCACCACCGGCTCTCGAATCATCGGCCGCCTCGCCGGCACCAACCGAGCCGGCAGCATCCGAGGCGGCCGACTCCAACAACACGACCGTCACGATGATCATCGACCAACCGGCCTCGGAGACTGGCCAACTGGTCCCGGGGATTGGCCAGCCGGTCCCGGGGGCTGATCATACAGTCCCGGGGGCTCCCGAGCCGGTCCCGAGGGCTGGCGATCCGGTCTCGAGGGCTGGCGAGCCACTCCTGGGGGCTGGTCATCCAGTCCCGGAGGCTCCCGAGCTGGCCCCCGAGCCGGCCCCTTCATGGGCCCAACCCATCCTGGCGTTTCTTCTACGGGGCGAGCTGCCCCCGGACGAGGCTTTGGCAAGGCAAATCCAATGCCAGGCCACAGCATACGACATCATCAACAACGAGCTCGTCCATCGTAGCACCACCAGCGTCTTTCAGCGATGTGTCGAGCCGGAAAAGGGTCCGGAGATCCTCCTCGACATTCACCAGGGTGAGTGCGGGCACCATGCTGCCTCCAGGACCCTGGTGGCCAAGGCTTTCCGCCACGACTTCTTCTGGCCAACTGCTCTCGAGGCAGCCAAGAAGTTGGTCGACGAGTGCAAGGGCTGCCAACGCTTCAGCACGCAGAGCCACCTGCTGGCAACAGCCCTCCAAACCATCCCCCTCTCGTGGCCCTTCGCCGTTTGGGGGATGGACATGGTGGGCCCATTCAAGACCGCTCGAGGCCGCATGACGCACTTGCTGGTGGCTGTCGACAAATTCACCAAGTGGATTGAGGCACGACCGATCAAGAAGCTGGACGGGCCCACGGCTGTCCGGTTCATCTACAACATCACAGTGCGCTACGGCGTTCCCCACAGCATCATCACCGATAACGGGACGAACTTCGCCAAGGGCGCACTCGCGTGTTTCTACTCCAAGCAAGGAATCCGGCTTGACCTGGCCTTTGTCGCTCATCCATAGTCAAACGGCCAGGTCGAGAGGGCGAACGACCTCATTCTGTCTGGCATCAAGCCCCGGCTCGTGACGCTGCTGGTAAGGTCGGTCGGTTGCTGGATCGCAAGCTGCCATCCGTCCTTTGGAGTCTCAGGACCATCCCGAACCGTTCAACCAGCTACACTCCCTTCTTCCTTGTGTACGGGTCCAAGGCGATCATCCCCACCGACATCAAATTCGATTCGCCTTGGGTCACCCTATACACGGAGGAGGACGCAAGGGAGGCAAGAGAAGACGGTGTCGACCTACTCGAGGAGGCTCACGAGCTGGCCTTGAGCCGAACGACAATCTACCAACAGAAGCTCCGGCACTACCACAGCAAGCGGATCCGGCCGCTCTCCTTCCGCGAAGGAGACCTAGTCCTCAGGCGGGTCCAACGAACAGCCGGACAACACAAGTTGTCCTTCCCATGGGAGGGCCCATTCATCATCAGCAAGGCATTACACAACAACACATACTACCTGATAGATGCCCAGAAGCCGCAGAAACGCAAGAGAGATGCCTCCGGCGAGGAGACAGAGCGCCCATGGAACACGGCGCACCTTCGCCCATTCTACTGCTGAAAAAACTGATGTATGTATATATCCCTACTCTTTTGGGCTTATGAATGCAATGGGCGCCCCAGGCCGGCTCTTGTGGCATGCCCTATTTCGTTTCCTCCAAAAGATTCCTCGCTCACCGGCTCCCCGACCCGGCTCTCGGGCCCAGGGGCTTGCCGGCTGGTCTTAGGTCGTTTCTCCCAGAAATTGGCTAAGTAGTGCGAGCCGTCCAAACCTCCCCACCCCTACCAGCTATAGAACCGGCACCCGGTTGTTCGGCTGATGGGGCCTCGGGGTAGCAAGGTTTTGCTCACACGAAGAGTCAAACGAAAGGGGATACCGGCTAGGCCCAACCGGACCACCGTCCCGCCTCGACCACTCTACTTATCCCAAAGAACCCTCGCGATTCCTAAGTCCCGAACCGGCTCCCTCGAGGCGGACTCCCCGACCCAGCTACAGACCGGCCCCCGCTTGTCGGGCTGGCAGGGCCGAAACCTAAGGGGAAAAGGAGAAGGACCCAAAAAACCAAGAGGGAGAAAAGGGATAAGGACGAGTCGGCAGGAGCAATAAGGCAAACACACTAGATTTCACGACACAAACGTTAAGACAAAAGTGGCCCACGACCATCATGGTTCATTACATAAACACCCCCAATGGGTGGACTTGAGCATAACTTGCAGGAAAGAAAAAAGATAGACAAAAACGCCCCGGGGGCTCAGGCCACCGGCGCATCGCCAGCCGGCGTGCCCCTAGCCGGCGCGTCACTGGGCGGCTCGACTCTCGCCTCGAAGGTGGTCGTGACCTTCAGGTCGGCTTCCTTGGCCTTCGAAGAGGCCTCCGCGGTCCCAGCCGTCTCGCCGCTTGAATCGGTGCTCTCGTCGGCGACCTCCTCATCCACTGGGCCTTGAGGGATGCCGAAGGAGTCTTCGGGCAGCGGCCCGCCGTCCTTGCCAAGCGCCGGCAGGAACTCGTCCGCGACGAAGTACGACGCGAGCTCGTTGGCCTGGAGGACGAGGGCTGGCTCACGGGCCTCCCGCTCTGTGGCCAGCTCGTCGCACATGGTGGCCAGCCGGTCCAGATCGACATCTCGATACCACGAGGTGACGAACCGGAGCGCCATCTGCACACCGGCTCGGGCCGCCGACGCCTTCCAGGCCTCGAACCGGGCCACGGCCTACTCTAGCCACAAGGCTACGCGGTTTGCCAGAGCTCCCCCACGGCCCGGCCACAGAGCGACAATGACCTCCTTTTCGGTCGTCTTCAGCCGGTCCACGCTTCGTTCGAGAGGGGTCAGCCGGTACTCGGTGGCGACCCTAATCTCGTCCACATCCCATGGGGCCTCTTGCTCAATGGAGCGACCCTGCTCCCAAAGGTACTCCCGATGCTCCTCGACGGCACGCGCAGCGCGATGCTGAGTCTTTGGGAAGCGCCCTAAGGGAAAGAAGAAGAAGAAAAAAGAAAGGCAAATCAAAACACAAGAACCAGCAAAGGAAAAAGCTACCGGGTGGAGAAGAGAAAGAAAGGCACTTACCCTCAATGGCGTCGTCCACCCCAAGGGCGAAGTTGAGCATCGCCGTCCGCTCCCTCTCCACAGCCGCCTCCAACGCGACAAGGGAGCCCCGGACTTCCTGGAGCGTTCTCTCGAGGCGGGTCACTTCGTCTTGGAGGGCGGCGGTCCTCCGGGCGGCATCAGCCGCCTCCTTGACGGCCGTTTCCCGGGCCGCCACCTCCTTCGCTGCCTTGGCCTTGAGCTGGTCCCGGGCCGCCTCCCCATCCGCCAGCAGCGCGGCCGCCTAGACGTCTTGTGCTAGCCGGTCCCGCTTGGAGACGAGCCCGGTCTTCTCGTCCTGAAGGGCGGTGAGGTCACCTGCGAGGCAAATTTGTAAGCGTCAGCCAGCTCCTAGGGGCTGCACTCCCCTCCCATGAAGTTCAGCTGACATCGCACACGCGTCAGCTCCTCCTCCAAGCGACGGAAGCCGTGTTCACCACGGTCGTGGATGGCGACCGCCTCCTCGAACAACTTCTGCCGTAGGGAGGTTCCCTCCTATCACGAAGAGGTAAAGATCAGGGCATGCTCAAAAGAGATCCGACCCAGCTGCCCGTCAACTGGTCAACCCACCCACATCTCGGGGGCTACACCCAGTGGGTGCGCTTGCGTGCTCCCACTGAGAATCCTAAGACAATGCAAAACGATCGTACTCACCTCGGCACGCTGTAGGGCGGCGTCTGTTGCCTCCACGAACTGGGCCAGCTCCTGCCGGCACTGGTCCAGGACGCTCCCCAAATCCCCGAAGAAGGGACCGGTCCGCCCGCCTGGGGAGCCGGCAGGGCCGGCACGCGCTCCAGTGCTTCCCAATGTTGGAGCACCTCCTGCATTGTTCGCAGGGTCCTCCGGGCTCGGCCGCCGTTGCCACTTGGGCTCGCTGCGGCGCTGGCCGCCGGGGGTAGGTTGATGACGACAAGGGTCCGGGAGTCGCCTCCCGCTGGCCCTCCGCCCGACACCGTCGCCGCCTCCGCCCCCTACCGCTCCGGCGCGACGATCGCAATGGAGGGCGCCTCCGCCTCCGTGGCCGCCATCTCCGGCGCCACCTCCGACGCCGCCTCCGGGGCCGTTGGGGCCTTTAGCATGTCAGCCCGAGCCGGATCGGTCGCCGGCGGGGTCATGACCGACACCTCGGTTTGGGCCGCCTCGGGAGCCGGCTCCACCGTTGTCACCCTCGCTTGGGCCGCCTCCTCCACGGACGGAGGCACCAATGGTTCCATGGCCGCCCCTCGCGGCTCGCTCGACGAAGGCCGCGACATCCGGGTTGACTCCGCCGCCGAGTTAGACGCCCGCAGGGGATCAACGGATCTCCTTCGCCTCCGGCTGCTCGAGGTTCCGGAGTGTGAGGATCCTCCTCGCGTGCTAGACTTAGAGGCTCGCAGCTCCACGAGCCTCCTCTTCTCCTCCCGCTGGGTGGCCGCGTGCTCGCGGGCCAGCCGGCTGGCGGCGTCCGTCGCGTCCCCCGCTGGCTCCCCCTCGTGGAGCTCGATGGGGTCGCTGCAACGCCCAAGGACCGATTACTTACCGGCTCGCGACCCGAAAAAAGAACAAACAAACGGAAGGAAGACTTACCCAGTGACAAGGGGCAAGGCCTACTTGCCGCACGGCGGCGGCTTCCGCGCGGCCACCTTCACCCGCTTGGGGACTGGCGGCGGGGCCGCCGGCCCCTCCTAGGCCGGCCTCTTCGTTCGGCCGGCTGCTCCGGCTGCCGGGTCTTGAGACGGCCGCTACTTGCTCCTCCGACCCTAGCGCGCTGAGGGAGGAGGCCCATTCAGAATCATTATGTCATCGTCATTGTCGTCGTCTGTCTAGTCCCTGATCGAAGGGGCAAGAAGGAACTCACCCGCTCCGTTGGGCTCCCCGGCCGTGCCGGATCCTGTGGCTCCGCTGGGGGCGCCGGCTCACAGGTCCGCCAGCTCGTCGGCTCCTCCCGAGGAGTCGACCTCTTCCTTCGGAGGGCCTCCCGTCTTATAGTCTTCGGAGTTGGAGTTTTCACGCTCCGCCTCGAAGATCTGAGGGTGCGGGCCGTCTGGCGTGTTCTATCACACCAACAGCTGCGGTCAGCACGACTAAAAGTTCTCTAGCCGGCTACCGGTTGGGAAGCATCAAATGAAGGAAGGACCGCCTCGACGAAGGACTTACCAGGGGGAGGTTGATGCGGTCGTACGGCTCCATGCCGAAGGACCATGACGCGGGCTTCAGCTTGAACGTCGTAAGGGCGTTCACCCGCTTTGCCACCTGAGCCGGCGTCAGGTCGATAGTGGACAGCCGGCAGGGGTCACGCCGGCCGGACATGTCGTAGATCTGGTGCGGCCTCAGCTAGAGGGGCAACACCCGATGCGAGATGAACGCCGCCACCAGATCGGTGGCGACCTGCCCCTTGGAGCTCTTCAGCAGCGCGAGCCGGCCGAGCTCCTCCAGGGCGACCCCGCACGGGGCAGATCCTAGCCAGTTCATACTGGCTGGACTACACATCAACGAACGGTGGCAACCGGATGTAGTCCGTGTTCGGGTTGGCGTTCTTCACATAGAAGAATTTTTGGTGCCACCCCTTGACGGAGTCAATGAGAGAAAGAGGGGGGAAGCGCACGACACTGTGGCAACACACCACCATGCCCTCGCATGCACTAATTTTCAATGGCTTGAGATAGAAGAGCGCGTTGAAGAAATCAATGAAGGGAAGAATGCTGAGGTACCCCTCGCACAACGTCACGAATGCAGAGACATACAAGATCGCGTTGGGGACGAGATGATGCGGCTGGAGGTCGAAGGTATAAAGAAGAAGGCGGAAGAAGTGACTCACCGAGAGCCCAAAGCCCCGAGAGAAGTGCCAGAGGAACACGATGTGTTCCCCGGGCTGCGGCGCCAGTGCCACCTCGTCGCCTGGCGCGCGCCACCACCCGCTCTGCCGATGGCAGCTTGCGTGTGCGGTGGAGCTTCACAATATCGGCCTCCTCAGCGACGGAGCCGGCCCAGCTCCCTCCGCGTCCGTCAGCCATCTCGGCGGCGGGGTGGCGCACGGGCGCGAATGCAGGCTCGGGTACGATGGCACGCGAGGGGGTGAGGAGGACGAAGAATATGCATAGCGAGAGAGCAAGTGGGACGCGGGTGTCTTCGTCCATTGCCCTCCCTCCCCTTTTATAGGGGAGGCCACGACCGGGGTACGTGGGATTAACTGCGCCCACTTCCTCGGAAACTCCGCATGCGTGGGTGGCCCCGCGTAGTAACGGCCGCTTCGAGGCGCAGAGGATCCTTACCTACGCCCCGAGGCCTACCGGGCTATGACCGGGACCTAGCAGGCTAGGCCCAGGCCGACGTCCCGTCTCTCCCACGTGCGCGGGGACCGCCGCATCATTACTTGCCGCGTGGCGGGCGGCGAGCCGACGTGGGTCCCGGGGCGACGCATCGAAACCCGAGGCGTTGGCTCCAACGGCCGATCCGGCTACCCTTTCGGCTTCGCGCCGGAGGCGGGTATCGCTAGGGGGAAGCCGTCGGCTCCTCTCCGTCTGCCGGACGCGGGCCCCCGCAGGCTTTGGGGACTACTGACGGGATTCTTACCCCCAGGTATCTCAAAGCAACGGGGTCATTCCCCTCCAAGCTTCGAAGAAAAACTACATGGCCGGCTGATCGTGGCTGGCTGGAGGGCGTTTGGGTCGAGCTGGCGCCGGCTGGCACTCCGGACGACTGGTCAAGGAGCCGGCTCGTCCCTCGGCCGGATGAGCACGGCCGATTGCCTCTGGGCCACCTCCTCCGTTGACCCTGGGACGAACATGCGATGTCCCGCCCCTCTGCGCGCGGGTACGACGACACGACGCGACTGGCACGATGGGCGACCTTGTGGCTACAGTGGCCGCTGACGCACTACAACACATGGCTACAATCCGGTTGTCCCGGCCGCTGACCTCGGCGAGCGCGACCGGGCGAGGGAACAGTGCCGACACACCCTCGCCCACTTGATTACCTGCCTCGACATGGCTACAGTACCGCCGGCCATACCGGAGACCTCGTCCAGCTGGCACTAGACGACGCCTCCCGGGCGACCCGTGCCGTGGCAGGTGAGTGAGAGCCAATCGTAGAGCCGGCTGGCGGGCTCCAGCGGGGGACAGGACCGCTCAGCCAGTGGACCCCATAGACGATGAGACGACACAAAGGGTGGGACCCCCTGGCCAACCGGAGAGACTGCCAGCCGGGTCCCCCCACCCGTGTACTTTAAATATATTGTAGAGCCAGGGGGTTGGCCTATAAAACCCCCCGAGCCCCCCATGCAACGGGGACGAAGGATCACCCTCGCACACCTACATAGAGGTTCTCCCTCAAACCACTCCCAGCAACGGAGGAGAACGAGCCGGCTGCTCCTTCTTCCTCCTCTAGACACAGCTCCAGGAGCACCCTTGTAAACATAACTATCCATCCAACTAGACCAAGTAGTACTAGGGGTATTACCTCCCTCGAAGGGCTCTGAACGCGGGTACATCGTGTGTCATCACCGCTTGTGCCCAATCCCGCACCCGGAGCCCGTCGGCGTCCTCCGTCCCCAACCACCTACGATAATCCACCCGATGGCATCTGTCGTGAGAAAACGACGACAGAGCATGAGTTGGAAATTTTTCTTAGTATAAACTCGCCCCCTTTAACAGTACGGTGTTTGCTATGACTCAAATAAAGGAAATGAAACTATGAAAACAAAAGTCTTCACGCTTCATAGTCCTCGTTCATATCTTCAAGGTCACACCAACATCTTTATCTTCAAAGTCTTCAGAGAGTACCAAAGTCTTCACCAAAGTCTTCAGTTGAAGACATACATTTTTAGGGGTCGGTAATCTCTGGATATATCAAACACCTCATCGACTTATAGAGCTTGTGTACACTCACAAACACATTAGTTCCTTAACCTATAAGTCTTCAATACACCAAAATCATTAAGGGGCACTAGATGCACTAACAATCTCCCCCTTTTTGGTGATTGATGACAAATAGGTTAAGTTTTCAATGGGAATAATACTATGAAGTGTAAATACTGAGTTTGAGGAATTTGATTGCAAGATATAGAAGAACTCCCCTGAAGATGTGCATATTTGAGGAATTTGCTTTGGACTGCAAATGCACATGGTAGGTTAAAAACATGGAGAACTCCCCCTATATATTGTAATTCATACACGCATTTAAACATATGATATGAATAATTTGAAATGCATGATGAAAATGGTGTCTGACGAAAGTCAGCATGCATGCATTAAGATACTTGAGGAAATAAGCATGCGTAAAGCAGTTCAAAAGAGTCAGACCACCATCAAACTTAAGTTTACAACTCAATCAACAAAAGCTTCAGAAGAGCAAGAGTTGTAACTTAAACAAAAACAACCCATATATAGAGACCCGCTTGAAGACTAACTCAAATTTTCTCTTTGTCATCGAAGACCAAAAGGGACAAAAAAGTGAGGACTAACACCCCTTGAAGAATTTCATCGTGTTGGTGAGGAAGGAGCGCCGGCGTTGTCGGGGTCGTTTGTCGATGCAGGGCCCGCCGCAGTGTCGTCAATGTCCTCAGCTTCATCCATCTCACGTGATGAAGAATATGAACTTGTGACCATTAGAGGAACTTGAACTTTCTTGAATTTCTTCTCTGGTTGACGAGCCCAGTCAAGTTTTTCCTCAAGGTCCAGATCCTTCAGTTCTTTAGGAGTCTTGAGGTGAGACAGTATGGCCCAAGTGCGGTTGAGGATTTCATGCACATAGTAGTGATTTTTCTTCACTGAGTTCTCCGTCACAGTCATGTTTTGAACTATGAAAGCCAACTGACGCTTCACCCACTTGTGATTATGATCGACCTTCTGACGAAGACTTATGAGAAGCTCACGATCAGTCATCACACGAGGGGCAGACTCTTGAGGTTTTTGAGCTGAGGCCTTTGCTTCTAAGTCCTGAGTTGCAGTGTCATCATTGATGGAGAAGGATGCAACTTTGCGAAACTGACCATCCAATGGACGAGTGCCTTCATCAATGACAGCTGTGCCTTTTCCTTCAACCGAGGCAATTGTGCTCTTGAGGACTTCAATCGGGGGCAAAAAGCCGAAATGACTCTAAAAGTTTGCCTTGAAGGGAACTGAAGACTTTGATCCGATGACCTTCATGATCCAAGGTACATAAGGCTTCTGTTCAAATGGGGCTAGAGCAGCATTAGCCAATGTCCTCATGAAGAAATCATGGAAGTTGATGGGAATCCCATGAATGATGTTGAACAACATATTCTTCATGACTCCCTCCACTTCCTCTTCTTCAGAGTTGTGGCCCTTCTAAGGACATAGAGTATTTGTGAGAATGCGATAGACCATCCTGGGCACATAGAGCAAATCCTTCAAAAGGAAGGTTATTCATTGAGGCTTTCCAGGAGCCAAAGGCTTCATCAACACTTGCATCACTTGATTTGGACGAGCAGGTTCATCAAACAGACGGCGAGCTTCTTTTGAAGGAATTGGCACTGACACAGGCCGAAGTAATTCAGATGCTTGAGCAGTGAGATGAGTCCATCCGGTCATCCAGTCCAAGACCCAGGAGTTGATGTCAGAAGCATCACCTATGATGTGCAGTCTGGCATAGAATTGAAGAATTGGCTCTTCATTCGAGTCGCAGATGTCCACAAAGAAGGGAAGAATTCCTGCATCATGAAGAACATGGAGCACTGGTGTGAATGATGGAATTGTTTCCATATCAGCATGAGGAATTTGATGGTGCTCGAAGACTTTCTTCTTGTCAAACCGAACAGATGCATAGTAATTCATCTGAGTGGCAGTCCAGAATCTGCTTCGATCGACCCTTGCTGAGTCATACGGATTGGGACTAGTGAAGAACATGTGCTAATCGAAGAAATTGCTTTTAAGGAATTTGGGGTGCGTTGAGCCTTTGAATGGCATCCTGGGCTTCGGCTGAAGATTTGGCTTGAAGCGGCCCTTGATCTCCTTTAGCATCGGAGGAATTTCTTCAGAATGAGGAATTTGTGGAGTAGTTTCCTCAATGGCAGTGGGAGCAACAACGTCATCAGCTGATGTAGCTAGAATTTCTTCAGTGGCTGGAACAGCCAAGTCATCAGATTCTTCATGAATTTCTTCAGTTTGGGCTGGGGACTAAGGAATCTGGGACAGAGGAGTGGTCATTAGGGAATTTTGGTGAGAAGCTTCCCAATATTCATCATTGATGGCAGGAGTTGTTGTGCCAATGTCCACATCCTCATCAATTTCTTCAACGCCAGCCTCTTCAGCTATAAACTGAGGCTGGGGCGATGATACCTGTGGAGTTGAAGCTTTTGCTTCCACTTCAATTTCTTCATCAATCCGCTCTGAGGTAGCAGCAGATTGATCCATCTCTTCTTGATCATCATTCAGGATGATGTAGTCAACACCGAATGACACTATTTCATAGGCTGGTGCTGAGGAAATTGGGGTAGCATCAACTAGTTCTTTTGAAGAACTTGACAGTATATTCAATTTCTTCACAGCTGAGGAATCTGAAGTTGATGCTTTCCTTTTTGGTGCCTTGTTCTCAGCAGCCTTGGTCTTCTTTGCTTCTGATGCAGAAGGAAGGTTGATTGTCTTCACCCTTGAGGATTTTGAGATTTCTTAGGAGGGTGCAGGGGTAGCAGTTTCCTCAGGTTCAGTTTCATCAGGCGCAACAGTGGAGGTTGCCTTGGCAGGTTCTTCAGTAGTCTGACTTTCTTCAGCTGCACTGGCAAATTCCTTAGCAGGCTGAGCTGTTTCTTCAGCCTGAGGAATTTGTGGTTGCGATCGAGCTGCAGCCCTGGTGTTATGGTCCTTAATAGCAGCTTGGGCTGCCCTAACGAATCTCACCTTGGTGCCTGACGAGGATATGTACCTAGGGTAGGGTCCTAGGCAAGGCCCACATACCCTACCTAAGGACACCACATGGGAGGACTTGAAGATCAAGCATGAACTACCTAGTGGATCCCTGGAGACGTTCAAAGTCACTTGACAGTAATCCACTTGGAGACTCCCGCTCTCACTCGGCAGTCGCGTGTCACTCAGATGACCTCGCTTTCACTCGATGCCAGAAGACCAGGAGCCATCATCAAAATCCCAATGGACAGACGCTGGTTCAATGGTCATTAGTAGCTTTTATTACGTACGTTACCTGTAACGGCAGACTTTAAACCCCATGACCAGGCCCTTAGATGCGGGATAATTATGAGGGGCAACGAACTCTATATAAGTCGCCCCTCCCCTCCTACACAAGGGTTCGCAACCATTGTAATCTCAACATTCCACATGACATAAAGCTCCCGAGCACTGAGACATAGGGCTGTTACCTCCACGAGAGGGGCCTGAACTCATACATCCGTGTGTACACCCACACCGTAGCTAGGACTCTGCCCTCTCCCTTCGTACCCCTACCATCTACTGTCAGGCTCGTTCCCACGACAGTTGGCGCCCACCATGGGCCAGGCGTCTAAGCGGCTTTCGGCGAGGTTGCAATTTTCATACTTCGACATGTCTTCCGGCGGTGTTTTTGCTCTAGGCCACGAGATCCATTTCGGAGCGCTCACCTTCATCGCCGACGATTCGGCATAGTTCCAGGAGGCGCCTCTCGATGTTGAGGTGCTCCCGGTCTGCGGGGCCATGCACTTCCGCGTGATTCCCTGCGGTGTGTTGCCGTGTCAGTCGTCGACTCCTTACGCGTCGGCCCCTCTCGCTGTTCACAGTCGCAAGCGGTCCGGCCGCCCACGACTTCAGCGTTGGGTTGAACACGCAGCGGCATGCCAAACTTCTCCGTAAATTGTAGCGGTCGAGCCCGTCGAGTCCCTTCATGGCGTGTTCGAGTCGGATTCCGATCCGTCCGACGTGCCTTCCGAGTGCGAAAGCTGCAATCCTGCAGCGGAGGTCTTGATGGCGGGCTCTCATCAGAGTTCACCGCCTGGCTTTGGCTGTGGCAAGCGCGAGGCTGGAGGTCCGTTGAAAGAGCAGCTGCGTCACGGCGAGGAGGTTCTTCATACTCCCATCGTCGGTGCGATTGCCGAGGCCCAAGCTTTGGAGGCCGCGCGCGTTTGTCTAGAAGAGCTCTAGGCAGAGATTGACGAGCGCGCTCGCCAGCGCCTGCCGTGCCCAAGTTGACGTCATCGACAAATGTTTCCGACTGGATCTCACGACGACATTGAGGTATACCAAACTCCTGTGCTAAATGTTGTTGCTACTGCTAGGATAGCGGATTCCATTCAGCCGTCCCGGTCAGAGGCTAGGAGAGGGCTGTTGCAGATCAGAGTGCTGTTGGATGTAGCGCAACATCAGAATTCAGCAGTTTCTCAGTCCCGTAATAGGATATACAACAATTCACCCAAGGCGGAAACCGTTCAGTCGATACACAGCCCTGGATCGCCCTTGCGTCGTCAAGGCGGTGGTTTTCGTGAAGGGCAAGACAGAGATCAGCATCACTACGAAGACCACCGTCGAGTGCCCACTCCTCCACGGAGTGGTCCGTATGCGCCCCGGCGCCAGGACGACAGGCGTTCCTTCGGTGATGAGCGGGACGCGGACTTTGACGCCCGCACCTATCTTGTTCAGAAGCGGATCGACAAGAGGAGAGCCTACAGAGAAGGACTTGATAGAGATGTGCCGAGTGGAAGCTCGGCTGTGGTGTCTGGTCCCGAGTGTTTTAGCAGAGCTATACGTTCTGCAGAGATTCCCCCCAACTTCAGAATGTCGGCGGGGATCGGAAATTTTTCTGGTGAAAGAAAGCCAAAGACTTGGTTAGATGATTACCGAGTGGCTGTGCATATTGGCGGCGGAAATGACAATGTTGCAATGAAGCACCCGCCCCTCGTGTTGGACGGTTCAACTCGAGCTTGGTTGAATCGTTTGGCTCCTTCTAGCATACATTGTTGGGAATATCTTGCCCAAGTGTTTTTCCGGACCTTTGAGGGCACATGCAAGTGCCCGGTAGGTCTGGTCGACTTACAACACTGCGTCCAGAAGCCCAATGAAACCTTAAGGGATTATGTTCAGCGATGGTCCACCCTGCATCATACGGTGGAGAATGTGTCAGAACACCAGGCTGTTTGTGCTTTCAAGGCCGGTGTGAGATATAGGGAGCTGTACCTGAAGTTCGGACGCATTGGTGATATTTCATTCGGCAAGATGATGGAAATTTCCACCCAGTACGCCAATCGCGAGGAAGAAGACCGCCTCCATAGTGGCAAAGGAAGAGCTGTCGCCAACGAGTCTGGCGGCGGCAACAATCGGAAACAGAAGCGGAAGGCTGAAGACCCGGCTCCGGCAGAGGCAACAGCACTGGCGACTCAGTCGAAGAACAAGGGCAAAGCCAAGGCTCAGTATGCCCCAAGAAGTGGAAAGGTCAGTCAGGAACTGATATCATGGATCAGCCGTGTGTGATTCACACAAGGAAAGACACAGAAGGCAACCTAATATTGCCCAAGCACACCACTCGACAGTGTCGAACCCTTATCCAGCAATTCAAGGGAGACCAGTCGGGTGAGAAATCTCCTGAAAAGGGAGATGAAGATGAGGAAAAGGAAACATTCCCGGATGTCACTGCTACACTGGTGATCTTTGCTGATGTCAAGAGCTAGAGTCGTCTGAAAGTCATCAATCGAGAAATCAACATGGCTGTGCCAGACACCCCACCTACCTCAAATGGTCCCAATATGCTATCACATTCGACCAGACAGACCATCCTGCTCGTGTGGCCACTCCCGGTTGACAGGCTCTGGTAGTTGATCCGGTGGTGCAGGGGACTCGACTCAGAAAGGTTCTCATGGACGGCGGCAACAGCCTGAACATTCTTTATGCGAATACCCTGAAAGGGATGGGTGTTCTGATGTCTCGTCTGAGGGAGAGCTGCATGCAGTTTCACGGGGTCATCCCAGGAAAGAAGGCCAAGTCACTTGGCCAGATAGCATTGGATGTGACATTCGGGAATGACAAAAATTTCCGAAAAGAAAAGTTAACATTTGAAGTCATGGATTTCAAGAGTGCTTACCACGCCATTTTGGGTCGACCCGCTTATGCACGTTTCATGGCCCGACCATGTTACGTGTATCTCAAGTTGAAAATGCAGGCCCTAAGGGCGTGATCATGGTCAATGGCAATCGACAGCGGGCCGAAGAGTGTCTCCAGCAAGGCTCCAAGATCGCCGATCAACAGATGGCCATGGTCGAGCTGTAGGAATACAAGAAAACCGCCGACCCTGCTGATTTGCTCCGCGCAAAGAAGCCGACTTCCGAGTCGGCATTTCAGTCGGCAGGGGAAGTGAAGAAGGTGCACATCCACTCGACGGATCCAACTGCTGCCCCGACGAATATCTCAACAACACTCGACAGTAAATAGGAAGCCGAGCTCATCCAGTTACTCCGTGAGAACTGGGATATCTTTGCATGGAAGCCTTCTGACATGCCGGGGATTCCCAGGGAGCTGGCTAAGCACCGTATGCGAGTGGATCCGAAAGCCAAGCCCGTTAGGGAGAATTTGCGTCGATCAGCAACGGGGAAGCGCAAGGCAATCAGAGAAGAAGTGGCCCATCTCTTGCAAGCCAAGTTCATTCGGGAGATTTACCACTCCGAGTGGCTCTCGAATGTTGTGATGGTGCCAAAGAAAGATAAGTCGTTGCGCATGTGCATTGACTTCAAACATCTCAATAAGGTGTGCCCAAAAGACCATTTTCCGCTCCCTCGCATAGATCAAATTGTTCACTCGACAACGGGGTGCGAGCGTTTATCGTTTTTGGACGCTTATTCTGGGTACCATCAGATCCGTCTCTATGGCCCGGACGAAATAAAGACAACCTTCGTCACCCCATTCGGGTGCTTTTGCTACATCACCATGCCTTTTGGTCTTAAGAATGCCGACGCTAGTTTTATGCGCAATTTTCAGAAATGTTTACTTGACCAAATCCCTCGGAATGTCGAGGCGTACATGGACAATATAGTGGTCAAGTCCCGCAAAGGTTCCAACCTGCTGGCTGACTTGGCCGAGACATTCGCCAATCTGAGGCGATTCGACATAAAGCTGAATCCGGCCAAATGTACCTTCGGTGTCCCTGGCGGCAAGTTGCTCAGTTTTCTCGTTTCCGAGCGAGGAATTGATGTCAATCCCGAGAATATCAGTGCCATTACCCGTATGAAGACTCCCGTGCGAGTGCATGACGTTCAGAAGCTCACAGGTTGCTTGGCAGCATTGAGTCGATTCATTTCTCGTCTTGGTGAGAAGGCTCTGCCCTTATATCAATTTATGAAGAAGTCCGACACGTTCAACTGGACTCCCGAAGCCAAAGCAGTGTTTGTTGAGCTCAAAGCCCTGCTCTCCACCCAGCCGGTGCTTGCCGCTCCTGCCAGCAAAGAGCCCTTGCTCCTGTACATCGCGGCCACAAATCAGGTCGTCAGTACAGCGCTGATTGTCGAGCGAGAAGAGGAGGGTAAAACCTATAAAGTCCAACGGACAGTTTATTATGTCTCCGAAGTATTGTCCCCCTCAAAGCAAAGATGTCCACACTATCATAAGCTGGTGTATGATATTTACCTGTCAGCGAAGAAGGTGGCACATTATTTCCAGGACCATTCGATTTTAGTCATCGTGATGCTCCTTTGTCCAAGATTTTCAATAATCGCGACGCATCAGGTCGAGTGGTTAAATGGGCAATTGAGCTTGGACACTTTGACATCAGATTCGAGGCCAAGAAAGCAATCAAGTCCCAAGCATTGGTAGATTTCATGGCCGAGTAGACTGAACAGCAACAGCCCATCCAAGTTCACTCGGCGCATTGGACAATGTTCTTCGACGACTCCAAAATGTTGAATGGGTCCGGAGCTGGTGTTGTCTTGATATCCCCCAGAGGCGACAAGCTCAGCTATGTATTGCAAATTCACTTTTATTCCTCCAACAATGAGGCAGAGTATGAAGCACTTTTGCATGGGTTACGCATGGCTATCTCACTCGGTGTCAAGCGCCTGATGGTTTATGGCGACTCAGATTTGGTGGTGAATCAAGTGATGAAAGAGTGGGATGTTAGAAACCCCGCTATGACCGGATACTGCAATGCAGTCCGGAAGTTGGAGAAGAAATTTGAAGGCCTGGTACTCCATCATGTTCCCGGACTGAAAAATCAAGCGGCCGATGAGCTATCCAAGATTGGTTCCACTCGACGGCCTGTCCCCAACGGTGTGTTCCTGGAGCACTTGCACACTCCTTCGGTTCAAGAGGATCCCTTCACCGAAGAGCCCCCACAAGCTCTGAGCTCCTCTGACTCGACTGAAGTCGATGTTCCTGCCGTGATTGACCTGGTCATGGAGATTCTGGTTATCATTCCTGACTGGACTATGCCATACATTGCCTATATCCTCAGACAAGAGCTCCCTGAAGATGAAGCAGAGGCTCTACAGGTTATGCACAGGTCCAAGACTTTCACTGTGATGGGAGATCAGCTATTCAGAGAGAGTGTGACTGGTGTCACCCAGCGCTGCATTTCCCCCGAGGAAGGTCGGATGATTCTAGACGAAATCCACTCGGGAACTTGCGACCACCATGCATCTTCGAGGGCGATCATCTCTAAAGCATACCAAGCTAGTTTTTACTGGCCACGAGCTAATGAGATGGCTAAGGATATCGTTGATCACTGCGAGGGCTGCCAGTTCTATGCGAATCTGTCGCACAAGCGGGCGTCTGCTCTGAAGACAATTTCTCTCGCCTGGCCGTTTGCGGTTTGGGGACTTGACATGGTTGGTCCCTTCCGACCCGGAAAAGGAGGATTCACCCACCTATTGGTAGCAGTCAACAAATTCATCAAGTGGATTGAAGCCAAGCCCATCAAGAAGCTGAATTCCCGTACGACGGTCACGTTCATGAGGGAGATCATTATCCGATATGGCACTCCGCACAGCATCATCACGGACAACGGCACTAATTTTGACTTGGAAGAATTCAGGAGATTCTGTAACTCCCAAGGCACCCGAGTGGATTATGCTTCTTTTGCACATCCTCAAACCAATGGGCAAGTTGAGCAGGCTAATGGTCTCATTCTGCAAGGTCTGAAGCCTAGTCTCATGCGCGATTTGGATCATGCTACCGGTGCGTGGGTAACTGAGCTGCCGTCTATTTTGTGGGGATTGAGGACAACGCCTAATCGGTCGACTGGACGAACTCCTTTCTTCCTTGTCTATGGCGCTGAAGCCATGTTGTCGAGTGACTTGGCCCACAATTCTCCTCGAGTGGAGCTATATTCTGAGGCTGAAGCTAAACAAGCCACACAGGATGGGGTAGATCTTCTGGAGGAGGAGCGAGAGATGGCTCTAATCCGGACCACTGCCTATCAGCAAGACTTGTGGCGCTTCCATGCAAGGAATGTCAAGAGTCGAGCGTTCCATGAGGGATATTTGGTGCTTCAGGTGAATCAACACCGACCTCACAAGCTTGCTCCTGCATGGGAAGGCCCTTTTGTCGTCACTAAGGTGCTAAACAATGGAGCCTATCACCTGTATAATCTCATGAAACAGATAGATGAGCCACGGGCCTGGAATGCAGATCTGCTCCGGCGTTTTTACACTTGAGACAAGAGTTTTCTGATGTAATAAGAATACTTCATCAATGCAATTCATGTTTCTGCGATATATACATCGTCGATTCCAACCGTGCAGTTACATTCTTGGGGATACTCCGAGTGATGAGAAATCCTCACACTCGGGGGCTTAGCTACGAAACATGTTTCGCCTAAGTTAAAAACCCTGTTGGGTGGATAGCAGTCCATTCACTCGACGGCCTATTGGCGAATCCGTCTTCGCTTAGGTTCAAAAAAAAAATACTCCGAGTGATGAGCAATCCTCACACTCGGGGGCTTAGCTGCGAAACACGTTTCGCCTAAGTTAAAAACCTTGTCGAGTGGATAGTAATCCATTCACTCAACAACTTAGCTGCGAATCGACATTCGCCTAAGTTCAAAAATACTCCGAGTGATGAGCAATCCTCACACTCGGGGGCTTAGCTATGAAACACGTTTCGCCTAAGTTAAAAACCTCGTCGAGTGCATAGTAATCCATTCACTCGACAACTTAGCTGCGAATCGACATTGGCCTAAGTTCCAAAATACTCCAAGTGATGAGCAATCCTCACACTCGGGGGCTTAGCTGCGAAACACGTTTCGCCTAAGTTAAAAACCTCGTCAAGTGGATAGTAATCCATTCACTCGACAACTTAGCTATGAATCGACATTCGCCTAAGTTCAAAAATACTCCGAGTGATGAGCAATCCTCACACTCGGGAGATTAGCTGTGAAACACATTTCCCCTAAGTTAAAAACCTCGTCGAGTGGATAGTAATCCATTGACTCGACAACTTAGCTGCGAATCGACATTCGCCTAAGTTCAAAAATACTCCGAGTGATGAGCAATCCTCACACTCGGGGCTTAGCTGCGAAACACGTTTCGCCTAAGTTAAAAACCTCGTCAAGTGGATAGTAATCCATTCACTTGACAACTTAGCTGCGAATCGACATTCGCCTAAGTTCAAAAATACTCCGAGTGATGAGCAATCCTCACACTCGGGGGCTTAGCTACAAAACACGTTTTGCCTAAGTTAAAAACCTCGTCGAGTGGATAGTAATCCATTCACTCGACAACTTAGCTACGAATCGACATTCGCCTAAGTTCCAAAATACTCCGAGTGATGAGCAATCCTCATACTCAGGGGCTTATCTGCGAAACACATTTTTCCTAAGTTAAAAACCTCGTCGAGTGGATAGTAATCCATTCACTCGACAACTTAGGTGTGAATCGACATTCGCCTAAGTTCAAAAATACTCAGAGTGATGAGCAATCCTCACACTCGGGGGATTAGCTGCGAAACACGTTTCACCTAAGTTAAAAACCTCGTCGAGTGGATAGTAATCCATTGACTCGACAACTTAGCTACGAATCGACATTCTCCTAAGTTCAAAAATACTCCGAGTGATGAGCAATCCTCACACTCGGGGGCTTAGTTGCAAAACATGTTTCGCCTAAGTTAAAAACCTCGTCGAGTGGATAGTAATCCATTCGCTCGACAACTTAGCTGCGAATCGACATTCACCTATGTTCAAAAATACTCCGAGTGATGAGCAATCCTCACAGTCGGGGGCTTAGCTGCGAAACACGTTTTGGCTAAGTTAAAAACCTCGTTGAGTGGATAGTAATCCATTCACTCGACAACTTACCTGCGAATCGACATTCGCCTAAGTTCAAAAATACTCCGAGTGATGAGCAATCCTCACACTCGGGGGCTTAGCTGCGAAACACGTTTCACCTAAGTTAAAAACCTCGTCGAGTGGATAGTAATCCATTCACTCGACAACTTAGCTGTGAATCGACATTCGCCTAAGTTCAAAAATACTCCGAGTGATGAGCAATCCTCACGCTCGGGGACTTAGCTGTGAAACATGTTTCGTCTAAGTTAAAAACCTCGTCGGGTGGATAGTAATTCATTCACTCGACAACTTAGCTACGAATCGACATTCATCTAAGATAAAAAATACTCCGAGCGATGAGTAATCCTCACACTCGGAGGCTTAGCTGTGAAAGCATTTCGCCTAAGTTAAAAACAGAACCAGTCGAACAAATGATTGAAAGCCAAAGCACGAGTAAAATCCGAAAGGTAAAACCGTGGATAAACATCTTGTGCAGAAGCAAATGTGCTCAAGCCTAAGTCCTGAATGAAGTTTTAGGGGATATAGTTCCACTTGGCATACCAAGGCAAATTTAACTGTTTTTTCCAAAGACCCAAGTTTTTTAAGCAGGGGACGGACTAGCGGGCTCGACGAAAGTGTCCAGGTTGATGCCGTCAGCGATTCTGGTAGCTGCCTCGATAAAGGTTTCCATGAAGTCCTCGAACTGGAGTTTCTTCATGTTTACCACCTGGAGCTCCTTCAGCTTCTCCTCCCTCACGTCCCTATAGTGGACCCTGATGAGTGACAACGCCATGTCGGCCCCGCAGCGAGCAACAATTTTTTTCCAAGCTTGCACTCGACTGGGAAGTTCGTTCAGGCGAACCATCATGGAGTTGAGGTCGAGCTGAAGAGTGTCCTCAGGCCATAGCTCCTTATCGATTCTTTCCATGGCAGATTTCAGTCGAGTGATCTAGGCCTGGGCACCCTGGAGCCGAAAGTTGAGCCGCAACATGTTCATCGCCACCGCATCAGCAACCGGTGACTTGGTAGGGTCAAGCTTGGGTTCAATCTCTTCTGTTTCCTTTTCAAAGTCCTAGCAGAATTCTGTTGAAGAAGGGGAAATAGGAAGAGAATCAGTGAACCGCGACCCTCAAATTTTTTGCAAATGTCAGTCGACAAGAAATACTCACCGTCGAGCAGAAGATACATCTTCCTCGAGAATTCGCCCAGATGCTTCTCCAGGCCATTACCCCTCTTGGTTAGTTGCTCGGCCTTCTTGACAAGGTCCGCACGCTCCTGCTTTAGCTTGGTGTTCTCGTCCTCCAGCTCCTTGGCAGCCGCCAGCTTTCATTCCGCGGCTTCAGTCCTCTCCTTGGCCGCTCGTTGAGCGTCATCAAGCGCCTTGTACTTATCCTCCATCGCCTTCTTCATGGAATCTAAAGAAATAACATTGTTGAGTCACGCTCGGAGACGACGGTTTTCATTGCGTACGTCTGTTCGAGTGAGAGCACTCGGTTCAAAACATGAAGAGTGAAGAGGAGAATGCAGAAAATTAGCAGTAATTACCTCCCAAAGTCTTCATCTCAGCACGCACTCGCTCCAAAGCATTGTTGGCGACCGCCAGATCCATCTGCAACCGGTTCCTTTCATCCTCCACGTCCTTGTACTCCGCCCCAAGCTCACAAGCCCTCTGGAATCAACACAAGACAGGAATTCAATCGGCGAGTGACACTAGGGACAGTCGACTAGGTATCGAACGCCGGTGAATGACCATCTTAGAAGAATTCAAGCAGAAAGTCCACTCGACATGTCGAGTGGCTCTGGCGCTCCGCGCGCCATAAACAAATTCAAAAGTTGTCTTTATTAAGACCCCTGCCGATGCAAGCACTCGACAGTGGTCTCGGGGACTACACCCAGTGGGTGCGCTATGAGCGCCCCCACTGAGACGGTCAACTCTCGATCTGTCGAATAACTCGTCAGAAAAAAAACACTCGACATGTCGAGTGACCCTAGTACCACGCGTATGACAAGTTTTCAATCCTACTGTTTATTGTCTGCGATGAATAGTAGCCTCGGGGACTACACCCAGTGGGTGCACTTAGCGTGTCCTCATTGGTTATTCAAACATTCGACAAGGTAAGCCCTGTCACAACACTCGACCCGTCGAGTGACGCGCCTCCCTACTCTATGAAGTGCAGTCTATCCTTATGCAACATCATATCATGGTTTGCCAATAATATCCATGAAACCTGGAAGGTAGCTACGGAGTGGTGTGATTCAAGGCGAAGTGTATCCTGTATACAATAGATTCTAAGACCCCTACCGATGCAAGCACTCGACAGCAGTCTCGGGGACTACACCAAGTGGGTGCGCTAAGAGCGCCCCCACTGAGACGGTTAACTCTCGATCCGTCGAGTAACTCGTCATAAAAAATATACACTCAACAAGGTCAGCCCAGTCACGACACTCGACCCATCGAGTGACGCGCCTCCCTACTCTATGAAGTGCAGTCTGTCCTTATGCAGCGTCGTATCATGGTTTGCCAATAATATCCATGAAACCTGCAAGGTAGCTACGGAGTGGTGTGATTCAAGGAGAAGTGTATCCTGTATACAATAGACTCTAAGATCCCTGCCGATGCAAGCACTCGACAGCGGTCTCGGGGACTACACCTAGTGGGTGCGCTAAGAGCGCCCCCACTAAGATGGTATTGGTCGAACAACTCGTCAGAAAATACATTCGACATGTCGAGTGACCCTAGTACCACGCGTACTATCAATCCCAGTCCTACTCAACTACGATCCGGTCTATTCGAGTGGAGAAAGTTCAAACATTCTACAGCAACCACCCCCTGGGTGTACAGCAACCAAGAGAAGACAGGAATCCAATCGACAATGGACTTACAATCAAACTTACTCGGACATTGGTACGGAGGGCTGCGCTGACGTCAAAAGCCAGTTTGCTGGCCTCGAACGCCTCCTTGGTTCTAGCATGAGCTGCTCCGCCTGAATCATGGCTTCCTTCACAGCTCTGGTCTGATCTTCCGGGGTGCGATGCAACGAGAAGGCCGTCACAGGTGGGGTCGGCGTGATCGCTGGGGCAGCTGAAACCAGTTTGAGGGGGTCCAGTTGGAGTCGATGTCACAACGGTCGAGACGGCTAGAGGAGCATGCGACAGAGGTGCTGCGGGTTCAGCCCTGGGTTGTGTCGAGCCACCTCTCCCCTGGGAAGACTCTGCAGTCGAGCGCTGAAGCGCTTGCGCCGATGATGCCCTCCGAGTACGAGCGCGCGAAATGTCCAGTTGCTCCTCGTCGTCCTCCACCTGAATGACCTCTGCAATGAAAACCGATAGTGTTAACATCTACATGTGTCGAGTCCCATCCGGACGAACCAACACCGTTCTTACCTCTATGAGAAGTGGCAGCATCAGCAGTGTCAACATCCATAGCTTCCCCTTCATCCTGATGAGGCGAGGTCATAGATGTAGTAGCTCTGACGGATTGAGTTGCATTCGGTCAGATACAACTCCAGACTTCAGTCGACAGAAAAAAATTCAGAAATAAACACTTACATGGAGACGACAGGTACGGCCACCCTCATGTGAGGTAGAGCTTTGCGAGGCTTGGTGACGACTTGCTTGGGTTGCTTGGCCAGTCTTTCACTCGACTCAACGGTCGAAGGGCGGCTACATTTCGGGTTCTTCTCACTAGGGCCCGGAGCCCTGTCCTCAACAGCTGCCGGATCCTGGCGGGACTTGGTGCGACCTTCACGCTGGGGAGGCGAATCGACCTCTTCCTCTTCACCGGAGTCGTTGTATTCGCCCTCGGTGTCGGAAAGACCGTCGCCGTCCATGCTACCGCCCTCGCTCACCATGCCGTCTTCCACATGGTTTCCGTTGGGAACGGGCGAGTGCATGTTCGTCCACTCCTGCATGATTCAAGGAAGTAAGTCAGTTTATAAGTCAAAGTATCACTCGACAGTACAACATCAGTCGACTCACCAGATTCTTCGCCGGGTTTTCGACCGAGTAAGGTTAGACCCTCTTGGCTCCCAGAGGATTGTCGCAAGCTCCAGTGATGCTATGAAGCCACTGCTCGACAGTTTTCTATGGAACCTCCTCTGGATGCGTCCTGGTCATGTCCTCTAGGCCCACGTAGTGCCACATGGTGTGGTCTCTGGGTTTGAGCGGCTGAATGCATCGACCGAGGAACGTCTCTAGCAAATCCATTCCTGTCACTCTGCCCCAAATCAGTTGCACCACCGCTTCAACTAAGATACCCACTTGGACATGCTCCTCTTCGGTCACCCTCAGAGATTTGGGAACAATGGGGCGGTCGGGTGTAAAGGAGGGAAGTCCAGTCGACATATTGGGTGATGCTACGTCTTTGCAGTAGAACCAAGTCGACTGCCAGCCTCTGACGGACTCGGGAAAAGTCATGACAGGGAAGGAACTACGAGCTCTTTTCTGAACCCCTAAACCTCCACACAGCTGGAGCACGTGAGTCTTCCCATCGGCGGGGAGGGCTTCCTTCACGGTCTGGGATCTGACCATGAAGAGGTGCTTGAACAACCCCCAATGGGGAGAGCAACCCAGGAAGCACTCGCATAAAGTGACGAATGCAAACAGATAGGCGATGGTATTTGGCGAGAGGTGGTGCAGTTGAGCACCGAAAAAGTTCAGAAATCCCCTAAAGAACGGGTGGGGAGGCATGGAAAAACCTCTTTCGACATGGGAGAGAAGAAGAATCCGCTCCCCGTCGCGTGGATCCGGCTCGCGCTCCTCCACTAGCAACCTCCAAGCACCATCCGCCATGAGCCCGTCGGAGATGAGGCCCTCCATGTCCTTGCGAGTGACTACAGAGGGGAGAAAATCCCCCTGCATCCAACCCGCCGGCGCGGTGAACCGGGCGGTTGAGGGCTTCTTGCCCTTGAGCTTCGTCGCCCCCTTCTTCGCCCGCTCCAGCTTCTCCGTCGTGTTCTTCATCGTCAACGCGGCGACTCTCGTCGAGGAGGATCAGAGTGGGGCGCCAGGAGCAGAGGAGGCAGAGGAAAAGAGAGAAAGAACTAGCGGAAGTACTGTGCGAACCGCAGCGTGGAAAGCTTTATACGCTGCCGAGTGTCTCACTGACCAGTGGAACCACGAGGTTACCGCGCACGCCAACCACTGATGGCGCCCGATACGTGGCGGTATGACCGACACAAAAATCAAGGCATCGTGCCTCCACTTGCCCTGATCATGGCGTCATCATCGCACGCGCACGCTTCCCAAATTTTCGTATCCCGGAAAATCTGGGTCTGTCAGACTGACCCGTCGCCTCCCAAGATATTGTCAGTTCACTCGGAGCAAAACAAATGCTAAACATTTAATCGGGCACTTTTAAGGCTGAATGGATCCGGGCGAGCGGAGAAGAATTCAGTCGACGCAAGTTTCGTTGAAGCCCCGAATATCATTCGGAAGATTTTGCGTGTCGATCCTGAATGAACGCTAATGCTCAGAGTTCAATCGACGCAAGTTCCATGCAAATCCCAAATATCATTTGGAGGATTTGATGCACTAACTCAAGGTCTACGTTGATATCTCCTTCCACCACTCAAACCCTGATCCATTCGGGGGCTAATGACGAGGATATGTACCTAGGGTAGGGTCCTAGGCAAGGCCCACATACCCTACCTAAGGACACCACATGGGAGGACTTGAAGATCAAGCATGAACTTCCGAGTGGATCCCTGGAGACGTTCAAAGTCACTCGACAGTAATCCACTCGGAGACTCCCGCTCTCACTTGGCAGTCGCGTGACACTCGGAAGACCTTGCTTTCACTCGACGCCAGAAGACCAGGAGCCATCATCAAGAGCCCAACGGACAAACGCTGGTTCAATGGTCATTAGTAGCTTTTATTACATACGTTACCTGTAACGGCAGACTTTAAACCCCTTGACCAGGCCCTTAGATGCGGGATAATTATGAGGGGCAGCGAACTCTATATAAGCCGCCCCTCCCCTCCCGCACAAGGGTTCGCAACCATTGTAATCTCAACATTCCACACGACATAAAGCTCCCGAGCACTGAGACGTAGGGCTGTTACCTCCACGAGAGGGGCCTGAACTCATACATCCGTGTGTACACCCTCGCTGTAGCTAGGACTCTGCCCTCTCCCTTCGTACCCCTACCATCTACTATCAGGCTCATTCCCACGATAGTGCCCTTCCATTCAGCATCGTATTTTTCTTGTTCCTCACAGAGGGAGCGAATTTTAGACTGAACAATGATGAGTTGCTTTGGAGTCAAATTCATCACGTTATTCCCGAGGAATTTTTCTTTCCGAGCCCTGTTCCTCTTAGCTCTCTGAGCTTGATCTCTTTTCCATTTTTCCATGGCAATAAAATGAGTGAGGACATGGTCCACACCAAGAGGCAGGTTTAGTGAGGAAAGTGGGGTGCTGAGATCCTCATGCCATATGTCTGAAGTTGAGGATCATCTTGGGATCCAGCAGAAGTGGAACAGAGCTGCCTTTGCCTAATGCAGCCTTTTGCTGACTTTCTCCGATGTTTCTTCAAGTTCTTCATCATCAACTTCATCTTCATCTTCATCATCATCCTTAGATCCTGATGGTTTTTTCACTGCAGCTTTGCTTGTCTCAGGACTTGGTCTCGGACCTCGTCCAATAGTTTTCTTCAGTTTCAACATAGTAGGACTTGTTGAAGACTTTGCTTTAGCAAAGGGGCGTGCATAGATCTTTGAAGCATTTGAGAATCCCTCTGTCCTCTGACATGATGCAAGGTGCACAGGAGTTGAGGACTTTATAGCAGCAACAGAGGACTGAGCAGCTACTGAGGCCTTTGAAGACCGAGGCCTTTGAGCTTGAGGAATTTGCTGTGATGATTTTGAAGTTGAGGAATTTGACTTCACGGTAGATTTCTTCATCATTGATTTCTTCAGAGCACTAGCAGAGGCTCCAGCAGTGGCAGCACTAGCAGAGTCTTTATTGAATTTCTTTACAGCCTCTTTAGCTTTCCTCGCCAGCTTGGCTTGCTATTTCTCCCATATGTGAGGAAAGTCTTCACCAGTCTTGAGACTAGTGGGATCGGCAATTTGATTTTGAGCCAAGGGAGGCCTACTGCAAAGAGGTTTCACATCGAATTTCATCATGTATTTAGGAGTTACATCACGATATTCCTTCCATTCCTTTGCCCATCTCCTCTCAATTTTCTGCAGACAAATCTTTCCCTGCTTAGTCATCTCTTTGCCATGAGTGTCTTCATCGAGTGTGTAGTATTCCTCATACAAGTCATCTAGAATCTCAAAAGCAGTGTGCACATGAGGCTTCTTTCCACCTTTCTGTGGTTTCTTATCTGCCATTTTCTTCAGCTGGGGATTTTGAACTCTTGAGGACTCTGAAGAAGTGCATAGTTTTTCCTCAAGAAACGCTGCAAATGAGTTAAGCTGATGAGAACCTAGTGATTCATCAGCGGACATGTTTGTACCTGTGAACAGAGTATAGGCGCGAGGAATTTAAAGAGGTCGTATGCATTCTCAGAATTTTTTCAATAAAATCAGGTGAGAGGAATTTGACCATGGGTGTCTTGAGGAATTTCACTAAGTGTTCTTTGTCTTAGGTTCCAGAGTTGTGCAAATTTTGAGGATTCACACAATTGAGGAATCTTGAAGAAAATCATAACTTAGGGAAAATCATCAAGTGTATGAACATGTAAGGTGCTTTAGAATGAAATTCTTGAAGAATAAACACCTTTGTGAAGATTTAGGAGTAACTGAAGATCAAACAAGGGCAGTAAAAATAAATTTTATTTACCCGGGTAAAGAATACGACGAACTAAGAGATGAGATTGAGGAATTTCGTCAGTCCAGATCTCCCACGCCCTAGCTCGGCAGAGGAAGACAGCTACAGCGGCGGTAGGGTGAAGACTTCCGCGGCCGATGCGAGTACGGCGACGGCGAGGTCGAGGTAGTGAAGCTCTTCCACACCGGCGATGATGATTTTAGTGGTGGCGCCAGGTTGAAGCTCGGAAGAGAGTAGGAGTGAGGAGTAACCGAGCACAGTGAAAGGGGAGGGGGTATTTATAGTGGAGGTGAAAACCAATTTGTCCAAAGATTTTGGACCAGATTGCCCCTGACCCTTGCTCTCCTCGCGACAGGTGTCACCCACATTCTAAGTAGTGCGATAGTGGGGGATCGTGGGTTATCCAGTCGTGGGAGTCAGAACCGTTTGAGTGGGAAACGCCGAAAATTTTGATGGTGAAAATTTTAAAGTATCCGTTCGCAAATTCTTCAGCTGTCAAGGACACAGTGAAGACTTTGAACGAGTTTCCAAGTAGAACGCATATGAAGCATTTGTGAATAGACTGGGTTGAGTTTAGCATAGAGGGGAAAGGGTCCGATCACATTCACTTAGATGAAAATCAACTTGAAGAATTAGCAATAAGAGAATGCTGTTTAGGACATTGAAAACTCATATATATATAGTCAATGAAGAACATGAGTTTCATAGTTTGAAGAATTTGAAAAGTTGATGAATTTGAAAAGTTGATGAATTTGCAAACTTGAGGAATTCGAAAATTTTGAAGAATTTGCAAAAATGATGAAAAACTCAACTTTGAGGAATTTCAACTATTATTGGTGGCGTGACCCACTGTATAAGAATGATGACTTCAGACACCGCGTACAATTGTCGTAGGGTTCTGAGAATCAAATTCTTCATTAATTTCTTCACACTTAGAGGGTTATTCTTCATTGATTGAAGAAAAACGTTACTTCGTGTGTTGCACATCTAAGTGATCAATTTTGCATAAGTGTTAGGATGTGTGTTCTTTTTGAAATAACATTCAAAGATTCTAAGATATTTAGCTCACACTGCAACTTGCAAAATCTCTTTTCATCCAAGGGCTTTGTGAAGATATCGGGCAGTTGTTCTTCAGTGGGGATGTGGTCAATGGAGATGTCGCCCTTGAGTACATGATCTCGAAGAAAATGATGACGAATCTGAATGTGCTTGGTCTTGGAATGCTGAACTGGGTTGTAAGCAATCTTGATGGAACTCTCGTTGTCGTAGTAGAGAGGCACATTCTTCAACTTGATGCCGTAGTCCTTGAGGGTTTGCTTCATCCACAGTAACTGAGCACAGCATGAACCGGCAACAATGTACTCAACTTCAGCAGTAGATAGTGAAACACAATTTTGCTTCTTCGAGGACCAACAGACTAAGGATCATCCGAGGAAATAACATGTGCCCGAGGTTAACTTGTGATCCACACGATCTCCAGCATAGTCAGCATCAGAGTATCCGACGAGGTGAAGATTTGAGCCCTTGGGATACCATAATCCAAGCGTTGGTGTGTGAGCTAAGTATCAAAGAATATGTTTCACAGCCTTGTGGTGTGATTCCTCCGGTGTTGCTTGGAATCGGCACACATGCAAACACTCAGCATAATATCAGACCTAGATGCACATATATACAATAATGAGCCAATCATGGAGCGATATACCTTATGATCAAAATCTTTACCATTTTCGTCAGTGCAGAGGTGGCCTTTTGAAGGCATTGGAGTTTTGATGCCTTTGCAATCTTGCATGTCGAATTTCCTCAGAACATACTTGAGGTATTTCTCTTGTGAGATGAAGATGCCGCTGTCTTGCTGACGAATTTGAAGACCTAGGAAGAATTTTAACTCCCCCATCATAGACATTTGATATTCTTCACTCATCATATAGGCAAATTCATCATTGTAACGTTTGTCAGTACAACCAAAGATAATATCATCTACATATATTTGGCATATGAACAGTTCATTGTCATAGGATTTTGTGAAAAGAGTTGGGTCGAGTGAACCGGGTTTGAAGCCTTTCTTCATGATGAATTCCTTCAGAGTGTCGTACCATGCACGAGGGGCCTGCTTGAGGCCATAGAGGGCCTTGTTGAGTCTGAAGACTTTGTCAGGATGCTTGAGGTCTTCAAAACCTGGGGGTTGAGCAACATATACTTCTTCCTCAAGCTTACCATTGAGGAATGCACTTTTCACATCCATTTGATATAAGATGATATGATGATGGTTAGCATAAGCAAGCAATATGCGAATAGCTTCAAGTCCAGCAACAGGTGCAAAAGTTTCATCAGAGTCAATTCCCTCGACTCGTGTGTAGCCTTGAGCTACAAGACAAGCCTTATTCCTTACCACAAGGCCATTTTCATATTGCTTGTTGCAGTAGATCCACTTGGTACCTATGATGTTATGCTTGCGAGGATCTGGCCGCTTGACAAGTTCCCACACATTATTGAGCTTGAATTGATGCAATTCCTCTTGCATAGCTTGAATCCACTCAGGCTCCTTGATGCTTCATCAACTTTGGTGGGCTCTATGATAGAGACAAAGGCAAAGTGCCCACAAAAGTTAGTCAAATGTGAAGCTTTTGAGCGAGTGAGAGGACCTGGTGCATTGATATCATTGATGATTTTGTCAATCTGCACTTCATTTGCAAGTCTTGGATGAGCAGGTTGACGTGGCTGGGGATTTTCTTCTGCACCATTTTCTTCAGGTGTATCAGCATGAATGTGTTCATTAGTTGGAATGACTTCCTCAGTGGGTATGACATCTTCAGTAGCCTTCAACTTAATGGATTCCTTAGGAGACTGTTCATCTAACACAGAAGGCAGGTGCTCTGTTTGCGAGCCATCAGTTTCATCGAACCGCACATCTACAGGTTCAACAACCTTGTGGTGGTAGGTGTTGAAGACTTTGTAGATGTGCGAGTCCTTTCCGTAGCCAAGCATAAAACCTTCATGTGCTTTTGGTGCAACTTTAGAACTATGGTGAGGATCTCTAATCCAGCATTTTGCACCGAAGACTTTGAGATAACTTACATTGGGTTTCTTGCCAGTCATAAGTTCATACAAAGTCTTCTTGAAGAATTTGTGAAGATATACCCTGTTGATGATGTGGCATGTAGTATCAATTGCTTCAGGCCAGAAGCGACAAGGAGTCTTGTATTCATCAAGCATGGTGCGAGCCATCTCAACAAGAGTCCTGTTCTTGTGCTCCACGATGCTGTTCTATTGAGGAGTATAAGGGGAAGATAACTCATGAGTAATACCAAGTTCATCAAGATATTCATCAAGATTGGTGTTCTTGAACTCGGTCCCATTATCACTCTTGATATGCTTGATCTTGATGCAAAAGTTGGTGGAGGCCCTTGAAGCAAATCATCTGAAGACATCCTGCACTTAAGACTTGTACATAATAATATGCACCCAAGTGTAACGAGAGTAATAATCAACAATGACAAGGCCATACAAACTTGAAGTATTTGTTAGTGTGGAGTAATGAGTGGGGCCAAAGAGATCCATGTGAAGCAATTCAAAGGGTCGAGTCGTGGTCATGATTGTCTTCGAGGGATGCTTGGATCTGGTCATCTTCCCAGACTCACATGCACCACAGAGGTGGTCCTTAAGGAATTTGACACCTTCAATGCTAGTGACGTGCTTTTTCTTCACGAGCGTGTGCAAGTTCCTCATACCAGCATGTCCAAGTCGTCGATGCCACAACCAGCCTTCTGAGGACTTTGCAAGTAAGCATGTGGCAGGCTGAGGACCTATAGAGAAATCAATAATATACAAGTCTCCTCTCCTAAAGCCTTCGAAGACTTTGGAGTTGCCAGATTCCATGATGACAACACAACGATATTTTCCAAATACGACAATCATATCAAGATCACAAAGCATTGAGCCAGACATAAGGTTGAACCCTAGGGATTCGACAAGCATCACCTTATCCATGGTTCGGTCCTTTGAGATTGCAACCTTACCTAGATCCAATACCTTGATTTTTTCCTTTGTCCGCATAGGCGATATGCTTCAGATGAGATGGAGAAAGTGGCAAATTCATCAGAAGACTCTTGTCACCAGTCATGTGGTTTGTGCATCCACCGTCGAGGACCCACTCAATAGCTTTTGGAGTATCATCCTGCAGATGAATTAGTAAAACTTACAAACTCATATGCTTTAGAGTGAACAATATGACATCAATTTCATTAGACATAATTTCATCACACAATATAGTAAACAAGTAGTGTGAGGACATGAGAAATGAGGAATTCATTTCTACAAAGTTAGCTTGCGTCCATTCAAGCATTTCCTCAGGTCTCCATCAAATTCATCAAATGTTCAAGTTCATCTAGAGACCTGTCCCTACATAATAAATTAGTTCAATTTCTTCACCTCCCACATCTGGAGGGGTGGCAAAGAGTTCATCATTCTGCGAGCACCATACGAGAAGGGAGGCATTGAAGCAAGTGCGCTTCATTTCACAGGGCGAGGGTTAGAGTACTCATATGAATAAGCATAGAAATTCTTCGAGGACTTATGAACATAATGGTTTGAAGAATAATGCACATATTCATAACTCTTAGATTTTACCTACGAAACAAAGGCATTAGCACGAGAATTATATTTTTGACCATTTGAGGAATTTGGTCCAAGTGAAGACTTTGGTCCATATAAGGAATTTGATCTAAGGTTCCTGTTCTTCATGAGTGGTGTCGTGAGGACATTCACTTGAAGATTTTGTAGGTAGCTCTTGGGAACCCAGATTTTCTTCATAGGTGAACCGTTCCTGGAGTTAGTTTCAACAAATCTAGCAAATACTTCACCTTTCTGATTTTTGAAGAACTTGTAGTTTGAGTCAAGTGACTCATCAGATGAATATGAAGTTTCACAAGTAAGGCCAGATAAAGTGGATGGATCTACAGGAGGTCCTTTCGTAGCAACCCATGAGGTTTTGGGGTACTACTCAGGTGTCCAGTAAGATCCATCAGCGTCGAGTTTCCTCACAAAGACAATAACCTATTTCCTAGAGTTCCTGTTCAGAATCTGCTTTTTGAGGACATCGCAAAGGGTTTGATGCCCTTTGAGACTTTTGTACATGCCTGTCACATACAATTTCTTCAACCCTGCATTTTCGCCTGTGATACTTGTGGTATCCTCAAATGAGGAATTTGAGACCACTGGAATAGTTGAAGAATTTGCAGCAATAGAAGCATTTCAACATTCAGGTGAAGAGTTAGCAGTTTCACGTTCGATGCATTTCAAACAAGGTGGAACAAATTCTTCCTGAGCGGTACTGATTTGTTGAGCCAGTAAGGAATCGTTTTCCCTTTGGAGATCCTCATGTGACACCCTTAGTTTCTCAAGATCTTGCTTTCTTTGAAGAAATTCATAAGAAAGCTTCTCATGATCGGCTAAGAGAGCATTATGATGACTCTGAAGGTTATCATACTTTGTCTGAAGACTTTTGAGATCGTCAGACAGAGTTTGAGTCTAATCCACTTCATCGTTCAACATATCATCACTTTTGTCTAGCATTTTCGGAAGCTTTTCAAGTGCACTTTGTTGCTTAGTGGCAAGTTTAACAAGTTTAGCATATCTAGGTTTCACATATTCATCAGATTCACCTTCACTTGATTTTGAAGAGGAATGATGTTTGTGTACCTTTGAGCCTTTTGCCATGAAGCAATAGGTTGGAGCACAATCATCATTGCTGACGTGAGAGTCGTTGGAGTAGTCATTTTCTACATCATTGAAAATGGACTTGCTGACGAAAGCAGTAGCGAGAGCAAGGCTAGCGACACCATATTCAGATTCCACCTCAGATTCTTCCTCTTCATCATATTCTTCAGATTCTTCTTCAGAATCCATTTGCTTGCCAATGAATTCTCAGGTCTTTCTGGAACCATTCTTCTTGTGCTTTGAGGACTTTGAAGATGAGGACTTTGCAGATGAGGACTTTGAAGATTTCTTCTTTTTCTTTGAGTCATCACAACTATCATCCTTGTATTTCTTCTTCTTCTTTGAATCTTTTTCCCACAGAGGACAGCCAGAGATAAAGTGACCAGGCTTCTTGCAACGATGACATGTTCTTTTCTTGTAGTCATCTGAGGAATCTGATTTCCTCAAAGCATCTTTTGATGACTTTCCAAATCCACCTCTCCTTGAGAACTTCTGGAATTTCCTCAGGAGCATTGCTAGCTCCTGACTTAGTTCTTCAGGATCACTAAGGCTTCTGTCAGAACCTTCTTCTTCGGATAAGGAAATTGCTTTTGCCTTCAGAGCACAAGATCTTCCATAGCTTGGCCCGTAGAGGTCTCTCTTATCAGCTTGTTGGAATTCATGAGTATTGAGTCTCTCAAGAATATCAGCAGGATCAAGTGACTTGTAGTCTCCACGTTCTTGGATCATCAAAGCCAGAGTATCGAATGAGGCGTCAAGAGATCTTAGCAGTTTCTTCACCACTTCATGGTCAGTGATATCGGTGGCACCTAATGCTTGAAGCTCATTGGAGATATCAGTGAGACGATCAAATGTTTGCTAAACATTTTCATTGTCGAGTCTCTTGAAACGGTTGAAGAGATTGCGAAGAACATCAACACGAGTGTCACGTTGAGTGGAAACACCTTCGTTGACTTTGGACAACCTATCCCAAAGAAGCTTAGCAGACTCCAAAGCACTCACTTAGCCATACTGACCTTTGCTCAGATGGTCACAGATGATATTCTTCGCTTGAGAATCGAGTTGCTTGAATCTCTTCACATCAGCAGTGTTGACCCTGGGAGTAACAGAGGGAACACCATTTTCCACAACATACCAGAGATCGTTGTCAATAGCTTCAAGATGTATGTGCATCTTGTTCTTCCAGTAGGGGTAGTCCGTCTCATCGAAGGTAGGACATCCCACAGAAACCTTGATCATACCTGCAGTCGACATAACTAGAACTCCAGGTGGTTAAACCAAAATCACACAGAACAAGGGAGTACTTTGCTCTGGTACCAATTGGAAGTGCGTTATATCGACTAGAGGGGGGGTGAATAGGCGATTTTTACAAATTCATCACTTGAGGAATTTGAAATGTGATGAATAACTAGCAGCGGACTAAGTACTCAAGTGCATGAGGAACATAGCAACAACATAGTCATGATGATGAAATGAACATGCACAAATTACAGGTAGCATGATACAGGATAAGCAGTGAAGAACAAGGTAACTTGAAGAATTTGAGGTGAGAAAATTGTGAAAGTCTTCAGTCAAATTCTTCAAACAGTAACGATCAATTTCATCAACAAGTATACGAGGAATAAAGGGGTTGAGGAAATAGAACCGGGTAGCTCGATGAAGACAATGGTTTGATGACCCAGTTCCAACTACTGTGACAGTCGTACGTCTGGTTTGGAGCGGCCTGGTATTTAAACCAGAGGACACACAGTCCCAGGACACTCAGTCCTTACCGTATTCTCCTTGAGCTAAGGTCACACAGTCCTCGCCCAACACTCGTGGTAAGTCTTCAGGGTAGACTTCCAAAGCCCGCACAAACTGGTCACCCGGTGATCCACAATTTATTGCTGGATGCTCTGGACCAAGGTCACTTCATGATCCCCAATTGACTGCAGGATGCACTAGACCATGACGCCTAACCGTCTGGAGGATGCACAATCCTCAAAGGTAACAAGCGTTGGTTCCACACAGGAATTTCTTTAGTGATGCTCAATCACTTGGTTTTGGTGGTTTGGTTGTGGGTTTTTCCTCACTGATGATTTTCTCTCAAAGTCCTCGGAGGATGGGTTGCTCTCAAATGACAAGTGTTAGTTCTCTATCGGAGCAACCAACCAACTAGTGGTTGTGGGGGGTGGCTATTTATAGCCAGGGTGCAACCTGACATGATAAGACATAAATGCCCCTAATGATATGACTGTTATGTGGATGTTATGATTGGGGACAGCTGGCGCTAAGCAGAGTAATGGTCGGAATTTCGAACTATGAAAGTCCTCAGGCTTATCTTCTTCCTCACTTGTAGGCAATTCACACTGGCGAAATCCTAACTCCCCAGTCAGATCAATTTCCTCAGAGACCAGAAGGACTTCGTCTCTGTCACTGAGGAACTTGACTGAACCACAAGAGATTTCCAAAGGCTTCACTCGAAGGATTGGATAGGTTGAGGATTTTGGAGTTGAGCATCAGTTGGAAAATTTCCTTAGTATTATCTTGGCCCCCTTTAATAGTACGGTGTTTCCTATGACTCAAAGAAAGGCAATGAACCTACGAAAACAAAAGTCTTCATGCTTCATAGTCCTCGTTCATATCTTCAAGGTCATACCAACTTATTTATTTTCAAAGTCTTCAGAGAATACCAAAGTCTTCAGCAAAGTCTGCACAGAGTCTTCCCCAAAGTCTTCAGTTGAAGACATACATTTTTAGGGGTCGGTAATCTCCGGATATATCAAACTCGTCATCGACTTATAGAGCATGTGTACACTCACAAACACATTAGTTCCTTAACCTATAAGTCTTCAATACACCAAAATCACTAAGGGGCACTAGATGCACTAACAGAGATGTACTTAAGAACCAGTTATGGAAGTGTGCAAGAAAAAAAAACCATAACTGTAGGCTACAAGCATGGATAAAATGAAGGTCCCCAGCTTAGAAGCCTACAAATGGCTTGACCAACTGCCACCAAACACTTGGGTTAAGGTTTCCAAAGAAAATTGCCCAAGCATGATATCCTTCTAAACAATAACCGTGATATTTTCAACAAATATATTCCCGAGACTAGGGAGATGCACCTCTGATCAATGGTTGACAAGATCAAAACCCAACTCATGGTCAGATTCTACAACAAAATAAAATAGGCAAATACGTGACCTGGACTATATGCCCAAAAATAAGAAAGATAATAGATCAAAACCCAACTCATGGTCAGCTACATGCATCTTCGCATCGTTTCAGGGGGGTGATGGCATTTTTCAGGTTGACAACAAGAACAAGACATACATTCTTGACATAAAGGAGGAGAGTCGTACATGCAAATGAGAAGGGGGCCAAGGGATACTACCATGAATAGGCCACACCAGAAAATGATGTAACAAGAGAAAAGTTGGCATTTTTTCAAAGCTACAAGTGAGAAGGGGCCAAGGGATATTACAAATGATGTGTCACATGAAGAAGAAGTTACGACACACTAAGATGATTGCCAAGTCACACTAAAGGAGGTCCATGTCATGCAAAACGACGGCCAAGTCACACAAGAAGATGGCCATGCCACACAAGATGATGACCGAGTGACTCAACAAGATGTCCATGCTACACAAGATGATGGCCAAGTGACTCATGAAGATGTCCATGCTACACAAGATGATGGCTGAGTGCAGCAAGATGAGGATGAATATGATACACCAGTTATTTTTCATGCAAATTCTAATATTTCCCCCCTTTCTTTTAAGTCGTATTTAATCAATGAAAATGTAATGATGGTAGTATATGATGATTGGCTTTGTACACGTTTAGGACTTTGGACGTATAATGCTTCATAGGATTCAGCAGTCCAGACCTGTTCCTAGAGAAAATACCAAAGGCACTATGCCAGCTTCAAATTTCATCTCTTGGGCATAAAGCTCTCAAGCTTCAGCACAAACAACAACAACACAAATGATGGCAACCTAACCTTGAAGTTGCCGAAGATGAAAGGAGACAAAGAAAGTAAGATGGCTGTCGTAAGAGATGCAACACTTGAGGTCGTGAATGGATGGCAGAGAGGAGAACAGAGGCAAAAAGGAAAGAAATTACTATGAGGAAAGCAAAGTAGGCAACAACAAGAAGAAGAGAAGCAAAAGAGAAGAAGGTCCAGGAAACAGCAGCAAAGCAGGAAGCTGCAGTAGCAAGAAAAGCTGCATTGCAACAATAAAGAAGGAGGCCAGGTCACTTGAAGCAATTGCAGCTAAAGCGGAGGCAACCATGAACTGAAAAGACGATCAAGAAGCAAAGAGAGCTATTGCAACACTTAAGGGAAAAGAAGATCAAGAAGGAAATAACAAATAACAAGATGAGGCCAAGAGAAGAACAGATGAGCAGAAGCAGCAAGCAAGGCCAAGTGGACATGTGCCTAAGAAGTAGAAAAGAGTTAACATGTGTGACGAGTTCAGATGAATCAGTGTTGCTCCACTTGTATTTATGTGATTTTTTTGGCAAAAACTTTATTCTGAGTATTGAACTATTAGAGCTCAAATGTGCCATCCATAATTGGCTCATTTATTGGACTGATACAAACTGAAATTTTAAACTAAGTAGTTCATTAAGTGGCTCATTCAGTTGCAGAATTAGTGGGATTCAAACTGAATATATTTGACTGAATTTGATGCAATATTCACCTCAATTCACTAAGTCAGTAGTTCACTAAATACTTAACTGAATTGTATGTCAACTGAAGTACATTAAATCTGATAGTATCTACTAAACTCATTGAATGGCCTTCATTTTTGTGAAGGCCTACAATGATGTAACTCACTGTAGTGGTGCAAATGAATGAATTTTGTAGTGTGAAAAAACAGGTTTGGCCTCGGTCTCGGACCTGTAGTTTGAAACATTGTGTGTGCTAGTGGGATAGTAGTAGTGATTGTTTCTAGTGCTAGCATACTCTCTGTTTAATATTGGTACTAGTCCAACATGTTTTGCAGATGTTGTGTGGCAAGCGTGCGGAGCGTTTTGTCTGCTGATTCACTTTAAGACCACCCATCGCTCCACTCTCACTCCCCTCCCCACTCACACCACTCATGTCACCTCAGTCTTACCACTCCCCACATCCCACTCCACCCTCAATAAAACCCTCGTCGTCGACATCCATGCCGCCACTGATGCTTGCTACCTCTTGAGCTTGCGTTGGTTTTCCGTTGAAGAGGAAAGGGTGATGCAGCGAAGTAGATAAGTATTTTCGTCAGTTGTTGAGAACCAAGGTATCAATCCAGTAGGAGGAAGAAGCAAGTCACCAATGGAAGCACCTACACAAACAATCAAACTCTTGCACCCAACGCTATAAAGGGGTTGTCAATCCCTTCACGATTACTTCCAAGGATTAGATCTGATAGAGATAGATGTAAAAGTTTGCAGAAAGTAAAAAGTAAATAAATTGCAACAAGGTATTTTCAGTATTTTTGGTATATAGATCTGAAAATATAATATGGAAAATAGACCCGGGGGCCATAGGTTTCACTAGAGGCTTCTCTCTTGAAGGAAAATAGCACGGTGGGTGAACAAATTACTGTCGAGCAATTGATAGAAAAGCGCATAATTATGACGACATACAAGGCAATGATTATGCATATAGGCATCACGTCCATGTCAAGTAGACCGAAACGATTCTGCATCTACTACTATTACTCCACACATCGACCGACTCCTGCCTGCATCTAGAGTATTAAGTTCATGAAGAACAGAGTAACACATTAAGTAAGATGACATGATGTAGAGGGATAAACTCAAGAAATATGATGAAACCCCCATATTTTTACCCTTGATGGCAACAATGCAATACGTGCCTCGCTACCCCTACTTTGTTACTGGGTGAGGACACCGCAAGATTGAACCCAAAACTAAGCACTTCTCCCATTGCAAGAATTACCTATCTAGTTTGCCAAACCAAACCAATAACTCGAAGAGACTTGCGTAGATATGAAATCATGCATATAAGAATCCAGATAAGAACCAAATAATATTCATAGATAAGTTGATCATAAACCCACAATTCATCAGATGTCGACAAACACACCGCAAAAGAGTATTACATCGGATAGATCCCCATGAAGATCATGGAGAATATGGTATTAAAGCACAAAGAGAGAGAAGAAGCCATCTAGCTACTAGCTATGGACCCGTAGGTCTGTGGTGGACTACTCACGCATCATTGAAGGGGCAATGGAGTTGATGTAGATTCCCTCCATGATCGAATTCCCCTCCGACAGATTGCCAGAAAGGCTCCAAGATTGGATCTCTCTGGAACGGAGGTTTCTGGTGGCAAAAAGTATTTTTATGGCTCTTTTTGGTATTGGGGGAATATTCTGGAATTTGTAGGCCGAAGATTAGGGTTAGGAGATCTGCTGGGGGGTCACAAGCCAGGGGGTGCCCCCCTGGCCGCGCCAGGGTGGCTTGTGACCTCCTGGCAGGTCTCCTAGCCCCCTCTCAAAGTCTGGTGGATGTCTTCTGGTCCAAGAAAAATCATCGCGAAGATTTTATTATGTTTGGACTCCGTTTAATATTCCTTATCTACAATACTCAAAAACAAGGAAAAAAACATAAAGTGGCACTAGGCTCTAGGTTAATAGGTTAGTCCCAAAAATAATGTAAAATTAATGCATATAAAACATCCAAAACAGATAATATAATAGCATGCAACAATAAAAAATTATAGATACCTTGGAGACGTATAAATGCTATGCACAACAGGCCCGCTTGGCAGAGGGCGATCGAAGATCTGGCCGGCGATGACCAGGCCGCCCGCGTAGAGCTGAAGGAGATCGCGGGGTGGTTCCCTAGCGTTGTGATGCTGCATCACCATGCGTGTGGCCTCGTCAAGGTTATGACAGATGATGAGATGCACAACACCTTCCCCGACGGCCCACGCATCCCTTTGGTGGCCATCCCGCGTTTCGCAACGCGGGAGACACAGTCGAATGATTCGAAGTAGCATGCCCGCTGGTGGATGTACCGGTCCATGATATGTCTCCAACGTATCTATAATTTTTTATATTATTTTTGGGAACTAACCTAGGAATTTTGATATGCAATTGTATGCTATTCTATATTATTTTTGGGAACTAACCTATTAACCAAGTACCAAGTGCCAGCTGTTGTTTTTACCTAATTTTTATTTCCAAGAAATATGTACCAAACAAAGTCCAAGCTCTACATAACTTTTTGATGATTTTTCTCTAGACAAAAGATACCTAGGAAGCTTCGGGAGGAGACCAGAAGCAAGACGAGAAGATGGTAAGGCAATAGGGGCACGCCCTAATGCCTTGTGGGCCCCTCATGGCCCCGTCTGACCTAATTCCACCCCCATAAATTCTCTAAAATCGGCAAACCAACAAATAGCCACACGAAACACTTTTTCCAGTGTCGCAAGTCTTTGTTCCAATGAGAGGCCATCTGGAGACCTCTTCTGGTACTCTATCGGAGGGGAATCGACTATGCAGGCTATCTACATCAACCTTGCTACCTCCATGATCATGCGTGAGTAGTCCACCATAGACCTAGGGGTCCATAGCTAGTACCTATATGTCTTCTTCTCTCTCTTTGATCTTCAATACGAAGTTCACCATGATTCACACGGTGATCTATCTGCTGTAATCTTATTTTGCGGTGTGTTTGTTGGGATCCGATGAATTCTGGGTTTATGATCAGATTATTGATTGAAATTAACTGAGTCTTTTATGAATTCTATTAGGCATGATTATTATTGCTTCATATTTCTCTCTAATCTACGGTTTGGTTTGGCCAACTGGATTGATTTATCTTCAACGAGAGTGGTGCATTGTAGTGGGTTCAATCTTGCGGTGCTCTATATCCTCATAAAAAATAAGGGGACAAGACATGTATTTGTATTAGTGCCATTAAGGATAAAACAACATGATCTAAATATATTGTTTGTCTTATTTTGTCTACATCATGTCACCTATCAAGTATTACTCTGTTTGTTATGAACTTAATACCTTGAGAGGCAAGCATATAAGCGATCAGTGGAGTAATAGTAGTAGATGTAGGATCATTGCGGTCTACCTGTTTATGGATGTGATGCTTATATACATGATCATTCCCATGAATAACATGTCATAACTATGCGCAATTTTGTCAATTGCCCAATAGTAATTTGTCTACCCACCGTATGCTATTTTCAAGATAGGAGCCTCTAGCGAACACTATGCACCCCCGGGTCTACTTAAACATAAATACAAAAACTAAAAAATAGCTTGCTGCATTTAATTTACTTTTATTTTATTTTGCTTTTATAATATCTATTTCTATCAAGACTTAATCCTTCCAGGTAATGAGTTCAAGGGGCTTGACAACCCTCTTGCCCGTGTTGGGTGCAAGTATTTGGTTTGTGTTTGTACGTGCTTTTGAAAGGAATTTTCTTGGTTCTCCTATTGGTTCGATAACATTGGTTCTCACCAAGGGAAATACTTATCTCTAATGTGTTGCGTCTCCTCTCCTCTTTGAGGGAAAATCCCAATGCAACTCATAACTAGCATGAAGAATTTCTGATGCCGTTGCCCAGGAGACATCATTAACTTTGCTTGAAGGTACATACACATACTACCATTTACTTTTTCTACTTTCTACTTGCCTAGTATGATATCTATATGTTTGTCACACAAAAACAGAAAGTAAAAGGAAAATATAATGATAAATGGATCCTCATTCACTTGCTAATATTTTCAAACTTGCTGCTTATTGTAAACCAATAGTTAATAATGAATTGATGAATGAGAATGCTAAATTAAAGCATTTGGGATGATTTGGAAGATAGTAGAACTAATACGGTGCAAAAATAAAAACTTTTGCATCCACTGCAGAATTTATCTGATTTTACGAGAACGTCTTTTTTATCTGATTTTTTTACAAAGTATTGGTGTAAATTTTTCCTAGGTTGTCCTAATTTGCTTGCATAGTTTGCTTGTTTTGATGATGCTATGGATTGTATCTGGGGGTATAAACCATGTTGAACTTGGAATACAGTAACTATTATGAAATAATGAAATATTAATCAATTTATAACAGTACCTAAAGTATTTGATATTTCTATTATACTAACAGATCTCACGAGGTTTTGTTGAGTTTTGTGTGTTGAAGTTTTCAAGTTTTGGGTGAGAGAACGATGGATGAAGGAATAAGAAGGGGCATGACCCTAAGCTTGGGGATTACCAAGGCACCCTAAGGTAATATTCATGGAATATCGAAGCGTTTAAGCTCAGGGATGCCCCAGACGACATCCCCTCTTTCGTCTCCAATCTAGCGGTATGTCACTTGGAGCTATATTTTTATTCATCATGTGATATGTGTATTTCTTGGAGAGTCGTGTGTTTTCTTTTGTTTTTATTTTAGTTTTACACAATCATTGGTTGCTTGGCACAAATATTTGAGAGAGACACACGTACATCATTATTTTTTAGAATACCATATATGCTTCACTTATATCATTTGAGGCAATTGCTCTAGTGCTTCACTTATATCTTTAAAGCATGTCGATGTTCACATTTTGTAGAAATAATTGAACTCTCATGCTTCACTTAAATCTTGTTGAGAGTATAATAATAACTAGGAATGGTAAATGACATGAGTTATAAGACTAGTCCAAAAATGATAGGTGTTTAAGGGGGATATAATAAAAACTTTCATGTAGCTCACTAAAGAAGAAACATGAGTTGATTATATTTATGTAGTAATATGCAAAGGCATGAGTAGATGATTCTTGGTTAGTGGAAATATCAGTAATTAAAGCTTGTCATTTGTTATTAATCTAAGTATTAACTATGACATCATGATGATGTGTGAGCATTTATATGTCCGAAATGAAATCCTATCACGTCGTTCGAATCGGGGGCGCGCAATGGTTAACTCCTACCTACCTCCTCCCTATGGGTATGCGGTAGTACTTTGCTTAGAGAGAGCCAATAAGGCTTTACAATTGGTATATGAGTTCTTTATGACTAATGTGGATCCATGGATATATGCAGTCCCACCTTTCCTTAATTGCTAGCATCTTCGGTACCGTGCATTGCCCATTCTCACCTCGAGAGTCCCAACAAGCACTATCGTTTTATGACCCTAGCTAGGCATAACACATAGATTCAAGTCTTGTCATCCTTAGTTTTAACTCCATAGAAGGAACTCATGATTGATTCATATGGTGGCTTCATTCTTGTTCTAGAGAAGTGTTCCATACCCTTTCTAAGTGGAAACTGAAATTTAATGTTGCCTTCTTTCATATCAATCACAACACCTATAGTGCGTAAAAACGGTCTACCAAGTATGATGGGACAAGGCGGATTGCAATAAATATCAAGAACAATAAAATCAATAGGCACATAATTCCTATTTGCAAGAATAAGAACATCACTAATTCTCCTCATAGGCTTTTTAATAGTAGAATCCGCCAAGTGCAAATTAAGAGAACATTCTTCAGTATTGGTAAGACCAAGCACATCACATAGAGATTTCAAAATTGTGGAAACCCTAGCACCAAAATCACACAAAGCAAACTATTCATAATTTTTAATGTTGACTTTAATGGTAGGTTCCCACTCATCATGTAATTTTCTAGGAACTGAAATCTCTAATTCCAACTTTTCGTCTAAGGATTTCATCATGGCATCAACAATATGTTTAGTAAAAGATTTATTTTGTTCATAAGCATGGTGTGAATTTATAATGGTTTGCAGAAAATCAATACAATCAACCAAAGATCAACTCTCATAATTAAAGTCTTTGTAATCAAAAATATTGGGCACATCACTATTTAAAGTTTTGACCTCTCCAAACCCACTTTTATCACAATTTTCATCAAGATTTTCACCCTCCAAATTAATGGGATGCCCTCTAGATAAAGTTGACTCTTCTTTAGTACCTTTATCATCAATTTTAACATTAATAAACAAGGAATCAATAGATCAAACACCAATCATTTTGAAATCTTCATCATTGTTATGAAAGTAATCGCTAGAAAACGCCTTTTCTAAGAATTCTCTTTTAGCTCTAAGCATAACGTTTATTTTCTTACTTTCATCCATAGAAAATTATAAAGCTTTAATTGATTCATTAATATTAGGTGGAAAAGCATTCAACTTGATATTTTCTACATCATGGGAAATTCTATCAATGCTTCTAGACATATCATCAATATTATTCAACTTCTCTTTTATCGTAGTATTGAAAGACTTTTTAGCATTGATAAATAAATTAAAATTATTCTCAATATCAGAGGTGTTATTATTATTATTATTATTATTATTATTATTATTATAAGAATTACCATAATTATTAGAGGAATTTCCAGGAAAAGGCCTTGGATTAAACTTACCACTATAAGCATTGTTATTGAAATTATTTCGTGAGATGAAATTCACATCTACGGAATCCCTATTTTTCTCAATCAAAGTAGACAAAGGCACATCATTAAGATCAATAGGAGCATTTTTACTAGCAACCAACTTCATAAGAGCATCAACTTTTTCACTCAAAGTAATAATTTCTACAACCGAATTAACCATTTTACTAGTAGGTGCTCTTTCAATATGCCATTGTGAATAATTTGCCGTAATATTATCTAGAAATTTAGTATATTTACCCAAACTAATTTCCATAAAAGTATCTCCTGTGAGGGAATCTAAAAGAGTTCCTGAGGCAAAATTCAATCCCGCATAAAAATTGTATGATCATCCAAAGATTTAAACCATTAGTAGGACAATTTCTCAGCATTAATTTCATTCTTTCCCAAGATTGTGCAAAATTTTCATGCTCATGTTGCTTATATTCATGATTTGAGTTCTAAGGGAAATAATTTTCGCGTGCGGAAAATACTTAGTAATAAAAGCGTCGTTGCACTTATCCCAAGAATCGATACTATTGCGAGGCAAACAAGAAAACCAATTTTTTGCATAATCACGCAAGGAGAAAGGAAATTATTTCAATTTGACAATATCATTGTCCACATTATTTTTCTTTTGCACATCACACAATTCTACGAATGTGTTTAGATGGGACGTGGCATCCGCATTGGGAGTATCAGAAAAATGATCTTTCATGACAAGATTCAACAAAGCGGCATTAATATCACAAGACTCCGCACTAGTGTCGGGAGGAGCAATATGAGTGCTAATAAAATCGTTATTATTGGTATTGGAAAAATTACACAACTTGGTGTTTTCTTGAGTCATCCTGAGCAAGCAAACAAGTTGGCAATAAAACAAGAGATCTGACGAGAAAAAGGCAAACCCAAAAGAGGGCGAATAAAGCGACAAATTTGGGAAGTGGGGGAGAGGAAAACGAGAGGAAAATGGCAAATAATGTAAATTGCAAGGAGATGATATTGGTGATTAGGAACATGGTAGATGAGATCGCTCACTCCCAAGCAACGACGCTAGAAATTCCTTTGACGTGGCTTGAGACTGCGTTGGTATTTCCCCAAAGAGGAAGGGATGATGCAGCACGGCGACAGTAATATTTACCTTAGTTATGAAACAAAGGTATCAATCTGTAAAGGAAGACCAAGCACCTATGTAAACATCACCTGCACACAAATAACAAATACGTGCAATCCGACGCGTACAACGGTAAAAGATAGATCAGGTAGTGATAGTTTTGGCAAATAGATCTCGCAAGAACACAATAAAAGAGGTAAACAAAAAAGTGCAGCAAAAGTTTTTTGGTTTTTTTGGATTAATAGATCTGAAAACAAAAAGGCAAAGTAGTAGATCAGAAAGCAGTATGTTGGAAAACTAGACCCGGGGACCGTAGGTTTCACTAGTGGCTTCTCTCATGAGTATAGCGCACGGTGGGTGAACAAATTACTGTTGGGTAATTGATAGAAAATCAAATAATCATGATGATATCTAGGAAATGATCATTATATGGGCATTACGTCCGAGACAAGTAGACCTAAACGATTCTGCATCTACTTCTATTACTCCACACATTGACCGCTATCCAGCATGCATCTAGTTTATTAAGTTCATGGGAAAACGGAGTAATGCAATAAGAGCGGTGACATGATGTAGACAAGACCTATTCATGTAGGAATAGACCCCATCTTGTTATCCTTAATGGTAACGATACATGCGTGCCTTGCTGCCCCTTCTGCCACTAGGAAAGAACATCGAAAGATCGAACCCATCACAAAGCATCTCTTCCCATGGCAAGAAAAATCGATCTAGTTGGCCTAAATAAACCAAAGATTCGAAGAACAAATACGAGGCTATAAGTAATCATCCAAATAAGAGATCAAATAAGACTCAAATCATATTCATGGATAGAAACTGGTCATAAACTCAAAATTCATCAGATCCCAACAAACACACCGCAAAAGTCATTACATCAAATAGATCTTCAAGATACCATTGTATTCAGAATCATAAGAGAGAGAGGAAGCCATGTAGCTACTTCCTACAGACCCTTAGGTCTGTGGTGGACTACGCACGCATCATCGGAGAGACACCTATGATGAACATGAACCCCTCCGTGATGGTGTTAGATTGGATCTCGAGGTTCTGGAACTTGCGGCGTCTGGAATTGTGTTTTCGTCGACTCTCCTAGGGTTTTCTGAATATTTGAGAATTGATAGAGGCGATAGTCGGTGGAGGGGGGTCCCAAGGTAGGCAATACCCACCAGGCGGCCCTAGGGGCCTCTAGCGCCCTAGTGGGTGTTCCCCTCCTCGGGACTCCTCTTTGGCACTTGTCTGGCCCATCTGATGTCTTCTGGTCCAAAAAAATTCCACAAACATTTTCACGGTGTTTGGGCTTTGTTTGCTACTGATTTTTTGCAAAGTAAAAAAACAAGCAAAAACAGCAACTCGCACTTTGGCACTATGTCAATAGGTTCCCAAAAAATGATATAAAGTTGCTAGAAAATGATTGCAAAACATCCAAGATTTATAATATAATAGCATGGAACAAGAAAAATTATAGATACATTGGAGACGTATCAAGCCACCCGAAACACTTTTCGCAAGCCTCTGTTCTGACGGGAGGCCATCTGGAGACCTTTTTCGGTACAATGCTGGAGGGGAAATCGACCACGAAGGACATCTACATCAACCTTGTTACCTCGATGATGATGTGTGAGTAGTTGACATGGCTTGAGACTGCATCAGTAGTTCCCCAAAGAGGAAGGAATGATGCAGCACAACAACGGTAAGTATTTCCCTCAGCTTATGAAACCAAGGTATCAATCCGTAGAGGAAGATCATGCATCCACGTAAACAACACCTGCACAGAAATAAAAAATATTTGCAACCCGACGCGAAAGAGCGGTTGTCAAGCTCTCTACAGTAATAAGATAGATTAGGTAATGATAGTTTTGGCAAATAGATCTCTCAAGAACACAAGCTAAAATAAATAAATAAAAATTGCAGCAAGGTATTTTTGTTTATTTTGGATTAATAGATCTGAGAACAAAATATGCAAATAGTAGACCGAAAAGCAATATGTTAGAAAAGTAGACTCGAGGGCCGTAGGTTTCAATAGTTGCTTCTCTCCTGAGTATAGCGCACGATGGGTGAACAAATTACTCGCAATTGATAGAAGATCAAATAATCATGACGATATCTAGGCAATGATCATTATATAGGCATCACGTCCAAGATAAGTAGACCGAAATGATTTTCCATCTACTTCTATTACTCCACACATCGATCGCTATCCAGCATGCATCTAGTGTATTAAGTTCATGGGAAAACAGAGAATGCAATAAGAACGGTGACATAATGTAGACAAGATCTATTCATGTAGGAATAGGCCCCATCTTGTTATCCTTAATGAAAACGATACATGCATGTCTTGCTACCCCTTCTATCACTCGGAAAGAACACCGCAAGATCGATCCCATCACAAAGCACCTCTTCCCATGGCAAGAAAAATTGATCTTGTTGGCCTAACTAAACCAAAGATTCGAAGAAGAAATACGAGGCTATAAGTAATCATGCAAATATAAGATCAAAGAAGACTCAAACAATATTCATGCATAGAAACTGATCATGAACTCAAAATTCATCGGATCCCAACAAACACACCGCAAAAGTCATTACATCAAATACATCTCCAAGAGACCATTGTATTGAGAATCATAGAGAGAGAGGAAGCCATCTAGCTACTACCTATGGACCCATAGGTATATGGTGGACTACTCACACATCATCAGAGAGGCACCTATGAAGAAGATGAACCCCTCCGTGATGGTGTTAGATTGGATCTTGATGTTTTAGAACTTGCGGCGACTAGAATTGTGCTTCATCGACTCCCCTAGGGTTTTCTGAATATTTGGGAATTTATAGGCTCGATAGTCGATCAGGGGGAGTCTTGAGGTGCCCACCCCCTACGAGGCCACGCTAGGGCCCTCTAGCGCGCCCTGGTGGAGGCTGGACACCCTGCCCCCCCTCTTCTGGTGATATTTGACCCGTCTTCTTCCTTTTGGTCCATAAAAATTCTCCAAAAATCCCTGCAATGTTTGGGATCCATTTGGTACTGATTTTCTGCGAAGTAAAAAACAAGCAAAAACAACAACTAACACTTGGGCACTATGTCAATAGGTTAGTCCCAAAAAATGATTTAAAGTTTCTATAAATTGATTGTAAAACATCCAAGATTTATAATATAACAGCATGGAACAAGCAAAAATTATAGATACGTTGGAGATGTATCAACATTCCCAAGCTTAATTCCTACTCGTCCTCAAGTAGGTAAATGATAAAAACAGAATTTTTGATGTGGAATGTTGCCTAACATGTTCATCATGTATTGTTTTCTTTATAGCATGGACATTTGGACTTTCATATGGTTCAAAGCAATAATCTAGTTTTGATATGAAAACTTTAATACTCAAGCATATCAATAAGCAACCATGTCTTTCAAAATATAAACGTTAAAGCAAGTTATCCCTAGCCCATCATGCTCAATCATTGATCCATTCACAATACACACTCAAATATTAGCTATACCTAATGCTCAAGTACGATCATAGTGCCCCTAGTTGGTGCTTTATAAGAGAAGATGGAGATTGAATTTGAAAAAAATAAAAATTGCATAAAGTAAATAGATAGGCCCTTTGTAGAGGGAAGTAGGGATTTGTAGAGGTGTTAGAGCTCAAGTGTTTAAATTCATAGAGAAGAATATTTTGAGTGGCATGCCTTTCCTATCAATGAAAACAACAAAGAGATTTCAATATCTTTCCACACTAGATGCATCATAGGCGGTTCCCAAACAGAGAATAAAGTTTATTCCTTTTTCCATCATACTTTCACTTTCCATGGCTAGCCGAATCCATGGTTGCCTTCCATACCAACACTTTCCAAGGAATTTATTATTTGACAACATAAAGTAAATTTCTTTTTTTGTCATTTCATTTTGGGAATGAGCATCCCTATTACTGCCATACTCTCGTGCAATGACACGTGAATAAACACTCATCTTGAGAATAACACATCTAACATGGGAAAATATCGGTCACCCCTATCGTTTCATGAGCGGTACGAGCACACAAAAAGGAAAATTTATTTTGAGAGTTTAGAGATGGCACATACAAAATTACTTGGAACGACATGGAAATATCATATATATAGTAACTATAGTGGACTCATATGGCAAAACTTGTTTGAAGGATTTGGGATGTACAAGTAGTATTTCTACTTAGTACAAGTGAAGGCTAGCAAATAGATTGAGAAGCATCCAACCAAGAAACGAAAAATCACATAAGCGAGCATTAAGCATAACTACCACTAAATAATGCACCATAAGTAGGATGTAATTTTGTAGCACAACTATTGACTTTCGTGCTTGCATAGGGAATCACAAACCTTAACACCAATATTCTTACTAAGCATAATTACTCATCAACATAACTCACATATCACTATTGTCATGTCTCAAAACTATTACAAAGAATCAAGTTTAATTTGTCCAATGATCTTCATGAAAGTTTTAATTATATCCCTCTTAAATATCTATCACTTTTGGACTAGTTTCATATATTGCAATTGCTTTTGACAAGCTCACATGGATATAAGTGAAGAACATGAGCATACAAGTTTCATCTCTCAAAATAATATAAGTGAGGCATGAGAGGATTTATTAAAAATTAATTACTCTAAAATTAATATAAGTGAAGCATGATAGAATTTCTTCAAACATGGAAAAGCATGCCGTGCTAAAAAATATATAAGTGAAGCACTAAAGCAATTCCTTTGCTCAATAGTTTTAAGTGAAGCATAAAGAGAAATTCTAGAAAATCATAGCATAATTTTTGGTTCTCTCAAATAGGTGTGTCCAGAAAGGATACTAATCAAAATTCAAAAAGAAAAACAAGCAAAGATACAAGACGCTCCAAGCAAAACTCATGATGTGTGACGAATAAAAATATAGTTCCAAGTAGTATACCGATGGTTGTTAGAAGAAAGAGGGGATGCCACTCGGGGCATCCCCAAGCTTAGTTGCGTGTTAATATTTCAATATTACCTTGGGGTGCTGTATCATACCCAAGCTTTGGCTCTTCTAACTCCTTATTCCTTCATCCATCATGATCTCACCCAAAACTTGAAAACTTCAAACACATAAAACTTGACAAAATTCTCATGAGATCCGTTAGTATAATAAAGCAAATTAGCACTATAGGTATTGTTTTCAACCCATTCATATTTTATTATTGCATTAGAACTACTATATTCTAACTTTACCATGACTTATACCCCCCGATACAAGCCATAGATTCATCAAAACAAGCACACGATGCAATGAAAACAGAATCTGTTTGAGACAGAATAGTCTGTAGTAATTTGTACTCTACCCTTACTTAGAGAACTCTAAAAATTCTAAAAAATTAGGACAAAGTAAAGAATTTGAATAGCAATACTATGTCAAAATTTATCTCAATATCACGTTCCAATAAAAAAGGAAAATTCGTGCACTGGGAACAAAGTTTCTGTTTTAGATTCAGCATTGTTTCTACTCATCTTATGGCTCATCCCAAAGGCATTACTTGGCACAAATACTAAATAAAACATTAAAAAAATCATGAAAGAAGCATAATTGTGCAAAACACACAAAAACAGAAAGCGAAATATAAAAATAATTTATTCATTGGGTTGCCTCCCAACAAGCACTATCGTCTTACGTCCCCTAGCTAGGCATAACACATAGATTCAAGTATTGTCATCTTTAGTTTTTTCCACTTTTATGAGGGCTTTTTCAAATTCGGGAGGTTGTTTACGCTTCCCCAGATTTTCAGGAGAAGAAACCATCTTGAGATCTAAAATATCCAAATGCTTATTGCAAAGAGTAATCAAAATGTTCATGCAATTCGAAATTCCTCCAATATGTTTAAGAGGCTCATGATATTTTTGCAACTCAACCAAATGTTTATGTAAATGACTAAATTTGTCTAGAATTTGAACCCCTTCTTGTGTTAGAGAGGGAACCTTTTTGGGTGGAGGAACTCCCAATATCCCTTCTAAAATTTCATAAGCAGTGTTGGGATGAAGTTCAGTAAAATTTCCTTTGGTGGCAAAATCCAAATTTGTCTATGATGCAAAGTTAATCCTATGTAAATTTTTTGAAGCAAAACCTTTGCATATCCCTTTAGATTGCAAATACCATATGACTCCATCAATCTATACCAAGCATCTTCCAGATTTTCCCCTTGTTTTTGTTTGAAGTATGCAACTTCAAAATCTGGTGACAAGGGGGTAGTGATGCTAGTTATAGTGAAAATATATTTGAACAAGAGATCTAGAGAGAAAAAGGCAAACAAAAAAGAGAGGGTGAATAAAACGACAAATTTGTGAAGTGGGGGAGAGGAAAATGAGAGGCAAATGGCAAATAGTGTAATTGCAAGGAGATGAGATTTGTGATTAGGAACCTGGTAGATGAGATTGCTTCCTCCCCGGCAACAGCGCGAGAAATTCCTTTGACGTGGCTTGAGACCGCGTCGGTAGTTCTCCAAAGAGGAAGGGATGATGCAGCACAACGAAGGTAAGTATTTCCCTCAGTTTATGAAACCAAGGTATCAATCCATAGAGGAATATCACAGACCCACGTAAACAACACCTGCACACAAATAAAAAATAATTGCAACCCTACGGGAAAGAGAGGTTGTCAAGCTCCCTATGGTAATAAGATAGATTAGTTAATGATAGTTTTGGCAAGTAGATCTCGCAAGAGCACAAACTAAAACAAATAAATAAAAAGTACAACAAGGTATTTTTTGGATTAATAGATCTGAAAACAAAAGATGCAAATAGTAGATCGGAAAGCAATATGTTGGAAAAGTAGACCCGGGGGCCGTAGGTTTCACTAGTGGCTTCTCTCATGAGTAGAGCGCACGGTGGGTGAACATTACTGTTGGGAAATTGATAGAAGATCAAATAATCATGATGATATCCAGGCAATGATCATTATATCGGCATCACGTCCAAGATAAGTAGACCAAAATGATTCTACATCTACTTCTATTACTCCACACATCGACCGCTATCCAACATGCATCTAGTGTATTAAATTCATGGGAAAATGGAGTAACGCAATAGGAACGGTGACATGATGTAGACAAGATCTATTCATGTAGGAATTGACCCCATCTTGTTATCATTAATGGCAACAATACATGAATGTCTTGCCGCCCCTTCTGTCACTGGGAAAGAACACCGAAAGATCGAACCCATCACAAAGCACCTCTTTCCATGGCAAGAAAAATCGATCTAGTTTGCCTAAGTAATTCGAAGAAGAAATATGAGGCTATAAGTAATCACGCAAATAAGAGACCAAAGAAGACTCAAATCATATTCATGGATAGAAACTAATCATGAACTCAAAATTCATCGGGTCCCAACAAACACACCGCAAAAGTCAGTACATCAAATGGATCCCCAAGAGACCATTGTATTGAGAATCATGGAGAGAGAGGAAGCCATCTAGCTACTGCCTACGGACTCATAGCTCTATGGTGGGCTACTCACGCATCATCGGAGAGGCACCTATGAAGAAGATGAACCCCTCTATGATGGTGTTAGATTGGATCTCGAGGTTCTGGAACTTGCGGCATCTGGAATTGTGTTTCGTCGACTCCCCTGGGGTTTTCTGAATATTTGGGAATTTATAGGCTCGATAGTCGGTTGGGGGGAGCCCCGAGGTGCCCACCCTCTACCAGGCCGTGCTAGGGGCCTTTCGCACCCTCTGGTGGAGGGTGGCCACCCTAGGGCCCCTCTTCCGGTGATCTTTGGCCCATCTTCTTCCTTCCGGTTCATAAATATTCTCCAAAAATCCCCACAACATTTGGGCTCCGTTTAGTACTGGTTTCTGTGAAGTAAAGAACAAGCAAAAATAACAACTAGCACTTTGACACTATGTCAATAGGTTAGTTTCAAAAAATGATATAAATTTGCTATAAAATGATTGTAAAAAATCCAAGATTGATAATATAACGACATGAAACAAGCAAAATTATAGATACATTGGAGACATATCAGTAGACCACCACAAACCCATGAGTCCATAGCTAGTACCTAGATTTCTTCTCTCTCTCTCTCTCTCTCTCTCTCTCTCTCTTTGATCTTCAAAACAATGTTCACCGTGATTTCAGCGGTGATCTATCCAATGCAATCTTCTTTTCGGTGTGTTTGTTGGGATCCAATGAATTGTGGGTTTATGACCAGATTATTCATTGAAAGTAATTGAGTCTTTTCGGAATTCTATTATGCATGATTATTATAGCTTTGTATTCATCTCCGTTCTATCGGTTTGGTTTGGCCAACTAGATTGATTTATCTTCAGCAAGAGTGGTGCGTTGTAGTGGGTTCAATCTTGCGGTGCTCTATATCCTCGTGACAGAAGGGGACAAGACACATTTTTGTATTGTTTCCATTAAGGATAAAATGACGGGATCTGAACAAGTTCCTTTTCTTATTTTGTCTACATCATGCCACCTTGCTCCAAGCATTACTCTATTTGTTATGAACTTAATACCTAGAGACGCAAGCATAGAAGCGCTCTCGAAGTGGAGTAATAGTAGTAGATGCATGATCGTTTTGGTTTAATTTTTTATGGATGTGATGCACATATACATGATCATTGCCGTGAACAACATGTCATAACTATGCGCAATTCTGTCAATTGTGCAACAACAATTTGTCTACCCACCGTATGGTATTTTCGAGAGAGAAGCCTCTAGCGAACACAATGGCCCCTGGGTCTACTTAAACATAAATACAAAAACTCTAAAAATACCTTGCTGCATTTTATTTACTTTACTTTTATTTTGCTTTTACAATATCTATTTCTATCAAGATTTAATCCTTGCATGTAATGAGTTCAAGAGGCTTGATAACCCTCTTGCCCGCATTGGGTGAAAGAGTTTGATTTTGTATGTGTAGGTGTTGTTGAAAGTAATTTGCTTGGTTCTCTTATTGTTTCGATAACCTTGGTTTTCACTGAGGGAAATACTTATCTCTATTATGCTGCATTTCCTCTCCTCTTTGGGAAAAATCCCAATGCAGGTCACAAGTACGAGTCCACCACCATGCCTCCACCGTAGTCGGATCCGTCCCTCGTTACGTCAAGGATCCAGCGCGTTGATGGCATTATCCTAGTCATCCCTGCACCGTCCAACACCACCTATTAGGACCGCTTCCAGATCGAGCTCCTCGTCCACACCGACTTCTCTGATGCCGAGTCATCCACTTGGATAACAATCGTCTTGACTATGACAACGACTCTGGCTACAAGTCGTCTAACATGGAGTAGCATGAATCATTGTTCTATCAGACAATGAGCCAGAGCAGGAGGTGGAGATGGTGGCCCCTATCATTGACACCATGGAGGGTGAAAGCTCCCAATTGATGTGGAGATTCTGCCAGATGTGCCACATGTGGTGAACCAAGCCGTCCAGGAGGTGGTGGCAGCAGAGGAGGACAAGAATAATAAGTGTAAGAAGAAGGTGAAGCCGGTTTCTATGGAGGTGTGTCGCTCAGAGCGCTTGAAAATGCTAAAGAAATGAAGATGCTTCTGAGTAAATGAAGACATCACATTCTGAAGAAATGAAGATGGTTAGTTAGGTATGCGAAAAATATGTATATTTTCAACATATAAGTTAGAATTAGGGTTTGGTTAGGTGTGCTGGTATTTTTAGCACATGAGTTATTTGCAATCTATATTTTATAATGTGTGATACTTGTGATCTGTGTTGTGTTTTCCTTGAAGAGGAACATGTGATGCAGCACAATAGGGATAAGTATTTCCCTAAGGTAAGAACAAAGGCTTATCGAACCAATAGGAGTAACACGCAACCCCGTCTTCAGCGACTACACACAGAGAAGAAAAGACTTGCACCCAACGCAGGCAAGAAGGTTGTCAATACCCTTGGACTCGTTAGTTGCAAGCTTATAAGTAGTGTGGTTGGTACTAGATAATTGAAAATTGCAAAATAAAATAAAAAGTAAATAATGGTAGCAAGGTATTGAAAGCTTTTCTAAATATATGCCATAGTTTTCCCTAGTGGTATCTCTTATGAAAATAAGCATACGGTGGGTAAAAAAATTACTGTTGGGTAATTGATAGAAAAGTGCATAGTTATGTGATATTCATTGCAATGATCATGTGTATATGGGCATCATGTCCGTAAGTAAATAGGCTGACTCCTGCCTACACCTATTACTCTTACTCCACCCATTGACCGCTATCCAACATGCATCTAGAGTATTAAGTAAAAAAAGTAATGCTTGGAGAACAATGACATGATGTAGACAAAGATAATTCAATTAATATGAACTAACCCCATCGTTTTATCCTTAGTGGAAACAATACAAAGACGTGTCTTGTTCCTTTCTATCACTCGGATATAGAGCACTACCAGATTGAACCCACTACAACTCACCCCTCTCACTGAAGAAAGATCAATCTACTTGGCCAAAGAAAATCAAAAGATCGGAGAGATTTACGAAGCTATAATAATCATGCAAATAAGAATCATAATAGATTTTAGAGAAGACTCAAATCTTCTTCATGAATAATCTGAACATAAATCCACAATTTATCGAATCTCAATAAATGCACCGCACAAATGAATTACATCGGATAGATCAAAGCGAAGATGAGATGATCATCGTATTGAAGATCAAGTTCAAGATCAAGATCAAGATCAAGATCAAGAGAGAGAGAGATAGCCATCTAGGTAGTACCTACGGACCCGTAGGTCTCTGGTAGACTACTCACACATTACCATGGGAGCAGCAAGGTGATGTAGATGCACTCAGTGATCGACCCCCTCCGTTTGGGCACCGAAATAGGGCTCCACACGGGCACACGGTGGAACAGAGACTTGCGGCAGAGAAAAAAGTGTTTTGGGAGTCTCTATAGGGGTTTTGGGATTTATTGGAATTTATAGGCTAGAGAGGGGCGTCAGGAGGCACCCGAGGGGGCACCACATAACAAGGCACGACCCCCCCTAGGCGCACCCTGTTGTGTGCTTGCTCCCTCGTGCGGCCTCTGGTCTTGTCCCAAAGCTTCGAGATCTTCTGTTGGTCTAGAAAAAATCATTAAAAGTTTCGTGGTAATTGGACTTCTTTTGGTACTGTAAACCTGAAAAGCTAAAAACATACAGAAAATAGCAACTAGCACTTGGCAGCGGGTTAATAGGTTAGTGCTCAAAAACAATATTAATTGACATATAATTGCCCATCAAAAATTATAGATACGTTGGACACATATCAGCATCCCCAATCCCTGCTCGTCCTCGAGTAGGTAAATGGTAAAAACATAATTTTTGATGTGACATGCTACACAACATGTAATCCACTGCAGGAATGATCATAGAGAGACGATGAATTCACAAACATAAGTAACATAATCATCAAGTTTCAATACAATCCCTAAAGAACGTTAACCCCCTATTCATTTCATCATATAAGTATAGCATGGCTCCATCTTCACCACATAAATACAAAGCTTAAGCACCACGGTGTCAAGTCAAGCAATTGGATCATACTTTTTAACGCGCTTCAGATTTTTATTACTCGCACAATATATTAGCTTGAACCACATATATAGCATAAAGGTGGAAGAGAATATTGTGGTAGGTTTAAACGGGGTAAAACTGGAGCAGAAAGTCTCACATCAACTAGGTGTATCAACGGGCTATGGAGATGCCCATCAATAGATATCAATGCGAGGAGTAGGGGTTGCCATGCAACGGATGCACTAGAGCTATAAGTGTATGAAAGCTCAACTGAAGCTAAGTGGGTGTGCATCCAACTTGCTTGGTCATGAAGACCTCGGGCATTTGAGGAAGCCCAACATCGAAATATACCAGCCAAGTTCTATAATGAAAAATTCCCACTAGCATATGAAAGTGACAAAAAAAGAGACTCTCTATATGAAGAACATGGTGCCACTTTGAGGCACAAGTGTGGTAAAAGAGGTAGGAGCACTGTCCCTTCTCTCTTTTCTCTCATTTATTTGATTTATTTATTTTCTCTTCCATTTCTTTTTTCTTTTTTCTTTTTTTCTTTTTCGTCTGGAGTCTCATCCCGACTTGTGGGGGAATCATTGACTCCATCATCCTTTCCTCACCAAGAAAGTGTTGGGAGACGTAGTAGTAAATCAAAAAAATTCCTACGTGTTCAACAAGATCTATCTATGGATAAACCAGAAACGAGTAAGGGGAGAGTGCATCTTCATACCTTTGAAGATCTCTAAGAGGAAGCGTTACAAGAACGCGGTTGGTGGACTCGTACTCGTAGCAATTTAGATCATGGTGGACTCCGATCTTAGCGCCGAACAACGGCGCCTCCGCGTTCAACATACGTGTAGACCGATGATGTCTCCTACGCCTTGATCCAGCAAGGAGGAAGGAGAGGTTGAGGGAGATCTCCGGCAGCATGACGGCGTGGTGACGGTGGAGAAGCGTGCTCTCCGGCAGGGCTTTGCCAAGCACCACAGAGAACGAGGAAGAGGAGGGGTAGGGTTGCACCGAGGAAGAGAAAACTCGTGTGTTGGTAGCCCCCCAAACCCCACACTATATATAGGAGGAGGGGAGGAGGGTGCACAGCCCCTAGGGTGATGCGGCAGCCCTAGATGGCCTTTGGCCGGCGGCCAAGAGGGGAGAGGGGGAGGGGCAGCCCTAGTGGGCCTTAGGCCCATCTGGGTCTAGGGTTTCCCCTGCCTCCCACCTTTCCTGCTCCTTGGGCCAGGGTGGAGGGTGCAGCAGCCCACTCTGGGGCTGGCCCCTTCCACTCTCGGCCCACGCAGCCCTCTGGGGCTGGTGGCCCCACTTGATGGAACCCCGGAACCCTTCCGGTGGTCTCGGTACGTTACCGGTAATTCCCGAAACACTTCCTGTGGCCAAATCCTCACTTCCTATATATGAATATTTACCTCAGGACCATTCCGGAGCTCCTCGTGATGTCCGAGATCTCATCTGAGACTCCGAACAACCTTCGGTAACCACGTACACTATTTCTCTATAACCCTAGCGTCATCGAACCTTAAGTGTGTAGACCCTATGGGTTCGGGAGGCACGTAGACATGATCGAGACACCTCTCCGGTCAATAACCAACAGTGGGATCTGGATACCCATGTTGGATCCCACATGCTCCATGATGATCTCATTGGATGTACCACGATATCGGGGATTCAATCAATCCCGTATACAATTCCCATTGTCTACCGGAATGATACTTGCCCTAGATTCGATCGTTGGTATCCCTATACCTTGTTTAATCTCGTTACCGGCAAGTCTCTTTACTCGTTCCATAACACATCATCCCGTGGATAACTCCTTAATCACTTTGAGCTCATTATGATGATATCTTACCGAGTGGGTCCAGAGATACCTCTCCGTCACATGGAGTGACAAATCCCAGTCTCGATTCGTGCCAACCCAACACACACTTTCGGAGATAGCCGTAGTGGACCTTTATAGCCACCCAGTTACATAGTGACGTTTGTCACACCCAAAGCATTCCTTCGGTATCCGGGAGTTGCACAAACTCGTGGTCTAAGGAAATGATACTTGACATTAGAAAAGCTTTAGAAGACGAACTACACGATCTTGTGCTATGCTTTGGATTGGGTCTTGTCCATCACATCATTCTCCTAATGATGTGGTCCCGTTATCAACGACATCCTATGTCCATGGTCATGAAACCGTGACCATCTATTGATCTACGAGCTAGCCAACTAGAGGCTCACTAGGGACACATTGTGGTCTATGTATTCACACATGCATTACAGTTTCTGGTTAACACAGTTATAGCATGAACAATAGACAATTATCATGAACAAGGAAATACAATAATAACCATTTTATTATTGCCTCTAGGGCATATTTCCAACGGTCTCCCACTTGCACTAGAGTCAATAATCTAGTTACATTGTGATGAATCGAACACCCGTAGCATTCTGGTGTTGATCATGTTTTGCTCGTGAGAGAGGTTTAGTCAACGGATCTGTGACATTTATATCCATATGTACTTTACTATTATCTATATCTCCCTCCTGAATGTAATCACGGATGGAGTTGAAGCGGCACTTGATGTGTCTTGTCTTCTTGTGAAACCTGGGCTCCTACGCAAGGGAAATAGCTCCAGTGTTGTCACATAATAGAGTCATCGGGCCCAACGCATTGGGAATCACTCCTAGGTCGATGATGAACTCCTTCATCCATACTCCTTCCTTTGATGCTTCCGAAGCAGCTATGTACTCCGCTTAACATGTAGATGTTGCGACAACACTTTGCTTGCTGTTGCACTAGCTGACTGCCCCTCCGTTCAAAATATACACGTATCTGGTTCGCGACTTGGAGTCATCCGGATCTGTGTCGAAGCTAGCATCGACGTAACCCTTTACGACGAGCTCTTCGGCACCTCCATATACGAGAAACATGTCCTTTGTCCTTTTCAGGTACTTCAGGATATTCTTGACCGCTGTCCAGTGTTCCGCTCTGGGATCACTTTGGTACCTCCCTACCAAACTTATGGCAAGGTTCACATCAGGTCTAGTACACAACATGGCATACATAATAGAGCCTATGGTTGAAGCATAGGGGATGACACTCATCTCTTCTCTATCCTTTGCCGTGGTCGGGCATTGAGTCATACTCAATCTCACACCCTGTATCACAGGCAAGAACCCCTTCTTGGACTGATCCATATTGAACTTCTTCAATATTTTGTCAAGGTATGTGCTTTGTGAAATACCTATGAGGCGTCTCGATCTATCTCTATGAATCTTCATGTCTAATATGTAAGCAGCTTCTCCAAGGTCCTTCATTGAAAAACATTTATTCAAGTAGGCCTTTATACTTTCCAAAGTTCTATATCATTTCCCATTATCAGTATGTCATCCACATATAATATGAGAAATGCTATAGAGCTCCCACTCACTTTCTTGTAAATACAGGGTTCTCCATAAACCTGTACAAACCCAAACATTTTAATCACCTCATTAAAGCAAATGTTCCAACTCCGAGATGCTTGCACCAGCCCATAAATGGAGCGTTGGAGCCTGCATACTTTGTTAGCATCTTTAGAATCAACAAAACCTTCCGGCTGCATCATCTACAGTTCTTCCTTACGGAAGCCATTATGGAATGCCGTTTTGACATCCATTTGCCAGATCTCATCATCATAAAATGCGGCAATGCTAACATGATTCGGACAAACTTCAGCATCGCTACGAGTGAGAAAGTCTCATCGTAGTCAACTCCTTGAACTTGTCGATAACCCTTAGCGACAAGCCGAGCCTTATAGACGGTCACATTACCATCCGCGTCAGTCTTCTTCTTAAAGATCCATTTATTTTCAATGGCTTGCTTATCATCAGGCAAGTCCAACAAACTCCATACTTTGTTCTCATACGTGGATCCGATCTCGGATTTCATGGCTTCAAGCGATTTGTTGGAATCTGGGCCCGCCATCGCTTCTTCATAGTTCGAAGGTTTACCGTTGTCCAACAACATGATCTCCACGACACGGTTGCCGTACCACTCTGGTGCGGAACGTGTCCTAGTGGACCTTCGACGTTCAATAATAACTTGATCTGAAGTTTCATGATCATCATCATTAACTTCCTCTCCAGCCAGTGCAGGCTCCACAGAAACAACTTCCTGTGCTGCGCTACTCTCCGGTTCGAGTGGAGGTACAATTAACTCATCAAGTTCTATTTTCCTCCCACTTACTTCTTTCGAGAGAAACTCTTTCACGAGAAAGGATCCATTCTTGACAACAAAGAATTTTCCTTCGGATCTGAGGTACAAGGTATACCCAATAGTCTCTTTGGGATATCCTATGAAGTCGCACTTTTCCGCTTTGCGTTTGAGCTTCTCAGGTTGAGGTTTCTTCACATAAGCATTGCATCCCCAAACTTTTAGAAACGACAACTTAGGTTTCTTTCCAAACCATAATTCATACGGTGTCGTCTCAACGGACTTTGACTGTGCCCTATTTAAAGTGAATGCGGCAGTCTCTAATGCATATCCCCAAAATGATAGCGGTAAGTCGGTAAGAGACATCATAGATCGCACCATATCCAGAAAGTGCGATTGTGACGTTCAGACAGACCATTTTGCTGAGGAGTGCCAGGCGGCGTGAGTTGTGAAACAATTCCACATTTCCTTAGGTGCGTGCCAAACTCGTGACTCAAATATTCTCCGCCACGATCAGATCGTAGGCACTTTATTTTCCTGTCACGTTGATTCTCTACCTCACTCTGAAATTCCTTGAACCTTTCAAAGGTTTCAGACTTGTGTTTCATTAAGTAGACATACCCATATCTGCTCAAGTCATCAGTGATGGTGAGAACATAACGGTAGCCACCGCGACCCTCGACGCTCATTGCACCGCATACATCGGTATGTATTATCTCCAATAAGTCAGTTGCTCGCTCCATTGTTCTGGAGAATGGAGTCTTGGTCATCTTGCCCATGAGGCATGGTTTGCATGTGTCAAATGATTCAAAATCAAGAGACTCCAAAAGTCCATCAGCATGGAGCTTCTTCATGCGTTTGACACCAATATGACCAAGGCGGTAGTGCCACATGTAAGTGGTACTATCGTTATCAACCTTACACTTTTTGGTACTCACACTATGGACATGTGTAACATCACATTCGAGATTCATCAAAAATAAACCATTGACCAGTGGGGCATGACCATAAAGCATTTCTCTCATATAAATAGAACAACCAATATTCTCAGATTTAAATGAATAGCCATCTCGCATCAAGTGAGATCCAGATACAATGTTCATGCTCAAAGCTGGTATTAAATAACAATTATTGAGGTTTAAAACTAATCCCAAAGGTAGATGTAGAGGTAGTGTGCCGACGGCGATCACATCGACCTTGGAACCATTCCCGACGCGCATCGTCACCTCATCCTTTGCCAGCCTCCGCTTATTCTGCAGCTCCTGCTTGGAGTTACAAATGTGAGCAACTGCACCGGTATCAAATACCCAGGAGCTACTACGAGCAATGGTTAGGTACACATCAATAACAAGTATATCACACATACCTTTAACGTTGTCGGCCTTCTTATCTGCTAAGTACTTGGGGCAGTTCCGCTTCCAATGACCGGTACCCTTGTAATAAAAGCACCCAGTCTCAGGCTTGGGTCCATTCTTCTTCTTCTTCCTGGCAACTTGCTTACCGGGTGCAGCAACATCTTTTTCATCCTTCTTGAAGTTCTTTTTACCCTTGCCTTTCTTGAAACTAGTGGTCTTATTGACCATCAACACTTGATGCTCCTTTTTGATCTCGAGCTCCGCTGATTTCAGCATCGAGTACAACTCAGGAATGGACTTCTCCATCCCCTGCATGTTGTAGTTCATCACCAAGCTCTTGTAGCTAGGTGGAAGCGACAGGAGGATTCTGCCAATGACCGAGTCATCCGGGAGATTAACTCCCAGCTGAGTCAAGCGGTTGTGCCACCCAAACATTTTGAGTATGTGCTCACTTACAGAACTATTATCCTCCATCTTACAACTGAAGAACTTGTCGGAGACGTCATATCTCTTGACCCGAGCATGAGCTTGGGAAACCAGTTTCAAATCTTGGAACATCTCATATGCTCCGTGTTGCTCAAAACGCTTTTGGAGCCCCGGTTCTAAACTGTAAAGCATGCCACACTGAACAAGGGAGTAATCATCACAGCGTGACTTCCAAGCGTTCGTAACGTCTTGGTCCGCTGGGAAAATGGGTGGGTCACCTAGCGGTGCATCAAGGACATACAATATTTTGGAAGCTATGAGGATGATCCTCAAGCCACGGACCCAATCCGCATAGTTGCTTCCATCATCTTTCAACTTGGTTTTCTCTAGGAATGCGTTGAAGTTGAGGGCGACATTAGCGTTGGCCATTGGATCTACAATATAGATTGTAAAGACAATTTTAGACTAAGTTCATGATAATTAAGTTCACATAATAAAATTATTTGATGAATTCCCACTTAGATAGACATCTCTCTAGTCTTCCAAGTGACACATGATCCATGTCAACTAGCCGGTGTCCGATCATCACGTGAGACGGACTAGTCATCCATGGTGAACATCTCCATGTTGATCGTATCTTCTATACGACTCATGTTCGACCTTTCGGTCTTCAGTGTTCCGAGGTCATGTCTGTACATGATAGGCTTGTCACGTCAACCTAAGTGTTTCACGTGTGTAAATCTAGCTTACACCCATTTTATGCGAACGTTAGAACCTATCACACCGGATCATCACGTGGTGCTTCGGAACAACGATCCTTAGCAATGGTGCACAGTTAGGGTGAACACCTTTCTTGAAATTTTATCGAGAAATCATCTCATTTACTACCATCGATCTAAGAAAATAAGATGTAAACAATATAAACATCACATGCAATCAATATAGTGACATGATATGGCCAATATCATCTTGCTCCTTTGATCTCCATCTTCAGGGCACCATGATCATCACTGTCACCGGCACGACACCATGATCTCCATCCTCATGATCTCCATCATCGTGTCTTCATGAAGTTGTCTCGCCAACTATTACTTCTACTACTATGGCTAATGTTTAGCAATAAAGAAAAGTAATTACATGGCGATCTTGATTGACACGCAGGTCATACAATAAAATAAGACAACTCCTATGGCTCCTGCCGGTTGTCATACTCATCGACATGCAAGTCGTGAATCCTATTACAAGAACATGATCAATCTCGTACATCACAATGCATCACATCACATCCTTTTGGCCATATCACATCACAAGGCATATGCTGCAAAAACAAGTTAGATGTCCTCTAATTTGTAGCTGCAAGTTTTTACGTGGCTGCTATAGGTTTCTAGAAAGAACATTTCTTACCTACGCCAAAACCACAACGTGATATGCCAATTGCTATTTACCCTTCATAAGGACCCTTTTCATCGAATCCAATCCGACTAAGGTGGGAGAGACAGACATCCGCTAGCCACCTTATGCAACAAGTGTATGTCAGGCGATGGAACCGGTCTCACGTAAGCGTACATGTAAAGTTGGTCCGGGCCGCTTCATCCCACAATACCACCGAATGAAGATAAGACTAGTAGTGGTAAGCAAATTAACAAGATTGAAGCCCACAACAAATTTGTGTTTTACTCGTGCATAGATTCTACGCATAGACCTAGCTCTGATACCACTGTTGGGAGATGCAGTAGTAAATCAAAAAAAATCCTACGTGTTGACCAAGATCTATCTATGGAGAAACCAAAAACGAGTAAGGGGAGAGTGCATCTTCATACCTTTGAAGATCGCTAAGCGAAAGCGTTACAAGAACGCGGTTGGTGTAGTCGTACTCGTAGCAATTCAGATCGCAATGGACTTCGATCTTAGCGCCGAACAATGGCGCCTCCGCGTTCAACACACGTGCAGCCTGGTGACGTCTCCTACGCCTTGATCCAGCAAGGAGGAAGGAGAGGTTGAGGGAGAGCTCCGGCAGCACGACGATGTGGTGACGGTGGAACAACGTGGTCTCCAGCAGGGCTTCGCCAAGCACCGCACAGAACGAGGAAGAGGAGGGGTAGGGCTGTGGAGAGGAAGAGAGAACTCGTGTGTTGGCAGCCCCCCAAAACCCCCACTCTATATAGGAGGAGGGGAGGAGGGTGCGCAGCCCCTAGGGTTCCCACCCTAGGGTAGTGCGGCAGCCCTAGATGGCGTTTGGCTGGTGGCCAAGAGGGGAGAGGGGGAGGGCACAGCCCTAGTGGGCCTTAGGCCCATCTAGGTCTAGGGTTTCCCCTCCCTCCCACCTTTCCTACGCCTTGGGCAAGGGTGGAGGGCGCACCAGCCCACTCTGGGGCTGGTCCCTTCCACTCTCGGCCCACGCAGTCCTTTGGGGCTGGTGGCCCCAATTGGTGGACCCTCGGAACCCTTCTGGTGGTCCCGGTACGTTACCGGTAATTCCCGAAACACTTCCGGTGGCCAAATCCTCACTTGCTATATATGAATCTTTACCTCCGGACTATTCCGGAGCTCCTCATGACGCCCGGGATCTCATCCAGGACTCCGAACAACCTTCGGTAACCACATACACTATTTTCCTATAACCCTAGCGTCATCGAACCTTAAGTGTGTAGACCCTACGGGTTCGGGAGACACGTAGACATGACCGAGAAACCTCTCCGGTCAATAACCAACAATGGGATCTGGATACCCATGTTGGCTCCCACATGCTCCACGATGATATCATCGGATGAACCACGATGTCGGGGATTCAATCAATCCCGTATATAATTCCCTTTTTCTACCGGTATGATACTTGCCCGAGATTCGATCGTCGGTATCCCTATACCTTGTTCAATCTCGTTACCGGCAAGTCTCTTTACTCGTTCCGTAATACATCATCCTATGGCTAAGTCATTAGTCACTTTGAGCTCATTATGATGATGTCTTACCGAGTGGGCCCAGAGATACCTCTCCGTCACATGGAGTGACAAATCCCAGTCTCGATTCGTGCCAACCCAACAGACACTTTCTAAGATACTTGTAGTGCACCTTTATAGCCACCCAGTTATGTTGTGATGTTTGGAACAACCAAACCATTCCTACGGTATCTGGGACTTGCACAATCTCTGTAGGGTAACGTAGCAGAAAACAAAAAATTCCGACTACGCACCAGCCCAGGACCACTAAGGAGACTGCATACAAGTTTTGATCATTTTTGTTACCGACTCGTAGTGCAGCAGAAGTAGAGTCGATGACGAACAGCGGTGCAGATCCTCGCAGCTAGGATTTTACAACCTCCCAACCGCAAGGATGTATACCCTCATCTGCCCCGCGGACAGCCCTCCGGCACGTGGTTGGACAGTCCCCCGGATGGTGTCGTGGACAGCCCTGCGGGAGGACCTCCGAAACTTGGACTGTCACTCGGACAGCCCTTCGGGAGGACCTCCAGAACTCGGACGGTCACACGGACAGCCCTTCGGGAGGCACTCTCGAACTAAGACCGAAACTACGATCTCTATACAAAGTTGCACACATACGGTGTCATCTATCCGACAGGGCTTCGCCGTCTAGAACTAGTTCCCACCGGAACCCAGACAGCCTTTCGGCTCTACGAAACACTTTTCGTGGGAGGGAGAGAAGAAGTGAGATAATGCATGGCATGTGTATGAGAGTTGGAGTCCGTATGGAGAGCTCCCCTCCACCTCCTTTTATAGGGGAAGGAGGGGGTGGTGGTGGCTGAAAATTCAGCCACATGACAAGCACCCACAAAACAAGGAAGCATGTTCCCACCAAACATGGAGAAAACATGTTCCCTTGTCCATGGTGTTCCCCCATGGGGCCCCACCTTCCTCCCAACACTCTCCACCATTTGTGGAGGCTGCCCCCACCATGGGAGGCCCCCCAACACCTTTTGTCTAGCCAGAAGGGGCTGCCCTCAAAAAGGGAGGCGCCCCAAAACAGCCCCACAAAACATGGGATCTTGTCCCCTCACGCTGGGACAAGATGTTTTCCGCGATTATTACTTAGGGAAAATTCTGGAAGGTCCCAGAACATTTACGGCACCCTCTAAAATTATCTGGACACACTTTGGATCATTTCCAGTATGGTGGTTTAATTTAAAACCATCTTCATTTACCTGGTAAACAATTCCGGCAGCTCCGAAAACCTTTTTCGTTTTTTTCTCCGAAAAATTCCAGAAATTACCAGACCGATCTAGCAACCTCCAAAAATTACCCGGTGCTTGCCGACACCTTTTTGGATCAATGGTTTTATCCGAAACAACTTTTCGGTTTTACCGAAACTTTTTTGGTGTTCTCTCGGGAACTTTTCCGCTGTCTCCGAAACTATTTCAGTGACTTTCTCTCGGACTCCTTGTCTAGTATTCAGCAGATAGATGACCCTTAAGCATGTGACCCTATAGGTTCGGTGAAGTATAGACATGACCCGGAACCCCTTCCGATCAATGATCAACATCGGATCCGTGGACACCCATATTGACCCCTATACCCACACGAATGAATATTCGAGTGAACCTCCAGTTGTCATGTGCTATTCATGTTGCTTCGCGATATGTTACAAATAACCAAGGTGAGACATGTTGGCATCCCCGTGGATCAACAACTTGTCCACTATGCTAGTTACCTCGTTACCGGTATTGTTCTCCTTTCTCGTTCTCGTGTTCTGGCATCCCCGTGATCAAATCACAAAGTGTCTGGCCAGATGATGATGGATACCGTAACACCGAGAGGGTGCAGAGATATCTCTCCATCGTCGGAGGAGCAAATCTCAGTCTTGAGCTATCAAGCTACTTGACATACTTTTCCATGAACTCGTAAGCCGTCGTAATAGCCACCCATTTACGGATGACGTTTAACAAACCCCAAAGTTCATGAAGCAAGCATGAAGAAACTCGATACTCTCATGGTCTAAGGAATTACGCAAACATTAACTTCTCTGTGTTATTAACCATTAACTTATGACGAATGTATCTCATAGCATAACATCAATTCGGGTCGATTCAACACAAATGTTCTTCTAACATTGTGACCTCAAAATTGCCGGCATAGCCATGCCCATGATCAGGAAAACAGGATCATCATACAATACTTGAGCCAGTCTTAGAGGCCAGACTAAGAATACAATTTACCGTTTATTATTCCACACGTGCATATGAGTCTTCCTTCAAGCCTCGTGGTTATTGTAGACTCGAGAACCATAGTAGTTATAGCATGGAACATAAACCTAATTATGAACAGGGAGATAATCAATAACATTTATTATTGCCTCTAGGGCATATCTCCTATAGACTCCTACTTGCACTAGAGTCAATAATCTAGTCAATGCTAATGCACTTTACACCTATGGCATACTGGTGTAAAATATGATTCGCTTGTGGTATAGCCTGATGTCCAACGGATCTGACAACTTCAGCTCCATGTGTAACTTTGCATATCCTCGCGTTTTCACGCTATCACAAAATTCATATTTTGTGTGTACTTGGCTTTGCATATGTGTGAATCATTGGTCGAAACCGGATTCCTCAGACTGAGCTATGGAGCAACTAGCTGCAATAGTGTCTCATAGACCAAGGCCATCTTGGAACCATACTAAGTTCATGAATGAACTATATGATTCAACAACTTCTTTGTCGCTTCCAAAGCATCAACATACTTAGCCTTTGTCATAGAATTCGCCACAGTATCTTGTTTGGAACAATTTCCAACTACCGTGCCACCATATTGTGTATTACAGAAAACCCTTAACTTAAATCGAAAATCGCATGGAGCATTGATTGAGACTGTATCGATGTAATTACTTACAACGAGCACTTCATAATCTCTGCTTGCGAGAAAACATGTCATCAGCACTACTCTAGTACTTAATGACATCTTTCATTGTTGTCCCATGATCAGTGCTTTGATCCCTTTGGTATCTATACTCGCAACAACTTGGGAGTATCGGACATATCTGGTTGTTTTTACATACCATGGAATACATGATTAATCCAAACACTAGAGTGTGTGGAATCTCCATCATGTATTTTACTCGTCAGTGTTTTGGGACACTGAGTCTTGCAAAAACTCTTTCCATGTGACTTCGGCAAGAATCACTCCTTGGCATCTTTAAATGCTAAAAGGTTTTAGCACCTTGTCAATATGTATTCATTACTTAGCCCTATTAGGTAAATCCATGTCCATAGATCGTCATGCCTAATATGGAGGCTATTTAGCCTAAGCACTTCATCGAAAAACTATTTTCAAATGAAGTCCTAATTTGTGTCAAGAAATTTATTTCCAATTAACAATGTGTCAAGCACACAATGTTTTTAGAAATATTATTATGCTCCCACTTACTTTCTTGAATCACAAGCATCTTCGTTACCATTAATGAAGTCAAAAACCCTTTAGACCATTTCATCAAACCACGAAGATTCCAACTCCATTTTGCTCTCTTCTGTCCATTGCTGGAACTCTGAAGTTTGCATACTTACTAGCATCCCCTGGATCGATAAATTACTTTGGACTGTATCACATACAAGTCCTAGGTTTCATTTCCATCAGATGGAAATCATTTTTTCATCCAGGTTTCATATCTCATGATTGATATATGTATTAATTTCTAGTTCAACCCGAACCGACCTTAAGCATCGCTACGGTGAAACAACCTCATCGTAATCAACTCCTTGAACTTTTTATTTCAACAAGTTGAGCTTTGTGGATAAAACATTTTTATCCGTATCAGTTTTTAGTTCCATAAATATTCGTTAGACTCTAAGTCCTGTGAAAGGTGTGTCAAGGTTTTAATCTTGAATCACTTATATGGAAACTATCTCGGATTGTATTGGCATTTAGCCAATCCCGGAGTCACGGCCCATCAACGCTTCCTTGTGTATTGTAGGTATACTGTTGTCTAACAACAATATCTCGTTTGCGCACCTGATAGGTTTGCACGTGCTTTGCCTACGTGGTTCAGCTGCACGTTCGACCGAAGTCCATACATTTTATTGTAGAGACTTTCGTATCATTCGTAGTAGGAAACAACAGAATCATTTCCAGGGTTTCTTTCCTTTGAACTAATGACGAAAATATTGGTTATCTCGTCGAGTTGCACTATCCTCTCACTCACCTTTTGTAAGAACTATTCTCTTTAAAAGCATACCGTTTTGTGGCAAAACCCTTTGCCTCGGTATAGTGGTGGGGGAATACCCAATGACTTGGGATAACCATACAAAGTAGCACTTGTCTGATTTGGAATAGATTTGTAACCTTTTACACAAGCCCCATATTCCAAATGTTAAGAAAAGATATAACATGGTTGGGCATACCATACCATGGCGTCATTTCAACAGACCTGATGGATCTCTTTTCAGTGTAAAAGCCATAGTCTCTAAAGCATCACTCTATAAAAGGGATAATGGCAAATCTATTTATGTCATCTTTGATCTTACCATGTCATAAATGGTTCGATTACATCTTCACGGACTTTCCACTTGCTGTGGTGTTTCGGGAGGTGCAAGTTATGAAACCTTTTTCACAACTCATCAGACATTCGCTAAACTTGTAACTCAAATATTCCTTTCCGCAATCAAATTGCAGAAACATAATTTTCTTGGTACAATAACTTCTACTTTATTTTTGAAAACCTTTCGAATGATTTCAAAAGATCCAGACTTACTTCTCACCAAGTAAATATCCATATATCTACTTGAGTCAAATTTTTAAGGTAGACAAATCCACTGTTTGCAACAACATTTATCGGACTACATACATCAAGTGTATGATCACCAATAAGTTCTTTGCTTGTTCCTTATGGCCTGTGAACGGTATTTTAGTTAGTTCACCTGTTTTGGAGGAAAGTTGCAAGTGTCGGATGATTCAAAATCAAACGACTTCAAAATCCATCATAATGGAATTTTCCATGCGGGTTTCTCCAATGTGACCAAATGCAGTGCCACACATATGTGGTATTCTTTTAGTCATGCAACATTTAGCATCAATGTTATGGATGTATCATATTTCCATCAATACTCATAACATACATCCCATCTAGGATCGAAGCATGGCCCTTCATGTTATTCATAATACTGAACAACAATTGTTTTTTTTGTGAACAACTGTTTTGCAACAAACATTGTGCAATGGGCTAGAGTGTATGAAACTCTAAAATGAATTATAAAAGTAAAGCCAGAGGTAATGTAATATTATCAATATTCATAACATACGTCTCATTCATAATGAAAGTATGGCTCTTATGTTATTCATAACACCGAACATGAAAAGTTCTCTTATGAACAACCTTCTTGCAAGATACCTTATGCGAAGGGCTAGAGTGTGAAACTCTAAAATGAATTATGAAACTTAATACATAGGGAATACACCGATGGAATGCATAGTAACATTTACTATGTTCCCTGCGTGTATCTAAACCTCATCCCCGACTAGTCTTTCAGGCCATAGTAGTTCTTACATCGAGTTGCAATAGAATGCAATCGAACGGGTATATTTGTGATTAACTCATAATACCCAAGAATTAGTGATTAACATGTTTAACCATAATTCCCAAGAACTATATCTTTGACCAGCCTTCTATACATCAAAAACTTTGTATGACATTCATACATGAGCTGGATATTCCAGTCTTCTTTCCTTTTGCCATTATACTTCTGACAGTTTAACTTTTCAGTGTTTCTCCTACTCTTACAAGAAGCATCCAACTTAAGAGTGGCGTTAGCCCTGGACCTCCTAGGCATGAAAGTCTCACTAACACGACACTTCCTTTCTCTTTAAGTTGTTGTTTTATTCACCTTTCATCATATGACAGGCGTTCTCCTGGATCCCTCTCTTATCAGTCTAATGCATAGTAAACTTCTTTCCTAGTAGTTTGCAAACAAACATTGCTTTGGATATCTCATATCTTTTAGCCTTTGTCTGTCTCTGAAAATGATTTTTAGATTCCATGAATATCACATAACTATCCAAACTTTTGAAGTTCAGGTCTCATGGAAGCAAACATATTGCACTTTGACTGAAAAGGATTTCTAGCTTTTGGATCGAAGGACGAGAGTCACATGATCCATAGCATTAGAGGGAGAATACCAAAAGCATGCGATAGGACAAAGTCCTTCTCAGTACTCTTGAGGACAATCCTCACATTACATTACCAACCGTAAAGTTTTAACCAGATATTTAACAGCTATTCAATTTTAATAGGGAAGGTGGAAACGCGAGCCATTATTCTACAACTATTATGAAAATCACACTTAGACATTTTTCAAAATTAATTGCACTGAGAATTTAAAATTTTAATTCTACAGTGCGCTCCCACTCAAATCAATATCTCTCATAATTGATTTTGAGTGATGCAAGACCCAACTTTCAATTCAACGTCAAGGATGTAACCATCTCAAGTGACGAGAATTTCAATTGGTAGGCCAACTTGCCAATCACATCTCTATGTGACTCTTGTTCATCTTTTGATGCGTGTGTTCTGAGCTCATGACTTTCATGCCCGAACTTCAAGACAACCAAGTGATCTCGCTGCGAGGTCTCAACTCACCCGCCTCACACTTCTCTAATCGTTCGTACCCATGTAACCATGTGATACCCCGAAGAGATAGGTGTCGTGACGGTGCTACACTTGGGAGAAAACTAACTACTTGATATTTTGTGAGAGATCACCCTAATAAAAAGCAACTACCGTGTAATAAAGAAGGGTGCATCAAGAGGGATAAACATCTCAGGCAATTCATAATAGCATGATATGGTATAGCCCTTTCTAATGGAGAAGTCTTTCATTCCTTCGTCTTCGGCATTCGCGTCGGTGTTCACCTTCGTGAAGATTGCCACCACCTTGTCGATGCACCATATAATATTGCTATATCTATAGCTAATAAAATAAGTGCATTACTTAAGGTTGACATGCAGGTCATTAAAGTGACAATCATATGGCTCCAGCCATCAGTGCCGAATCATGACACGCAGGTCATGTTAATATTACATCATATAGTCATCTCATACATAATCAAATTAATATGAGCATTGCTATACCACATCATATGCACATGCAAACCATCCTACAAAACCAAGTTAGACGCCTCTAATCGGTTCATGCAAAAAACTTGTTTTACGTGGCTTCTAAGGTTTTGAAACAAACCGAATCTACCAACGTCCATCATCAAGTATGATAATTCAAGTTGCTAGATTAACTTTCGAGGGTGTATAAAACACGAGATAATAAAATCTCGAGCCCCATACTAAACTTCGTCATACGCGTGACCCCCGTGCAGATCACATCTTCATTGCCCTTTCGTCTGGGAAACATCCATCTTTCTCAACTATGGTGGAACCCAAAGAACTGTTAGCACTTCGTTGATCTATCAATCAGCCTACTTAGGAGCAGCATGAAAGGATCGCAGATTGCCAGAACTTTGTGAGATTCGACCATTCCATCAAGTTCAGGACTATGCAAATTTAGGGGAAGCAAAAGGAACATCGGGTAACAGATTTCATATGCTACCCGCACAAATAATTTTCAGCAATAGATCTCATCTACTACCTAATTATATTGTGCAACACCCATACATCTCTATGTATTCTAGATCACAACCTGCATCTACGCATAGCACGGCTCTTGATGCCACTGTAGGGTAACGTAGCAGAAAACAAAAAAATTCCGACCTACGCACCAGCCCAGGACCACTATGGAGACTGCATACAAGGTTTGATCATTTTCGTTACCGACTCGTAGCGCAGCGGAAGTAGAGTCGATGGCGAACGGCGGTGCAGATCCCCGTAGCTAGGATTTTACAACCTCCAAACCGCGAGGATGTATACCCTCATCTGCCCCGCGGACAGCCCTCCGGGAGGCGGTCGGACAGTCCCCCGGATGGTGTCGCGGACAGCCCTTCGGGAGGACCTCCGAAACTTGGACAGTCACTCGGACAGCCCTTCGGGAGGACCTCCAAAACTCGGATGGTCACACGGACAGCCCTTCGGGAGGCACTCTCGAACTAAGACCAAAACTACGATCTCTCTACAGAGTTGCACACATACGGTGTCATCTATCCGGCAGGGCTTTGCCGTCCAGAACTAGTTCCCACCGGAACCCAGACAGCCTTTCGGCTCTACGAAACTCTTTTCGTGGGAGGGAGAGAAGAAGCCAGATAATGCATGGCATGTGTATGGGAGTTGGAGTGGGGACGGAGAGCTCCTCTCCACCTCATTTTGTAGGGGAAGGAGGGGGTGGTGGTGGCTGAAATTTCAGCCACATGACAAGCACCCACAAAACAAGGAAGCATGTTCCCACCAAACATGGAGAAAACATGTTCCCTTGTCCATGGTGTGCCCCCATGGGCCCCCACCTTCCTCCCAACACTCTCCACCATTTGTGGAGGCTGCCCCCACCATGGGGGCCCCCAACACCTTTTGTCCAGCCACAAGGGGCTGCCCCCCAAAAGGGAGGCGCCCCAAAACAGCCCCACGAAACGTGGGATCTTGTCCCCTCACGCTGGGACAAGATGTTTTCCGCGACTATTACTTCGGAAAAATTCTAGAAGGTCCCAGAACATTTCCGACACCTTCTAAAATTATCTGGACACGCTCTGGAACATTTCTGGTATGGTGGTTTAATTTAAAACCATCTTTGTTTACCTGGTAAACAATTCCGGCAGCTCCGATTTTTTCCGTTTTTTTCTCCGAAAAATTCCAGAAATTACCAGACCATTCTGGCAACCTCCAAAACATTCCCGGTGCTTGCCAAAACCTTTTTGTATCAATGGTTTATCCGAAACAACTTTTCGGTTTTATCGAAACTTTTTCGGTGTTCTCTCCGGAACTTTTCCGCTGTCTCCGAAACTATTTCAGTGACTTTCTCTTGGACTCATTGTCTAGTATTCAGCAGATAGATGACCCTTAAGCATGTGACCCTATAGGTTCGGTGAAGTATAGACATGACCCGGAACCCCTTCCGATCAATGATCAACATCGGAGCCGTGGACACCCATATTGACCCCTATACCCACACGAATGAATATTCGAGTGAACCTCCAGTTGTCGTGTGCTATTCCTGTTGCTTCGTGATATGTTACAAATACCCGAGGTGAGACATGTTGGCATCCCCGTGGATCAATAACTTGTCCACTATGCCAGTTACCTCGTTACCGGTATTGTTCTCTTTTCTCGTTCCCGTGTTCCGGCATCCCCGTGATCAAATCACAAAGTGTCTGGCCAGACGATGATGGATACCGTAACACCGAGAGGGCCCAGAGATATCTCTCCATTGTCGGAGGAGCAAATCCCAATCTTGAGCTATCAAGTTACTTGACATACTTTTCCATGAACCCGTAAGCCGCCGTAATAGCCACCCATTTACGGATGACGTTTAACAAACCCCAAAGTTCATGAAGCAAGCATGAAGAAACTCGATACTCTCATGGTCTAAGGAATTATGCAAACATTAACTTCTCTGTGTTATTAACCATTAACTTATGACGAATGTATCTCATAGCATAACATCAATTCGGGTCGACTCAACACAAATGTTCTTCTAACATTGTGCCCTCAAAATTGCCGGCATAGCCATGCCCATGATCAGGAAAACAGGATCATCATACAATACTTGAGTCAGTCTTAGAGGCCAGACTAGGAATACAATTTACCGTTTATTATTCCACACGTGCATATGAGTCTTCCTTCAAGCCTCGTGGTTATTGTAGACTCGAGAACCATAGCTGTTATAGCATGGAACATAAACCTAATTATGAACAGGGAGATAATCAATAACATTTATTATTGCCTCTAGGGCATATCTCCTACACATGCATCGAGTACATGTACCACACATGCATTTTGAAGTTCTTTTTTGTAGCGGCGTCGTATGTCTTAATCCCATTATCCCAGGCTTCTTGCAATTCATCCTTAAGCGGTTGCATGTACACATTCATAATCTTCCCCGGATATTTCGGCCCTGGAATTATCAGGGTCAGGAAAATGTTCTTTCTTTTCATAATCTCTCCGGGGGGAGATTGAGTGGAATGAAAAATACAGGCCAACAACTGTATTGTGCTACCGTCATACCATACACATTGAACCCATCCGTGCTGATGGCAACTCGAGGATGCCTTGGTTCTGCCGCTTTATCCTTATGTAATGCATCGAAGTGCTTCCACGTAAAAGCGTCCGAAGTGTGTCTCAACATCGGATTCCCATCTGCATCCAGTTCTGTTCTTTTGCCCAATTTATGCCACGTCATCTGTCTAGCCGTCTCTTCGACCATGAAAAGCCGTTGAAGTCTTGGTATGATTGGCAGATACTGAAGAACATTAATGGGGATTTTGGTCTGACTCTTCTCACCCGTACCGTTGTCTACCAGAACATACCTGGAAGCATTGCAAATGGGGCAATAGTTCAAGCCCGCATACTGAAGCCTAAATAAGGCACATTCATTCTCACAGGCATCTATCTTCTCATAGGGCATCTTAAGCGCATGCAGGATTTTGTCCGACTGGTACAGGTTTGGTGGCAATACATGGCCTTTGGGTAGAAAGCATCCAAATATCGTCATAATCGCGTCGTAGCATTCTCTGCCCAGGTTGAACTGAGCCTTTAGAGTCATTACTTGCGCGATGGCATCCAGCTGACAAAGCTTAGTGTGCTCGTGGAGAGGACGTTTTGAAGACTCCAATATTTCATAAAAGGCCTTTGCAGATTCCTCCATCTCATCGTCTGAATCCCGAGCATCATCAAAGTCTTGCACCATGTCTTCGATCCCGGTACCATGCTCGTCGGTGCGACGACGAAGCACCTCAGCTCTGGCACGTTGGGCAGACTCACCATGAAATGTCCAGACCGTATAATTAGGCGTAAAACCCCACTTCTGCAGGTGTTTGATCATTTCAAACTCTGACTTCTTCTTATAGTTGTCGCAATCGACACAAGGGCACCAGGTTGTTTTCTGTCCATTTGCAAATGCGACTCTCACAAACTCCTTGGTTTTTGTTAACCATTCACGGGTCATGTCTTTCTGACTAGTGTGACCGGTGTACATCCACCCACGATCACTCATCCTGCCTAGCGACTGGACACACACAAAATATATACATAATTCAGCAAACCATATTCATCAGTTAATAGAGTTTGTCAGTTTCATTACGGCGATGCATCCCGAGGCGCTAGTAGGTAAAGATAGGTCCTAATCCCACCCGAGTATGTGTAGATTGGGTTCGTTTTCCCATGCTCCGCTCCGGATCCGACGCACAATTTCGGCAGCACCTCCCCGTTGTTCTCTTGATACACGTCTCGACAATAAGCAGAGAGGATGTGTACCCGGAGAACAACAAGGAGGCACTGACGAAATTGTGCATCGGATCCAGAGCAGAGCATACGGGAAAACGAACCCAATCTACACATACTTGGGCTATCCATGGATAACGTTGGACAATTCGAAAGAATCACGATTATAGGTATGCTAATGAATGCATATTTATAGATGTAACCCTTTTGAACGGGAGACGCATAGTGGTTACGCATACTGATGATTCAAGACACCTATAGCTAGCAAGTTTCATCGGCACGAATACCAGAACAGAGGAAATGAAGGGTGCAGGAGGAGATGTAATTTGTGCTCACCCACGAATGCAGGGGCGAAGCTCGTCGAACGCACGGGGAGGTCGTCGAACACCAGACCCTCGTAGCGACGAAACAACTGCATATTTAAATCCACCTGATCAGCATAAATATGATGTTCTGTATAACAAAATAGAAAAATATATGACCTAGCTAACTCATAATTCACAAATATATGAGGTGGGGTCGGCGTGTCGGGGCCAGGGTGTCGGGCTTGTCGTGTCGGGGTCGGGGTGCTGTGTCGTGGTTGGGGGGTGCCATGTCGGGGTGTCGGGGTGTCGGGTCGGGGAGGGGGTGTAGGGGGTGTCGTGTCGGGGTCGGGGTGCTGTGTCGTGGTCGGGGGTGCCATGTCGGGGTGTCGGGGTCGGGGTGTTGTGTCGGGGTCTCGGGGTGTCGGGGTCGGTGTGCCGTGTCGGGGTGTCGTATCGGGGTGTCGGGTCGGGGCCGGGGTCGGGGTCGGGGTGTCGTGTTGGGGTCGGGGTGTCGGGGGTGCCGTGTCGGGGTCGGGGTGCTGTGTCGTGGTCGGGGGTGCCGTGTCGGGGTGTCGGGGTGTCGTGTCGGGGTAGGGGTGTAGGGGGTGTCGTGTCGGGTTCGGGGTGCTATGTCGTGGTACGGGGTGCCGTGTCGGGGTTACGTCGGCGCCGACGCACCCCTCCTCCTCCTCCTCCTCTTCTTCTTCTTATTCTCCTTCTTCTTTTTCTTCTTTTCTTCTCCTCCTCCTCCTCCTCCTTTTCTTCTTTTTCTTCTTCTCCTTCCTCCTCTTCTTTTCTTCATTTTCTTCCTTTTCTTCCTTCTTCTTCTTCTTCTTCTTCCTCCTTTCCTTTTTCCTCTTCTTCTTCTCCTCCTCTCCTCTTTTTTCTTCTTCTTCTTCCTCTTCTTCTTTTTTCTCATCCTCCTCCTCCTCCTCTTCTTCTTCTTCCTTTCCTTTTTTCCTCTTCTTCTTCTCCTCCTCTCCTCTTTTCTTCTTCTTCTTCTTCTTTTTTTTTTCTTCTCCTCCTCTCCTCTTTTCTTCTTCTTCTTCTTCTTTTTTTCTTCTCCTCCTCTTCTTCTGTTTCTTCTTATTTTTTTTTGTTCCTTTCCTTTTTTATTTTTCTTTTTTTTCTTCTTCTCTTCTTCTTTTTTCTTCTAGGTTTTTTCTTTTCTTCTTTTCTATAACTAATATGAACTAACTAATAACTAATAACTAACAAATATGAACTAATAAACTGGAAAAAAATATGAACTAACTAACTAAGAACTAATAACTAACTAATATAAATTAATATGAAAAAATATGAACTAATATGAACTAACTAAGAACAAATACCTAACCAATATAAACTAACTAATATGAACTAATAAAAATAGAAAAAAGGGGGGAGGGTGGAGCTCACCGGAGGGGGGTCAAGGCGGCGGCACGGGGCGGCGAAGGGGGAGGGGCGGAGCTCGGTCGTCGGGGCAGGGCGGTGGGGCAGGGGCGGCGGAGCGGCAGGGCAGTGGGCGCAGGGGCGTCGGGCATGAGGAGGGCCGCGAGGAGGCGGTGGGCGGCGTCGCGGCCTGGCTCCGCGGTGGTGCGTCGGGGATGAGGAGGTGGAGGAGGGCCGCGGGGAGGCGTCGGGGGCGTCGGGGATGAGGAGGTGGAGGAGGGCCGCGGGGAGGGGGCGGCGGGGGGAGGGCTGGGCGGCGGCGCTGAGAGAGAGAGAGGGAGAGAGATGTGTGAGAGAGAGGCGCGGGAGGCGCATGGGGCCGAAACTTGAGTTCACTTCTTTGCCGTCTGCCAGCAGACGGCAAAGAGGGTAACCGTTAGTCCGCCCCCGATCGTGCCATTGTGGGCCCTCCTCACCTCTTTGCCGTCCGCTAGCGGACGACAAAGAAATCTTTGCCATCCGCCGGCAGACGGCAAAGAAGTGGCAGATTGACCTAGCCAGTGCCATACCCCGTGGGGCCCACTCTGGTCTTTGCCATCCGCTGGCAGACGGCAAAGAACTCTTTGCCGTATGCCAGCAGACGGCAAAGAAGTGCAGATGGCAAAGACCCTCTTTGCCATCAGTTGGTTCTTTGCCGTCTGCTTTGGAAAGACAGACGACAAAGAGCCTCTTTGTCGTCCGCTAGCGGACGACAAAGAGCTGGCAGACGGCAAATTGTCTGATTCCAGTAGTGACATGTATCAAGTGATTCAAAATCAAGTGACTCCAAAAGTCCATCAGCATGGAGCTTCCTAATGCGTTTTACACCAATATGACCTAAACGGCAATGCCACAAGAAAGTGGTACTATCATTATCAACTCTACATCTTTTGGCATCAATGTTATGAACATGTGTATCATCACTATCAAGATTCAATATGAATAAACCCTTCACATTGGGTGCATGACCATAAAAGATATTACTCATATAAATAGAACAACCTTTATTCTCTGATTTAAATGAGTAACCGTCTCGCAATAAACAAGATCCAGATATAATGTTCATGCTTAATGCAGGCACTAAATAACAATTATTCAGGTTCATCACTAATCCCGATGGTAATCGAAGAGAGAGCGTGCCGATGGCGATCACATCAACCTTGGAACCATTTCCCACGCGCATCGTCACTTCATCCTTTGCCAGCCTTCATCTATTCCGTAGTTCCTATTTTGAGTTGCAAATGTGAGCAACCGAACCGGTATCAAATACCCAGGCACTACAATGAGAGCTAGTAAGGTACAAATAAATAACATGTATATCACATATACCTTGTTTGTCGTTGGCCGCCTTCTTGTCAGCCAGGTACTTGGGGTAGTTCCGCTTCCAGTGACCAATTCCCTTGCAATGAAAGCACTCAGTTTCTGGCTTAGGTCCATGCTTAGGCTTCTTTTCAGGAGTAGCAACTGCTTTGCCATCCTTCTTGGTTTTACCCTTCTTGCCCTTGCCCTTGCCTTTCTTCTTGAAACTAGTGGTTTTATTGACCATCAACACTTCATGTTCTTTCTGGATTTCAGACTCAGCGACTTTTAGCATCGGAAACAGCTCGGCGACTGACTTGTTCATCCCGTGCATGTTATAGTTTATCACAAAGCTCTTGTAACAAGGTGGCAGTGATTGAAGAACTCTGTCAGTGATCGCCTCTGGTGGAAGGGTAATTCCCAACTCCGCTAGACGAGTTGAATACCCAGACATTCTGAGTATATGCTCACTGATAGCCCCGTTCTCCTCCATTTTGCAAGCATAGAACTTATCGGAGGTCTCACACCTCTCGATCCGGGCATTCTTCTGAAAGATAAACTTCAACTCCTGGAACATCTCATATGCTCCATGACGTTCGAAACGTCTTTGAAGTCTCGGTTCTAAGCCATACAATATTGCACACTGAACTATTGAGTAATCTCGAGTACGTGCCTCCCAAGCGTTCTTAACGTCTTCAGAGGTCATGTCTTCTGGTTGGTCACCAAGCGGTGCATCAAGGACATATGATTTCTGGGAAGCCGTGAAGATAATCCTCAGATTACGAGCCCAGTCAACAAAGTTACTTCCATCATCTTTCAACTTAGCTTTCTCTAGGAACGCATTAAAATTCAGGGGTGCTACTACGTGAGCCATTGATCTACAACATAAATATGCAAAGGTTACTTAGACTATTGTTCAAGATAATGAGTTTAGTTAATCAAATTACTAAAGCTCCCACTCAAATTGACATCCCTCAGGTCATCTGAGTGTCACATGATCCAAATTCACCAACTCAAGTCCGATCATCACGTGAGTTGAGGTGTCTTCAATGGTGACCATCATCATGTTGATCATATCTACTATATGACTCATGTTCGACCTTTCGGTCTCTTGTGTTCCGAGGCCATGTCTGTACATGCTAGGCTCGTCAAGTTTAACCCGAGTGTTCTGCACGTGCAACACTGGCTTGCACCCGTTGTATGTGAACGTAGGGTCTATCACACCCGATCATCACATGGTGTCTCGACACGATGAACTTTCGCAACGGTGCACACTCGGGGAGAACACAATTCATCTTGAAATTTAAGTGAGGGATCACCTTATAATGCTACCGCCGTCCTAAGCAAAACAAGGTGCATAAAAGGATTAACATCACATGCAAATCATAAGTGACATGATATGGCCATGAACTTGTGCTTTTGATCTCCACCTAGAAAGCACCGGCATGATCTCCATCATCACCGGCACGACATCATGATCTCCATCAACGTGTCGCCATCTGGGTTGTCGCGCCCAACATGCTTCTACTACTATTGCTACCATTTAGCGATAAAGTAAAGCATTACATAGCGCTTAATGATTGACACGCAGGTCATACAATAATTAAAGACAACCCTATCGCTCCTGCCGGTTGCCGCGCTCATTGACATGCAAGTCGTGGTAATCTATACATCACATGATCATCTCATACATCACATATATCACATCATGTAATTGGCCATATCACATCACAACATACCCTGCAAAAACAAGTTAGACGTCCTCTAATTGTTGTTGCATGTTTTACGTGCCTGCTACGGGTATCTAGCAAGAACAATTCTCATCTATGCAAAAACCACAACGGTGATACACTAGTTGCTTTTCAACCTTCTCAAGGACTGCCTTTGTCGAATCTGATCCAACTAAAGTGAGAGAAACTGGCACCCGCAAGCCATCTATGCAACAAGTTGCGGTTGAGGGAACAGGTCTCTCGTAAGCGTACGAGTAATGTTGGTCCGGCCGCTTCATCTCACAATACCGCTAAACCAAAAAACGACCAAGGGAGTAAGCAATCTAAGCATCAACGCCCACAAACTCATTGTGTTCTACTCGGGATATCATCTACACATAGACCTAGCTCATGATGCCACTGTTGGGGAACGTTGCACGGGAAACAAAAATTTGCGTACGTTCACGCAAGACCTATCCATGGTGATGAGCATCTACGAGAGGGAGAGTGGATCTACATACCCTTGTAGATCGCTAAGCGGGAAGCGTTAAGAAACGTTGTTGGTGTAGTCGAACGTCTTCGCGATTAAAATCGCCGAGCGTCCCGCGATCCAATCACGATCCATCCCGTGATCCAATCACGATCCGTCCCGCGAACTTGATCACGATCCTTCCGATCTAGCGTCGAACGGATGGCACCTCCGCGTTCAGCACACGTACGGCTTGATGACGATCTCTGCCGTCTTGATCCAGCAAGAGGGAGCAGAGAGGAAGAAGAGTTCTCCGGCAGCATGATGGTGCTTCGGCGATGGTGGTGGAGCTATTCCGGTAGGGCTTCGCGTAAGCACTGCAGAAATCCGATCTAGAGGAGAAACCATGCACTGGAGGAACGAGCAGCACGTGGCTAAAAATTCTGTGCAAAAACCCTAAAACCTCCAGTATATATAAGAGGGAGGGAGGTGAGGACTTTGCGTAAGGGCCAAGCCTCCTTGGTTCGGCCGAAGTGGGGAGGAGAGGAGGACTCCTCCTCCAATTCTAGTAGGACTAGGATTCCTCCTTTTTGGCCTTTTCCCACCTTTTTCCCTTTGGGCTTTTCATCCCTAGCCACATGGGCCTTGTGTGGGACTTCCACAAGCCCACAAAAGGCTGGTATTTATTCTCCCACAGCCCATCAAGCCTCTTGGGTCGAAATACCCCTCCCGGTGGTCTCCCGGTATACTATCGGCACTCCTGATACACCATCGATTAGCCCGAAACTTTATCGGCGACCAAAACAGGACTTCCTATATATGAATCTTTACCTCCGGACCATTCCGGAGCTCATCATGACATCCGGGATCTCATCTGGGGCTCCGAACAACCTTCGGTCATCACCATACATAACTCTATACTACCGAATCGTCACCAAACCTTAAGTGTGCAGACCCTGCAGGTTCGAGAACTATGTAGACATGACCGAGACACCTCTACGGTCAATAACCAATAGCGGGACCTGGATTCTCATATTGGTTCCTACATATTCTACGAAAATATTTATCGGTCGAACCTCTATGTCAAGGATTCAGTTAATCCCGTATGATGTTCCCTTTGTTCTTCGGTATGTTACTTGCCCGAGATTCGATTGTCAGTATCTCCATACCTAGTTCAACCTCGTTACCGGCAAGTCTCTTTACTCATTCCGTAATACAAAATCCCGTGACTAACACTTAGTCACATTGCTTGCAAGGCTTATTGTGATGTTGTATTACCGAGTGGGCCCTGAGATACCTCTCCGTCACACGGAGTAACAAATCACAGTCTTGATCCATGCCAACTCAACATACACCCTCAGAGATACCTATAGAGCACCTTTATAGTCACCCAGTTACGTTGCGACGTTTGATACACACAAGGCACTCCTCCGATGTCCGTGAGTTGCATGATCTCATGGTCATAGGAACATATACTTGACATGCAGAAAACAGTAGCAATAAACTGACACGATCATATGCTACGTTTGTAGTTTGGGTCTTGTCCATCACATCATTCTACTAATGATGTGATCCCGTTATCAAATGACATCACATGTCAATGGCTAGGAAACCTTGACCATATTTGATGAACGAGCTAGTTCACTAGAGGCATACTAGGGACATAGTGTTGTCTATTTACCCACACATGTAATGTGTTTCCAATCAATACAATTATAGCATGGATAATAAACGATTATCATGAACAAGAAAATATAATAATAAACACTTTATTTATTGCCTCTAGGGCATATTTCCAACACCCGTCACCTCCATTGGCTCTGACAACTGCTCTCCCTCCTCCTATCGCTTCGGCGAGTCTGGAGGCAGACTCGCAATGATGCGGGCGTCGCGCCTAGCCTGGATCTCCGTCTCGATCTGCATCCGGCACTCCGACATGATCATCGCGTAGGTGGTGATCTTACGCCGGACCGTATCAGCGCCGGGCAATGTGGGAGAGTGGGGGATGGGAGGCGGATGGCCTCTTGTGGCATCGCAAACAGGGAGGAGGTGGATGTGCTAGGGTTGAGGCACGTCAGCCGCCTTAAATAGCCGGATTTGGCCTCGGGCGGCAAGTCGGAGTGGTGCCATGCGACGTTCACACCGCAGCGACGTGACGGACGTGTCCGGACACGTTGGGACACTCACATATCCGCTTCATATTTGAGCTGGATATGAAGGATGTCGGACAACTTGAGCGCTTGACACCCGTTTAAGACACCCGATTGAGTCAAATTTTTATGACCGGTTAATGAACGGATGGTCTATCTGGATGTTTGAGACGGATATGAGGGTCCGGTTGTAGATGCTCTTAGGACGAGCGCGCGTTGTAGTCTACGTTGGCAATAGTTCATTCAGAGGCATCGCCACACCAACTCCCCGGATGCAGATGATACTTCTTTAACACATCAAGGCCCGAGTTCGGGATATTTTTTAAAAAATATTGCATTTTTTTATTTAGAAAAATATTGTGTCAGATTAAAATTTTGCAGTTATATAACACCGTCGGCCAAGCATCTTGTCGGTCGCGCCCATGTCGATTAGGTCCTATTGGCTACACTAGAACGATAGGCTTGTCGACCTTCCCACTTTGCCTCCTATCGGTCTTGGCTAGGCTGATTAGTACTAATCGGCCTAGCCGTGACCAATTAGTACTGCCCTAGTCATGGCCAATTAGTACTAATTGGTCACAGCTAGGCCAATAGGTGCATGAATTTTTTTCCTTCATAACTTCAATTTTTTTATCACCATGATAGCAAAATAGCCCTTCTATAATTTTTTCCGACAGTTTTTCCCGCCATTGTACTTGTCATCTGAGCCTATAAAACGAGGCATTGGAACTATCTTCTTCCATCGCCCAACCACACTTTAAAACACCAACGCGCTAGTCATTATGATTTGCCTTGCTCGGATCAAAGCATTAGGCATATGCCAACTGAGCCTGAAATTATGACGAGTGAACAGGAAGATCAAATATCGTAGTAAAACATGTGGATGGACATGTTCTCAACTCCTCCATCATGGCCCACCCAGGATACACAGTACGACCAAGCGGGTCCGAGATTCCTCCTCGTAACATTAGGCCCCCCAGGTTTGGCTAGAGTACGCCTAGCACACCCCCTGAGCGTCAAGGCAGTCGTCATCAGTGACACTTCTATCTATCAGTAGAGACATGAGCATCTAATTATGTATGAGACATATGTCTATTCTATGTGTGAGACATATTCATGATCTATTTCAATGCATAAGACATTCGGACATACGAGAGTGAAAACTACGGTCGAAAGGATAATGGGACATCTTGACGAGAGTAAGCTAACAGACTACACTGCTTACCCACGTTAGTGTGGAGGGGAGTTTTATAAGTGCCGGAGAGCGAGTGAAAAAAATAACATGTTCAAATTAAGATACAACTTGCTGAAATTAAGATACAACTTGCTGAAATTAAGATACAATTTTAGGATACAATAACATAAATCTACTGAGTCCAACGTGGATATTTCCTTTTCCATCACCAGCTTCTTGTGCTGCCTTGGCTGCAGGAGCCTTTCTTTCTTTCTCTGCCTCTCAGGCTCACGGGCCTCTTGTCGCTGTCATTGCACCTCCGCCAGTCGAAGTCCCTCTTCACGGTTTTTCTTCTTCATCTCATCAAGAGAAAGCCCTCTGCTTCACACAGTACTCTTGCCACTCTTTCTCCTGCTTCTTTCTCCTCTGCTGCCGCCTTCTCGCGGCGCTCTTCCGCGTCCAAACTTTCCCATGCACGATGACCTCTTTCACGAATCTCGGTCACCGCCCAGTCCGGTATTTTCGTGCCAATCCAACGATAGTACATGCACAGAGGCGGAGGAGACTACAACAAAAATAGAAATATAGATATCAAATCAACAATAATATCAACAACGTGCTTATTCTTGGTGACTGAAACATATCGGAGGCGTGATGTACGGTGAAGTAGCAACGGGTGGATCTTCCTCATAATTGGCACACATGAAAAACTTCATGCCCAACCAATCTGAAAAATCTGTCATCTCCTTCACCTTGCAGAGATCGCCACAACAACAACGAAGTACTTCCACCCCCGGAGGCAAACCACACTCTTCATTTCCCTAGACATAATGCTTTGATCCGAGCAATGCAAACTCATAATGACTAGCGCGTTGGTGTTTTCAAGTATGGCTGCACGATGGAGGAAGACAGTTCTGATGCCGCGTTTTATAGGCTCAAATGACAATTGCACTGACGGAAAAAAGGCGAGAAAAACTGACGGGGAAAATTATAGAGGAGCTATTTTGCTATCGTGGTGATAAAAATTGGAGTTACGGAGGAGAAAATATATATTCAAGCACCTATTGATCTAGCTGTGACCAATTAGGACTAATTGGTCACGACTAGACCAATTAGTACTAATTGGTCATGGCTAGGCCAATTAGTACTAATTGGTCATGGCTAGGCCGACACGGCCTAGCCAAGGCCGATAGGAGTGTAGCCGATAGGATCTAATCGGCCTCGGCGCGACCGATTGGTAAAATTTTGATCTGACACAATATTTTCAAAAAAAATATAAAAATGCAACATTAAAAAAATTCCCGAGTTCTGTGCGCCTCACTGCATTTTCTGTGTGCTCGACGGATTCGACGGATTTCATGTGTATGTTTTCTGCACCATGATTCTTCGGACTTCGGTTTCAGCGTATTGCACTAGTCCTGCGATCAATCCCTGCGGTTCAGGCGCCAGTTTCAGCGTCCGTCCAATCATTGCAAGCAGTTGCTGCTCTACGATTGTACTCCCTCCGTTTCTTTTTAGCATGTATATAAGATTTGGTGAAAGTCAAGCGATACAAAGTTTGACCAAATATACATCAAAATATATCAACATCTACAATACTAAATCTATATGCTACGAAAGTTAATATCATGATGCATCTATTAATATTTATTTCGTCTTATGAATGTTGATATTTTGTTCTATAAAGTTAGTCAAAGTTTACGAAGTTTAACTTTGATCAAATTTTATATGCGGACTAAAAAGAAACGGAGGGAGTGTTTGGAAGACTGCTACTACATGTGACCTGCGCACTGAGCAATCGTCCTAATGAGGAAAGCTCCAACGGGCCGGGCTAGAAACAGCACGTTGGTTTGTACTGCATCGCACGACAGACAGACGATAACGTTGTTTTGTTGTTTGATCTGATGATCTGTCTTCTCCTCGTGCTGCACCGGCGGGAGGAAAGAAACAAGGAGCGTATCTGTATCCGCAGCAGCCATTTCTGGAGATATTTCGGCGCGGGGTTGGTGCGTGGTGACGGCGTGAGCCCGGGTGGCAAGTGACACACCAGCCGGTCAGCCCATGTGTAGTGGACACATCAGCCGTGCAGTAATTTAAGTAACACCCGAGGCAACCAAGTGTACTATTATCGCATCTGGTGATAGCAGGCAGATAACCAGAGAGGTCGCATGCAGTAGTATCTGTCCGATGGGAACGGGGCGAAAACTTTGTAAGACCGGGCGACGAACTCATGGACGAATCAGTGGGCTAGTTGGGATAAACAAAGGGGGCTAGTTGCGGATTAGGCGGGGCTGGGTCGTCGCGGTTGGTCCCCCGAATCTATCCACAGAGGAGGAGCAATGGCGCGTCAGGAGCTGGAGCTGGGATTTAATTAGTCCTCCACTAACTCACGTACCCACACGCTCTCTCGATCAGTCATGACCATGTTAAACTAATCGATCCACTCCAGGCCGGTTGATCCATCCTTTTCTTGCCCTTGCCGAGCTAGCATCCTGAAGTCAAATGCAATGGCGCAATTTACTCGTGCCAAATGCTGAATTCAGTCAGAAGCAAACGATGCAGCGCTACTGAGCTAGCTAGCTAGTCTGATTAACAGAGCGTGTCTCCTCAGCTCCTCTAGCTAAGTGGAAGGAAGAAAAAGCAGACAACACACATGTTTTGTCCTATCACATCTAGCAATGCTGAACATCTACGCAGCAAATTGACTCTCGAGCACATGGGATGGGAGGTACTCCTACTCCTACTCCACTCCACATGTACGTATAGTAGTATAACGACAAAAAATACAATTTGATCAAAAACAATGAATGGGATAGGACTAATGTGGCTAATTTTTTAGTCGCTCCACATGCATGTGCTGAAGTTTGGCATGTCAGCCTGTAGCTAGCTTGATTGCAGGGCCACGGTGAGGTCAAAAACAAGTGGCCGGTTTTCGCCTGAGACCGCTCCCCCGTGCGTGGTTTCAACGGACCAGGGAAGTCAGGCCCGTCTACATGCATGAACGCCCCGGCGTTCCGAATATTCGATCATTAATTTTGTCAACAGCTGGGTCGAGTCGAGTCGACGACCACTGTAGTAAGCCATGTCAACTGCTTAGCTAAGCCAGGTAGGCTAGATGTATATGGTGGTGTGGACGTGACGACTCTGCTCCTGTAGAATACTGCTGCTACCGATGGCCTCTCCTCTTCAATTGCCTCTCCGATTCAAAATAAGTATCGCTGTTTTAAACTAAGCTTAGTTCGATCTTAGTTTAAAAACGCAACACTCGTTATGATCGATGGGAGTAGTATACAAAACACCAATGTTGCAAATCTTTTCTTAAACGCTGCAGTGTCATGATTGGAGCTGAGGTATTCTCCTTCCAGAAGCTTCGCGCAGTGTACCATGGACGAAAGCGAGTGGTCCTGAGAAAACTACTATATCCTGGGTATTTGGTCAACTGTCACAACGTCACCGGTGCCCATGTCCCGGCCTGGGAAGCTAGCGGACAAGGGAGGCCCATGACTCGGATAAGAGACATGTCAGTGGATTGATGCTGACAGTATGTGCCGATCTGATCTCGGAATTCGGAGGCGCCGAAACTGCACTAGCGCGCAAAAATCGTCGCTCCTACTTATAAAACTCTATTTTCTTTGGTAGATGTGTCTGTTTAGACTATGGAAGAAACCAGGAATCGTGTTAACGCATAGGGGTTTTGAACGAGCAAATATGCTCGTGATGTCGAGAGAACGGAAGCAGAGCGGCAGAGACTCTGCGTTCAAAAGCGATCAGCCATGGTCATGATAATGTTGGTCGTGCTTGCTTTTCCCGACCGTCGTGGCCTACCTATTTAAGGGAGCAGCTTAATCACGCCAACTGTGATCAACAAGACGCCTAACCACGCAGACTGATGGATGGATTAGAAAGAAGTGTTGTTATGACTTGTGGCTGCCGGCGGGGTGATGTTACTACTACCTTCAAAGTTCAAACTACTTTACGACCAGGACTCCCGATGAAACTTGGAAATACTTCATTTGCATCTCAAAAACTGGAAGAGGGCTCGAGGCAACTTGCCTTTTCAGCCAACAGAATTTTCATATGAATAAGATGACAAGATTGCACATAATCCCGTGTAATATTTTCGAACTAAGCATATTAAAGTCCATCATTATTTCATCCGTGATCATGTTGCCAAAGAAGATATTAATTTCAAACATGTTCGCACAAAAAGCAACTAACGTATATCTTTACAAAATAACTATATGAGAAAGTGTTTTGTCACTTGAGGAGTGAATTGAACACCATATATGCTTTAGTTTTGTTCAAGTGACTCGCTCCGATGCATGCAAGGGGATGAGCTTCATGACTATTCCTTGATATTATTGACATGATAAAATTTCCTATCTTGGAAAACTATACTCTTTTGTATTGCATGTAACCTTTTGTAGGTACTTGGATGGACTACACTCCACAAGATTGTCATTAACTACACTTATACTATAAGCAATCTTGTCATGACCAAGTATCAAGAACCACTCTTTGAGATCAAGTAAGAAGACAACACAAACCATATCCTTGATAAATATTTGATGAAGATTTCACTCTTCTCATTTGGATGTATTTATCTTTTTTCCTTGCATGACTAATCCATGTAGGACCTACTTCAAGTAAAGAAGAATTGCTCCAAACTCCAACACTTGAGCATCCTCAAAAAGTCCATGTGCATGCTTCATCATCAACATCATTCAAAGGTATGCAATCATATCCTTGAAGAATCTTTACCCCAAGCCATGAGTTAGAGCAATTCTAAGTGATATGAAAACATCAAAATGCATAAACGAAAAATGGTAACCCAATTTGAGCTTAATGACGAGTATGACCTATGATCAAGCATTCTTGCTTGGCTTCTTACGTAAATATTGTTGGAAGACATAGTAGTAAATCAAAAAAATTCTACGCGTTCACCAAGATCTATCTATGAAGAAACCAACAACGAGTGGGAAGAGATTGCATCTTCATACCTTTGAAGATCGCTAAGCGGAAGCGTTACTAGAACGCGGTTGGTGGAGTCGTACTCGCAGCGATTCAAATCGCGGTGGATTCCGATCTAAGCGCCAAACAACGGCGCCTCCGCGTTCAACACACGTGCAGCCCGGTGACGTCTCCTACGCCTTGATCCAGCAAGGAGGAAGGAGAGGTTGGGGAAGAGCTCCGGCAGCACAACGGCGTGGTGATGGTGGAGCAGCGTGGTCTCCGGTAGGTCTTCGCCAAGCACTACGGAGAACGAGTGGAGGAAGGAGTAGGGCTGCGCCAAGAGGAGAGGAACTCGTGTGTTGCAGCCCTCCAAAACCCCACATATATATAGGGGGAAGGAGGAAGAGGCACCCCATGTAGGGTTCCCACCCTAGAGGGTGCGACAGCCCTAGATGGGAGGGCCGGCGGCCAAGGTGGGAGGAGGGGCGGCGCCCTAGGGTGGGCCTTGGGCCCATCCACGCCTAGGGTTTGCCCCCTCGACCCCTTGCCGCGCCTTGGGCTGGGGTGGGAGACGCACCAACCCACCTAAGGGCTGGTTCCCTTCCACTCTTGGCCCATGAAACCTTCCGGGGCCCGTGGCCCCTCCCGGTGGACCCCCAGAACCCTTCCGGTGGTCCCGGTACACTACCGGTGACGTCCGAAACACTTCCAGTGACCGAAACCTCACTTCCTATATATGAATCTTTACCTTCGGACAATTTCGAAACTCCTTGTGACGTCTGGGATCTCATCCGGGACTCCGAACAACCTTCGGCAACCACGTACACTATTTCCCTATAACCCTAGCATCATCGAACCTTAAGTGTGTAGACCCTACGGATTCGGGAGACACGTAGACATGACCGAGACACCTCTCCGGTCAATAACCAAGAGAGGGATCTGGATACCCATGTTTGCTCCACATGCTCCACGATGATCTCATCAGATGAACCACGATGTCGGGGATTCAATCAATCCCGTATGCAATTCCCTTTGTCTACCGGTATGATACTTGCCCGAGATTCGATCGTCGGTATCCCTATACCTTGTTCAATCTCGTTACCGGCAAGTCTCTTTACTCGTTCCGTAACACATCATCCCGTGGCTAACTCCTTAGTCACTTTGAGCTCATTATTATGATGTCTTACCGAGTCGGCCTAGAGATACCTCTCCGTCATACGAAGTGACAAATCCCAGTCTCGATTCGTGCCAACCCAACAGACACTTTCGGAGATACCCGTAGTGCACCTTTATAGCCACCCAGTTATGTTGTGATGTTTGGCACACCCAAAGAATTTCTACGGTATTCGGGAGTTTCACAATCTCATGGTGTAAGGAAATTATACTTGACATTAGAAAAGCTTTTGCAGACAAACTACACGATCTTGTGCTATGCTTAGGATTGGGTCTTGTCCATCACATCATTCTCCAAATGATGTGATCCCGTTATCAATGACATCCAATGTCCATGGTCATGAAACCGTGACCATCTATTGAGCAGCGAGCTAGCCAACTAGAGGCTCACTAGGGACATGTTGTGGTCTATGTATTCACACATGCATTACGGTTTCCGGTTAACACAATTATAGCATGAACAATAGACAAACATCATGTACAAGGAAATACAATAATAACCATTTTATCATTGCCTCTAGGGCATATTTCCAACAGTCTCCCACTTGCACTAGAGTCAATAATCTAGTTACATTGTGATGAATCGAACACCCATAGAATTCTGGTGTTGATCATGTTTCGCTCGTGAGAGAGGTATAGTCAACGGATCTACGACATTCAAATTCGTATGTACTTTACAAATATCTATATCTCCCTCCTGAATGTAATCACGGATGGAGTTGAAGCGGCACTTGATGTGTCTTGTCTTTTTGTGAAACCTGGGCTCCTTTCGCAAGGGCAATAGCTCCAGTGTTGTCATAGAATAGAGTCATCGGACCCGATGCTTTGGGAATTACTCCTAGGTCGGTGATGAACTCCTTCATCCAGACTCCTTCCTTTGCTGCTTCCGAAGCAGCTATATACTCCGCTTCACATGTAGATGCCACCACGACGCTTTGCTTGCTGCTGCACCAGCTGACTGCCCCTCCGTTCAAAATATACATGTATCCGGTTTGCGACTTGGAGTCGTTCGGATCTGTGTCGAAGCTAGCATCGACGTAACCCTCTACGACGAGCTCTTCGGCACCTCCATATACGAGAAACATGTCCTTTGTCCTTTTCAGGTACTTCAGGATATTCTTGACCGCTGTCTAGTGTTCCGCTCCGGGATCACTTTGGTACCTCCCTACCAAACTTATGTCAAGGTTCACATCAGGTCTGGTACACAACATGGCATACATAATAGAGCATATGGCTGAAGCATAGGGGATGACACTCATCTCTTCTCTATCCTTTGTCGTGGTCGAGCATTGAGTCGTACTCAATCTCACACCCTGTAACACAGGCAAGAACCCCTTCTTGGACTGATCCATATTGAACTTCTTCAATATCTTTTCAAGGTATGTGCTTTGTGAAAGACCTATGAGGGGTTTCGATCTATCTCTATAGATCTTAATACCTAATATGTAAGCAGCTTCTCCAAGGTCCTTCATTGAAAAACATTTATTCAAGTAGGCCTTTACACTTTCCAAAAGTTCTATATCATTTCCTGTCAACAATATGTCATCCACATATAATATGAGAAATGCTACAGAGCTCTCACTCACTTTCTTGTAAATACAAGGTTCTCCATAAACCTGTATAATCCCAAACGCTTTAATCACCTCATTAAAGCGAATGTTCCAACTCCGAGATGCTTGCACCAGCCCATAGATGGAGCGCTGGAGCTTGCATACCTTGTTAGCATCTTTAGGATCAACAAAACCTTCCGACTGCATCATATACAATTCTTCCTTAAGGAAGCCATTAAGGAATGCCATTCTGACGTCCATTTGCTAGATCTCATAATCATAAAATGCGGCAATTGCTAACATGATTCGGACAGACTTCAGCATCGCTACGGGTGAGAAAGTCTCATCGTAGTCAACTCCTTGAACTTGTCGATAACCCTTAGTGACAAGCCGAGCCTTATAGACGGTCACATTACCATCTGCGTCAGTCATCTTCTTAAAGATCCATTTATTTTCAATGGCTCACTTATCATCAGGCAAGTCCACCAAAGTCCATACTTTGTTCTCATACATGGATCCTATCTCGGATTTCATGGCTTCAATCCATTTGTTGGAATCCGGGCCTGCCATCGCTTCTTCATAGTTCGAAGGTTCACCGTTGTCCAACAATATGATCTCCAGGACAGGGTTGTCGTACCACTCTGGTGCAGAACGTGTCCTAGTGGACCTTCGACGTTCAATAGTAACTTGATCTGAAGTTTCATGATCATCATCATTAACTTCCTCTCCAGTCGGTGTAGGCTCCACAGAAACAACTTCCTGTTTGCGCTACTCTCCGGTTCGAGTGTATGTACAATTACCTCATCAAGTTCTATTTTCCTCCCAGTTACTTCTTTCGAGAGAAACTCTTTCTCAACAAAGGATCCATTCTTGGCAACAAAGACTTTGCCTTCGGATATGAGGTAGAAGGTATACCCAATAGTCTCTTTGGGATATCCTATGAAGACGCACTTTTCCGCGGGTTCAAGCTTCTCAGGTTGAAGTTTCTTCACATAAGCATCACATCCCCAAACTTTTAGAAACGACAGCTTAGGTTTCTTTCCAAACCATAATTCATACGGTGTCGTCTCAACGGACTTTGACGGTGCCCTATTTAAAGTGAATGCGGCAGTCTCTAATGCATATCCCCAAAATGATAGCGGTAAGTTGGTAAGAGACATCATAGATCGCACCATATCCAATAGAGTGCAATTACGATGTTCAGACACACCATTTCGCTGAGGTGTGCCAGGCGGCGTGAGTTGTGAAACAATTCCATATTTCCTTAGGTGTGTGCCAAACTCGCGACTTAAATATTCTCCGCCACGATCAGATCGTAGGCACTTTATTTTCCTGTCATGTTGATTCTCTACCTCACTCTGAAAATCCTTGAACCTTTCAAAGGATTCAAACTTGTGTTTCATTAAGTAGACATAACCATATCTGCTCAATTCATCAGTGAGGGTGAGAACATAACGGTAGCCACCGCGAGCCTCGACGCTCATTGGACCGCATACATCGGTATGTATTATCTCCAACAAGTCAGTTGCTCGCTCCATTGTTCCAGAGAACGGAGTCTTGGTCATCTTGCCCATGAGGCATGGTTTGCACGTGTCAAATGATTCGAAATCAAGAGACTCCAAAAGTCCATCAGCATGGAGCTTCTTCATGCGTTTGATACCAATATGATCAAGGCGGCAGTGCCACATGTAAGTGGGACTATCGTTATCAACCTTACACTTTTGGTACTCACACTATGGACATGTGTAACATCACGTTCGAGATTCATCAAAAATAAACCATTGACCAGTGGGGCATGACCATAAAACATTTCTCTCATACAAAATGGAACAACCATTATTCTTAGATTTAAATGAGTAGCCATCTCGCATCAAACAAGATCCAGATACAATGTTCATGCTCAAAGTTGGTACTAAATAACAATTATTGAGGTTAAAAAATAATCCTGAAGGTAGATTTAGAGGTAGCATGCCGACGGCGATCACATCGACCTTGGAACCATTCCCGACGCGCATCGTCACCTCGTCCTTTGTCAGTCTCCGCTTATTCCGCAGCTCCTGCTTGGAGTTACAAATGTGAGAACTGCACCGGTATCAAATACTCATGAGCTACTACGAGCGTTGGTTAGGTACACATCAATAACAAGTATATCACATATACCATTAACGTTGCCGGCCTTCTTATCCGCTAAGTACTTGGGGCAGTTCCGCTTCCAGTGATCGGTACCCTTGCAATAAAAGCACTCAGTCTCAGGCTTGGGTCCATTCTTGTTCTTCTTCCCGGCAACTTGCTTACCGGGCACGACAACAACTTTGCCGTCCTTCTTGAAGTTCTTCTTACCCTTGACTTTCTTGAAACTAGTGGTCTTATTCACCATCAACACTTGATGCTCCTTTTTGATCTTGACCTCCGCTGGTTTCAGCATCGAGCACAACTCAGGAATGGACTTCTCCATACCCTGCATGTTGTAGTTCATCACAAAGCTCTTGTAGCTAGGTGGAAGCGACTGGAGGATTCTGTCAATGACCGAGTCATCAGGGAGATTAACTCCCAGCTGAGTCAAGAGGTTGTGCAACCCAGACATTTTGAGTATGTGCTCACTGACAGAACTATTCTCCTCCATCTTACAGCTGAAGAACTTGTCGGAGACGTCATATCTCTCGACCCGGGCATGAGCTTGGAAAACCAGTTTCAGCTCTTGGAACATCTCATATGCTCCGTGTTGCTCAAAACGCTTTTGGAGCCCTAGTTCTAAACTGTAGAGCATGCCGCACTAAACCAGTGAGTAATCATCACAGCGTGACTGCCAAGCGTTCGTAACGTCTTGGTCCACTGGGAAAATGGGTGGGTCACCTAGCGGTGCATCAAGGACATACAATATCTTGGAAGCTATGAGGATGATCCTCAAGTTACGGACCCAGTCCGCATAGTTGCTTCCATCATATTTCAGCTTGGTTTTCTCTAGGAACGCGTTGAAGTTGAGGGTGACATTAGCTTGGCCATTGGATCTACAATATAGATTGTAAAGACGATTTTTAGACTAAGTTCATGATAATTAAGTTCACATAATCAAATTATTTAATGAAATCCCACTTAGATAGACATCTCTCTAGTCATCCAAGTGACACATGATCCATGTCGACTAGCCCGTGTCCGATCATCACGTGAGATGGACTAGTCATCCATGGTGAACATCTCCATGTTGATCGTATCTTCTATACAACTCATGTTCGACCTTTCGGTATTCCGTGTTCCGAGGCCATGTCTGTACATGCTAGGCTCGTCAAGTCAATCTAAGTGTTTCGCATGTGTAAATCTGGCTTACACCCGCTGTATGCGAACGTTAGAACCTATCACACCCGATCATCACGTGGTGCTTCGGAACAACGATCCTTAGCAATGGTGCATAGTTAGTGTGAACACTGTTCTTGAAATTTTATTGAGAGATCATCTTATTTACTACCGTCGTTCTAAGAAAATAAGATGTAAACATGATAAACATCACATGCAATCAATATAGTGACATTATATGGCCAATATCATCTTGCTCCTTTGATCTCCATCTTCAGGGCACCATGATCATCACTGTCACCGGCACGACACCATGATGTCCATCATCATGATCTCCATCATCGTGTCTTCATGAAATTGTCTTGCCAACTATTACTTCTACTACTGTGGCCAATGTTTAGCAATAAAGTAAAGTAATTACATGGCGTTTATGATTGACACTCAGGTCATACAATAAATAAGACAACTCCTATGGCTCCTGCCGGTTGTCATACTCATCGACATGCAAGTCGTGAATCCTATTACAAGAACATGATCAATCTCATACATCACAATGCATCACATCACATCCTTTTGGCCATATCACATCACAAGGCATATGCTGCAAAAAGAAGTTAGACGTCCTCTAAGTTGTAGTTGCATGTTTTTACGTGGCTGCTATAGGTTTCTAGCAAGAACTTTTCTTACCTACGCCAAAACCACAACGTGATATGACAATTGCTATTTACCCTTCATAAGGACCCTTTTCATTGAATCCAATCCGACTAAGGTGGGAGAGACAGACACCCGCTAGCCACCTTATGCAACTGGTGCATGTCAGGCGGTGGAACCGGTCTCACGTAAGCGTACGTGTAAGGTTGGTCCGGGCCGCTTCATCCCACAATACCGCCGAATCAAGATAAGACTAGTAGTGGTAAGCAAATTAACAAGATCGACGCCCACAACAACTTTGTGTTCTACTCCTGCATAGATTCTTCGCATAGACCTAGCTCATGATGCCACTGTTGGGAGACGTAGTAGTAAATCAAAAAAGTTCTACGCCTTCACCAAGATCTATCTATGAAGAAATCAGAAACGAGTGGGAAGAGATTGCATCTTCATACCTTTGAAGATCGCTAAGCGGAAGCATTACTAGAACGCGGTTAGTGGAGTCATACTCGCAGCGATTCAGACCGCGATGGATTCCGATCTAAGCGCCGAACAACGGCGCCTCCGTGTTCAACACACGTGCAGCCCGGTGACGTCTTCTACGCCTTGATCCAGCAAGGAGGAGGGAGAGGTTGGGGAAGAGCTCCGGCAGCACGACGGCATGGTAACGATGGAGCAGCGTGGTCTCCGGCAATGCTTCTCCAAGCACTACGCAGAACGAGGAGAGGGAGGAGTAGGGCTACGCCAAGAGGAGAGGAACTCGTGTGTTGCAGCCCTCCAAAACCCCACATATATATAGGGGGAAGGAGGAGGAGGCACCCCATCTAGGGTTCCCACCCTAGAGGGTGCGGCAGCCCTAGATGGGAGGGCCGGCGGCCAAGGTAGGAGGAGGGGCAGCGCCCTAGGGTGGGCCTTGGGCCCATCCATGCCTATGGTTTGCCCCCTCCACCCCCTTGCTGCACCTTGGGCTGGGGTGAGAGGCGCACCAGCCCACCTAGGGGATGGTTCCCTCCCACTCTTGGCCCATGAAACCTTCCGGGGCCCGTGGCCCCTCCTGATGGACCCCTGAAACCCTTCCGGCGGTCCCGGTACACTACCGGTGACGCCTGAAACACTTCCGGTGACCGAACCCTCACTTCCTATATATGAATCTTTACCTCCGAACCATTTTGGAACTCCTCGTGACATCCAGGATCTCATCCGAGACTCCGAACAGCCTTCGGCAACCACGTACCCAATTTCCCTATAACCCTAGTATCATCGAACCTTAAGTGTGTAGACCCTACGGGTTCGGGAGACACGTAGACATGACCGAGATACCTCTCCAATCAATAACCAAGAGCGGGATATGGATACCCATGTTGGCTCCCACATGCTGCATGATGATCTCATCGGATGAACCACGATGTCGGGGATTCAATCAATCCTGTCTACAATTCCCTTTGTCTACTGGTATGATACTTGCACGAGATTCGATCGTTGGTATCCCTATACCTTGTTCAATCTCGTTACCGACAAGTCTCTTTACTCGTTCCATAACACATCATCCCGTGGCTAACTCCTTAGTCACTTTGAGCTCATTATGATGATGTCTTACCGAGTGGGCCCAGAGATACCTCTCCGTCATATGGACTGACAAATCCCAGTCTCGATTCGTGCCAACCCAACAGACACTTTCGGAGATACCCGTAGTGCACCTTTATAGCCACCCAGTTATGTTGTGACGTTTGGCACACCCAAAGCATTCATACGGTATCCGGGAGTTGCAAAATCTCATGGTCTAAGGAAATGATACTTGACAATAGAAAAGCTTTAGCGGACGAACTACACGATCTTGTGCTATGCTTAGGATTGGGTCTTGTCCATCACATCATTCTCCTAATGATGTGATCCCGTTATCATTGACATCCAATGTCCATGGTCATGACACCGTGACCATCTATTGATCAACGAGCTAGCCAACTAGAGGCTCACTAGGGACATGTTGTGGTCTATGTATTCACACATGAATTACGGTTTCTGGTTAAAACAATTATAGCATGAACAATAGACAATTATCATGAACAAGGAAATACAATAATAACCATTTTATAATTGCCTCTAGGTCATATTTCCAATAGTCTCCCACTTGCACTAGAGTCAGTAATCTAGTTACATTGTGATGAATCGAACACCCATAGCATTCTGGTGTTGATCATGTTTCGCTCGTGAGAGAGGTTTAGTCAATGTATCTGCGACTTCTAGATGGAGGAAAATGGATGGAAAATCTTTTGATGATTGTTTTATTACCACCGTTCAATCCTCATCTAGTTGAAAATTCCTTGCAAATCTTATTTGAAAATTTCTCGCAAATATTATTATAAATCCTTGAGATAAAGTCAAGCCTTCTCAAAAATCTCTTTCACAAAATCAGCCAAGAATTCCTTTGTCAAGTTTCTGTTTGCAACTCGGTTTCTTCGACCATGAGGAATCAACATCACCGATGTAGCTGATAAATTGCTGAGAGTTTCTTCGGTGTGACCGAGACGAAACTCTTCAGTGCCATTGATGTTTCCTAGTGCCCTCATACACTTTTTGGTACTACAGATCACAGTTAACTCAGAATCTCCGACTTTTGCTGCTCCTTGTGTTCTTTGCCAAATCTTGACTTCTCTAGACAAAAACTCCCCATGACCCTTTTTCTCTAGGATCCCTAACCGTATAATCCTTCTTGGAAATTGATGCCAAAGAGGGAGAAATGTTCAAAGCTTTAGGGGGAAATCATCAAAGCTCAAAGCTAACCATTAAGGAGGAGAGATCAATTCATATAAATATACTTAAAAGGAGAGAGAAAGATTAAATGACTTGGATTTGACTTATATACTCTTGATCATGTGTTGATCTTGTGTTTTCATTCTAGAATTGTCTCACCCTGCCTACTCCCAATATCTATATGCTAAATATCTAGGGGAGAGGAAAAAGGGAAATCCATATTCAGGGGAGAAAATTCTACATGTCTTCTTGGAGACATGTCTATCTTAAGAGAATACTATTTCCTACATGTCATCCAAATCTTGGTACATTTATACTCTTTTGCATTGGTATGAATGAAACATTCTTGTGTCATCTAACCCTACTTTCTCAAGTGTGTTTTTCTAGTTAAAATACTCCAAAATATCAAGGTAAATATATGCATCATGCCCATGTTCAGGATGATCTCCTATGTCTTGCACATATTGTTTGCAAGAATGAGTCTTGAACATGGAGACACTTCACTTACACATATTTGATGCATATAGACAAGGTACATATGACTCGTCATATCATCTCTACTATGTGTGTGCTCATGCATTCCAAAAGCAACCATTTCTTAAAGGGATTGCACACCTGTAGGGGGAGCTTGCTTTATCCATATGTTTATCAAAGATATCATATATTTATGCATAGTTTAAATTGAATCTTTGATTGTATGTTGTCATCAATTACCGAAAAGGAGGAGACTGTCGTCGTTTTCTCATGGGGGTGCACCGAGACGACAGATGCCATGGGATGGCTTAAGACGTGAGAGCAGCTGTAGTGGAGATCCGGGACGGGATAGGGCAACACCACACGGTGGTTTACCCAGGTTCGGGGCTCTCCGGCGAGATAATACCCCTACTCCTGCATGTCTGTATTTGAGGTGTGTAGCAGTACATAGTTGCTCCTAGAGCTGTTTGGGGATGAGAGCCATGAGGCTTCTTGCCTCATGTGTGCATGCATGTGTGCATGTGAGAGTGAGAGGGGATAAGAGTGTGAGGAGACTAGGCCCTCCCGTGGGTGTGAGCTCCAATGAGCTCTCATGTGTGTGTGAATCAATGGGGGAGGGAGATCCCCTGGTGCCTCTTATAAAGGGAGGCCCAAGGGACAAAGGGTGACCTGCAAGGCCAACTATACACCGTTGGAGGTGACAAGTGATGTAGGCAATAGTACACCACTATTGGATATGACATGCGAGGTGACGCATGATGCATGCTATAGTGCGCCACTATTAGAGTCCAGTGAAGTGACGCATGATGCAGGCTATACTGTCTTTATGTCATGTCTGACGGAACGTGGTGGTTGACCTCGCGCAGCAGGCCGGTTGGAGCAGCCGGACAGAGGCCGGTCGGAGCAGTCGGCCGGACCGGGGTACTGGCCGGAGTAGCTAGACAGAGGGGCGTTGGCTGCCCTATTGTTTTAAAATGATGAGTCGCCTTCATGAACCTACCTGGGGTAATCCCCCAACAGTAGCCTCCAAGCCTCCGTGCGACTTGGGGAATCGAGCATAGGGTTCTCGCCGTTGTTGTTGGAGTTGTTGAGGACGGTTGATCACGGGTCGTGGATGGTGTGGCTTTTTTCCAGCAGGAGTGCCAGCGCACCCGCTGGGTGTAGCCTCCGGGCGACTCGAAGAGTCCGGCGGAGGGTCTTTGCTGTTGCTGAAGCAGACAGTGGCATCGAGGACGTCAGGCGCAGACGCTGATGAAGATATGTACCTAGGGTAGGGTCCTGGACCTGACCTACATACCCTACCTAAGGGCACTATATTGGAGGACTTAAATATTACAAAGAGAGATTCTGACTGGATTCTCCATGGTGCTCAAGTCACTAAACATTTAATCCACTCGGTATCCTCTCCCTCCACTCGACAGTCACCTGTCACTGGGAAGACCCCGCTTCCAGTCGACGCCAGAAGAGCAGAAGCCACTCCTGGGAGGCCGACGTGCAAGCGTTAGGCCAGTCATCATTAGTAGCAATTATGATGTACGTTACCAGTAACGCTCGTCTTTATACCCGCGATCGAACCCTTGGATGCGTCGCACTTATGAGGGGCAGCGTACTCTATATAAGCCTCCATCCCCTCTGGCACAAGGGTTCGCAACCTCTGTAACTCATACTCTCCACACGACAGAAGCTCCCGAGCACTGAGACGTAGGGTTGTTACCTTCATGAGAGGGGCCTGAACTCATACATTCGTTTGTACACCCTCGCCGTAGCTAGGACTCTGCCCTCTCCTTTCGTACCCCTATCTTCTATTGTCAGACTCGTTCCCACGACAGTTGGCGCCCACAGTGGGGAAGGCGTCTAAGCGACTTCCGGCGAGGTTGCATTTTCCCCCTTCGTCATGTCTTCCGGTGGTGTTTTCCCCTTGGTTCATGAGATCTGTTACGGAGCGCTCACCTTCATCACCGACGATTCGGCATGGCTCTAGGAAGCACCTCTCGACATCGAGGCTCTCCCAGTCTGCGGGGCTGCGCACTTCCACGCAAGCTCCTGCGGCGTACTTCCGTGGCAGTCGTCGACCCCGTACTCTTTGACTCTCCACGCTGTTCGCCGTCGCAAGCGATCCGGTCGCTCATGGCTCCAGCGCTGGGTGAGACATGCGGCGTCCTGCCAAGTTTCATCTCCGCAAATTGTGGTGATCGAACCTGGCAAGTCACTTCACGGCGTGTTCGAGTCGGACTCCGATCAGTCTGACGTTCCCTCCGAGTGCGAGAGCCGCGATCCTGTAGCGGAGGTTCTTATGGATGGTTCTCATCAGAGCCTACCGCCGAGCTTCGGCCATGGCAGGCGAGAGGTTGGTGGACCGTCGAGTGAGTAGCCGCGCCGAGATGAGGAGGTCCTCCATACTCTCATTGTCGGTGCGACCAATGAGGCTCAGGCCTAGGAGGCCACACGCATTCAGCTCAAAGCTCTAGTGGGAACTCGACGAGCACGCTCGCCAGCGTCCACCAGCTCCCAGTCAACGTCAACGACAGCTGTTTCCGAGTGGTTCACAAAACAATGTTGAGGTATAACGTATCCCAGTATTAAATGTTGCGGCAACAACTAGGATAAAAGATTCCATCCAGCCGTCATGATCAGAGGCTGGAAGAGGTTTGTTGCTTATTAGAGCATTGCTTGATGCGGCGCAGCGCCAGAATTCAGTTGTTCTGCAGTCGCGCAATACGATTCATAGTAATTCACCAAGAGCAGAGTCTGTTCAGTCGGCACACAGTCCTGGTTCGCCTTTGTGTCGCATGGGCGGACATTTCCGTGAGGATCAATACAAGGATCAGGGACGAGACTAGTTTCACCGTGATGACCATCGTCGAGTGCCCACTCCTCTGCGGGGTGGTCCGTACATGCCCCGACACTAGGACGAAAGGCGGTCGTTTGGTGATGAGCGGAACCCAGGGTTTGATGCTCAAGATGTCCTCACTCAAAGGCAAATCGACAGAGGCAGAGCCCATAGAGATGGGTATGACAGATATGTTCTGAGTAGCAACACTGATGTTGTTTCTGGTCCTGAGTGTTTTAGCAGGGCTATTCATTCTATAGAGATTCCCCCCAACTTCAGGTTGGTGGCTAGGATAGGCATGTTTTTTGGCGAGTCAAAGCCAGAGACATGGTTGGATGATTACTGAGTGCCTGTTCAGATTGGTGATGGTAACAACAACATTGCAATGAAACATTTGTACTTGATGTTAGATGGTTCAGCTCATGCATGGTTGAATCGCTTGGCTCCTTCTAGCATCCACTGTTGCGAGGATCTGGCTCGAGTATTCATCAGAACGTTTGAGGGTACTTGCAAGCGTCCTGCCGGTTTGATTGATTTGCATCATTGTGTTCAAAAGCCCAACAAGTCTTTGAGAGATTACATCCAGCGCTGGTCCACTTTGCATCATACAATGGAGAAATGTTTCCGAGCATCAGGCTGTTTGTGCTTTTAAGGCCGGAGTGAAATACAGAGAGCTTTACTTGAAGTTTGGGTGAACATGTGATATTTCGCTGAGTAAGATGATGGAAATTGCCACTCGATACGCCAATGGCGAAGAAGAAGACCGCCTCCGTAGTGGTAAAGGAAAAGCAGTCGATAATGATGCCGGCGGCAATTCCAGTCGAAAGCAGAAGCGGAAGGCTGATGGCCCTATTCAGGCAAAGGCAGCCACTCTGGCGGCCCAAGGGAAAAACAAGGGGAAGTCCAAGGGACAGTTCAACCACAAGAAAGGAAAAAATCAGCCAGGAACTGATGTTATGGATTTACCGTGTGCAATCCACTCAACGGTGTCGTCTGTTGATCCAGCAGTTCAAGAAGGGCCCGTCGAGTGAGAAAGCCCCTGAAAAGGATGATGTTGAATACAAAGAAACTTTTCTCGATGTCAATGCTACACTGATGATTTTTGTTGATGTTGAAAGCAAGAGGCGATTGAAGGTTATAAACACAGAGGTCAACATGGCCGTGCCTACCACCCCCACCTACCTCAAGTGGTCTCAGACTGCCATCACATTTGATCAGTCGGATCATCCTGCTCATGTGGTCACTCCTGGTCGGCAGGCTTTGGTGGTCGATCCCGTTGTGGGAGGAACTTGACTCCGCAAGGTCCTATAGGACGGTGGAAGCGGTCTGAACATTCTGTATGCAGATACCCTTAAAGGGATGGGCATTCCTATGTCCCGACTCAGTGAGAGCAACATGCAGTTCCACGGAGTCATCCCAGGGAAGAAGGCCAAGTCACTCAGCCAAATTGCATTGGATGTGACATTCGGGACGGATAAAAAATTTCGCAAGGAGAAATTGACGTTTGAAGTCGTGGACTTCCAAAGCACGTACCATGCCATTCTTGGTGGACCAGCTTATGCTCGTTTCATGGCCCATCCATGTTACGTGTATCTCAAACTGAAGATGCTTGGGCCCAAGGGTGTGATCACAGTCACTAGCAATTGACAGAGGGCTGAGGAGTGCCTCCATCATGGCTCCAAAATTGCTGATCATAAGATGGCTATTGTCGAGCTAGAAGAGTACAAGAAGAGTGCTGACCCTGCTGATTTGCTGCGCGCTAAGCAGCTTGCTTCTGAGTCAGCTTTTCAGTCAGCAGGGGAAGTGAAAAAGGTGCACATTCACCCGATAGATTCGACTGCTGCCCCGACCAACAGATCATCAACACTCGACAGCAGATAGGATGCCGAGCTCATCCAGTTCCTCCGTGAGAACTGGGACATCTTCGCTAGGAAACCTGCTGACATGCCGGTGGTTCCTAGGGAGCTGGCTGAGCACTGACTGAGAGTTGATCCAAAGGACAAACCGGTGAAAGAACATTTGCGTCAGTCGGTGGCAGAGAAGCATAAAGCAATTGGCGAAGAAGTGGCTCGTCTCTTGCAGGCCAGGTTCATTCGGGAGATTTACCACTCCGAGTGGCTCTCAAATGTTATCATGGTCCCCAAGAAGGACAAGTCACTCCGCATGTGTATTGACTTCAGGCATATCAATCGGGTCTGCCCGAAAGATCATTTCTCGCTCCCTCGCATCGATCAAATTGTTGACTTGACTGCCGGGTGTGAGAGTTTATTATTTCTAGATGCATACTCTAGTTACCATTAGATCTGTCTGTTTGGTCTGGATGACATAAAAACAGCCTTCATCACCCCATTGGGTGTTTCTGCTATATCACCATGCCATTTGGTTTGAAGAATGCCGGTGCTACTTTCATGTGCATGATTCAGAAGTGTTTACTCGACCAGATCCCTCGGAATGTTGAAGCGTACATGCATGATATTGTTGTCAAGTCCCGCAAAGGTTCCGACCTGCTGGCTGACTTGGTTGAGACTTTCGCCAATCTGAGGAGGTATGATATCAAGCTGAATCCGGCTAAGTGTACTTTCGGTGTCCCTGGCGGCAAGTTACTCGGTTTTCTCATCTCCGAACGAGGAATTGACGTCAACCACGAGAAAATCAGCGCCATTACCCAAATGAAGAGTCCCGTGCGAGTGCACGATGTTCAGAAGCTAGCAGGTTGCTTGGCAGCATTGAGTCGATTCATTCTCGTCTCGGTGAGAAGGCATTCCCTTTATACCGACCGATGAAGAAATCTGACACATTCGAGTGGATTCCAGAAGCTGAAGCAGAGTTTGTCGAGCTCAAAGCCCTGCTTTCCACCCAGCCGGTGCTTGGTGCTCCGTGCAGCAAAGAGCCTTTGCTCTTGTACATCACGACTAGTAATCAGGTCGTCAGTTCAGTTTTGAATGTCAAGCGGGAAGAGGAAGGCAAGGCCTACAAAGTCCAACGCCCAGTCTACTACATTTCTGAAGTGTTAACTCCTTCGAAGCAAAGGTACCCGCATTACCAGAAGCTTGTCTATGGCATCTATCTGTCAGTGAAGAAGGTGGCACATTATTTTAGGGACCACTGTATTTTAGTCGTTAGTGATGCTCCATTATCTGAGATCCTCAACAATCGAGACGCGAATGGTCGAGTGGCTAAATGGGCGATTGAACTCCTACACTTTGACATCAAGTTCGAAGCCAAGAAATCGATCAAGTCTCAAGCACTTGCTGATTTCATGGCCGAGTGGATTGAACAGAAGCAGCCAATCCAGATTCACTTGGCACACTAGACCATGTTCTTTCATGGTTCTAAAATGTTGATTGGGTCCGGTGCTGGCATCGTTTTGGTGTCCCCAAAAGGCGACAAACTCAGTTATGCCCTACAGATTCACTTCGATTCCTCCAATAATGAAGCAGAATATGAAGCACTCTTGTATGGGTTGCGCATGGCTATCACACTCGGCGTCAAGCGGCTGATGGTTTATGGTGATTCAGATTTGGTGGTCAATCAAGTGATAAAAGAGTGTGATGTTCGGAATCCCGCTATGACTAGATACTGCAATGCTGTCAGAATACTTGAGAAGAAGTTTGACGGTCTAGAACTCCATCATGTTCCCCGAGAGAAGAATCAAGCAGCCGATGAGCTGGCAAAGATTGGATCCACTCGATAACCTATCCCCAACAATGTATTCTTGGAGCATCTTCACACTCCTTCGGTGCAGGAGGATCCCTTCACCGAAAAGCCCCCGGAAGCTATGAGCTCCACTGACCCGACTGAAGTTGATGTCCCTGCAATTATTGATCTGGTCATGGAGGTTTTGGTCATCATTCTCGACTGGACAGTGCCTTATATCGCGTATATTCCGAGGCAAGAACTCCCTGAAGATGAGACTGAAGCCCGACAGATCGTGCGCAGATCCAAAGCTTTTACTGTGATGGATGAGCAGCTATACAAAGAAAGTGTAACTAGTGTGACGCAACGATGCATTTCCCCTAAAGAAGGTCGAATGATCCTGGAAGAAATTCACTCGAGAACTTGCGGTCATCATGCATCCTCTCCGACAATTGTCGCTAAAGCGTATTGAGCTAGTTTCTTCTGGCCGCGTGCCAATGAGATGGCCAAGGACATTGTGGATCATTGTGAAGGGTGCCAGTTCCATGCAAACTTGTCCCACAAACTTGCGTCTGCTCTGAAGACCATTCCCCTCGCCTGGCCATTCATCGTCTGGGGTCTAGATATGGCTGGTCCTTTCAGACTGGACAAAGTGGATTTACTCATTTGCTTGTTGTAGTCGACAAGTTTACGAAGTGGATTGAGACCAAGCTAATAAAGAAATCGAACTCTCGTATTGCGGTCAACATGAGAGAGATAACCTACCGGTATGGAGTTCCCCAAAGCATCATCACAGATAATTGCTCAAACTTCGACTCGAAAGAGTTCAGACACTTCTGCTTCTCCCAAGGCACTCGGGTGGATTATGCCTCAGTTGCACACACCCAAACCAATGGTCAAGCTGAGCAAGCCAATGGTCTCATATTTCAAGGTCTGAAGCCTCGTCTCATGTGAGATTTAGAACATGTCGCCGGAGCTTGGGTGTCTGAGTTGCCATCTGTTTTATGGGGCTTGAGAGCTACTCCTAATCGGTTGACTGGACGAACTCGTTTTTTCTTGGTCTATGGAGCCGAAGCGGTCCTGCTGACTGACTTGTTTCATAATTCTCCCAGAGTGGATCTTTATTCTGAAGCTGAAGCTGAACAAGCAAGACAGGATGGCATAGATCTCCTAGAAGAGGAACGAGAGATGGCTTTGATATGGATGACTACATACCAGCCAGAGCTATGACGCTTCCATGAGAAGCATGTCAATAATCGGTCGTTTCATGAGGGTGACTTGGTGCTCCGAGTGGATCAATAGCAACCCCACAAGCTCGCGCCGGCGTGGGAGGGTCCTTTTGTCGTCACCAAGGTGTGGAACAACGGAGCCTATCAGCTCTACAACCTCAAGAAGAAAATTGACGAGCCACTAGCCTGGAATGCACATCTGCTCCGGTGTTTCTATACCTAAAAACAGAGTTGTGTTGATGTAATAAAAGTATTTCAAATAATGTCATTTATGCGAGTATGGGTTCCGCAGTCTTTCGTCGATTCCGATCATGCAATTTCACACTTGGGAACACTTCGAGTGTCGAGCAATCCTCACACTCGGGGGCTTAGCTGGGAACATGCTTTCTCCTAAGTTAAAAACCGTGCCGAGTGGATAGCAGTCCATTCACTCGGTGACTTAGCTATGAACCAGTCTTCATCTAAGTTTAAAACTTATCCGAGTGTTGAGCAATCCTCATACTTGGGGGCTTAACTGCGAACATGCTTTCACCTAAGTTAAAAACCCTGCCGAGTGGATAGCAGTCCATTCATTCGATGACTTAGCTACAAACCAGACTTTGTCTACATTCAAAAGTTCTCCGAGCGTTGAGCAATCCTCACATTCGGGGGCTTAGCTACGAACTAGCTTTCGCCTAAGTTGCAACCCATTCCGTGTGGATTACGATCTATTCACTCGAAAACTTAGCTCCGAACCAGTCTTCGTCTAAGTTCAAAACTTGTCTGAGTGTTGAGAAATCCTCACACTCGGGGACTTAGCCGCGAACCAGCTTTCGCCTGAGTTACAACCCATTCCAAGTGGATTACGATCTATTCACTCGGAAACTTAGCTACGAACCAGTCTTCGTCTAAGTTCAAAACTTCTCCGAGTGTTGAGCAATCTTCACACTCGGGGGCTTAGCTGCAAACCAGCTTTTGCCTAAGTTGCAACCCATTCCGAGTGGATTACGATCTATTCACTCGGAAACTTAGCTACGAACCAGTATTCGTCTAAGTTCAAAACTTCTTCGAGTGATGAGCAATCCTCACACTCGGGGGGCTTAGCTGTGAATCAACTTTCGCCTAAGTTAAAAACAAATTCAGTCGAGCAAGCAATTGAAAACAAAATACGGATAAATTCAAAAGTTTTAGCGTGGATAAAGGTTTCGCGCACAAGCAAAGGTGCTCAGGCTTAAGGCCTGAATGAAGTTTTACGACCAATACATTTTCACTCGGCATTCCGAGGCACATAGAGTTTTCACTACGAATAAAGTTTTTTCAAGCACCAGACAGACTTGCTGGCTCGACAAAGGTGTCGAAGTCGATCCCGTCTGTGCTCCTAGTGGTTGCGTCAATGAAGGTCTCCATGAAATCGTCAAACTGAAACTTCTTTGTGTTCATCACTCGGAGGTCCTTCATTTTTTCCTCCCTTGCTTCCTTGCAATGGAATCTGACAAGGGAGAGCGCCACATCGGCTCCGCAGCGTGCGGCCAACTTCTTTCAAGCTTGCACTCGACTCGGGATATCACTAAGACGGGCCATCATGGATGCAAGATTAGTCTGAAGGGTGTCTTCAGGCCACAGTTCCTTGTCGATCTTCTCCAGCGCAGACTTCAGTCAGAGCATATATGCTTGAACGCCCTGGAGTCGAACATTGAGTCGGAACATGTTCGTGGCCACGACATCTCCAACAGGCGACTTAGTGGGATCCATATTGCGCTCGATTTCTTCGGTCTCTTTTTCGAAGTCTTGGCAGAATTCTATATGGAAGAAGGAATGGGAAGATGATTATATTTCTAGCATGTGGGAATTCAGGAAATTCATTCGACAAGGGTAGTTACCGTCGAGCATGATGAACATCTTCCTCGCGAACTCTCCCAAGTGCTTCACCAGGCCATTGCTCCTCTTGGTCAGCTGCTCGGACTTCTTGATGACTACACTCTGTTCTAGTTTTAGTTTGGAGTTTTCCTCCTCTATCTTCTGGGCGGCGGCCAGTTTCTTCTTGGCGGCATCAGTTTTCTCCCTCACCACCTTTTGGGCATCAGCAAGCGCCTTGTCTTTGTCCTTCACTGCCTTCTTCATGGTATCTAAAGAAATAGCATTGTTTAGTCGCGCTTGGAGTCGACGATTTTCATCACGCACGTCTGTTCGTGTGAGAGACCTCGGTTCAAAGGATGGAAAGTGAGAGTAAGAATGCATTGGGTCGACAAAGATTACCTCCAAAGTCTTCAGGTCGGTCCGCGCACGTTCCAGGCTCTTCTTGGAGACCTCCAGATCCAATCGCAGCTGGTTCCTTTCCTCCTCCAAGTCCTTGTTCTGGGTGCCAAGTTGACAAGCTCTTTGAAATCAACAAAAATATAAACTTCAGTCGATAGAAAAATTCCTTCACTCCTGAGTGGAAAGGATCGACTAAAGGGTGGCCCGCCGCCCCACCCTCACTCCTGAAATAGCATCATATCATGGTTGATGAAATTATGTCCATGAAACCTAGGTCATATCATGGTTGATGGCAATCATATCCATGAAACCTACAAGGTAGCTTCAGAGTGGTACCGCAAAAGCCAAGAGTTCACCCAACAAGTCGAGTGGCGAGCGTACTCCGTGTATGATAGAGAACCATGAGTTCAAGTTCTTAAGACTATTGCTCATCGTCAACGATCAACAGTAGTCTCGGGGACTACACCCAGTGGGTGCACTCAGCATGCCCCCACTGGTTCCTAAATCACTCGACAAGGTCTGCCCTGTCTAAGCTTAAGATGGCCCTATCAGACCTCCACCGATGCAAGCACTCAACGATGGTCTCAAGGACTACACCCAGTGGGTGCACTCAGCGTGCCCTCACTCGATCTGCTAACACTCGATCTGTCGAGTGGCAGGAAAAATGTGCGCAAGCATATGAACATCGTCTCTTTTTAAGACCCCCGCCAGTGCAAGCACTCGACGACGGTCTCGACGACTACACCTAGTGGGTGCACTCAGCATGCCCCTACTGGACCTTCTATCACTCGATCCGTTGAGTGGTTACCAAAACAATTCTAAGACCCCTACCGATGTCTTCACCATTCAATAGCGGTCTCGAGGACTACACCAAGTGGGTGCGCTCAGCGTGCCCCCACTCGACCGAAACCTGCTCGACTAAGACCTGATCTATTCGACTGGAGAACGTACAAGTATTCTACAAAAGGAAAACACCCAGTGGGTGTACAATCAAGAAAGACAGGAATTCAATTGGAAATTCACTTACAATCGCACTTACTCGCACGTTGGTATGAAGCGCCGCGCTGGCATCATAAGCCAGCTTGCTAGCCTCAAAAGCCTCCTTGGTGCGCAACATTATTTGCTCCGCCTGGATCATGGCTTCCTTCGCAGCTCCGTTTTGATCCTCCGGGATGTAGTGTAGAGGAAAGGTAGTCACCGACTGAATTGATGATGCGGCTGGAGTAGTTGAGGTAGTCTGGGGTTGTTCGATTGGTAGTCGATGCCATGATGGTTGAAGCAGCTGGTGGAGCACTCAACAACGAAGCCACGAGCTCGGTTCTAGCTCGGGACGAGTTGCCTATCCCCTGGGATGATGCAGCAGTCGACCGCTAAGGCGTTTGTGCTGATGGTGTTCTTCGGGCGCGTACGCACGGGGTGCCTAAGGTCACACCTTCACCCCCCGTACCCCAACGAATTTCTTCATCATCCTCCAGTTGAATGATCTCTGCAAGCATCAATCGACAACATTAGCTTGTACAATCAGCAAATCATTTTCAAGAATCAGAGCTGAGTTTAAGATTTGTTTACCTCGTTGGGAAGTTGCCGCATCGGCAGTATCCACATCCATTTGCTCCTCTCCATCCCGTGGAGGTGACGTCACTGAGGTAGTGGCACTGGTAGATCAAATTCCACTCGGTCAGCAAGAATTTAAAGTCACTTTTGATAGTGAAAGAAGAAAGCAAACACTTACGTTGAGACAATGGGCACAACGATCTTCATGCAAGGCAATGCTTTGCGAGGTTTAGGCGCGTTGGGCTTGGGCTGCTTTGCAGCCGGTTCACTCGACTCAACGGTCGAGGTTTGGTCCTGCTTCAGGTTCTTTTCACTCGACGCCAAGGCCTTGCCTAGGACAGACGCAGGGTCGTGACGCAGCTTGGAGCGATGCTCAGTGAGTGGGGGAGACTCGACTTCCTCCTCGTCTGCGTCGAAGTATTCATAGTCATCCTCGGTGTCATCGGTATTGTCGGTGTCCACGCTGCCGCCCTCACTCTCCCCACCATCTTTAGGCTGATTCCCGTTTGGCACGGGCGAGTGCATGTGTGTCCACTCCTGCAAGATTCAAACAATGAAGTCAGTCGACATATGAACCAATCACTCGAGAAAGTAATATGACAGCCGACAAGATAAATTTTACCAGATTCTTTGGCGGATTCTCAACAGAGTAAGGCTTGATCCTCTTGGCTCCCAGGGGGTTGTCGCAGGCACCAGTAATGTTTCGAAGCCATTGCTCGACAGTTTTCTGTGAGACTTCTTCTGGGTGCGTCCGGGTCGTGTCCGTGGGGCCTGAGTAATGCTACATAGTATGGTCCCTTGCCTGGAGCGGCTGGATCCGTCGACTGAGGAATGTCTCCAGAAGGTCCATACTAGTCACTCCTCCATGGACAAGGGCTGCTAAAGCGTCCACCAAGATCCCCACTTGGACTTTCTCCCCATTCAAAACTTTCAAGGATTTGGGAACGGCATGACGATCTAATGTGAAAGGGGAAAGACCAGTCAACATATTGGGAGATGCGACATCCTTGCAGTAAAACCAAGTTGACTGCTAACCCCTAACAGATTCTGGGAAGGTCATAGAGGGAAAGGAGCTCCTAGCTCTCTTCTGGACTCCCAAGCCACCACACAGTTGGATGACATGGGTTTTATCATCCTCAGGATTGGCTTTTTTGACCGACTGAGATCTAATGGTGAAGATATGTTTGAAAAGACCCCAGTGGGGAGGACAACCCAGGAAACACTCATAGATAGTGATCAAAGCAGAAAGATAAGAAATAGCATTCGGAGGAAAATGATGGAGCTGGGCTCCGAAGAAGTTCAGAAACCCTTGGAAGAATGAATGGGGGGCATGGAGAAACCTCTCTCGACGTGGGTGAGGAGGAGGACCTGCTCCCCCTCGCACGGATCCGGCTCGAGTTCCCCCTCTGATAGCCTCCATGAACCTTTTGCCACAAGCCCGTCTACGACGAGATTCTCGACGTCCGCAGTGGTGATCGTCGACGGGAGAAAATCCCCGTGGATCCACCCTGGCGGCGCGGTGAACTGCGCGGTTGACAGCTTCTTGGCCTTGCCCTTCGCAGGCCCCTTCTTGGCGCGCTCCAACTTCTGAGTCTTCCCCTTCACCATTGTGGCGGCAGTGTTCGTCGGGGCGAAGTAGAGCTGTGCACTGGAAGCAAGGGAGGCGGAGGAAGAGAGAAGATTTGGGGAAGAATACTGTTCAGACTGCGGCACAACGGGATTTATACTCCATGGAGTCTCTCGCTGACTCGTGGGCCCGCTAGATCCCCGTATATCTCGACCGCAGATGCCGCACAGTACATGGTGAAATGGGCGGCATGTGAATTGAGGCGTCATGTCCCCACTTGCCCCAGTCGTGGCGTCATCATCGCGGATGCGCACACTTCCCAAATTCTCGAATCCCGCAAAATCCGGGCCTGTCATAGCGACCCATCACGTCTAAAGATCCCTTCAGGTCACTCGGAACAGAATTGATGTTGAGAATTCATTCGGACACTTTCAAGGCAAAATCGGTCCGGGCGATTGACAAAGATTTCAATCAACACAAATTTCATTGAAGCCCCGAAGTTCATTCGGAAGTTTGGTGCCTTTTCAAGAACTGGCATCGATCCCCCTTTACCACTCGAACCCTGATCCATTCGGGGGCTAATGACAAAGATATGTACCTAGGGTAGGGTCTTGGACCTGACCTACATACCCTACCTAAGGGCACTATATTGGAGGACTTAAAGATTACATAGAGAGATTCCAACTTGATTCTCCATGGTGCTTAAGTCACTCGACATTTAATCCACTCGGTATCCTCTCCCTCCACTCGACAGTCACCTGTCACTCAGAAGACCCCGCTTCCAGTCGATGCCAGAAGACCAGAAGCTACTCCTGGGAGGCTGACGGGCAGACGTTAGTCCAGTCGTCATGAGTAGCAATTATGATGTACCTTACCAATAACGCTCGTCTTTATACCCACGATCGAACCCTTGGATGCCTCGCACTTATGAGGGGCAGCGTACTCTATATAAGTCGCCCCTCCCCTCTGGCACAAGGGTTCGCAACCTCTATAACTCATACTCTCCACACGACAAAAGCTCCCGAGCACTAAGACGTAGGGCGGTTACCTCCACGAGAGGGGCCTGAACTCATACATCCATGTGTACACCCTTGCCGTAGCTAGGACTCTGCTCTCTCCTTTCCTACCCCTATCTTCTACTATCATACTCGTTCCCATGATAGACGCGGGGTTCGCCAACTGATGGCCGCGGAGCCCAACCGGCGGCGGACGCGGGGTTCACCAGCTGATGGGCGTGGAGCTCAGCAGGGGGTAGGCGTAGGGTCCGCCGACTATCGAGCACGAGACACTACCGGGCATGGATGCGGGGTTTGCTGGTTGATGGGCGCGGAGCCCTACCGAGGGGTACGCGGGGTCTGCCGGCTAGATGTCTCCAACGGGTGCGCGTCCCCGCTGGGTGTATCCTCCGAGCCTCCGGGCAACTCGAAGAATCGGGCGGAGGGTCTTTGCTATTTCTGAAGCAGACGGTGGCGTCACAGATGTCAGGCGCGGACGCGGGATCCATCGGCCTATGGGCACGGAGCCCAGCTGGGGGCGGATGCGGGGTTTGCCGGCTGATGGGCATGGAGCCCAACTTGGGGCGGACGCAGGGTCCGTCTGCTGTTGAGCGCGAGGCACTGCCAAGCGCGAACGTGAGGTCCACCGACTGTCGAGCGCAAGGCCCTGCCGGGCATGGACGTGGGGTCCGTCGGCTGATAGGCTTGGAGCCCTGTCGAGGGTGGGCGCGGGGTCCGCCGGCTGATGACCGTGGGTCCCTGCTAGGAGTAGCCCCCGAGCCTCCAAGCGAGGAGGTTCATCATTAGATGATCGTCCAAAAGACAAGTTTAGTCGATGGAGATGTGTCAAATATCTAGGTTTGGTAGTGCAAACTTTATGCAAAGGATGCCGACTCTATTTCGTCCAAGCCCCCTTCAATCGTTTTCATGTGCTCTCCACTCTTTGGCTTTTGCTCTTGCCAGCCGGACAGCCGAGAGCCGATCTATGGCTGAGGCGAAGTGTGGTCCGCGGAATGGAGTGGATAGTAGTCAGATTCTAGGAGCAGACTCGACCGAGCAGATACTCACAAATGAAATGTCGGGATATTGTCCAAGCCATTTTCTCCCCGGACGTTTTTTGCATGAAGTGACCTCCATCTTTTGCTCTCGCTAGCCGGACAGCCGCGGTGCGGACTGGAGCTGAGAAAAAGAGTGGGCCTTCGGTACCGTGCACACTACTAAGCCGTCTATGGGTATTAACGTATCGGGCCAAAAGGCTAGCCCCGGGCCGAGACTAGCTGGCGCCGGGGTGAATAGTAAAGTAGCTTGAAAAAAGTGCGGGGATAGCCCCCAAGGGTCGCTAGGGATATTTGTTGTTTGTGCATGGCAAGAGGATGGGTGATCGGGAGCTCACATTGTGTTTTTGGTGCTGGCGAGGCGGTTGTTGTCAATGATAGTCAACGCGGCTTTCTCTGAACGGAGCACGCTAGCGCACCTGCTGGGTGTATCCGTCAAGGCCCTGGCAGTCGGCTGGTGTGCCTTCCATTCGGACCTGACCGGTCGGACGTCGAAGCGGGTGTCCAGCTGGAGCCAGCCCGGTGTTGAAGTAGACGGGAGGGCCAGCCGGCCAAGTGGCGGCGCAGGTCAGTCGACCGAGTGAAGACGCGGGCAGGCGGGCACAAGTGTCTTCTTTTTTTGGAAAACCAGCTCCACTTATTTTACTTAACCGGCTCCCCCACTCCTCTTTTGTCCCCTCGTGGAGCGGGAGGAGCAGGACGAGGTGCACGGGGGACCGGCCAGGGAGTAGGGGCCAGCGGGGCATAGCCGGCCACCGTCGAACAGGAGCCGGTGGGGCACAGCCGGCCACCATCTAACGGCAGCCGGCGGGGGTGCAGCTGGCCGAGGCGTGGGGCGCACGGGTGCGGAGGAGCGGACGTGGCATTGGTAGGGGGTCGCGGGTAGGCGTGACGAGGAGAACGACCAACGTGGGGTGCAAGGGCGGAGCCGACATGCACGGGAGTCGGCCAGCGTGCGCGTGCCTGGGCGGAGTAGGCGGGCGTGACGGGAGCCGGAGCCAGCCAAGGGCGGTGGCACGCGGAGAGGCGGAGCCGGTTGCTTCATGGGCGGCGGCAAGCAGGGAGTCGGTCGAGGCGGCATGAAGCCGTGCACGCGTAGGGAGGCAGGGGTGTTCTCTGGCCGGAGCGGAGCACGACCGGCTGCGGCGAGCTGGAGCGCGCAAGGACAGGCGGAGTAGGCGTAGCCGGCACGATGCAAGCGCTTGGTGGGGGCTGGAGGCTCGGGCGGTGGCGAGCGAGGCGGCAGTGGACGGCTACGGCAGCGAGTCGACAGCCGGCGCCTGGAGGTGCGAGCGGAGTTGCGGTCGGGCTGGGGTGTGGATGGGCGCGAGGCCGGCCATGCACGCTGTCGAAGCCGGCGAGGAGGCCGAGCGCGGGCCGAGCCGTGCGTTGGGGCGAAGCTGTTGCGGCCGGAGATGCACAAGAGTGGGCAGCGAGGAGGCGGCAATAGTGGTGTCGAATGAGGCCTTCGGGCACGAGCTCATGGAGGTGGGACTTGGACAGAGAAGGGCCCGTAGCGCCATGTAGATGCAGGTGCGCGGGGAGTCTATGAGCGACAAGGAGCAGCCAACCTGGCCACCAGCCGCGATGCCTCCATGGCTAGCTGCAGGGTGCAGAGGCGACATGCATGCACAAGGGTCGAGCGGTTTGAGCCGTCGAGCGGAGGAGTTGGTCATGCACGGGGGCGTGTGAGGGAAGCTGGTGCAGCACGCGGACGAGGTCGGGGTGGCCAGCAGCGGCGCGGATGCGCGGAGCTGGCACTGGAACTTGAGGATGCGGGCGTCGTGGATGCTGCCCGTGGGATGCAGCAGCAGCGACGACACCATGGGCGTCGGGCGCGGGATTGAGCGCGTGCCCGGCGCGGCATGGTGTGGGGGCACCGGAAGAGGTGCGCTGGTGTTGACGCGGAGACAGTACATCGACGGGGCGATGGGGAGCCGGCCACGTAGCACAGCTGGGGCGCTGGGAGGCCGGCGTCGCGAGCTTTGGACCGGCACAGTGATGTGGATGCAGGCGACATATTGACGCGAGAGTGTCGTGCCGGCGCTGCAATGTGGCGACGGAGACGTAGGCGGCATAGTGATGCGAGGGCACCGGGGAGGCCGGCGTCACGGTGGTTGCGGCGAAGAGGGTCCAACCAGGACCGCGGTTCCAGTAGCAGCTAGCCCCATGGTGGGCGCCAACTGTCGTCATTTTCTCACGGGGGGGGGGGGGGTGCACCGAGACGGCAGATGCCATGGGATGGCTTAAGATGTGAGAGCAAGGCTGAAGTGGAGATCCAGGACAGGATAGGGCAACATCGGTTCGGGGCTCTCCGGAGAGATAATACCCCTACTCCTGCATGTATGTATTTGAGGTGTGTAGCAGTACAAAGTTGCTCCTAGAGTTGTTTGGGGAGGAGATCCATGAAGCATCTTGCCTCATGTGTGCATGCGTGTCAGCATGTGAGAGTGAGAGGGGATAAGACTGTGAGGAGGCTAGGCCCTTGCTACCTCTTGAGCATGTGTTGGTTTTCCCTTGAAGAGGAAAGGGTGATGCAGCGAAGTAAATAAGTATTTTCCTCAGTTTTTGAGAACCAAGGTATCAATCTAGTAGGAGGAACAAGCAAGTCGCCAATGGATGTACCTACACAAATAATCAAACTCTTGCACCCAATGCTATAAAGGAGTTGTCAATCCCTTCATGGTTATTTGCAAGGATCAGATCCGATAGAGATAGATGTAACGAGTGCAGAAAGTAAACGGTAATAAATTGCAGCAAGTATAGATCTGGAAATATATGATGGAAAATAGACCCGGGGGGCATAGGTTTCACTAGAGGCTTCTCTCTTGAAGGCAAATATCATGGTGGGTAAATAAATTACTGTCAAGCAATTGATAGAAAAGCAAATAATCATGTAGTCATCCAAGGCAATGATCATGCATATAGGCATCACGTCCGTGACAACTAGACCGAAACGATACTGCATCTACTACTATTACTCCACACATCGGCCGACTCCTGCCTGCATCTAGAGTATTAAGTTCGTGAAGAACAGACTAACGCATTAAGAAAGATGACATGATGTAGAGGGATAAACTCAGGCAATATGATGAAAACCCCATCTTGTCACCATTGATGGCAACAATACAATACGTGCCTCACTACCCCTACTTTGTCACTGGGTGAGGACTCCGGAGATTGAACCCAAAACCAAGCATTTCTCCCATTGCAAGAATTACCAATCTAGTTGGCCAAACGAAACCAATAACTCGAAGAGACTTGCAAGGATATGAAATCATGCATATAAGAAATCAGAGGAGATTAAAATAAGATTCATGGATAATCTGAACATAAACTCACAATTCATTAGATCTTGACAGACACGCCACAAAGGAGGATTACAACGGATAGATCTCCATGAAGATCATGAAGAACATGGTATTGAAGATCAAATAGAGAGAAGAAGCCATCTAGCTACTAGCTATGGACTCGTAGGTCTATGGTGGACTACTCACGCATCATCGGAGGGGCAATGGAGTTGATGTAGATGCCCTCCTTGGTTGATTCCCCCTCCGACAAATTACCAGAGAAGGCTTCAACATTGGATCTCTCGAGAACAGAGGCTTCCGGCGGTGGAAAAGCATTTTCGTGGCTTGTTCTGATGTTGGGGGATTATTTGGGTATTTATAGGCCAGAGAATAGGGTTACGAGACCAGCCAGGAGGCGACAAGCCTGCTAGGCGCGGCTAGGAGGGCGCCTAGCAGGCTTGTGGCGCCCTGGCACCTCCCCTAACATGCACTCCAACCTTGGATGACTGGTTTCCTTCTAGAAAAATTCCTTCCAAAGGTTTTATGCCGTTTGGACTCCATTTAATATTCCATATCTGCCAAACTCAAAAACAAGGAAAAACATAAACTGGCACTTGGCTCTAGATTAATAGGTTAGTCCCAAAAATAATATAAAATAGCATATTAATGCATATAAAACATCCAAAACAGATAATATAATAGCATGCCATCATCAAAAATTATAGATACGTTGGAGACGTATCAGCCCTCTCATGGGTGTGAGCTCCAGGGAGCTCTCATGTGTGTGTGAATCAATGGGGGAGGGAGCTCCCCTGGTGCCACTTATAAAGGGAGGCCCAGGAGACAAAAGGTGGCCCGCAAGGCCAACTATACACTATTGGAGGTGACAAGTGATGTAGGCAATAGTACACCACTATTGGAGATGACATGCGAGGTGACGCATGATGCAGGCTATAGTGCGCCACAATTGGAGCATAGTGAAGTGACGTATGATGTAGGCTATAGTGTCTTCATGTCGTGTCCGATGGGACGTGGTGGTTGACCTCGTGCAGCAGGTCGGTTGGAGCAGCCGACCGGACTCAGCAGCCTGACAGAGGGGCGTTGGCCGCCCCGTTGTTTTAAAATGTTGAGTTTCCTCCATGAGCCTACCCCGGGGTAATCGCCCCGATAGAGATTTAAAGCACAAATGCTCCCTTGGAGGTTTTGATAATTCACGACAACGTACATCATCTCTTGGACTAACAATTCTACCTAGTTTGTCTTAGATGAAGTCCAAAGATAGTAAAGGCTGGGAATTGTGAGGAGGATCCCCAAGAAGGAAAGGAACACCATTGGCATAAGCTTCAAGAGGCAAGACTCTACTTTTTTATTTATGTGATAAATCACAATTGAGCCCATAGGAAAGCCAATACTATTAAGAGGGGATGAGGTATTGATAATGATCCGGTTGCTCAAAGTGCTTGGAGATTAGACACCAAAAACCTCAGTCAAACTGTAGGATCCAAAGTATGTCTAGAGGGGGGTGATTAGACTAATTGACTAAATAAAAATTTGCCTTTTCCCAATTTTAGCTGTAGGAAATTTTTAGCAATTGTATCATGTCAAGAACACCCTACACATGCATGTCTAAGAGTATAGCAGTAGAAAATAAAGACCAACACATGAATGTAGAGGGAAGGGATAGGAAGATCAAATGCAATTGTAGACACAAAGATTTTTCCGGTGGTTCCGGTAGGTGGTGCTATCGTACATCCACACTGATGGAGACTTCAAACCATGGAGGGTAACGGTCGCGAGAGTCCATGGAGTGCTCCGCCCATAAAGGTCCACAAAGTTGAAACCTTGTCTATTCCATCACGGCTTCCGTCCATGAAGGACTAGCCTCACTATGGGTAGATCTTCATGAAGTAGGCGATCTCCTTGCCCATACAAACTTCTTGCTTCAACTCCACACACGAAGACGGATGATCCCAAGCGACACCTAACCAATCGAGGAGACACCAGTCTCCAAAAGGTAATATATGTGGTAGTATGATGAACTCCTTGCTCTTGTGCTTCAAAATATAGTCTCCTCAACACTCAATCACTCTCTCACAAATTTGGCTTGGTAGAATAGGATGATTGGGTGGAAAGCAACTTGGGTAGGTTAGAAATCAAGATTCATATGGTTGGAATGGAAGATCTTGACACATGAGTAGGTGGCTCTCTCTTAGAAAAATGGATATGACAAGTGTTGGTGTGTTGTGAGTGCTTCTCTTGCGAGTGAGAGGTGGTGGAGGGGTATATATAGGCATCTTCAAAAATCCAACTAGTAAAACTCAGTGAAATTGAAGTGAAAATTCGGTTGCACTGACCAGTGCAAAATGTGGCAACTTTTGGCGTTTCGGTGAGACCGATATATAAATCTCGGTGGGACTGATATGGGTGACCTAGGCAGTTTCCGAATCTCGGTGTCACCGATTCCTAAACTCGGAAATCTTATTTTTAGTAATGAGACAACAAAAGGTTGGTCACCGATTTCGGTTGCATAGAATGAAAAGTTGGTAGTTGATGCGTCTCCAACGTATCTATTATTTTTGATGATGGCATGCTATTATATTATCTGTTTTGGATGTTTTATATGCATTAATATGCTATTTTATATTATTTTTGGGACTAACCTATTAATCTAGAGCCTAGTGCTAGTTTTTGTTTTTCCTTGTTTTTGAGTTTTGCATATACGGAATATTAAATGGAGTCCATATGGAATAAAACCTTCGAAAGGAGTTTTTCTGGAAGGAAACAAATTAGCCAGGCTTGGAGTGCATGGTAGGGACCCTGCCAGGGAGCCACAAGCCTGCTAGGCATGGGGCCCCCTGGCCGCGCCTAGCAGGTTTGTCACCTCCCGGCAGGTCTCCTAACCCTAATCTTCGGCCTATGAATTCCCAAATATTCCCCCAACATCAAAAAGAGTCACGCAAATACTTTTCCGCCTCCGGAAGCCTCCTTTCCTAAGAGATCCAATCTTGGATCCTTTTCCGGTAATCTATCAGAGGTTGTTTCGATCACGGAGGGCATCTACATCAACTCCATTGCCCTCCGATGATGCGTGAGTAGTCCACCACATACCTACGGGTCCATATCTAGTAGCTACATGGCTTCTTATCTCTCTTTGATCTTCAATACCATGTTCTTCATGATCTTCATGCAGATCTATCTGATGTAATCCTCTTTTGTGGTGTTTGTCAAGATCCGATGAATTGTGAGTTTATGTTCAGATTATCCATGAATCTTATTTGAATCTCCTCTGAATTCTTATTTTCATGATTTCATATCCTTGTAAGTCTCTTTGAGTTATTGGTTTGGTTTGGCCAACTAGATTGGTAATTCTTGCAATGGGAGAAGTGCTTGGTTTTGGGTTCAATCTTGCGGTGTCCTCACACAGTGACATAGTAGGGGTAGCGAGGCACATATTATGTTGTTGCCATCAAGGGTAACAAGATGGGTTTTTCATCATATTCCTTGAGTTTATCCCTCTACATCATGTGATCTTTCTTAATGTGTTACTCTGTTCTTCATGAACTTAATACTCTAGATGCAGGCAGGAGTCGGTCGATGTGTGGAGTAATAGTAGTAGATGCAAAATCATTTCGGTCTACTTGATATGGACATGATGCCTATATGCATGATCATTGCCTTGGATAACTACATGATTATTCGCTTTTCCATCAATTGCTTGACAGTAATTTGTTTACCCACCATGATATTTTCCTTCGAGAGAGAAACCTCTAGTGAAACCTATGGCCCTAGGGTCTACTTTCCATAATATACTTTCGGACCTATAAACCAAAAATACCAAAAGTAATTTTCTGCAATTTATTTACCTTTTACTTTCTGTTCTCGTTTACATCTATCTCTATCAGATTTAATCCTTGCAAATAATCGTGAAGGGATTGACAACCCCTTTATAGCGTTGGGTGCAAGAGTTTGATTATTTGTGTAGGTGCATCCATTGGTGAGTTGCTTGTTCCTCCTACTGGATTGATACCTTGGTTCTCATGAACCAAGGGAAATACTTATCTACTTCGTTGCCTCACCCTTTCCTCTTCAAGGGAAAACCAACGCATGCTCAAGAGGTAGCAAGAAGGATTTCTGGCGCCGTTGCCGGGGAGGATACACATCAAGCCTACCAAGTACCCATCACAAACTCATATCTTGCATTTACATTATTTGCCATTTGCCTCTCGTTTTCCTCTCCCCCACTTCTAAAACTATTTTCAAAAAATACCAAAAAGATTTGCCTTTTTATTCGCCCTTCTTCCGTTCGCCTTTTCATTGCTATGTTTGCTTGTGTTGCCATGTGCCTTCTATTTGCTTGCATCTTCGCTTGCTAAAAATCTATTGATATGGATCCTAGTCCACTTGCTAATCTTTTCAAAAGAGCAAATTATGATGAACCAATTGCTAGTGAGTTGAGTGCACTTGATTATCTCTATGAAGTTTTGTTTGAAAATCATGAATCTGAAGTTTTTGATGAAGTGTTGAAAGAAGAAATTTGTAAGGAGATTCATGATTGTTCCTTGAATGAAAAGTGTGATTGCCATGTTGTTAGTATGTATTCTCTGAATATCCATAATGCTAATGACATGCAAAACCACATGCTTGGGGATGCTTTGCTTGATGAATATGATATCCTTAGTTCCCCAAGTTTGGATGATGACACGTATGCTATAATTGATGATGGAAATAATGCTTTATTTCATAGTTATATTGTTAAATTCCTTCATGATGCTACTGAAAATTATTATGAGGGAGGAACATATGCTTGTAGGAATTGCAATAATATCAAGTTTCCTCTCTATGTGTTCAAAGTTTTGAAGTTATGCTTGTTTTGCCTTCCTATGGTAGTTGATTCTTGCTCCTATAAATTATTTGCTCACAAAATCCCTGTGCATAGGAAGTGGGTTAGACTTAAATGTGATTGTCATGAGATTCATGACGCTCTCTTGCATGTTTCAACTTTTTATGTGAGCATCATTGAAATCATCATGCCAAGCTAGGGGCGTTAAACAATAGTGCTTGTTGGGAGGCAACCTAATTTTATTTTTGTGTTCTATTTTTGTTTCTGTTTTTGAGTGTTTCCGACATTATTACTTCTGTAGTAATTGTGTTTTGGTGTATTAATTAGTGTTTGAGCCAAGTAAAACCTTTGGGGTGATCTATGGTAGTTGCTGATTTGATCTTGCTAAAAAACAAAAACTTTTGCACTCAGTCCAGGAATTTTCTAATTTTTTTGGAGCGTCGAATGGATCTGAAATTTTTACAAAATATTGATATATAATTTTCTCAGGCTGTACTGGTTTTTCAGATTTTTTGAGTTACATAAGTATACAAAGTTTTCATATTTCTACAGACTGTTCTGTTTTTGACAGATTCTGTTTTCTTTGAGTTGTTTGCCTATTTTGATGAATCTATGGGTTGTATCATGGGGTATGAACCATGGAGAAGTTAGAATACAGTATGTGTAACACCAATAAAAATAAAAAAATAGTTCACAACAGTACCTAAAGTGGTGATTGGTTTTCTTATACTAATGGATCTCACGAGTTTTCTGTTAAGTTTTGTGTTGTGAAGTTTTCAAGTTTTGGGTAAAGATTTGATGGACTATGGAATAAGGAGTGGCAAGAGCCTAAGCTTGGGGATGCCCAAGGAACCCCAGGTCATATTCAAGGATGCCAAAGAGACTAATCTTGGGGATGCCCTGGAAGGCATCCCCTCTTTCGTCTTCAATCCATCGGTAAATTTAGTTGAGGCTATATTTTTATTCACCACTTGATATGTGTTTTGCTTGGAGCGTCTTGTATAATATGAGTCTTTGCTTGTTAGTTTGCCACAATCTTCCTTGCTGCACACATATTTTTAGAGAGACACGCTGAATCATGAATTTGTTAGAATGCTCTATATGCCTCACTTATATCTTTAGATTTAGGCAATTTTGCTCTATGTGCTTCACTTATATCTTTTAGAGCACGGTGGTGTTTGTGTTTTATAGAAATAATTGAACTCTCATACCTCACTTATATTATTTTGAGAGTATATAAAAAAGCATGATAATTGATCTAGGTTATGAATTTAGTCCTAATATGATAGGTATCCAAAAGATATATAATAAAAACTTCCATATTAAGTTCATTGAGTATTTATGAGAAGTTTGATTCCTTGCATAAAGTTTTGAGATATAAAGATGGTAGTGTTAAGATTCATGTTAGGAAGTAATTGTGATTTGGTAAAAATACTTGTGTAAAGGTTTGTAATTCCCGTAGCATGCACGTATGGTGAACCGCTATGTAAGGAAGTCGGAGCATGACTTGTTTATAGATTGTCGACCTTTGTCTGAGGGTCAGGAGCGCACGATGGTTAACTCCTACCAATATCCCCCCTAGGAGCATGCGTTTAATACTTTGCTTCGATGACTAATAGACTTTTGCAATAAGTATATGAGTTCTTTATGACTAATGTTGAGTTCATTGATTATACGCACTCTCACCCTTCCACCTTTGCTAGCCTCTCTAGTATCGCGCAACTTTCGCCGGTACACCAAACACCTTCCTCAAAACAGCCGCCATATACCTTACTCAAAATAGCCAACATATATCTTTACTCAAAATAGCCACCATACCTACCTATTATGTCATTTCCATAGCCATTCCGAGATATATTTCCATGCAACTTCCACCGTTTCCTTTTATGACATGCACCATCACTTCCATATTGCATATAGAGTCATATTTTATCATAGGTATCGAGTTGTAATTTTATTTTGAGCTTTAAGTAAATAAAAGTGTGATGATTATCATTATTAGATCATGTCCCATGTGAGTAAAGGATGATGTAAGCTATGATTCCCTCACAAGTGGGGATGAGATTCTGGACTTTATGAAAAATAAAAGAGGCCAGCGAAGCCAAATAAAATAATAATTAAAAGAGGCCTTAGATGCCGACCAATATAAAAAATGAGAGAAAAGAGAGAAGGGACATTGATACTACCTTTTTCCACACTTGTGCTTCAAAGTAGCACCATGATCTTCATGATAGAGGGTCTCCTATTTTGTCACTTTCATATAACTAGTGGAATATTTTCTTCATGATGCACGTCCACTTAGTTCCTTTTTGAACTTTCATACACTTATAGCTCTAGTGCATCCGTTGCATGGCAATCCCTACTCACTCACATTGATATCTATTAATGGGCATCTCCATAGCTCGTTGATACGCCTAGTTGATGTGAGACTATTTTCTCCCTTTCCTTGACAACCTCCACCATATTCCATTCCACCTATAGTTCTATATTCATGGCTCACACTCATGTATTGTGCGAGAGTTGAAAAAGTCTGAGAAAGTAAAGGTGTGAAAACAATTGCTTGACTTTTCATCGGCGTTGTGCATGATATAAATACTTTGTGTGGGGAAGATGGACCATAGCCAGACCATATGATATTGTAGGGATAACTTTCTTTTGCCATTATACTTTGAAGAGATACAATTGCTTTGCTAGTACGCTTGAAACGTTATTGTTTTTATATCAATATCAAGCTTTTCTTTTGAGTCTTACAGATGTGAATATTCATGCCACAATAAAGAATATTACATGGATAAATATGTTAGCTAGCACTCCACATCAAAAATTCTGTTTTTATCATTTACCTAGTCGAGGATGAGCAGGAATTAAGCTTGGGGATGCTGATACGTCTCCAACATATCTATAATTTTTTATGATGGCATGCTATTATATTATCTTTTTTGGATGTTTTATATGCATCAACATGCTATTTTATATTATTTTTGGGACTAACCAATTAATCTAGAGCCTAGTGCCAGTTTCTGTTTTTCCTTGTTTTTGAGTTTTGTAGATATGGAATATTAAACGGAGTCCAAACGGAATAAAACCTTCGAAAGGAATTTTTCTGGAAGGAAACAAATCAACTAGGCTTGGAGTGCACGACAGGGACCCTGCTAGGGAGCCACAAGCCTGGTAGGCGTGAGGCCCCCTGGCCGCGCCTAGCAGGCTTGTCGCCTCCCGGCAGGTCTCCTAACCCAAATCTTCGGCATATAAATTCCCAAATATTCCCCCAACATCAAAAAGAGCCACGCAAATACTTTTCCACTACCGGAAGCCGCTGTTCCCGAGAGATCTGATAACCCACAAGTATAAGGGATCGCAACAGTTTTAGAGGGTAGAGTATTCAACCCAAATTTATTGATTCGACACTAGGGAAGCAAAGCATATTCTCGAGTATTCGCAGCTGAGTTGTAAATTCAACCACACCTAAAAGACTTGATATCTGCAGCAAAGTATTCAATAGCAAAGTAGTATAGAAGTAACGGTAATGATAGCAAAAGTAACAGTAGCAGTTTGTAGTGATTGTAACAGTAACAACGGAGAAATAACTTAGCAAGGATCAATATGTGGAAAGCTCGTAGGCAATGGATCGGTGATGAATAATTATGTTGGATGCAATTCATCATGCAACAGTTATAACATAGGGTGACACAGAACTAGCTCCAATTCATCAATGTAATGTAGGCATGTATTCAATATATAGTCATACATGCTTATGGAAAAGAACTTGCATGACATGTTTTGTCCTACCCTCCCATGGCAGCAGGGTCCCAATGGAAACTAAGGGATATTAAGGCCTCCTTTTAATAGAGAACCAGACCAAAGCATTAGCACTTAGTGAATACATGAACTCCTCAAACTACGGTAATCACCGGAAAGAATCCCAGTTATTGTCACCCTGGGGGATGCGGATCATAACTCGTAACATGTGTCTACAACTTGCAAGATAGGATCAAGAACACATATATATTCATGAAACATAATAGGTTCAGATTTGAAATCATGGCACTCTGGCCCTAGTGACAAGCATTAAGCATAGCAAAGTCATAGAAACATCAATCTCAGAACATAATGGATACTAGGGATCAAACCCTAACAAAACTAACTCAATTACACGATAAATCTCATCCAACCCATCACCATCCAACAAGCCCACGATGGGATTACTCACGAACAACGGAGAGCATCATGGAATTGGTGATGAAGGATGGTTGGTGATGACGATGGCGTCGATTTCCCATCTCCGGAGCCCAAAACGGATTCTAGATCTGGTCTACCGAGGAAGAACATGAGGTGGCGGCAGCTTCGTATTGTGAAACGCGATGAACTCTTCTCATTGATTGTTTTCTCGACAAATAGGGTTATATGGAGCTGGAGAGGAGGTCAGAGGAGCCACGAGGGCCCCACAAGCCTGCTAGGCGCGGCCAGGGGGGTGGACGCGCCTAGCAGGCTTGTGGCCTGGAGGTGGCCCCCCCCCCTCTGGTTACGTCTTGCTCCAGTATTTTTTATTAATTCCAAAAATATTCTCCATAAATTTTCAGGACGATCCGAAAACTTTTATTTCTGCACAAAAATAACACCATGACAATTCTGCTGAAAACAGCGTCAGTCCGGGTTAGTTCCATTCAAATCGTGCAAATTAGAGTCCAAAACAAGGGCAAAAGGGTTTGGAAAAGTGGATACGATGGAGACGTATCAACTCCCCCAAGCTTAACCCATTGCTTGTCCTCAAGAAATTCAGTTGATAAACTGAAAGTGATAAAGAAAAACTTCTACAAACTCTGTTTGATCTTGTTGTTGTAAATACGTATAACTGTTGTTCAGATTTTTAGCAAAGATCATGGACTAACCACGGTCACAACAACATTTAGGTCTCACATTTACTCATATCAATGACATAATCAACTAGCAAGCAATAATAAACACTCTCGGATGACAACACTTTTTCAAAACAATTATGATACAATATGACAAAATGATATCTCGCTAGCCCTTCCTGAGACCGCAAAACATAAATGCAGAGCACCTCTAAAGAAAAAGGACTGACTAGACATTGTAATTCACGGTGAAAGAGATCCAGTCATGCTCATACTCAATATCAATTAACAACAAGCATACAAATGATAGTGGTGCTCTCTTACTGGTGCCTTTGATAAGAAGATGATGACTCAACAATAAAGTAAATGGAAAGGCCCTTCGTAGAGGGAAGCAATGATTTGCAAAGGTGCCAGAGCTCGAGTTTTGAAAAAAAAGATAAGTAATGATTTTTGAGCGGTATGCTTTCATTGCTCACATAACGACCAAGAGGTTTTCAATATCTTCCATGCTAGATACATTATAGGCGGTTCCCAAATAGAATGGTAAAGTTTTTACTCCCCCTCCACCACATCAGTCATACTCCACGGCGAGCCAAAATCACGGTTACCATCCATACAAACACAGTCCTGGGGGAGTTTTGTTTAATTATATTTTGCTTTTATTTTCGAGCATGGAACTAGGCATCCCGATTACCAGCCACTTTCTCGTGAATGATAGTGAATCAACACATATTGTGAGAATAACCCACCTAGCATGGAAGATACTGATGGCCCCCAATCACCACATGAGCGATTTGGGCATACAAAACAGAATGTTTATTTGAAGGTTTTAGAGTTTTGCACATGCAAATGTACTTGGAACGGTAGGTAAATAGCGCATATAGGTAGGTATGGTGGACTCATGAAACTACTTTGGGTTTGAGGGATTGGATGCACAAGCAATATTCCCGCTTAGTACAAGTGAAGGCTAGCTAAATACTGGGGAGCGACCAATTAGAGAGCAACACAGTCATCAACATGCTTTGAGATTAACCAACATTGAATGCAAGCATGAGTAGGATATAAATCACTATGAACATAAATATCGTGGAGGCTATGTTGATTTTGTTTCAACTACATGAATGAACATGTGCCAAGTCGAGCCACTTGAATCGTTCAGAGGAGGATACCATCCCATCATACTACATCACAACCATTTTAATATGCATGTTGGCACCCAAAACAAACCATTATCCACTCTTAGCTAATTAAGCATAGCGTGAATAATTATAATCTCTAATTGTCATTGCAAATATGTTTCACCCATGATGAATTGAATTCGAAATGATGAGCTAATCATATTTACAAAAGCAAGATAGGTCGAGTTCATACCAGCTTTCCTCCATCTCAATCTTTTCATCAAATATCATCATTATTGCCTTTCACTTGCACGACCGAACGGTGTGGATAATAATAAGAGTGCACGTGCATTGGACTAAGCTAGAATCTGCAAACAATAATTCAAAGGAGAAGACAAGGTAATATGGGCTCTCTAATAGGTAAAAAATAATGCATATGAACGCCACTCGACATTTTCATTATGGTCTTCTCCTTACGACCCAAAGAAATAAAAATCAAAACCAGAACGAGAAAACTATTTACACGGGAAAGCTCCCAACAAGTAAAAGAAGAACGACAAATCTTTTTGGGTTTTCTTTTTAATGCTACAACTAAGCAACTGGAAATAAAGCTAGAACTATTTTTTTTGTATTTTTCTCAAAGTTAAATAAACACACAAGAAGAAAGCGAAACAAGAAAGTAAACTACCATGGATGGTACAACGAAAAAGTATGAACACCGACTACTGAGATGAGTGTGTGATCATGAATGTAAAGTCGGTGAGAAATACATATTCCCCCAAGCTTAGGCTTTTGGCCTAAGTTGGTCCATGGCCATGGCTAGAAAGAGCTCCTTCCAAGATACTCAGGTGCGTCCTCATAGTTCCAGTCATTGGCGAACTCCCGAGGCTCCCACTGAAAGACTGGCTCCTGGTATGGATCAAGGGCTGGTACCGACTCTGGAGCCGGGGGCTGCATCAGACCCCAATATTTGTATAGTGGTGTACCTGCCTGAGTGAATATCGAACAAAGAAGAAGCAGGCAAAGTAATAATTTCACAAGTACCCTAGCTAAAAACTAAGTTGTAAAGCAGCCTCCGGTCATCATTTTTCTTAATAACATCATGGGCTACCATACAGTCATAATCTAAAAACTTTGCGGGTAGCAGCCTCTCATCTTTCTCATGAAGCCTAATGGGCATCTCAAAATGTTTAGCTAAACGAGATGCAAAGATACCTCCGAATATGGGCCCCTTCGAATGGTTGGTGTTCAACCGTTGGGCCATCATAGCGCCTAGACTAAAGGTTCTGTCAGCAAATAAAGCATGGCACAAAATATCAAGGTCAGGGGCACTAAGACCTCCACTCTCCCAGCGACCAACTAAACATCTTCTCGCAAATAATGAATAATAGCATAGCACAGGAAAATGTAAACTAGCTGATCTTGCCTTTGACACACCTCTCTCTTCCCCTACAGTGACTGCGGCAACAAGATCTTCCATGTCTCGAGGATGTGGTTCCCTGATGCTACCCTCATAGGGTATTTTGCAAACTTTGCAAAAATCATAAAGGTTCATTTTCTTAGGCACATCATATAAGTGAAATTCTACTGTAGGAGGGTCTTCCTATAACAGCTCGGGACTGCCGTTCCAGAAAATTCTAGAAGATTCCCCTTTTATTTCCGTTCTCGTCATGTGTTCGTCTGGTTGTCGCGTTCATCATCGCATCATTCGCATCATATGCATAGCATCGTCACCCGTTTTCAAAAACTTGCATCCGTTCGTAGTCGCCGGTTCTCTTCGTTCTGCCGTTGCCCGTCTTGAGACCAACCACACACGCCCGCGCCCGCGGCACCGTTAAAAATAAAACCGTTTTTGAGTGCGCGCAAAAATATTCTCGGATTGAGTTGAAACTTGACGTGCGGTCTTGTCATGTTGTAGGTAGACCGCCTGTCGAATTTCGTCGCGTTCTGAGTTCGTTTGATACCCCGTCGGACTGTCGTAGCAGTGAGGTCATCGTTTTATTATCGGACGTGTTGTTGTTTTAAAACCTCTGTGCCACGGGCCACCATTCTCTCTCTTCCCCTCTTAGCCCCTCTGCACAGCCGCCGTAGCCCCTCTCCGCTTCGGGCCCGTCGAGTCGACACCCGACGGTCCGAAAACGGACAACGTCAACTAACCCTAGAACCGAAACCTATATATAGTCCCTAGTCCCCTTGTTCCCCGTGCAAACCCTAGCCTTCTCCCTCCTCCAGCCAGCCCGCCTGAGCCCATCTGGGCCCGCTCGAGCCCATCCAGGCCCGAATCGCATTCCGTGCTCCTTCCATGGCAGCTCCCGTGCCTCCCATGGCAGCTCCTCCCGTCCCCGTGGCCGCCTCGCCGGAGCCGCCGCTGCAGCCGCCGCCGGAGAGTCACCGCCAACCGGACCTCCTTCTTCCCTTTCCTCTTCTCCTTCTCCCGCTGCTCTCTCTAACCCCTGCCTCTCCCTTCTCCTCCACGGTCGCCATGGCCTCACGCCCGCAGCTCCGCCGCCGGTCGCCGCCGCGCGCCGCCGCCGTCGGCAACCGGCTGCCGCCGGCCAGATCCGGTCGCCCCCAAGCCTCCCTTCGTCGGATCTGGAGCCGGCCGGCCTTGCCAGCCCCGCCGCTGCGCGCCTGCCGCCGCTCGGGAACGAGCGACGAGGGCTCGAGCGCTCGATCCCCCGATGGGTTGACCGTGCGCCCGCTCGCCAGCGCTCGTGGGCTGGCCTCCCTCCTTCGGCCCGGCGCCACCCAGCCTCCCCAGTGCCACCGAGCCGGCCCAAGAGGGCCCAAGGTGAGCCAGCCCCAGCCCCTGTGTTTTATTTATTTGTTTGTTTTTCGTGTTAGGCCCAATTATATTTTTAAAACTGCTAATATAAAATAATCGTGCACCGTTTCAAAATGATTCTAACATGTAAAAATGCTTAGAATAAAACGTAGATTAATATATGTCATTTGCATCCATCTCTAAAGTATTTAACTTGTCATTTTGCATGATTGCATTTAATTGCATTATCATCATTATTTAACCGTGCTTCGAAATTAATAAAATCACATATTAAAAATGTTCATCCCATTCGCACCACATTTTCATGCATGATAAAAATGTTGGAATGTTGGTTGCATTTAATTTTGCATTAATGGATTGTTATAAGATGATTAGGCCTATTAATCACATAATTAATTGTGATTAATTTTCCACTTGAACCTAAGCTTATTATATATGTTTTCGGGGTAGAAAAATCCATTGGTTTTATCTGTGCATTTAGTTTTGTCATTTGAGCATGTTTGTGTGCACGTCATTTGTGCCGTGATGCCCTTTTGTGATTTTCGTGGGATTTAATCCGTGCATGATATGAATTAATCTTCAACATGAAAAATGCTCTTTGATATGTGTCCTAGCCCATGGACATTTTGTTTATCATAGAAATGCATGTTTAGGTGTTGTTTTCTTGTTGTCAACTTGCTATAATAAATCTGCCATTTTGTGGGTCCAAATATTTCTAAGTCTGGAATCTGTTATATTTTGTTGTTGTCTTGTCATGTGATTTGCTAGTGATCTAGAACTTTTTTATGGTAGGGGTAATGGAGTTATTTGTAGTTGATATTGTCCTTTAGTATGCTGTTAAGTTTCATGCCATTTTATGACTTGTAGCATATAGTTTCACTGCTGTCAATATGCCTTCGTGATAAAAACTGCACTGTCAAAACCTGCTATTTTCACCAAGTCTGAAACTGTTTTCAAGTAGCTATCTTGTGAGCTTCCTACCATGTGATCCATGCATGTTTTCTTTATGATATGTGAAGATGAAATGAAATGAATGTTACATACTACTGCCCCATGCTTAGTTTGTGCATTTTAGAATATTGTACCCTGTTGTTATCATGTGTTCAAAATGCCATGTTGCTGTTTTTGGCAGATTTCAACTAAAACTTGTTTTGTTGATTGTGGTTGAACCGTAGCTCCGTTTTGGACATGCCATATATGAAACTTGCTTAGAATCTCATGTAATTTCATAATAACTCGTTGCATTCATGATTTGAAATGTTTGTGGTGATTTTTCCCATGCATTTGCATTCATGGCATGTGCATCTTGTGTTGCTCATATCTTTTGAACTGTATCTCCGTTTGAGATGTTCTATATATGTAAATCGACTAGAATGGCGTATAAAATAACATGGTATACTTTATTCTGTTGTTTAACCAATATAAAATATGATTAGTTCAGATCTGGACCAATTTCGAAATTAACATATGGGGTCGTTTTGGAAATGCTATAAGTTGTTTCCGTCCTCATTTAAGTTGCCTAGATAGTATAGTTACTTATGCTTCACCTCTTACCATGTTTAACAACATTTAATATTGTCATGTACCTAACGGGAGTGAACTAAATAATTCGAACGTGGAGTTTCATCAATATGCAACTCGTTGCATATTGAGCTCCACTTTAATGTGTAGAAGTGTTTGATGTGAGTTGTCATGCCTTGCATTTTTAAACCGGACATGCATCATATTTGTTTGTGCATCATGTTTGCATATGTTGTGGTGTATCTTGTGTTGATTGTTTGTTTTGGATCACTTCTTCTCGATAGAGTTCCGAAAGCGTTCGGAGTGTGAGGATTCGTTCGACTACGTTGGTTCGTCTTCTTCATGGACTCGTTCTTCTTCCGAGCGAGATCTCAGGCAAGATGACTCATTTCCCTGGATACCATTACTATCATTGCCATGCTAGTTGTCTCGTCTTTTATCGTTATGTCTCGCTACCTACCACCTGTTTTATAAGCCTCCCAACATTGCCATGAAAAGCCTCTAACCCCTCCACATCCCAGCAAACCTTTGTTTGGCTATGTTACCGCTTGCTTAGCCCTTCTTATAGCTTTCTAGTTGTAGGTGCAATTGCTTCCATGTGCCAACATGGACATTCTTTGTTATATCACAATATTGCTGCTATTTAATTTAATGCACATATATACTTGGTAAAGGGTGGAAGGCTTGGCCTTTTGCTCGGTATTTTGTTCCACTCTTGCCGCCCCTAGTTACTTGTGCACCGGTGTTATGTTCCATAAATGAGCGCTCCTAACATGCTCGGGGTTGTTATGGGGACCCCCTTGATTTTCGGGTTGGAATAAAACTTGTCTGGCAAGGCCCAACATTGGTACTACATTTGCCTAATAATTAATGAACTTGCATAGGGGATTTTCCGGACCCCGTGGATAATTAATCAACAACCCGGGCCAGTGCTCCTCATGAGTGTTGGTCCACCCTAGAGCACTGTGCGGGGCCAACCCGGGGTAACTCGAGTGATTTCTATTAGGCCACCGTACACTAGCTTATCCGCCGTGTCCTGAGAATGAGATACGCGGCTCCTATCGGGATCGTCGACACGTCGGGAGGCCTTGCTGGATTTGTTTTACCTTTTTCGAACGTCTTGAGTGAGGAATTACGATTATTCTTTGGGCTATCTCGAGGTGTTGGATTTCCTTTGGAATTGCCTAGGATGATCACGAGATCCGTGGTTGAGGTTATTCCCGCTGCGTGTGGTTAATTTATGATGGACGAGTTGGAGCACCCCTGCAGGGTTAAATCTTTTCGAGAAGCCGTGCCTGCGGTTATGTGGCAAACTTGGATACTTTGTTTAACACCCAGTCATAGCAAACTTGAAGTAAACTCTAATAAAATACACCAACTGTGTGCGTAACCATGAGTGTCTCTTCTCGTGAGTCCTTATCCGAAAGAGAACACGGTGGGGTTATGTTTGACGTAAGTAGGTGTTCAGGATCAGTTAGTGATCATTACTAGTCCACGTCCACTATGCGTAGACCACCATACTTTATTTTCTGTACTCGTAAGTTAGCCACTCATATAAATGCTTAGTCGCATGCTGCAGCCTCACCACTTAACCATACCTTACCCATTAAGCTTTAATAGTCTTGATACCCTTGGAGATGAGATTGCTGAGTCCCTGTGGCTCACAGATTACTACAACAACAGTTGCAGGTACAGGTAATGCGATGATTTGACGTGAGCACGTTGCTTGATTTGATTTGGAGTTCTTCTTCTCTTCTTCGTCAATCTTGGATGGGTTCCAGGCGGCAGCCTGGGATAGCAAGGGTGGATGTCATTTTATCGTTTGATTTCGTCCGTAGTCGAACCCTGCTCTTCTGTATGATGTTTGAGTATGTATTATATGGATGTGACTCTGATGTAGCTTGTGACGAGTGTAAGCCAATTCCATATACTCATCTCTTCTGTACATGTACTTGTAATTATATCCATTCTTGCGAACGCATCGAGATGTGCTTCTATCCTTGTCAAGGCCCTCGTGCCGAAATAAGCATAGGACCGCATCTTGGGCGTGACACTTCCCTAAAATGAAAGTGAAAATTTTGCACAAAGGTATTCGTGAGCTAGAAACAATAGTCACACTTATCGTTGAGGAAATCGATGATGCCTGCATTCTCGGCCAAATAATAGAAATCTTCATAAATTCTGTTCACCCTCAAGAATGTGTCACATGTCCATTCACATAGTCAAACTTCTGCGATGCGAGGAAGATTATACTTGGGTTTCTCCCTCATTTCATTTTCATCTTCCTTAGAACTCTGGCTTGAAGAGCCTCTTAATAATCTCCTCAACATTTCTGAAAAATTCTGAAATTTTTAGTGACTCAAAATAAAGGTGCATAAAACTCAACAAAACTCATAGCAACTACTACCTCAAGTGCCTAGAGCCTATACCATGCATCAAAACTACTTGGGACCATACAAATTTGACATGCAAGCTCAAGAACAAGGTCACCATAGCAGCAAAAAATTACAATATATAAAGCACTAGAACAAAAACTAATGGGACCTTTGGAAGAGTCACATACCTAGGAACAATCTCCCAAAACAGTTTTGCGAATGAAGCTTTGAGCAAGCAGATCGAAAATGACCACAAAATCAGTTAGAACACGGGTTTGAGCAATGGTGGTATTTTTTCTGGAGGAAGATGAAGTGAATGGGTGCTAGAATAAGTGAAGGGGGGCCACGTGGGACCCACAAGCCTGCTAGGCGCGACCAGGGGTTGTGGTCGCACCTAGTGGGCTTGTGGCCCACTACTTCAGTCCCCTCTAGTGTGCTTAGTGCCAAATATTTTAAAATATTCCAGAAAAATCATACTCCATTTTTAGGGCATTTGAAGAACTTTTATTTTCAGGTCAATTTTTTATTGCACGGGAAACTCAGAAAACAGAAAAATAATAGCATTTTTACTTAATTTAAACTAGCTAACAGAAAGTAAAAGTTGGGTACAGAAGGTTGTGCTTCTAAATTCATCCATCTCATGCTCATCAAAAGGAATCCATCAATAAGGTTGATCAAGTCTTATTAACAAACATCTTTCGAATAACATGAAACCGAAGAATTTTCGAATAACACTAAGTTACCTCAATGGGGATATGCATGTCCCCAAAAATAAGTATATCATATTTCTTGTTGACAGTAGGAAGAGGAAATTCAAAGTCTCCAATGACAATCGTTGGAATTTTTTCAATAGAGTTGATACTATGAACTTGACGTTGTTTCTTCGGAAAGTGTACCGTATGCTCATTACCATTAATACGAAAAGTGACATTGCTCTTGTTGCAATCTATAACAGCCCCTGTAGTATTCAAAAAGGGTCTACCAAGGATGATCGACATATTGTAATCCTTGGGAATATCAAGAATAACAAAGTCCGTTAAGATAGTAGGATTTGCAACTTCGACCGGTACATCCTCACAAATACCAATGGGTAAAGCAGTTGATTTATCAGCCATTTGCAAAGAGATTTCAGTAGGTGTCAACTTATTCAAATCAATTCTATGGTATAAAGATAAAGGCATAATACTAACACCAGCTCCCAAATCACATAAAGCAGTTTTAACATAATTCCCTTTTATAGAGCATGGTATAGTTGGTATTCCTGGATCTCCTAATTTCTTTGGTACTCCACCCTTAAAAGTATAATTAGCAAGCATGGTGGAAATCTCAGCTTCCAGTATCTTTGTTTTGTTAGTCACAATATCTTTCATATACTTAGCATAAGGAGACATTTTCAGAATATCAATCAAGCGCATACACAAAAAGACAGGTCTAAGCATTTCAACAAAGCGCTCAAAATCCTCATCATCGTTTTTCTTGGATGGTTTAGAAGGAAAGGGCATGGGTTTCTGAACCCATGGTTCTCTTTCTTTACCATGCTTCCTAGCAATAAAATATCTTTTATTCTTAGAATGTGAGTTATCAAGATCAACAACAGGTTCAATCTCCACATCATTATCATTACTAGGTTGAGTATCAACATGAACATCATCATTAATATTATCACTAGGCTCGTGTTCATCACCAGATTATGTCTCAGCATCAGAAACAGAAATATCATTTGGGTTTTCAGGTGTATCAATAACAGGTTCGCTAGCAGCCTGCAGAGTTCTATCATCATCCTTATCCCTCCTGTTACTAGAACGACTAGGTGCATCAATATTGACCCTTTGAGAATCTTGCTCAATTCTCATAGGATGGCCCTCAGGATACAAAGGTTCCTGGGTCATTCTACCACCTCTAGTTACAACTTTAACAGAATGATCAGTGTTCTTACTATTCATCTCATTAAGTAAATCATTATGTGCCTTAAGTACTTGTTCTACTTGAGTAGTTACCATGGAAGCATGTTTACTAATCAGTTTAAGATCATTGATAGTTCTACTCATATAATCACCTAAGTGATAATGCATGAAAGCATTATGTTTCAATTGTCTACTAACATAATCATTAAAAATTTCTTTCTTAACAACAAAATTATCAAATTCATCCAAGCATTGGCTAGCAGACTTACTATAAGGAATATCGCTTTCCTCAAATCTACGAAGATAATTTACCTCTACTACCTGTGTCGGGTTATCAAGACCATGTATTTCTTCAATAGGTGGTAGATTCTTAACATCTTCAGCTTTAATACCTTTTTCTTTCATAGATTTATTTGCCTCTTGCATATCTTCAGGACTGAGAAATAGAATATCTCTCTTCTTCGGAGTTGGCTTCGAAGGTGGTTTGGGAATAGTCCAATCGTTATCATTGCTCAATATATTATTCAATATTATTTCTGCTTGTTCAACTGTTTGTTCCCTGAAAACACAACCAGCACAACTATCTAGGTGGTCCCTAGAAGGATCAGTTGGTCCATTATAAAAGATATCAAGTATTTCATTTTTCTTGAGAGGATGATTAGGCAAAGCATTAATGATACGGGGCAAGCTCGTGTGTGTCGATCTTTCATGATTTGGAGGGGGATTCACGAAGAACACGAAGAACAAGGGGAAGAACGAGAGGAAAACAGTAAGGGCAAACATGATTACACATCCACTAGAATCACTATAGCACACGAGGAACGAGATCCCCAAGTCAAAGAATGATACAAGTAGCGGTTCGCGATCTCCCACTCCAGAAGGAGGGGGCTTGATATCCCGGAGGATCTTCCCTTGTAAGGGGCCTTGACATCCACCAGGGATCTTCTCCTAGAGGCATATCCATGGGAGAGGTAGTGGAAGGAGCTATGCTCAACTATCTAAGAGCAAACCATAGCTAACCCTAAAAACGAGGAGGAGAAGGATTTTATATAGTGCTAGTCAATAAATGGTAAGGGAGAGAGAGATTCATGGGCTTTGGGCCCGTTCCTACGCGCATAGAGGCCGGTTGTACTGGGATAGTGATCGGTTGTACCTGAAGCTAGGCATTGACAGGTTCAATCGGTGAAGCACCGTCCCTGGACCGCATCCAAACAGATTCAGGGCCCTTGTTGTCGCGGTTGTTGGCGGTGGCGGGCCGGTTGTACTGGGCGGTGGTGCTTGGCCGGTCGTGCCCCGGTTGTACTGCTAATTCCTGGGTAGACGCTTGATCTTCTCCTTGCTCTTGGTGTTCCTCTTGCTCCCTTCCTCCTTCTTGATACCTAAGCACGCAAAGTTTCTCTACTTGAGGTAGCATCCATGTTCCGAAAATATCAAAGGGAGAGTCATAAAAGGAGTGAGGTCACCTCATTTGTAATGGCCAAAGTTGTCAGAATCGCGACTCAAGTCTTAGAATCTTATGATCTTACGATCCAAATTAGCCCCTCCGATTCTATGATTTTGCTCATAGAATCTAAGTTTCTAAGATCCTGATAGTTACGATTCTACGATTCATGATCCTAGCAACGGAGTTAAGATCCGATTCAGAATCGCAATTTTGACAACTTTGGTAATGGCACGTGTACGGGCTCTTGTCAATGGTCCACTTGGAGCTTGAGGTGTTGGTGATGGGTCCATGGTGGTGCTCGTGGGATGCTCCGCATCATCTCCCCCCCTTGCGGGGATCCGATCTCCGATCAAGATCTTCATCACCATGGAAAGGTGAGAGTTCCGCAATGTTGAAGGTGTCGCTCATGTTGTACTTGTCGTGCAGAATGTCAATCTTGTAAGCATTGTTGTTGTAGCACTCCAACACCTTCAATGGGCCGTCAGCGCGAGGTAGCATCTTGGACTTGCGCCCGTTAGGAAAGCGTTCATTCCTTAGTTGTAGCCACACGAGGTCGCCGGGTTCGAAGACCATGGGATGTTTGTTGGTGTTGCGCTTGGCGGTGGTGCGTTTCACTTGGCGCTCGATTGTGTTCCTTGTATCTTGATGCATCTTGTTTATGTAGTTCACCCTTGCACTTGCGCCCATGTTGACATGTTCTTGTATTGGAAGCGGAAGAATGTCCAATGGGGACAATGGGTTGAAGTCATAGACCACTTCAAAGGGAGACTTGTTGGTGGTGATGTGTCTTGCGCAGTTGTAGGCGTACTCGGCGATGGGGAGGCAATCTTCCCATTCCTTGATGTTCTTCTTGATCAGCACGCGTAAGAGAGTTCCAAGTGTCCGATTCGTTAGCTCCGTTTGGCCATCAGTTTGCGGATGGTAGGCCGAAGAGAAGAGTAACTTGATACCGATCTTGGCGCAACGGGTCTTCCAAAAGTAGCTCAAGGACTTGATATCACGATCTGAGACAATGGTCTTTGGCACTCCGTGTAGGCGTAAGATTTCCCTACATAAGAGATTGGCGATACGTGAAACATAGTCGATCTTGTGACAAGGAATGAAATGAGCCATTTTGGAAAAACGATCCACAACAACAAAGATGGAATCATGGCCACATTTTACTCAATGCAATCCAAGCACACAAGTCCATACTAATATCCTCCCAAGGTTGGAACGGAATAGGAAGAGGCATGTAAAGACCATGAAATTGAGCTTTTGACTTAGCTTTGCGGCATGTAGAGCATCGGTTGGTGAAGCGGGCAACATCACAAGCATCTTTGGCCAATAGAACTTGTCGGAGAGGGTACCATATGTCTTGTCGCGTCCAAAGTGACCCATTAGTCCTCCACCATGAGCCTCTTGCAAAAGCAACAAACGAAGAGAAGACTTGAGAATACAAAGTTTGTTAGCACGCATAAGATATCTATCTTTCATATAGTAGTTCTCCCAACAAGTTTTTACTTTGCAATTGGCATAAGGTGTAGCAAAAGAATCATCATGCGCATACAAGACTTTTATATGCTCAAAGCCAAAAACATTCAATTCAAGCTGAGTAACAAGCATGCATTTGCGGGAAAGAGCATCTGCCACCACATTTTATTTACCCTTAATGTATTTGATAACATAAGGAAAAGACTCAATAAATTCACTCCAATTAGCATGACGTTTGTTCAACTTAGTTTTACCCTTGAGGTACTTTAGAGTTTCATGATCGGTATGAATGACAAATTCATGCGGGCGCAAATAATGTTCCCAAGCTTGTAAGACTCTCACCAAAGCATACAATTCCTTATCGTAGATAGGATAATTGAGTTGAGCGCCGGAAAGTTTCTCACTAAAGTACGCAGTTGGGCGCTTTTCTATGCCATTACCACTAGCGTCACAATGCACTTGAAAAGTTTTGTCAAAATTGGGCAAGGCAAGCAAAGGTGCATGAGTAAGCAAATTCGTAAGTTCATGGAAAGCGGTGTCTTGCGACGGACCCCAAACAAATGGTGCATTTTTCTTGCTCAAAGCGTGTAGAGGTGTATCAATAGTGCTAAAATCTTTCATAAAGCGGTGGTAAAAACCTGCTAGACCCAAGAAGCTATGCACTTGTTGCAAATTGGTGGGTATAGGACAATTTTTAGTTGCCTCAATCTTAGACTCATCAACATGGACACCCTTTGAGGAAACCACAAATCCTAGGAAAACAACTTTGTCCACACCGAAAATGCATTTTTTCCATGTTAGCGTAAAGTTTTTCGTTGCGGAGAGTTTGCAAGACGTTTCTAACATGTGTGGCGTGTTGTTCTAGAGATTTGCTAAAAACAAGGATGTCATCCAAGTAGACCACAATGCAATACCCAATGTAGGGGCGCAACACATGATGAATCATGCGCATGAACGTACCCGGTGCTTCGGATAAGCCCATGGGCATCTCTAGCCATTCATAGAGACCAAATTTGGTTTTTAAAGCGGTTTTCCACTCGTCACCCTCTTGTATGCGAATTTGGTAGTAACCACTCTCCAAGTCTATCTTGGAAAATATAGTGGCACCACTAAGTTCATCTAGCATGTCATCTAAGAGTGGTATAGGGTGACAGTAGCGAATGGTGATAGCATTTATGGGGCGGCAATCGGAACACATGCGCATACTACCATCATGTTTAGGAACTAGGACACGGGGACCGCACAAGGACCCAAACTCTCGCGAACATGCCCTTTATCTAGGAGTTTTTGGACTTGACTTTGTATCTCCTTTGTTTCGTCAGGGTTGATGCGGTAGGGAGCCTTGTTGGGAAGTGGTGCTCCGGGGATGTGGTCGATGCGATGTTCGATCCCTTGTTTTGGTGGTAGTCCCGAAGGTAGCTCGTTGGGGAACACATCTTGGAATTCATCCCTCAACTCTCTTTTGGTGGCAAATAGAACTAGGTCACTCATGTCCCTCATCGTGCAGTCACTCAAGTTTGGCTTGTGGCGCTCACTTGCTTTGAGGTGGATCACTCTCTCACTTTTCTCTCCATGATGGGACGAAGCTTGCTTGTCGGCGATCATTTGACTAAGAGACATAGGGCGAAGCACATATTCAGTGCCCTTCATCTTGAAGCTATATTGATTGGTGCGCCCGTTGTGTATGGCGTCACGATTGAATTGCCAAGGTCTCCCCAGGAGGAGGTGGAAAATGGTCATGGGCACCACATCACACTCCAAGGTGTCTTCATAAGTGCCGATCTTGAAGGAAACTTGCACGGTGTGGTCGACTTGGATAGTGCCGGAATCGGTTAGCCATTGGACCTTGTAGGGGTGAGGATGATTTTTCTTGGTCAAGTGCAACTTGGAGCAAAGTTCTTCACTTGCCAAATTATGATAACTTGCTCCGTCGATGATGACCTTGACAGATCTCCCTTGGATAGCGGCTTTGGTGTGGAAGATGTTGCATCGTTGGTCCTCGTCTTGTTGTTGTTGAAGAGTCAACACCTTTGAGACAATGAGAGCGGGGCTCGGATCGTTGTCACAAATGACTTGAAAGTCTTTGTTTTCATTGACTTGTCGGTGTATGGCCACTTGTTCCAAGGCTTCCATCTCATCGTCACTCATGGATTCATAGGAGCGGTCCTCTTGGAGTATCATGGTTCGTCTTGTGGGGCACTCATGCATCTTGTGGCCTCGGCCTTGGCACGTGAAACACTTGATGGAGCTTGTTTTGACGTCATCCGGTGTTGGTGTAGAGGATAACGCTCTTGTCTTGCTTGTGGGTGCATTGCGTGAGGATGAAGATGACTTGTCCTTGTAGCTTGACTTGTCATCTTTTTTCGTGGAGGTTCTTGTAGAAGGGGTCGTAGTTGGAGTAGCTCGATTAGGTGCACCGTAGGTCTTGTAGAAGGTCTTGGAGTTCTTATAGTCTTCTTGAACTTGACATTCCGCCTTGGAGGCTTGATGCACTAGCTCGAGCAAGTTGGAGTAGGGTTGGAAATACGCAATTTTCTTGACTTGGTAATTGACACCATTCAAGAAACATGCCATAGTTTGCTCATCGTCCTTCTTCACGTGTGCTCTTATCATGGCTATCTTCATCTCTTGATAGTACTCTTCCACCGACTTGGTGCCTTGCTTGAGTAGTTGGAGTTTCTTGAATAGGTCGCGATTATAGTGCGTTGGGATGAATCGTGCTTGCATGAGTTCTTTCATTTGTTCCCAAGTTGTTATTGGAGGGTCACCTCTTTCTCTTCGCCGTGCGATCACTTGTTCCCACCAAATGAGCACGTAATCTTGGAACTCGAGGGAGGCCATGGAAAACTTCTTGTCTTCTTCATAGTCGTGCAACCGGAATATTTTGTCAACCTCTAGTTCCCAAGAAAGGTAGTCTTCAGGATCGTTGCTTCCGGAAAACTTAAGCATGGTGAAATTGAGCTTGCCAAAGCGATTTTCCTCGTTGTTGTTGTGATTGCGATTTCCTTGACGTGGGGGAGCATAGTTGTCTTGGTGATGTTGTCCTTGCCTTGGCGCATGATCATTCACGTGGTCAATGGGATTTGCATGAGGACGGGCAGCTTGACGCGGAGGTCCATTGTTGTCATGTTGGTCTTGCTCTCTCCTTGTGGGGAGCTCATCAACGTGTTGCTTCTCTTGCCTTGGGTGTTGTGGGCATCATTGTCACACCTGTTGTTGGCGTTCTTAGTGCTCCTCTTGTCGAGCTTCTTCTTGTTGGCGTTCTCGGTGTAGAGCGTCTTGTCCCTCAAAAGCTAGGCAGTTGCGGTGTTGCATGGCATAGTTTGCGTCCCGAAGCGCCCGTTGTGCCTCTCGTGCTTGTTCCTCACGGCACCGGTCTTCTTCACGACAGTGACGTAGGTGATCTTGCTCGAAGTCATCTTGCTCTTGTTGGCGATGATGGTCACGCTCGTGATGTCGACCTTGAGGCTCGTCGTGGAAGGGGTTGCTTGAATCTTGAGAGATGCGACGCTGTCACGTTCTTGTGGTCGAGCTCGAGGAGGAGGAATTTCACCGGAAGAGTCCTCGGAGGAGTGTCGACTAGCGGTGCGCCGGTGAGTTGAGGTAGACATAGAAGATGCGCGCTTGACCACCAAAGCATGGAGCTCGTCCATTTGTGTTGCCATGAAGTCCCGCATATACTCCTCGGATTCACGTATGTTGGTGGCGAGGTGCTCGATGCGGTCCATGAGGACGTCATGTGCTTGGCGCATTCCCTTTTGTGCGGCGAAGAATTGTATTTTAGTGATGTAGGTGTTGGTGTTGTCATCGTGCTCCTCGAATGTCTGGTTCATCATGGTGTTCCTATCCATGATACTCAAGTAGATATAAGTGGAAAAATGGGAAACACAATAGCAAATACCATTCCGAAGCTTGAAATGAAGATCAATCACTCAATGTGAAATCATGGAAATAGTAGAATTGGTACCGAGTTTGCCCTTCTCACACCTACAAGGTAATGCTTATGGAGTAGCTTGGTTAGGATGGTGGCACAAAACTTCAAGCAATTCGAGAATATGAGGCAATAAAGTTATGAGAGATCCGCAAGTAAGCAAGTAAAACAATGTGAATCAAGCAATGGGTGAACTCGGAAACACACACACGAAATAGAAGAGTGGGGTTGTGCAACCAAAAGTGAGCCCAAAATGTGGAATCCATGGAAACCGCTCTTGTTGCACAACTCTAGAGAGATGGTAGCGCGATTGCTCTAACGGGCGTGATACGAACTTGTGCACAACCTATAAGAGACAAAAATGTGTCGTCTTCCTATTCTCGACTTTCTATGTATGCGGCATGAGTCACTCACTCAAGTGATCCAAAGTGATGATGTACGATATGCAAATGTGGCGATACTATTCTTCTTTTGACTTTGCTTAAAATCTTCACTTGTCTTTCCTTTTGCAATGATATTTGGATTGTCACTATGCGGGACAAGCACACCAAGATAACAATTATGTATGTGGGTACTTTGCAACACAAGAGATGTATACGAATGCAATGGTAGCTAGGCGGAGTATGTATCACTAATGTGCACAAGTAGCGTGGCCCGACAATACTCAATGGCTAGTCTCGATAGGCAAGTAACGCAAATAGGTTATGGGCAACAATGGAATGGCAAGGTTATGAGCCAAGAGTGTCGTCGCAGTTACCGTCCTTGCTTGTAGTGAGTTGTCAATGAAGAGTTGGTTGGTGACGCTGCGGAGCGATGATTGTTGGAAATATGCCCTAGAGGCAATAAATAAAGTGTTTATTATTATATTTCCTTGTTCGTGATAATTTTTTATTATCCATGCTATAATTGTATTGATTGGAAACACATTGCATGTGTGGATATATAGACAATACTTTGTCCCTAGTGTGCCTCTAGTAAACTAGCTCGTTGATCAAACATGGTCAAGGTTATCTAGCCATTGACCTGAGATGTCATTTGATAATGAGATCACATCATTAGGAGAATGATGGGGTGGACAAGACCCAAACTATAAACGTAGCATATGATCGTGTCAGTTTATTGCTACAGTTTTCTACACGTCAAGTATATGTTCCTATGACCATGGTATCATGCAACTCACTGACACCGGAGGAGTGCCTTGTGTGTATCAAACGTCACAACGTAACTGGGTGACTATGAAGGTGCTCTATAGGTACCTTCGAGGGTGTCTGCTGGGTTGGCATGGATCAACACTGGGATTTGTTACTCCGTGTGACGGAGAGGTATCTCAGGGCCCACTCGGTAATACAACATCACAATAAGACTTGCAAGCAATGTGACTAAGTGTTAGCCACGTGAGCTTGTATTACAGAATGAGTAAAAAGAGACTTGTCGGTAACGAGGTTGAACTAGGTAGGGAGATACGGTCGATCGAATCTCGGGCAAGTAACATACCGAAGAACAAAGGGAACATCATACGGGATTAACCGAATCCTTGACATAGAGGTTTGACCAATAAAGATCTTCATAGAACATGTAGGAATCAATATGGGCATCCATGTCCCGCTATTGGTTATTGACCATAGAGGTGTCTCGGTCATGTCTACATAGTTCTCGAACCTGCAGAGTCTGCACACTTAAGGTTTGGTGACGTTTCGGTAGAATAGAGTTATGTATGGTGGTGACTGAAGGTTGTTCGGAGTCCCGGATGAGATCCCGGAAGTCTTGAGGATCTCCGGAATGGTCCGGAGGTAAAGATTGATATATAGGAAAGTGGTGTTTGAACTCCGGAAAAGTTTCGGGCATTGTCGGCAGTGTACCAGGAGTGACGAATGGGTTCCAGGGACCACCAAGTGGGGCCCACATACCCCAAGGGGCCACATGGGCCTTAGAGGTGGCGCACCAGCCCCTGGTGGGTTGGGCATCCAGCCCAAATGGCCCTACGCGCATAGGGAAGGAGGAAGAGTAGGGGCCAAGTAGGGAAAGGAGTCCTACTAGGATTCCACATCCCTTGTGGGAGGTGGACTCCTCCCCTCTTGCCTTCGGCAAAAGCCCTCCTTGTAGGAGGGGCAAGGCTGCCTCCTCTCCCCTCCCTCCTATATATACTAGAGGATTTTGAGGGCATCCCTAACCCTAATTGCCACGTGCTGCCCTCTTCTCCCTCTAGATCATTTCTCCTCTAGATCGGTTTTCAGTGGTGCTTAGGCGAAGCCTAGCTAGAATTGCTCCACCACCATCGCCGCAACACCGTCACGCTGCCGGAGAACTCGTCTACCTCGCGGCTCCCTCTTGCTGGATCAACAAGGTGGATATATTCTCGAGCTGCACGTGTGCTGAACACGGAGGTGTCGTCCGTTCGGTACTTGATCGGGAGTTCGTGGGACGGCTTGCGATTTGGATCGCGGAGATGTACCACTACATCAACCGCATTCTTTAACGCTTCCGCTTAGCGATCTACAAGGGTACGTAGATCCAATCTCTCCTCTCATAGATGCTCATCTCCTAGATTGATCTTGGTGAAGCGTAGGAAATTTTTTGTTTCCCATGCAACAGTGGCGTCATGAGCTAGGTCTATGCATAGATGAGATCTTGAGTAGAACACAAAGAGTTTGTGGGCGTTGATATTCAGATTGCTTCCTTCCTTAGTCTTTTCTTGGTTCAGCGGTATTGTGGGATGAAGCGGCTCGGACCGACTTTACTCGTACGCTTACGAGAGACCGTGTTCCATCGACTGACATGTGACTTCGTCACATAAAGATGGCTGACGGGTGTCTGTCTCTCCCACTTTAGTTGGATCGGATTTGATTAAGGCGGTCCTTGTAGAATATTGAAAAGCAATCTTCATATCACCATTGTGGTTTTTGCGTAGGTAAGAATCGTTCTTGCTAGATACCCATAGCAGCCACGTAAAACATGCAACAACAATTAGAGGACGTCTAACTTGTTTTTGCAGAGTATGTTGTGATGTGATATGGCCAATTACATGATGTGATATATGTGATGTATGAGATGATCATGTTTTTTTATAGAATATCACGACTTGCATGTCGATGAGTACAGCAACCGACAAGAGCCATAGGGTTGTCTTTGATTATTGTATGACCTACGTGTCAATCTTTAAACACTATGTAATGCTTTACTTTATCGCTAAGCGGTAGCAATAGTAGTATGAGCATGGTTGGCGCGAAAAACCCGATGGCGACACGATGATGGAGATCATGGTGTTGTTCGGTGACGATGGAGATCATGTCGGTGCTTTGGAGATGGAGATCAAAAGCACAAGTTCATGGCCATATCATGTCACTTATGATTTGCATGTGATGTTAATCTATTTATGCACCTTGTTTTGCTTAGGACGACAGTAGCATTATAAGGTGATCCCTCACTCAAATTTCAAGATGAAATGTGTTCTCCTTGAGTGTGCACCGTTGCGAAGGTTCGTCATGTCGACACACCACGTGATGATCGGGTGTGATAGACTCTACGTTTGCATACAAGAGGTGTAAGCCAGTGTTGCACATGAAGAACACTCTGGTTAAACTTGACGAGCCTAGCATGTACACACATGGCCTCGAAACACAAGAGACCGAAAGGTTGAGCATGAGTCATATAGTAGGTATGATCAACATGATGATGTTCACCATTGAAACCACCTTAACACACGTGATGATCGGACTTGAGTTGGTGAATATGGATCATGTGTCACTCAGATGGCCTGAGGGATGTCAATTTGAGTGGGAGCTTTAGTAATTTTATTAACTAAGCTCATTATCTTGAACAATAGTCTTAGTAACCGTTGCATATTTATGTTGTAGATCAATGGCTCGCGCAGTAGCACCCCTGAATTTTAATGCGTTCCTAGAGAAATTTAAGTTGAAAGATGATGGAAGTAACTTTGTGGACTGGGCCCATAATCTGAGGATTATCCTCATGGCTTCCCAGAAGGCATATGTCCTTGATGCACCGCTTGGTAAGCAACCCGCAGACTTGTCATTCGAAGACGTTAAGAACGCTTGGGAGGCACATTCTGGAGATTACTCAATAGTTCAGTCTGCAATATTGCATGGCTTAGAACCGGGACATCAAAGAGGTTTTGAACGTCATGGAGCATATGAGATGGTCTAGGAGTTGGAGTTTATCTTTAAGAAGAATGCCTAGATCGAGCGGTATGAGACCTCCGATAAGTTCTATGCTTGCAAAATGGAGGAGAACGGATCTATCAGTGAACATATACTCAGAATGTCTAGGTATTCGACTCGTCTGGCGGAGTTAGGGATGCCCCTTCTATTGCGAGACGTAGTAGTAAATCAAAAAAATTCCTACGTGTTCACCAAGATCTATCTATGGAGAAACCAACAACGAGTAAGGGGAGAGTGCATCTTCATACCTTTGAAGATCGCTTAGCGGAAGCGTTACAAGAACGCGGTTGGTGGAGTCGTACTCGTAGCGATTCAGATCGCGGTGGACTCCAATCTTAGTGCCGAACAACGGCGCCTCCATGTTCAACACACGTGCATCCCCGTGACATCTCCTACGCCTTGATCCATCAAGGAGGAAGGAGAGGTTGAGGGAGAGCTCTGGCAGCACGACGACGTGGTGACGGTGGAGCTGCGTGGTCTCCGGTAGGGCTTCGCCAAGCACTACGGAGAACGAGGAGTAGGAGAAGTAGGGCTGCACCGAGAGGGAGAGAGAGTCATGTGTCTGGCAGCCCCAAAACCCTCCATTATATATAGGAGGAGGGGGAGGGAGGGCGCAACCCTAGCGTTCCCACACTAGGGGCTGCGGCCGGCCCTAGATGGCCATTTGGCCGGCAGGCAGAGAAGGAGAGGGGGAGGGCGCAGTCCTAGGTGGGCCTTAGGCCCATCTAGGTCTAGGGTTTCCCCTCCTCCCACCTTTCCTGTGCCTTGGTCCAGGGTGGAGGGCGCACCAGCCCACTCTAGGGCTGGTCCCTTCCACTCTCGGCCCACGCAGCCCTCTGGGGCTGATGGCCCCACTTGGTGGACCCTTGGAACCCTTCCCGTGGTCCCGATACGTTACCGGTGATGCCCGAAATTCTTCCGGTGACCAAAACCTCACTTCCTATATATGAATCTTTACCTCCGGACCATTCCGGAACTCCTTGTGATGTCCGGGATCTAATCCGAGACTCTGAAAAACCTTTGGTAACCACGTACACTATTCCCTATAACCCTAGCGTCATTGAACCTTAAGTGTGTAGACCCTACGGGTTCGGGAGACACGTAGACATCACCGAGACACCTCTCCGGTCAAAAACCAACAGCGGGATCTAGATACCCATGTTGGCTCCCACATGCTCCACGATGATCTCCTCGGTTGAACCACGATGTCTGGGATTCAATCAATCCCGTATGCAATTCCCTTTGTTTACCGGTATGATACTTGCCCGAGATTCGATCGTCGGTATCCCTATACCTTGTTCAATCTTGTTACCGGGAAGTCTCTTTACTCATTCCGTAACACATCATCCCGTGTCTAACTCCTTAGTCACATTGATCTCATTATGATGATGTCTTACCGAGTGGGCCCAGAGATACCTCTTCGTCACACGGAGTGACAAATCCCAGTCTCGATTCGTGCCAACCCAACCAACACTTTCGGAGATACCTGTAGTGTACCTTTATAGCCACCCAGTTACATCGTGACGTTTGGCACATCCAAAGCATTCCTATGGTATCCGGTAGTTGCACAATCTCATGGTCCAAGGAAATGATACTTGACATTAGAAAAGCTTTAGCTGATGAACTACATGATCTTGTGCTATGCTTAGGATTGGGTCTTGTCCATCACGTCATTCTCCTAATGATGTGATCCTGTTATCATCGACATCCAATGTCCATGGTCATGAAACCGTGACCATCTATTGATCAACGAGCTAGCCAACTAGAGGCTCACTAGGGACACATTGTGGTCTATGTATTCACACATGCATTATGGTTTCCGGTTAACACAATTATAGCATGAACAATAGAAAACTATCATGAAAAAGGAAATACAATAATAACCATTTTATTATTGCGTCTAGGGCATATTTACAATAGTCTGCCACTTGCACTAGAATCAATAATCTAGTTACATTGTGACGAATCAAACACCCATAGCATTCTAGTGTTGATCATGTTTCACTCGTGAGAGAGGTTTATCGGATCCGCGACATTCAGATCCATATGTACTTTACAAATATCTATATCTCCCTCCTGAATGTAATCACGGCTGGAGTTGAAGCGGCACTTGATGTGTCTTGTCTTCTTGTGAAACGTGGGCTCCTTGGCAATGGTAATAGCTCCAGTCTTGTCACTGAAAAGAGTCATCGGGCCTGACACATTGGGAATCACTCCTAGGTCAATGATGAACTCCTTCATCCAGACTCCTTCCTTTGCTACTTCTGAAGCAGCTATGTACTCCGCTTCACATGTAGATGCCGCCACGACGCTTTGCTTGCTGTTGCACCAGCTGATTGTCCCTCCGTTCAAAATATACATGTATCCGGCTTGCGACTTGGAGTCGTCCGGATCTGTGTCGAAGCTAGCATCGACGTAACCCTTTATGACGAGCTCTTTGGCACCTCCATATACGAGAAACATGTCCTTTTTCCTTTTCAGGTACTTCAGGATATTCTTGACCGTTGTCCAGTGTTCCTCTCTGGGATCACTTTGGTACCTCCCTACCAAACTTATGGCAAGGTTCACATCAGGTCTGGTACGCAGCATGGCATACATAATAGAGCCTATGGCTGAAGCATAGGGGATGACACTCATCTCTTCTCTATCCTTTGTCGTGGTCAAGAATTGAGTCGTACTCAGTCTCACACCATGTAACACAGGCAAGAACTCCTTCTTGGACTGATCCATATTGAACTTCTTCAATATCTTTTCAAGGTATGTGCTTTGTGAAAGACCTATGAGGCGTTTCGATCTATCTCTATAGATCTTAATACGTAATATGTAAGCAGCTTCTCCAAGGTCCTTCATTGAAAAACATTTATTCAAGTAGGCCTTTACACTTTCCAAAAGTTCTATATCATTTCCCATCAATAATATGTCATCCACATATAATATGAGAAATGCTACAGAGCTCCCACTCACTTTCTTGTAAATACAGGGTTCTCCATAAACCTGTATAAACCCAAATGCTTTAATCACCTCATTAAAGTGAATGTTCCAACTCCGAGATGCTTGCACCAGCCCATAGATGGAGCGCTCGAGCTTGCATACTTTGTTAGCATCTTTAGGATCGACAAAACCTTCCGGCTGCATCATATACAGTTCTTCCTTAAGGAAACCATTAAGGAATGTCGTTTTGACATCCATTTGCCAGATCTCATAATCATAAAATACGGCAATTGCTAACATTATTCGGACAGACTTCAGCATCGCTACGGGTGAGAAAGTCTCATCGTAGTCAACTCCTTGAACTTGTCGATAACCCTTAGCAACAAGCCGAGCCTCATGGACGGTCACATTACCATCTGCGTCAGTCTTCTTCTTAAATATCCATTTATTTTCAATGGCTCGCTTATCATCAGGCAAGTCCACCAAAGTCCACACTTTGTTCTCATACATGGTTCCTATCTCGAATTTCATGGCTTCAAGCCATTTGTTGGAATCCGGGCCCGCTGTTGCTTCTTCATAGTTCGAAGGTTCACCGTTGTCCAACAACATGATCTCCAAGACAGGGTTGTCGTACCACTCTAGTGCGGAACGTGTCCTAGTGGACCTTCGACCTTCAATAGTAACTTGATCTGAAGTTTCATGATCATCGTCATTAACTTCCTCTCCAGTCGGTGCAGGCTCCACAGAAACAACTTCCTATGTTGTACTACTCTCCGGTTCGAGTGGAGGTACAATTACCTCATCAAGTTCTATTTTCCTCCCACTTACTTCTTTCGAGAGAAACTCTTTCTCGAGAAAGGATCCATTCTTGGAAACAAAGAATTTTCCTTCGGATCTGAGGTAGAAGGTATACCCAATAGTCTCTTTGGGATATCCTATGAAGACGCACTTTTCCGCTTTGGGTTCGAGCTTCTCAGGTTGAAGTTTCTTCACATAAGCATCGCATCCCCAAACTTTTAGAAACGACAGCTTAGGTTTCTTTCCAAACCATAATTCATATGGTGTCGTCTCAACGGACTTTGACGGTGCCCTATTTAAAGTGAATGCGGCAGTCTCTAATGCATATCCCCAAAATGATAGCGGTAAGTCGGTAAGAGACATCATAGAGCTCACCATATCCAATAGAGTGCGATTACGATGTTCAGACACACCATTTAGCTGAGGTGTGCCAGGCGGCATGAGTTGTGAAACAATTCCACATTTCCTTAGGTACGTGCCAAACTCGTGACTTAAATATTCTCCGCCACAATCAGATCGTAGGCACTTTATTTTCCTGTCACGTTGATTCTCTACCTCAATCTGAAATTCCTTGAACCTTTCAAAGGTTTCAGACTTGTGTTTCATTAAGTAGACATACCCATATTTGCTCAAGTCATCAATGAGGGAGAGAACATAACGGTAACCACCGCGAGCCTCGACGCTCATTGGACCGCATACACCGGTATGTATTATCTCCAACAAGTCAGTTTCTCGCTCCATTGTTCCAGAGAACGGAGTCTTGGTCATCTTGCCCATGAGGCATGGTTCGCACGTGTCAAATGATTCGAAATCAAGAGAGTCCAAAAGTCCATCAGCATGGAGCTTCTTCACGCGTTTGACACCAATATGACTAAGGCGGTAGTGCCACATGTAAGTGGGACTATCGTTATCAACCTTACACTTTTTGGTACTCACACTATGGACATGTGTAACATCACGTTCGTGATTCATGAAAAATAAACCATTGACTAGCGGTGCATGACCATAAAACATTTCTCTCATATAAATAGAACAACTATTATTCTCAGATTTAAATGAGTAGACATCTCGCATCAAGTGAGATCCAGATACAATGTTCATGCTCAAATCTGGTACTAAATAACAATTATTAAGGTTTAAAACTAATCCCGGAGGTAGATGTAGAGGTAGCATGCCGACGACGATCACATCGACCTTGGAACCATTCCCGGCGTGCATCGTCACCTCGTCCTTTGCCAGTCTCCGCTTGTTCCGCAGCTCCTGCTTAGAGTTACAAATGTGAGAAACTACACCGGTATCAAATACTCAGGAGCTACTACGAGTGCTGGTAAGGTACACATCAATAACAAGTATCTCACATATACCTTTTATGTTGTCGGCCTTCTTATCCGCTAAGTACTTGGGGCAGTTTCCCTTCCAGTGACTGGTACCCTTGCAATAAAAGCACTCAGTCTCAGGCTTGGGTCCATTCTTGTTCTTCTTCCTGGCAACTTGCTTACCGGGCATGGAAACAACTTTGCCATCCTTCTTGAAGTTCTTCTTACCCTTGCCTTTCTTGAAACTAGTGGCCTTATTCACCATAAACACTTGATGCTCCTTTTTGATCTTGACCTCCGCTGATTTCATCATCGAGTACAACTCAGGAATGGACTTCTCCATACCCTGCATGTTGTAGTTCATCACAAAGCTCTTGTAGCTAGGTGGAAGTGACTGGAGGATTCTGTCAATGACCGAGTCATTAGGGAGATTAACTCCCAGCTGAGTCAAGCGGTTGTGCAACCCAGACATTTTGAGTATGTGCTCACTGACAGAACTATTCTCCTCCATCTTACAGCTAAAGAACTTGTCGGAGACGTCATATCTCTCGACCCGGGCATGAGCTTGGAAAACCAATTTTCAGCTCTTGGAACATCTCATATGCTCCCTGTTGCTCAAAATGCTTTTCGAGCCCTGGTTCTAAACTGTAGAGCATGCCGCACTGAACCAGGGAGTAATCATCACAGCGTGACTGCCAAGCGTTCGTAACGTCTTGGTCCGCTGGGAAAATGGGTGGGTCACCTAGCGGTGCATCAAGGACATACAATGTTTTGGAAGCTATGAGGATGATCCTCAAGCTACGAACCCAGTCCGCATAGTTGCTTCCATCATATTTCAGCTTGGTTTTCTCTAGGAACACGTTGAAGTTGAGGGTGACATTAGTGTTGGCCATTGGATCTACAATATAGATTGTAAAGACAATTTTAGACTAAGTTCATGATAATTAAGTTCACATAATCAAAATGAACTCCCACTTAGATAGACATCTCTCTGGTCATCCAAGTGACACATGATCCATGTCAACTAGCCCATGTTCGATCATGACGTGAGACGGACTAGTCATACATGGTGAACATCTCCATGTTGATCGTATCTTCTATATGACTCATGTTCGACCTTTCGGCCTTCCGTGTTCTGAGGCCATGTCTGTACATGCTAGGCTCGTCAAGTCAACCTAAATGTTTCGCGTGTGTAAATCTGGCTTACACCCGTTGTATGCGAACGTTAGAACCTATCACACCCGTTCATCATGTGGTTCTTCGGAACCACGATCCTTAGCAACGGTGCACAGTTAGGGTGAACACCTTTCTTGAAATTTTATTGAGAGATCATCTTATTTACTAGCGTCGTTCTAAGCAAATAAGATGTAAACATGATAAACATCACATGCAATCAATATAGTGACATGATATGGCCAATATCATCTTGCTCCTTTGATCTCCATCTTCGGGGCACCATGATCTCCATCATCATGTCTTCATGAAGTTTTCTCGCTAACTATTACTTCTACTACTATGGCTAACATTTAGCAATAAAGTAAATTAATTACATGGCGTTTATTATTGACACGCAGGTCATACAATAAAATAAGACAACTCCTATGGCTCCTGCCGGTTGTCATACTCATCGACATGCAAGTCGTGAATCCTATTACAAGAACATGATCAATCTCATACATCACAATGCGTCACATCACATCCTTTGGCCATATCACATCACAAGGCATATGCTGCAAAAACAAGTTAGACGTCCTCTAATTTGTAGTTGCAAATTTTTACGTGGCTGCTATAGGTTTCTAGCAAGAACGTTTCTTACCTACACCAAAACCACAACGTGATATGCCAATTGCTATTTACCCTTCATAAGGACCCTTTTCATCGAATCCAATCCAACTACGGTGGGAGAGACAGACACCCGCTATCCACCTTATGCAACAAGTGCATGTCAGGCGGTGGAACCGGTCTCACGTAAGCGTACGTGTAAAGTCGGTCCGGGCCGCTTCATCCCACAATACTGCCAAATCAAGATAAGACTAGTATTGGTAAGCAAATTAACAAGATCGGCACCCACAACAACTTTGTGTTCTACTCGTGCATAGATTCTACGCATAGACCTAGCTCATGATGCCACTGTTGGGAGACGTAGTAGTAAATCAAAAAAATTCCTACGTGTTCACCAAGATCTATCTATGGAGAAACCAGCAACGAGTAAGGGGAGAGTGCATCTTCATACCTTTGAAGATCGCTAAGCGAAAGCGTTACAAGAACGCGGTTGGTGGAGTTGTACTTGTAGCGATTCAGATCGCGGTGGATTCCGATCTTAGCGCCGAACAACGGTGCCTCCGCCTTCAACACACGTGCAGCCCGGTGACATCTCCTACGCCTTGATCCAGAAAGGAGGAAGGAGAGGTTGAGGGAGAGCTCCGGCAGCACGAAGACATGGTGACGGTGGAGCTGTGTGGTCTCAGGCAGGGCTTCGCCAAGCACTACGGAGAACGAGGAGTAGGCGAAGTAGGGCTGAGCCAAGAGGGATAGAGAGTCATGTGTCTGGCAGCCCCAAAACCCTCCACTATATATAGGAGGAGGGGTAGGAAGGGCGCAGCCCTAGGGTTCCCACCCTAGGGGCTGCGGCCGGCCCAAGATGGCCATCTTGCCGATGGCCACAAAGGGAGAGGGGGAGGGCACAACCCTAGGTGGGCCTTAGGCCCATCTGGGTCTAGGGTTTCTGCTCCCTCCCACCTTTCCTGCGCCTTGAGCCAGGGTGGAGGGTGCACTAGCCCACTCTGGGGCTGGTCCCTTCCACTCTTGGCCCATGCAGCCCTCTGGGGCTGGTGGCCCCACTTGGTGGACCCCCGGAACCCTTTCGGTGGTCCCGGTACGTTACCGGTGATGCCCAAAACTCTTCCAGTGACCAAAACCTCACTTCCTATATATGAATCTTTACCTCTGGACCATTCCGAAACTCCTCGTGATGTCCAGGATCTCATCCGGGACTCTAAACAACCTTCGGTAACCACGTACACTATTCCCTATAACCCTAGCGTCATCGAACCTTAAGTGTGTAGACCCTACAGGTTCGGGAGCCACGTAGACATGACCGAGACACCTCTTCGGTCAATAACCAACAGCGGGACCTGGATACCCATGTTGGCTCCCACATGCTCGATGATGATCTCATCAGATGAACCACGATGTCAGGGATTCAATCAATCCCGTATGCAATTCCCTTTGTCGATCGGTATGATACTTGCCCGAGATTCGATCGTCGGTATCCCTATAGCTTGTTCAATCTCGTTACTAGCAAGTCTCTTTACTCGTTCTGTAACACATCATCCCGTGGGTAACCCATTAGTCACATTGAGCTCATTATGATGATGTCTTACCGAGTGGGCCCAGAGATACCTCTCCGTCACACGGAGTGACAAATCCCAGTCTCGATTCGTGCCAACCCAACAAACACTTTCGGAGATACCTGTAGTGTACCTTTATAGCCACCCAGTTACGTTGTGACATTTAGCACACCCAAAGCATTCCTACGGTATCCGGGAGTTGCACAATCTCATGGTCTAAGGAAATGATAGTTGACATTAGAAAAGCTTTAGCAGATGAACTACACGATCTTGTGCTATGCTTAGGATTGGGTCTTGTCCATCACATCATTCTCCTAATGATGTGATCCTGTTATCAACGATATCCAATGTCCATGGTCATGAAACCATGACCATCTATTAATCAACGAGCTAGCCAACTAGAGGCTCACTAGGGACATGTTGTGGTCTATGTATTCACACATGCATTATGCTTCCCGGTTAACACAGTTATAGCATGAAAAATAGACAATTATCATGAACAAGGAATACAATAATAACCATTTTATTATTGCCTTTAGGGAATATTTCCAAAACCTTCCGCCAGAGGCGATCACTGATAGAGTTCTTCAATCATTGCCACCAAGCTACAAGAGGTTCGTGCTGAACTATAACATGCACGGGATGAACAAGTCAGTCGCCGAGCTCTTTGTGATGCTAAAAGTTGCTGAGTCTGAAATCCAGAAAGAACATCTAGTGTTTATGGTTAATAAAACCACTAGTTTAAATAAGAATGGAAAGGGCAAGAAGGCTAACTCCAAGAAGGGTGGCAAAGCAGTTGCTCCTCCCGTGAAGAAACCCAAGGCTAGACCCAAGCCAGAAACTGAGTGCTTTCATTGCAAGGGAGCTGGTCACTAGAAGCGGAACTGCCCCAAGTATCTAGCTGACAAGAAGATGGACAACAACAAACAAGGAATATAGGATATACATGTTATTGATGTGTACCTTACTAGCTCTCGTTGTAGTGCCTGGGTATTTGATACCGGATCGGTTGCTCACATTTGCAACTCAAAACAGGAACTACGGAATAGATAAAGGCTGGCGAAGGACGAAGTGACGATGCGCATGGGAAATGGTTCCAAGGTTGATGTGATTGCCGTCGGAACGCTCTTTCTTCGATTACCATTGGGATTAGTGATGAACCTGAATAATTGTTATTTAGTGCCTGCGTTAAGCATGAACCTTATATCTGGATCTTGTTTATTGCAAGACGGTTACTCATTTAAATAAGAAATAATGGTTGTTATATTTATGTGAGTAATATCTGTTATGGACATGCACCCAATGTCAGGGGTTTATTCTTATTAAATTTCGATAGTGATGATACACAAGTTCATAGCATTGATGCCAAAAGATGTAGAGTTGATAATGATAGTACCACTTTCTTGTGGCACCGCCGTTTGGGTCATATTGGTGTAACACGCATGAGGAAGCTCCATGCTGATGGAATTTTGGAGTCACTTGATTTTGAATCACTTGACACATGTGAACCATGCCTCATGGGCAAGATGACTAAGACACCGTTCTCTGGAACAATGGAACGGGCGAGTGATTTGTTGGAAATCATACATACTGATGTGTGCGGTCCAATGAACATTGAGGCGCGCGGTGGATATCGTTATTTTCTCACCTTCACTGATGACTTAAGTAGATATGGGTATATTTACTTAATGAAACACAAGTCTGAAACATTTGAAAAGTTCAAGCAATTTCAGAGTGAAGTTGAGAATCATCGTAACAAGAAGATTAAATTCATGCGATTTGATCGAGGATGAGAATATCTGAGTTATGAGTTTGGCAGTCACTTAAGACAGTGTGGAATTGTTTCACAATTGACACTGCCTCGAACACCACAACCTAATGGTGTGTCCAAACATCGTAATCGAACCTTATTAGACATGGTGCGTTCTATGATGTCTCTTGCCGGTTTGCCACTATCGTTTTGGGGTTATGCATTAGAGACAGCTGCATTCACTTTAAATAGGGCACCATCAAAATCCGTTGAGATGATGCCAGATGAACTGTGGTTTGGCAAGAAGCCAAAGTTGTCGTTTCTTAAAGTTTGGGGATGTGATGCTTATGTCAAAAAGCTTCAGCCTGAAAAGCCGGAACCCAAAGCAGAGAAATGTGTCTTCATAGGATACCCAAAAGAGATAGTTGGGTATGCCTTCTATCTCAGATCCAAAGGCAAAGTTTTTGTCGCTAAAAATGGAACATTTCTTGAGAAAGAGTTTCTCTCGAAAGAATTGAGTGGGAGGAAAATAGAACTTGATGAGGTTATTGAACCTTTACTTCAACCAGAGAGTAGTGCAGCGCAGAAAGATGTTTCTGTGGAGCCAACGACCATTGAAGAGGAAGTTAATGATGATGATCATGAAACTTCAGATCAAGTTGCTATTAAACCTCGTAGGTCGACAAGGGCGCGTACTGCTCCTGAGTGGTATGGCAACTCTGTCTTGGAGGTCATGTTGTTAGACAACAATGAACCTACGAGCTATGGAGGAGCAATGATGGGCCTGGATTCCGAGAAATGGTTAGAGGCCATGAAATCCGAGATGGGATCCATGTATGGAAACAAAGTGTGGACTTTGGAAGTATTACGTGAAGGGCGAAAGGCCATTCAAAATAAATGGATCTTTAAGTAGAAGACGAACACAGACGGTAATGTCACCATCTATAAAGCTCTACTTGTGGCAAAGGGTTTTTCACAAGTTCGAGGAGTTGACTACGATGAGACCTTCTCACCCGTAGCGATGCTTAAGTCCGTCAGAATCATGTTAGCAATAGCTGCATATTTCAACTATGAAATTTGGCAGATGGACGTCAAAACAACGTTCCTTAATGGTTTCCTTGAGGAAGAGTTGTATATGATGCAATCGGAAGGTTTTGTCTATCCAGAGAATGCTGACAAAGTTTGCAAACTCCAGCGATCCATTTATGGACTGGTGCAAGCATCTCGGAGTTGGAATAAGAGCTTTGATGAGGTGATCAAAACGTTTGGGTTTATACAAGTTTATGGAGAAGCTTGTATTTACAAGAAAGTGAGTGGGAGCTCTATAGTGTTTCTAATATTATATGTGGATGACATATTGCTGATTGGAAACAATATAGAAATGCTGGAAAGCGTGAAGGAATATTTGAACAAGAGTTTTTCAATGAAGGACCTAGGAGAAGTTGCTTTCATATTAGGCATTAAGATCTATAGAGATAGATCGAGATGCTTGATAGCACTTTCACAAAGCACATACCTTGATAATGTTTTGAAGAAGTTCAAAATGGATCAGTCCAAGAAGGGGTTCTTGCCTGTGTTACAAGGTGTGAAGTTGAGTAAGACTCAATGCCCAGTGACTGCAGAAGATAGAGAGAAGATGAGTGTCATCCCCTATGCTTCGGTCATAGGCTCTATCATATATGCAATGCTCTGCACAAGAACCGATGTCAGCCTTGCCATAAGTATGGCCGGAAGGTTTCAAAGTGATCCTAGAATGGAGCACTGAATGGTGGTCAATAATATCCTTAAGTACCTGAAAAGGACTAAGAAAATGTTTCTCGTTTATGGAGGTGATCAAGAGCTCGTCGTAAAGGGTTACGTCGATGCAAGCTTTGACACTGATTCGGATGACTCTAAGTCGCAAACCGGATACGTATTTATTCTCAACGGAGGAGCGGTAAGCTGGTGCAGTCCAAGCAAAGCATGGTAGCCGATTCTACATGCGAAGCAGAGTACATCGCAGCCTCGGAGGACGCGAAGGAAGGTGTCTGGATGAAGCAGTTCATGACAGATCTTGGAGTAGTGCACAGTGCACTAGATCCAGTGACTCTGTTCTGTGACAACACTGGTGCCATTGCTCTGGCCAAGGAACCAAGGTTTCACAAGAGGACCAGACAATAAAGCGACGCTTCAATTCCATCCGCGATTACATTAAGGAGAAGGACAAAAATATTTGCAAAGTGCACACAGATCTGAATGTTGCAAACCCGTTGACAAAACCTCTTCAAAGGGCTAAACATGATCAACACCAGAACTGCATGGGTGTTCGATTCATTACAATGTAAATCACATAGTGATGTGAACTAGATTATTGACTCTAGTGCAACTGGGAGACTGTTGGAAATATGCCCTAGAGGCAATAAATAAAGTGTTTACTATTATATTTCCATGTTTTTGATTGTTTATTATCCATGCTATAATTGTATTGATTGGAAACACATTGCATGTGTGGATATATAGACAACACTTTGTCCCTAGTGTGCCTCTAGTAAAATAGCTTGTTGATCAAAGATGGTCAAGGTTTCCTAGCCATTGACATGAGATGTCACTTGATAACAGGATCACATCATTAGGAGAATGATGGGGTGGACAAGACCCAAACTATAAACATAGCTTATGATCGTGTCAGTTTATTGCTACAGTTTTCTGCATGTCAAGTATATGTTCCTACAACCATGAGATCATGCAACTCACTGACACCGGAGGAGTGCCTTGTGTGTATCAAACGTCGCAACATAACTGGGTGACTATGAAGGTGCTCTACAGGTATCTCCGAGGGTGTCTGCTAGGTTGGCATGGATCAACACTGGGATTTGTTACTCCGTGTAACGGAGAGGTATCTTAGGGCCCACTCGGTAATACAACATCACAATAAGACTTGCAAGCAATGTGACTAAGTGTTATCCACGGGATCTTGTATTACGGAACGAGTAAAAAGAGACTTGCCGGTAACGAGGTTGAACTAGGTATGGAGATACCGACGATCGAATCTCGGGCAAGTAACATACCGAAGAACAAAGGGAACATCATACGGGATTAACTGAATCCTTGACATAGAGGTTCGACCGATAAAGATCTTCATAGAATATATAGGAATCAATATGGGCATCTACGTCCCGCTATTGGTTATTGACCGGAGAGGTGTCTCGGTCATGTCTACACAGTTCTCAAACCCGCAGGGTCTGCACACGTAAGGTTCGGTAACGTTTCGATAGTATAGAGTTATGTATGGTGTTGACCGAAGGTTGTTCGGAGGCCCGAATGAGATCCTGGACGTCATGAGGAGCTCCGGAATGGTCCTGAGGTAAAGATTGATATATATAGGAAAGTGGTGTTTGAACGCCGGAAAAGTTTCGGGCATTTCCGGCAGTGTACCGGGAGTAACGAATAGGTTCCTGGGACCACCAAGTGGCACCCACATACCCCAAGGGGCCACATGGGCCTTAGAGGTGGCGCACCAGGGCTGGGCAGCCAACCCAAAAGGCCCTATGCGCATAGGGAAGGAGGAAGAGTAGGGGCTAAGTAGGGAAAGGAGTCGCCTTCGGCCAAAGCCATCCTTGTAGTAGGGGCAAGGTTGCCTCCTCTCCCCTCCCTCCTATATATATTAGAGGATTTTGAGGGCAGCCCTATAACCCTAATTGCCACGTGATGCCCTCTTCTTCCTCTAGATCGTTTTATCCTCTAGATCTGTTTTTAGCGGTACTTAGGCGAAGCCCTGCTAGAATTGCTCCACCACCATCGCCGCAACGCCGTCGCGCTGCCGGAGAACTCGTCTACCTCTCTTCTCCCTCTTACTAGATCAAGAAGGCGGAGATCTTCATCGAGCTGCACGTGTGTTGAACACGAAGGTGCCGTCCGTTCGCTACTTGATCGGGAGTTCGTGGGACGGCTTGCAATTTGGATCGCGAAGACGTACCACTCATAAACCGCGTTCTTTAACGCTTCCTCTTAGCGATCTACAAGGGTACGTAGATCCAATCTCTCCTTGCATAGATGCTCATCTCCTAGATTGATCTTGGTGAAGCTTAGGAATTTTTTTATTTCCCATGCAACGTTCTCCAACAATGATGAGCGGCGATGTCGATGAAGAACCACTCCTAATTAGCCGAAACACCTTAGGAAGTGGCAGGCTTGTGACTCAAAATCTCAAATGCAAATGGGTTGCGGAAGAAAATGGGCGAAAGAGCAAATGAACAAAACTGGAAAAAATTGGGAGTTAGCGGTACATTGGGGTAGCTGGTTGTACCGCTCCATGAAATCCTGGAAATTAGCGGTTGAACCGGTCGCTTGGGCGGTTGTACCGCTCCTGTGGACTACTGGTTGTACCAGTGGACTGGGAGGTTGTACCGCTCGAGGAAAAACTACAGCTTCGAGATCGTGGGAAAAGTAAAATTTGGTCTATTTTGCGGAGGAAAATGATGGGGATGATGGGGAAAAGCCGGATCCACTTGTTCACTGCTGAATCCACAGATCACAAACAACAAAATCTTCTCAAATCCAACGAATCCAAGAAAATTTGGTATGGCTATTTTTGTGGGGATTTTCTAAATTAGGTCAAAACAAAGCAAAAATGGCTAGAAAACGGTGGGGGGCTCCAAATTCGTGATCAACGTGGCTCGTGATCATAATTTTAAATAGCGAAGATAGCATCGCTATTGTGCCCGTTTTAAAATTATAGTGTTTTTATAAATCCGCTACGTGTACATAGCTTGTTTCTTATGGGCAAGAAAATATTTTTCAAAGAAGTGATTAATCATATCCTGGGGGCTACGTACACAACCAGGAGCAAGAGAATTAAACCATATCTTAGCACCACCCTTTAACGAGAAAGGAAACAACTTAAGGATATAATAATAACGAATTTTTTCCTAATGAGTAAATAGGGTGTCTATATCATTCAGTTTAGTAAGATGCGCCACAACAGTTTCAGATTCATAAGCATGGAAAGGATCAGATTCAACCAAAGTAATTAACTCAGGGTCGACAGCAAATTCATAATCCTTATCGGTAACAAAGATAGGTGAAGTAGCAAACTTAGGATCATATTTCATTCTAGCATTCAAAGATTTTTCTTTCCACTTGCATAGTAATTTCTTAAGATCCTCTCTATCATTACAAGCAAGAAAGTCCCTAGTTATCTCTCCTTCCATAATTTAACCCTCGGGAATATCAGGAAATTCATATCTAGGAGAGCTAGGTCTAGCAGGTGTCTCAAAGTGTCCAGTTTCAATAATTTCACCAGTTTCAGAAGTATCATAATGTTCAGCATTGGCTCTAGCAATTTGTTCATCAATAAATTCACCCAGTGGTACATTATTATCAAGCAAAGTATCATTATAAGCATCATGCATAGAAGAAGTGGCATCATCAATTACTTGCGACATATCAGAATTACTAGCAGGTGGTGGTGTCGCAAACTTACTCATAACAAAAGGTGAACCAAGTACAGAGCTAGATGACAGTTCCTTACCTCCCCTCATAGTCGAGGAATAGATCTTGGTTTTTGGATCTTTCAGATTCTTCATAGTGATCAACAGATATAAATCCAAAGTGACTTAGAGAATAGAGCTATGCTCCCCGGCAACGGCGCTAGAAAAAGGTCTTGATAACCCACAAGTATAGGGGATCGCAACAGTTTTCGAGGGTAGAGTATTCAACCCAAGCTTATTGATTCGACACAAGGGGAGCCAAAGAATATTCTCAAGTATTCGCAGCTGAGTTGTCAATTCAACCACACCTGAAAGACTTAATATCTGTAGCAAAGTATTCAGTAGCAAAGTAGTATAGAAGTAACGGTAACGGTAGCAAAAGTAATAGTAGCAGTTTGTAGTGATTGTAACAGTAACAGCGGAGAAGTAACTTAACAAGGATCAATATGTGGAAAGCTCGTAGGCAATGGATCGCTGATGGATAATTATGTTGGATGCAATTCATCATGCAACAGTTATAACATAGGGTGACACAGAACTAGCTCCAATTCATCAATGTAATATAGGCATGTATTCCATATATAGTCATACGTGCTTATGGAAAAGAACTTGCATGACATGTTTTGTCCTATGCTCCCGTGGTAGCAGGGTCCCAATGGAAACTAAGGGATATTAAGGCCTCCTTTTAATAGAGAACCAGACCAAAGCATTAGCACTTAGTGAATACATGAACTCCTCAAACTACGGTAATCACTGGAAAGAATCCCAGTTATTGTCACCCTGGGGGATGCGGATCATAACTCGTAACATGTGTCTACAACTTGCAACATAGGATCAAGAACACATATATATTCATGAAACATAATAGGTTCAGATTTGAAATCATGGCACTCGGGCCCTAGTGACAAGCATTAAGCATAGCAAAGTCATAGCAACATCAATCTCAGAACATAATGGATACTAGGGATCAAACCCTAACAAAACTAACTCGATTACATGATAAATCTCATCCAACCCATCACCGTCCAACAAGCCTACGATGGGATTACTCATGAACAACGGAGAGCATCATGGAATTAGTGATGAAGGATGGTTGGTGATGACGATGGCGTCGATTTTCCCTCTCTGGAGCCCAAAACGGACTCCAGATCTGGTCTCCCAAGGAAGAACAGGAGGTGGCGGCGGCTTCGTATCGTGAAACGCGATGAACTCTTCTCGCTGATTTTGTCTCCACAAATAGGGTTATGTGGAGCTGGAGAATAGGTCGGAGGAGCCACGAGGGCCCAACAAGCCTGCTTGACACGGCCAGGGGGGTGGCCGCACCTAGCAGGCTTGTGGCCTGCAGGTGGCCCCCCTCTGATTACTTCTTGCGCCATTATTTTTTATTAATTCCAAAAATATTCTCCGTAAATTTTCAAGATGATCCAAGAACTTTTATTTCTACACGAAAATAACGCCAAGGCAATTCTAGTGAAAACAGTGTCAGTACGGGTCAGTTCCATTGAAATCATGCAAATTAGAGTCCAAAACAAGGGTAAAAGGGTTCGGAAAAGTGGATACGATGGAGACGTATCAAGATCCAATCTTGGAGCCTTTTTCGGTAGTCTGCCGGAGGGGGTTTCGATCACGGAGGGCATCTATATCAACTCTATTGCCCCTCCGATGACGCGTTAGTAGTCCACCAGAGACCTACGGGTCCATAGCTAGTAGCTAGATGGCTTCTTCTCTCTCTTTGACCTTCAATACCATGTTCTTCATGATCTTCATGGAGATCTATTCGATGTAATCCTCTTTTGTGGTGTATTTGTCAAGATCCGATGAATTGTGAGTTTATGTTCAGATTATACATGAATCTTATTTGAATCTTCTCTGAATTCTTATTTGCATGATTTCTTATCCTTGTAAGTCTTTTCGAGTTATTGGTTTGGTTTGGCCAACTAGATTGGTAATTCTTGCAATGGGAGAAGTGCTTGGTTTTGGGTTCAATCTTGCGGTGTCCTCAACCAGTGACATAGTAGGGGTAGCGAGGCATGTATTATATTGTTGCCATCAAGGGTAACAAGATGGGGTTTTCATCATATTCCTTGAGTTTATCCCTCTACATAATGTCATCTTTCTTAATGCGTTACTCTATTCTGCATGAACTTAATACTTTAGATGCGGGCAAGAGTCGGTCGATGTGTGGAGTAATAGTAGTAGATGCAGAATCGTTTCGGTCTACTTGATAGAGACGTGATGTCTATATGCATGATCATTGCCTAGGATAACTACATGATTATTCGCTTTTCTATCAATTGCTTGACAGTAATTTGTTTACCCAGCATGATATTTTGCTTCGAGAGAGAAGCCTCTGGTGAAACCCATGGCCCCTGGGTCTACTTTCCATAATATACTTTCAGATCTATAAACCAAAAATACCAAAAATACTTTGCTGCAATTTATTTACCTTTTACTTTTCGTTCTCGTTTACATCTATCTCTATCAGATCTAATCCTTGCAAATAACCGTGAAGGGATTGACAAACCCTTTATAGCGTTGGGTGCAAGAGTTTGATTATTTGTGTAGGTGCATCCATTGGTGACTTGCTTGTTCCTCCTACTGGATTGATACCTTGGTTCTCAACAACTGAGGGAAATACTTATTTACTTTGCTGCATCACCCTTTCCTCTTCAAAGGAAAACCAACGCATGCTCAAGAGGTAGCAGTAGCACCAAGAAGCTAGGGTTTGGCATCAGGGGCGAGCCTAGGAATTGATAACCGTGTATTCAAAATTTAAAAATTTTTGGAAGCCTATAGCCTTCGTTTTGGCGTGTATAACAGACTATAACAACATATTGCACTAGTTTTTATAACTATGTAAAAGTTATCGCAAGCTATATTATATTGATAAAAGATGATCATAACTTGCTACTATACAACAATAGAGGTAACAATCGTTCAACATATCATAAAAAATCTAAGATGTATAGAGAATAGAGATAGCAACTGATAAGAAATCTTACAAATTACACGATAACTTTGCGAGATAATCAAGTAGAAAGACAATTGGTCCGTGCTCAAACTAACTTACTTAGCCTTGTACTTCTGTACTGCAACCTGATGGATACTCTAAGAACAAAACGAATCCCCTGCTACCCGAATTCAGTTCAACAGTGACAGGTAAATTCAGTTAGAATACTTTGTTTGGCTGAATTCCGAGTCAAAGAATTAGTATATGTAATTAGTGATTATACCTTTAATAGCTGATTCGGTTGTGGTTTTGAATTGAATCGGTTGCTGCCCACGATGGTAACCCGCCACATACTGTAGTCTGCAAAGATAAGAACAAGCAGAACCAAATAGGGACTAGGAATCAGGGAAGACATGGATGGATTTGTCGCGCACGGTCGAGCCGCAGTCGCCATCACGCGCACTTGCAATCGATCGCCGATCAAGCGACGACAGCTTTATGCCCTGGCCACCGTGTGCTGCCGATCAGGCGAAGGGCGGTTGGCGGCTCGGGTCGCGTGCGGTGCGTAGAGAGCTGGAGAACAGGGGAAATAGACGATTTGGGCTGCAGCGATTTGGGCCATACGGGCCATGTCGTGGTGGTGAGCGGGAAAGAGACGATGTGCTGCCTCTGTTTTTGGGCAGAAATGCTTAACTAGCACGTTCTGCAGTATCAATATCATTTTTTCTTATAAAACATAGTATATATACCATATATACCTAGTTTATTGACAAAAAATAATGGGTATTCAAGTGAATACCCTTGAATTGAGCTGGGCCCGCCCCTGTTTGGCATGGGATCTGTCTAGGGCAAATCTGGGTAGGGCCAAATGGGAAAGTTGGTGGCACCATATTTTGGACATATTAGGGTCTAGAAAGAATATTTGTGGGAGAATGGATGAGTATTTTTGGTGGCTAATCTCTAGGCACTTGAGCAATCAGATCATCATATTTACGTCATCCCTTTTTAATAGTATCGGCTTTTCTACGGACTCAAGAGTGATTTCTTATAGAATGTAAAATGTAGAGTCTTCAAGCTTATTGTCAATGGGTGTTCCTTGCACCTAGGGAATCTTCTCACAATCATTTGCCAATCCATCTTTGAACTTTTCGTGTAATATACTTGGTCGAAACATTACTTCAATGAGATATATGTTGTTATTAATTACCAAAACCACCTAGGGAGAAGTTGTGCTTTCACAAACTTTCACAAAACTTTCTGTCCAAAACCCACATGTCAAATTCGGTGTCACCAACAAATCTCTATCAACCCCATCGAGTTTCACCCTAGACAGAACCCAAGAAAAACCCTAGCAACTGGGTACAACCGACGATTGTTTCGGTACAAACGAAAAGCAGCGACCAACTTACCGGTGTCTAATTGTTTAAATTCAGAATTTCTAATTTTACTTTTCGGTGCCACCGAGATACCGGGACCGCCTAGGCCAACTGAATCGGTCTCACTGAGATGTGTTATCTTTCGATCTCATCGAAATGCCAAAATTTAGGATATTTTGCACTAGTCGGTGCAACCGAGTTTATCATTCGTAGAGAAAGCACTCGGAACAAGCAAACACTTCCACCATTCATTTTCTGAGGGAGAACCACCTACTCATGTTTGAGATCAAGATCTTCCACTTCAACCATATGAATGTTGATTTCTAGCCTCCCAAAGCTGCTTTCCACCCAATCAATATCTTCTACCAAGCCAAATTTTGTGAGAGAGTGATTGAGTGTTGAGGAGACTATCTTTTGAAGCACTAGAGCAAGGAGTTCATCATCCATACCATATCCATGACCTTTTGGAGAGTGTTGATTCCTAGATTGGTTAGGTGTCGCTTGGGAGCCTCCAAATCATGTCTAGTTGAACCAAAAACTTTGTAAGGGCAAGGAGATTGCCTACTTCATGAAGATCTACCCCGAGTGAGGCCAGTCCTTCGTGGACATAAGCCTTGATAGAATAGACAAGGTTTCTTCTTCGTGGATCCAAGGTGGGTGGAGCCCTCCTTGGACTCGCACATCCGTTATCCTTCGTGGGTTAAAGTCTCTATCAACATGGATGTACGATAGCACCACCTATCGGAACCATGCTAAAATCTCTGTGTCTTCATTCTGTTTGATCTTCCTACTATGCCATCCTCTTATGTTTCTTGCAAATGTATGCTATTTATTTTTCGCCGCTCAACCTCTAGATACACATGTGTAGAAACTGTGGATGCTATTTAACTTGTGCAAAATCTGCCTAATTTTCAAGTTAACCAAAAACTGCTCATATATCTTGTTAAGTGTCTATTCACACCCCCGCTAGACGCCATTTATCGATCCCATACATCTCCTCCCACACCTCGTTCGAGGCATGGAGATCCACCTTCTGCCATGGCACCCAGCCACCTCCAACCGTGTGCTTTGTTACCCGCACGCCATATGCTTTGACAACCTTGGGTGCCGATGGCACCTGCCGAGCGACGTGATCGCTGTTGTCGACGTTGTGTATTGGGCAACTCGTCACCACCATGACATCCATATGCTCAAACCTCCCACGAAGGGAGCAGGGCGTGGCTCCTCGTGGTTATTGCGTGCCTGACCCTATCGCCTCCTCTACTGCCGTCAAGATGTCACTAAGTGTCGGCCTCCTCCCCCAAAGGGCGCTCCGGCGAGAAACATGCACCACCTCCGTCGATTGATTCCCCCGAAAGGAATCGCCATGGGGTTGGGGAGGAATGAGAGAGAGTGTGAGATGTGTGAGGGTGGAAGTGAATTAGGAAAACCAACGAAGAAATATTCGGTAGAACTCCGGTTAGAGCGACCACTCAAAAAAACGTGACATGACGACTTTGCCATTGCCAAGATCCGTGTGCTAGATCCAACGGTTCGTGGGGCATTTGCTGGTCTGGCGTTCCCAACAAGAGTTTGCCATTTTTTTAGCCTACTAAAGTTTGAGATTTATCATTTCTGAATATAAAAAAAGCAGTAGAGGAAGCCCATTCGAACTTTAATTCAGGCCAACTTCAAAACAATAAAAGGAGAACTTTGAAATCACTTGTTAGCGAATACACCTCCTCAGGTTGCAACAAGTGGCGCACTGCATGCGTGCCACTTGTCGCAACCCGGGAGTTTTTCTTTTTTTCGTAATTCCGTATTTTCAAAAAAATTTATCTCCTAAACCGTGCGTCCAAATCTTGAATCATTTTCATCGTTGGCTTTCTCGCGTCGAAATCTTCAAAACTAGATCCCATGTAGATAGGTTTTGACGAACATTCTTTTCACAAAAAAACGAATGAAAAAACCGTGCCTCACGCGATAGATAAAAAAACAGAAAACCCGTTTCCTTTTACGAGAGGCATGGGTCGTGCCTCTCGCGAAGGAAAAACCGTGTCTCTCGCGAAAGCAAAACCGTGCCTCTCGCGAAAGAGAGAGAGAGAGAGAGAGAGAGTAGAAAACACGTTTTTTCCCTTTCGGGAGAGGCACGCCCGTGCCTCTCGCGATAGCAAAATCGTGCCTCTCGGGAAAGCAAAACCGTGCCTCTCGCGAAAAAAAGAGCAAAAAACGCGTTTTTTTCCTTCCGAGAGGCATGGCCGTGCCTCTCGCGAAGGCAAAACTGTGCCTTTCGCGAAACCAAAATTGTGCCTCTCGCAAAAAAACCCAGAAAACATGTTTTCCCCCTTTCCGAGAGGCACGACACGAAAGCAAAACCGTGCCTCTCGCGAAAGCCGAACCGCGCCTCTCGCAAAAAAACAGAAAACATGTTTTTTCGCGTAAAAAATAGAAAACACGTTTTTTCGCGTAATTTTTTCGTGCAAAAGCTACGAAAGACCGGTGAAAAACCGAAACACCAAAAAATCCGAAAAAAAACCACTCCAAAAAGTCGAAAACGCGTGCGAAAAAAAGAAGAACAAAATTCGAAGAAAACGGTCACAACGCGACACGTGGCGACGACTAAAAACACATCAAGTAACGACACGTGAGAGCGATCGTTAAAACGCTTGTGAGGAAATGTTTGCTAACTAGTTGCTCCCAAAGAACTTTAACCCAACCCAAGCTTTCTTAGGCCTTGTTCTCCCATAGCAGTAACGCTCAAGAAACGGCCCATGTAGGCCCAGGAACGAACCCCTTCCCGCGCCTTCGCCCTAATTCGTTGCCCTCATCCCGCCAACCGCCCTGCATCTGCCGCTCCGGCGAAACCGCGAGTCGCCATGGACGACGAAGAGACGGGCGACGCACGCGACGAGACCTTCCATCCGGTGAGCTCACCCTCTCTTCAGTCCCTCCATACGATGTGCCCGTTTCTCTTGCCTTTTTGTTCTTCCGGATGCTGGATTTTAAGAGCCGTCGTGGCCTGAGCAGGATCTGATCCAGGCTATATTCAAGCTCGTGTGGAGCCGGAGGGCCGACAGGGGCGGCGCCGTAGACGAGGCCGTAGACGTCGAGGTGATTCCGTCCGCGGTCCAATCTAATCTCAGATGCTTAATTTTTCTGTTCCTTTACCCCCAACCCGCCAAAAAAACTGTTGTTTCTCTTTTCTTTTTTGCTATGGTATATCAGATGAGAATGTTTCGGTTTTTAATTGGCAGCCTGCTGCGGAGACGTCAAGGAGGAACCGGAGTACCTCTGGTAAGTAAATGGTGTTTTCTATCTAAGATGATAAACAATGCTTTGTTCTTGGAAGTTCAGTAGCACTGTCGACTGTCGATTCTGCGGGCACCTGCAAATTAAACTGAAGGAATCCTTCGGTCCTTCCTACTCCGATTTAGGTGTCTCAGTTGCCACAGTTTTCGTGCATGTTGCAGCCATCTGTGCCAGTTTTTGCCCATACTATGTTCATATTGACGCATTACCATGTTCACTGTTCGATTGTTCATCAACCCCTTGATCGAAAGAGGAAAAAAAACTAAAACATATGAATTTCTGCCATTAGGTTCCTTTGGATAACTCAAACCTAAGATATCAAAATGATGTCCCACAGAAGCCTTCCTGCAGGGTGTTCATGATGCTCTGTTTGTTTAATTTGTGCAGCTAATGCAAGTGCACTTCAAGTGAGCTGCGAACTTCTTCGGATGTTTGTCGCAGGTCTGTATATTGACGAAAAATATCGCACCACCTCATGCTAGCAACAAGTAACATTTGATTCCACTTATGCAGTTAAACTCTGAATTCTTTGTTGCAGAGGCTGTCCAGCGCTGTGCTGTTATCGCTGAAGCAGAGGGGACGACCACAATTGAGCCCACCCACCTGGAGCGCGTCTTGCCACAGCTTCTTCTGGACTTCTAGCTAGCCTTCTTGGTATCTGGCTCGGACACAGATGGATAGCCAAATTGCCTCAAGCAATCCATATAATCTTGTAGTAGTAATGAGATTGTTGTTTGCGTAAGCATCTCTATGCTTGCTTGCTTAGTCACCCTAGCAAACCGGTCTTGTTAAATAACACTGCTGCCCTGATTCACAAGTCTGAAATTTGGGGTTTTGTTCCACAAGTCTGCAGCCAATTCGTACAATTTTTTCCCGTGGACTTTTACGGGCCTCGTAAAATCCTCCGGCCTGCGAGCAGCAGAGCACGCGCTACGTGTGACTAGACTGCCTGTGGAAGAAAGAAAGAGTGGTCTCTGGATGCGTACGGCGCAGCCACGCTAGGACTGGAAAGATCGGCGGCGCGACCACCTGTCGAGACGAGGATCCCCCGCGCCGCCACGGCGGCCGAGCTCCCCACACCTGTTCGCCTCGCGCACCTCCTCCGCTTTATAGCAGAAGTCCACGCGTCCGCGACATGTCCCTCGCCGCCGCAGCGTCCGCCTCGGCCTCCCCGTCGTCGTCCCGCTTCCTGTTGCCCTCCACGGCCGCCCGCCGCCGGTTCCTACACCACCTCCTCGCCGCGCCCGCGCCCCCGAGGCCGCCGCAGCTTAGGCGCTGCTCCCCGTACCACTGGATGGCGGTACGCCCTACCCTCTTGTTTGTTGTACTGCCATCGAATCGTTCATGACTGTTTGGCGATTGCTGCGGCAAATTGATTAATTAGGAACTTGAACCCTCGAGTTTAAGCCGATTTAGTAGAGCTGAGTCGCACGTTTAGACTCGAGAGTGATTTGGGAATCACTAGCATATACTAGTTGTTCCCGGGGAATTTAGGGCGATATTTATGAACTCAGCTCCTAGCAGGTCCAACTACGAGTGAAGCCATGGCGCCCAAAAATTCACATACTGTTGAAAGCGTGGCACCTTGGGTGTCGAAAGATAGGTTAGATTTGGACCTAACTATGCTGTAACTAGGCATTATGCACCCACAAACACTTCTTTTTTCGAAACGCGGCATCACGATATGTAATATGCAGGTACTCCCTAGTGATCTAAACACTCTTCTATTTCTCTACGGAGGGAGTACTTTCCCTAGTGATTTAAACACTCTTATATTTCTTTACGGAGGAAGGAAGTACTTTTTCTGGATACTGTGAATGTTCTGATGAGGCACATAGTGATGACAAAGTACCGTACCTATGAGAGATACATCTCAGCTTGTGTTACTTAACTTGCAGCAATTTTGGACTGAAGGATCACTGGAAAAGAACAACGCTCTGGTTGAATACCTGAAGCAGTATGGCATCGTTCGAACGGACAAAGTGGCAGAAGTTATGGAAACCATCGACAGAGCCTTATTTGTACCAGAGGGCTTTACCCCTTACATTGACAGTCCTATGCCTATTGGTTACAATGCAACAATATCTGCTCCTCACATGCATGCAACCTGCTTAGAACTGCTGAAGGATCATTTACAGCCAGGCATGCATGCTCTAGACGTTGGATCAGGTTTGTTGCTGCTGACAGCATGATACTATGTCTCTCTGTTGGTGCCTTCAGACGATACACTTCAGTATCTGTATCTGTATAATCAACTTTATCAAACTGACATTTTGTCCTGAGTACTGCCATCTTCCTGTATTCCTATCACAGGCAGTGGCTACCTGACAGCTTGTTTTGCAATGATGGTCGGACCGGAAGGTCGCGCAGTGGGGATTGAACACATTCCTGAACTTGTTGCTTCTTCTACTGAAAATGTTGAACGGAGTGCTGCAGAAGCACTACTGAAGGACGGATCACTCTCTTTTCATGTTTCAGGTATGCTTGTCCATTTGGCTATAGTATATCGAGCAATTCACCCATATGCATATACTATGATAAAGCAATATTTCTGTGCAAGTCCAAATCATCTAGAGCTTAAGTTGTCTTATTTGCAACTCTCAAAACTACAGACGGAAGACTTGGCTGGCCGGATGCGGCGCCGTACGATGCTATTCATGTGGGCGCGGCGGCACCTGTGATCCCTCGGCCGCTGCTGGAGCAGCTGAAGCCTGGCGGGCGCATGGTCATACCCGTAGGCACATACTCTCAGGACCTGCAGGTGATCGACAAGAGCGCCGACGGATCCACCAGCGTCCGCAACGATGCCTCCGTCCGATACGTCCCTCTGACCAGCCGATCTGCTCAGCTGCAGGACAACTGAGATGAGATCCTTCGCTCTGGATCTCGAAATGAATGTATATATATATATATGACCGTCTTCAATCTTGTCTACCAATGTGGCGTCTGATGTTTTAGATGGTTTGGGTTTGTAATGCTTACCGCTGGTCGATGTTGCTTAGAATATGTGAATACGTGTTGTGTGTGATAAGTTTGGAAATCGCAGCGTTTGTTTGGCCTTTTTACGGCATGATTTGTTGGGGTTTAATTTCAGTTCAGGTGTAGTTTCTCAACTTGAGATAACGATGCAGCATTAGAATTTGACTGCTCATGTAGGTTGGTCATACATGTGCAACGAACGTATCGCTGATCCCAAGCTATATCTGGAGCCGACCGATAATCTAGTTTAAATCTGAACACAAAAGTAACAAACGACCGATAAATCTAGTTTGAACTTTGAACACAAAAGTAACAAACGGCGTGATCTCGTATTCTGGTAGATCGGATGAAATCAGTTATATTATTTTTTAGAACGAAATCAGTTCTAGTGTGATTGTGTGAACAGTCCGATGGCCGGCCGGCGGGCGGGCTTAGGAGCTCCAGTCGGGGCCCAAGTATCTGCTGTTGGGCTTCCTTGTTCTTGGTTCCCTTCGTCCGGATCCTTCCACTCCGGCCGTCGAGCCTCCACGCGGTCTCGACTCGGAGCTCTCGAGCTCCTCCACGGCCGGCAGCGAGCCCATACGGCGCATGAAAGCGGCGAACTCCGCGGCCTGCGTCCTCAGCCTGGCGACGGACGCGGCGTGCCTGCGGAGCGGCTCCACGAGCTTCTCAGCGCCCGGCTTACCCACAAACGCCGCGGCCGTGTGCTCGGCGTCCTCCGCCTCCTTCGCCGCCCTGTCGAGCAGCCGGAGGGCGGTCTCCTCGGCGAGCGCGATCGCGGCGGCGAACTCCCTCGTGGGCACCAGCTTACCCGCCGCAAGGTCCGCCTCGGCGACGGCGGCGACCAGCCGCAGGATCTCTGCCCCCCCGGTGAATTCCTTCTCTCCCTTCGCGAATCTCCGCACAGCTTTCTCCCACGCCATCGTCGGACGGATCATGCTGCTCGTCCTGATTATATAACTCGTAATACGCAGTGATGTATCGACGGACTACACGGTGTTGGTTGGCAATGCGACCGATGGTGCGAACGAGCTTGGACGCTCGCCCCCTGCTGGCTTATATGATGATCGAGCACTCCGACTGTCCGGGGGAGCGCAGCGCGTACGTGTACCGTATACGAGTCGATTTTTTTTTTCCATCGAACTCTAGGGATTTTATTACTGAGGTAGGCTTCGGTACACCCCTAACGTATAAGGGTATTATGGACATACGGTGCTTAACGTATCTCGTGGCGTATGCGGCGTGCGCATACACGTACAGCCGAGCGCACGGCTCGAGCCGATACGGCCGACTCGCATCTATCTTGCGCCCCTCGTGCGAAAAAAAAGCTACGACCTAGCTGATCGCCGCCCCGTCCGGCCGATCGCCGCCCTTCCCCGCCGATCGGCGACCACGATCAGGCTGCCCATTCCAACGTCGTCCCGTCCGGCCGATCGCCGCCATTCACCGCCGATCGCCGACCACCTCAGTTTTTTCCTCGTCTTCACCCGGGATCTGGCCACCGTGGACATAGTTGGAGTCGCCACCGTACGCGATCTGGCCTCCGTGTAGGTCGTCGCGGTAACGTGGGCTACGCGGACGCCGTTGCCGTCCGCAACGGCGTGATCAACCTTCGTGCACCTCCTTCGCCGTCTCCAACGACGTGATCTACCTCCGGGCACGTCCTGGCCGTCCGCAGGTAGGCCGGAGTGCACGTACCTGAACGCCTTGCCGCCGGACATTGGGACCCGCCAACGTCCTGGTTTGTCATGTAAGCCGTCTAGTTTGGTCAAAAAAATTAATAGCTGTAAATAATTATTTACAATCATTATTTAAATGTTACAATGTTGGTAGTGAGGTCATTTAATGAAGAAAGAAACTGGATTTACGGATGCGTTCTTGGAGACGAGTGAGTGGTATGGTAGCGATAGTGTTGATCATACGAATGATGATGGAAGTAAAAATGATGATGATAGCAGCGACAATGAATCCTGGTCGTCATACGAAAATTAACCTGAGGAGGACTTTCAAAAGAAGGAAGATGGTGCTTGTAGTGAAAACGTAAGTGACGTGCCCGACGTGTACATTGATATCGTCGGATGAAGAACCATATGGGTACTTACATGTACATATGATTTTTTATGTGCAGGAGGATATTGACGTCCAGAACGAGGAAAATGATGGTGTAGAATTTTTCGCGAATAACATAAGTCAGTTTAGGTCCAAACTTTTAGATGTCATACAGTAATAAAAACTAATTAATGACAACTTACACTTGGTTATGTGTAATATTGTAGGCTAACTTCGATGGTTGGAGTGATGATGATGGCCATGAGCATGCGGATGCAGCTAATATGGACATTGAGGAGGCTGAAATCCAGCAACGGGCGCTGGAGACACAGTTGAAGGTTATGGGTATGACCTTTGCATCACAATGGGAGGCTTACACGTTCTACAATAAGTACGTCAGAGACCGTGGATTCAGTATCAGAAAAGATAAGGTGAATGAGGAAAAGGTCTTTCAACCACTATTCGTTATAAGCGGTACATTTGCTCGAGGGCACGAAAACGACTGAGTAATTTTTTAAACCCGGAGGGCCGTACCCGCAGGCTAAGACCTGAGACTCGTTGCATGTGTGGCGCACATTTGGTCGTGAAGTTGGACAAAGGACATGGAGTTTGGTTCGTGGCAGCTTTTATGGATGATCACAACCATTTGTTGGCTAGAGCAGATGAGGTGGCATTTCTGCAGTCACATAGAGTGCTGGGAGACCACCAGATAGCTGAGATCTTGGCGATGGAAGGAGCTGGGATCAGAAAGCATATCATTGTCGACAACTTCATTAGCAGGTATGGTTCGTACGATAAGTGCGGGTTCCTGAGACGAGACGTCTACAATCTATGTTGCCGAGAAAAATGAAGTTGATTGCGAAGGGTGATGCTAACACGGCAATCGGGATTATGAGGAGCAGAAAGGAGAAGGATCCAGACTTCTTCTTTGAGTACGTGCTCGATAAGGAGGGCCGTTTAAAGAGCATGTTCTGGTGCGATGCACATTCGCGGAGGGACTATCAGTTGTATGGAGATGTGACTGTGTTTGACAACACGTATAAGACGAACAGATATGGTATGCTGTTCATCCCCTTTGTTGGTGTAAATAATCACCGTTGCACCACAGTGTTTGGTTGTGCCATTGTGTCCGACGAGACCGAAGCGACATACGTGTGGCTTCTTCAGACATTCTTGAAGGCCAATTTTCAGAAGAAGCCAAGGTCAATCATCACAGATGGAGACGTTGCAATGATACGAGCTATTAGGTTGGTTTTGGTTGATGTGTTGCACCGTCTTTGCTCATGACACATGGAAAAAAATATGCAGAAGCATCTTAATTACAAATCACTAAATGAGTTCATGGCACTCTTGTACTACTCCACCTCTCATGCCAACTTTGAGGCGAGATGGCACACTTTTGTCCTTAAATGGAAGACTGATAAAACAGAAGAGTGGCTGCGTAGGATGTACTGGAAGAGGAGGTTGTGGGCAGCATCATATCTGTCAGATGGTTTTTTCCAGGGTATGCGCGGTAATCAGAGGAGTGAAAGCCTTAACTCTTGTCTTTACCTTCACCTGGACGGCGGTATGACTATTGTTGATCTAGTTGTGCATTATGAAAATTGCATAGTTCGACTACGTGAGAATGGGGCGCATGATGACTGTGTTTCTAATAAGTCAGTGCCACCAGCAGTGACTGAATATAAGGACATTGAGATGCATGCTGCTGAAGAATTCACTCATGCCAATTTTTATATTCTTCAACAAGATCTGAAGAAGATGGGAGAGCTTGAGATTTTTGAGATGCTAGTGGGAGTTGACTGTGACACCTTCATCGTGACATGGAAAAATAATCGTAAATTTCAGTTCAGCGTGAATTATCGACCTGAAAACTCTGAAAATACTATAGACTACAGTTGTGGACGAATGCTTCGGAAAGGGTTGCCTTGCAATCACCTTCTGTATGTGTTGGTTCATCTAAAAATATCTAAAATACCTAAGTGCTGCATTCTTAAGAGGATGTCGAAAGTTGCGAGAGGTGAGCTGCCTGCACTGCGGAAGAGTGACGTGTTTGGCTCGGGTTGGTTAGGGCCCGAGCAGCGGGCTCGTTATAGTCAACTCAGTATAATAGGAGCAGAAGCTTTCCATGTTGCATCAAATGATCCATTCATCTTCGATGAGTTGATGCAGTGTCCGCGGAATATAATAGCTAAGAAAAAGGTCCCTGATGATGATGCTGTTGGTAGTACAAGGAATGTGCATGAAGAGCCACGTGAGCCGGAACAACATGTTGATGTCATAGGAGATCCCGTGAAAGTTTCCACGAAGGGCGCCCCTAAACAGAGCAAGACAGAGCGGGCGAAGAAAGATCCAAATGTTACAAAAAATGGAAGACCAAAATCATTTTCTGAGAGAAAACCCGGTCCTCATTGTGGCATATGTCGTGAAGAGGGCCATAGACGGCAAACGTGCCCAGAGAACGAAAAGTAAGTTTTGCATTTTTTAATCATCTTTTGTTCCTTTCTTTACAATTGTCTGATGAGTTGTTACAATTTGTTATGTAGGAACCGGGCATAGAGATGAAGTTTTATTAATCAATGCAAGGCAGAGTTCAGTTTGCATGTCGTTTTGTTGCTAGACGTACTATATTTACAGAATTTTTTTTTACGTTTTATTGTCGCTTTCGTGTGAACTTTTGTTTAATTGTTCTGTGTGAAATGAGCAATACAATCAGTATTACGTTTTGCTGTTATGTGTATTTCTATTTGCTGTTAGAGAAATTTTAGTAAGTACTGATTTTGGTGACGGAGAATTAAAAAAAAAGTGCCCACCCTACCTATCTGAGACCCACCTCGAGCCTACTAGGGCGCGTCCTGATCAAGCCATGGCCTCGGGCTGGGCCAGAGGCGGGGCCCAACGGGGCAGGGCAGGGCGCGACTGGTGATATAGATAAATGAGGAGCTTACCTGGGAGGGGGCGTGCGGCTATTTAAGCCGGTGCAGGCGCGTCTCGGCGGGCGAGGTGGGACTAAACTTAGCGCCCGCACTGCGACGAAAACGCATGGATGGGCTGCGGGCGCTCGCGTGGGCCGCCGGCCCAGCTACGGCGCGCGAGGTCGCGTAGGCCGGGCCAGTTACCGCAGGACTGCGGGTGGTGGTGGTGCGGGCGCTAAGTTTAGTCCCACCTCGCCCGCCGAGACGTGCCTCCACCGGCTTAAATAGCTACGCGCCCCCTCCCAGGTAAGCTCCTCAGTTCTATATCACCAGCCACGCCCTGTCCTGCCCCGTTGGGTCCCGCCTCTGGACCCGTCCGAGGCCGAACGGCCCTTTCGCCACATGGCTTGATCGGGACCCGCCCTAGTAGGCTCAAGGTGGGTCGGGCTCTTTTTTTAAGCAAATTTTAATTTTTTTGTTGGGCATTAATTTTTTTGAATAAGTAGCATAAGACAACAATAATATCAGCAGTAATATACATGCAACAGCAATAATATCAATAGTAATATATATTAGAGCTGACACTTCTCAAGTACACAAAATCATAGATGCCACCGTATAAGACAATTTCAAAATGTCATGTATCATTATAATAAAAAAAATCAGAAATAACACAAGTAATAATTTCAAAGTGCTTCTCGCATAACATATAAAAAAATTAACAAGTACGGAACAACAGTAGGAAAACCTTCTTCGGGACAAAAACCCTACCCAACGCTACTACTTATTCCCTCTCCATGATTTTCACAATTTTCATCTTCACCTTGTCCATTGTGTTAGCCTCTGAAAAAAGAATTTCCGCCACAATACGTGGCCTTGCTTCATTAATCTCTTGCTGGTTAAATTCAAATGTCCAACCATCACCGTCCCAGTTTTCGATGCACCTCATTACGAAGAGTCCACACGACTCTCTGAAAAAACGCGTGGTTAGGTAAGGATATAACATAGCATTATTTGTGACATTGATTTGAGGAGTAGACTTACATATCTAACGACATGTCATACTCCTTTATTGGCCACGAAGTTACATCCGGATAACGTCCCACTTGTAGATATTTGTTTGCCTGCTGGAGATGTATACCAATTTGTGCTCTCTAAAAAAAGTAAATAAAACAATATATAAATAATGTCCCAACAATATTATGTTCATGTCTATACGAGTCCGTAAACTTACCAATGTCTCAATCATCTTACGAACTCTTTAAGAGATTTTACCACCAGAGTTGAGAACTTGAAATTCTTCCTTCACTGTGTGCATCACAACGGTTATGTAATGATTGTTGTTCACGTGCACAGGAAAATAAACCTATACAACCATAAATATATGTTAGTGCAATGGAGATCGTTACATACCGAAACAAACAAATATGTAAGCAATACCTTTTCCCGTCCAAAATACTCATCCATACATCTATTAAGGACTTTTGTTTTTCTTGTCAACCTCTCCACATCAGTATTCTTGGCAGACTTTTGCTTTCTAGCAGCCCGGTTAATAAGATGATGTGGCAACCACGTTGTTGCTATATGACGATCATGAAAACCACGGGTCTGTAGGTGTTTACAATAAGAATTTATAACCTGCGGATATGGCCACAAATATAATGATCTCAGTAATTTCACACAATAGTTTACAAGTGTTGTTCAAAATAAACATACTTACTGCGCCATTCAACCACTCATAGTGGAGGACTTGATGAAGCATTTCTACCGTGCAAATGTCCCCATCTGGTTCCAGCACCTGTACCACCTTATCTGCGAGATGCTTCTTGGACGATGCCAACTTCTCAATAAAAACTCTGTCTGCCTCGATGTGATCGGGATTCATATGTTGTGTACTTGCTAAAATAGATTGTGGTGAAGAAAACAGAGCTACAACAATGAAATTATAGTAAGTTAAATAAGTGCTACAATGATATGACAATTCCATTGACAAAAAATTCATATGTGACTTACTTTTTTTCACTAATTTGTTGTTAGCGTTCTGCACGTAGGGGGGCACACAATATTGTGAAGGTCTTGTCTTGCGCTTACCTAAATTCCCCTTACTACCACTAGCCTTAGCTTTCTTGCATATTGTCCGAAGGCTGTCAAAAGTTTCATCGGACTTTGCTACAGGCAAACCACCCCTAGACTCGTCGGACAAATCAACATTTCGCGGGGTTCGAAAAATAGATGGGAATTCTTTTGTCGGTATAGAAGATTCCGGAGATGGAGACTTTCCATTATCCAAAATAATGAAAGGATCATGAGGATCACCTTTACCGGGTGTAGTAGCCGGAGCACCCGTGTCATCAACGGGCACGGAGGTGCCATATAGTTCACGCGTGAAGGATGAATCCTTCTTCTTCTCCGTCTTTGGATGCGAAGTACCGGATGATTCAACCTCCTAGAATTATTTTGCCTTGTACTTGTCATTGTCCCTCCCAACATGTTCATCGGCAACATCAAAATCTTCACTGCTCCCCCGCTTGAAGGGTTTGTACATTACACCTTCCGTGTTGAGCTTCTCAATGACAATCTACAAAGACAAATGAAACACATTTAGTACATGAACATTTAGAGCACATTCAGTAGAAATTTATATTTAATTACCTCAGCACATCTCGATGGAATAAGAAGAATCTCATTGTGAAGAAGTTTGATGTATGTGACCAGACGGTCCACATTGTTGTTCGCGCTAGATGAAACTGTTGAGCTACTTGACTTCCTAGGCCTGCCACGGCCTTTTCTTTTTGGTGTTTTAACTTCTACCTCACAGATAGTACCTTTACGTGCAATCTTAGCTCGTCTGTACTCTTCGCTAATGCGGTTGTCAATCTGTAGAGTACACAAGAAATTAAATTGAATAACAACCATACTAAATTACTACATGCAATAAATAACAACTACATTGAATTACTTACGATGCCGGTACCACGACTGTGGATGTTGTCATACTCGTCTCGCTTCTTTGCGACATCTTCACCCTAGTTCAACATGAGTGGATACACACGCGACAGTGCATCAAAACTTTTCATATCATTAGGCTGAACTTTCTCCCAGTAGATGTATTGCATAATATAATCAAATTAGTTTCACATGGTCTAATATATAAAAATGTGTCATAAATATGAAGAATTCTTTAATGAGCTTTACCTGGAAAAGCGCCAAGTTCCCAATAGGTGTCACGGCCAAGATGCGCGCATATCCATTTAAGGCACGAGGGCCTCGCAAGGGATAGAGGTGCATCTTGCCGTTAGCAAGAATAGTATCATCACAACATACAATACTGAATGAGAAGAGTATACAAGTTGGCCTACACTCGCCACATGCTACTTACAATGTCACTCAAATCATAGCATCAAGTTGAACACAGGGTCCGTCTACGGACAAAATCAAACGATAGAAGAAGTTGCAAATGATACTATCAAGCTGTCCCAAAGATCACGACCAGGTCCTCTACTCATCTGGATATGTCACGTACATCCTGCCTCTCTCCTCATCATACTCCCACTGGAGCTGAGTAAGATCATCCTGCACAAACTCATCTGATCCTGCACCTGGATTGTTGTAGTAAACTGTGAGCCACAAAGGACTCAACTATCATGTGCCCGGGTACCAAGACTATTTAAGCTTTAGGAAGGAAGGGTGATGTTTAGTTTGCAGCAGCACTAAGCAATTTATGGTGGCTAGCTTATGAAACATGAAATAAATGTGAGTGGCTTACGAAGACGATCGAATCTAGAATGATCTCTAAGAGATCCTGAACACTTACTTACGTCAATCATAACCCCACCGTTTTCTCTCTCGGTTCATGTTCACGAGCTGAGACGATCACGGCTACTCACACAGTTGGTGTATTGTAATTAGAGTTTACTTCAAGTTTTCTATAACCGGGTGTTAAACAAATATCCAAGTTGCCACATAACCGCGGGCACGGCTTTCCGAAAGATTTAACCCTACAGGGGTGCTCCAACTAGTCCATCACAAATAACCACACTCCGTGGGAATAGTCTCGAACGCGTTTCTCCCGATCATCATAGACAATTCCAAAGGAGGCCAACACCTCGAGTAAACCCAAAGACAATCAATCTCCTCACGCAAGACATTCGATAAAGGTAAAACAAATCCAGCAAGACCTCCCGACATGTTGACGAACCCGATAAGAGCCGTGTATCTCAGTCTCAGGACACGACGGATAAGCTACGCGTATGGAGGCCTCATAGAAATCACCCAATTTGCCCTGGGTTGGCCCCGCACAATGCTCTAGTTTGGACTAACACTCATGAGGAGCACTGGCCCGGGGGTTGATTAATTATCCACGGGGTTGCAAAGCCCTATGCAAGTTCATTAGTTATTAGCAAATGTAGTACCAAAGTTGGGTCTTGCCAGACAAGTTTTAATCTCAACCGAATAATCAAGGGGGTCCCCATAACAACCCCAAGTGTGTTAGGAGCGCAAAATATGGAAAAACATAACACCGGTAACAAGGAACTAATGACGGCACGAGTGGAACAAATCACTTAGCAAAAGGCCAAGCCTTCCACCAATACCAGATATATATGTGCATTAAATTAAATAACAGAATTTATTGTGATATCCAATCCATGTTAACACATGGAACAACCTGCACCTGCAACTAAAACGCTATAAACGGGGCTGAGCAGCGGTAACTTAGCCAATCAACGGTTTGCTGGGATGTGGAGGTTAGAGGCTGTCATGGCAACATGGGGGCTGATATCATGTGGTAGGTAGAGCAATTGTAACGATAAGAACGAGAAACTAGCAAGCAAAGATAGTATTGGGATCCGGGTACGATCATCTTGCCTGTTGGTTCTTTAGCTGAACAAGTAGCGGGATCCTCGTAGTGGTACTCTCCAGGGTCCTCGAACTCAGTTTTGACACTCGCGTCTACCCAAGAGAAACAGCAAATAAATAACCAACTAAGGTGCAATGCACAACCAAGATGATGCATGATCCATTTATTGAAGTTTTATAACATGGCAATCCTAAACTAGTCATGTCTCACATGCAAAGTTGTTAATTAATGGATCTGGACAGAACCTCATGTTAAGTTATTTATACATGCACTAACATGACAAATATGGATGCAGCATGCAAAATCGATGAAAATGCATATAAGGATCGCAAGAAATGGAGTTACGGTTCTCGAGATACGCTCACGACAAGGCACAGAGGCAAAACACAAGACCACCAAATACCTGGGCTAATTCTTGGCATCCCAAGGTAGCCACTAGATAGGTGATGAAAAACCAATCACAATAGACTCAAGAATCACTCAATTTCATGGAGTATAGCTCCCACAACTCACAAAACAAAATAACATCAAATCTGCCACAAACAGCAACATAGCAATTTGAAAAGCTCTCGACTAGAGCTACAGGCACCCTACAGACACAAACAAGATATGAACATAAACTAAACCACACACACACCAATTCATCCAACTATGCAATCAGCAAAAGAGCTACACATCACTATGCATGGAGCTGTCAAGTAGGCATGATGAAACAGGTTTTTAGGGACTTAGTGAAAATTCCAGTTTTCTGGAATCTGGGTTAACAAAGTAGCAAGTTGACAGCACTGGTTGAATATGCTAAAAAGCTCTAAATGTCCTGAAAATTAACAGGATGGTATATGGGAACATACACTACAATTAACTAACATTGAGTATGATCAAAATCCCACCAAAGCACTTGCTACAACCCACTCTTCATGGGAAAACAATAACAACAGATTCTCCAGACTTAGCCATTTATAGAGCAGGTTGGCAGAAACAAAAAGTAGCTTGATAAACAGCATGGTTTCCACTTATCTAGGGACTTAACATGATTAATAAAAATACTGGGGGATTCCCAACAACTTTGACTAACAACTTCATGTTGGCAAGATCTTGAAAGCATGCATAGATTAATTCATATGAAAAAGACAAAAGGGCATCACAGCATAGAAATGCAGTTTTGTCAAGTTGCCCCAAAGTCAAATCTGACTTCACAGATGCATTCATGGGTGGATTCTACCCCAAAATCAATACTCATACCTATGTTCTTGCATGGAGAAAAAGGGAGCAAAGGGGGGTCGAAATTTGACCACCCTAGGCCATGGTGACTTATGCCACTCCCTAAACTTGATGTAAATGCCACAAATGGTATGTGCTCCAAAGATACATGTTGAGAGAGGTTATTTAGCATGCTAGGGACATGATACATGGCATAGCATCAAGAACAATAAGGTAAGCAAGCTAGGAGAGGTAATATGATCATATGCACATAAAAGGGAATCTACACATGGATCTCTACACTTAAGCTCACTCACCTCCACAAACATATGTAAACTCACCACACACACACCAAACAACATATCCACATGTGCACACGCACATGTAGGTGCATACCCTTGTACATACACACATGCACAAGCACTCACATACAAGGTGCACCACACACCCAACACACACACACACACTCTAGCACACCTACACATGTATGTGTGTGTGTGAAACACACACACAAACATACATGGCACCACACCATGTAGTGATCTACACTCCACCTACCACAAACACACACACACTCTCATGTATGTGCATGCACCAAGCACATACACACACAAGTGGTGTATGTAAGGCATACATACACACACACCACTCACAACACCACACACCCAACACACACAAGTGTGTATATGCAAGAGGCACATACACACACATGCACCTACTAACACCACACACATATATATATGTATACACTAAGTGTATACACACATATACATGTGTTCATGCAAGGCACACCCAATATACATGCATGAGACAGCAAAATAAAACAAGAAAAAGGAACCTGATCCTACACATACATACATACACTACAAAAAGGAAAGGGAAGAAAAACAAGCAAAAGAAAGAAAAAAACAAAAGGGGGAAGAAGGGGATTCGAACCCCAGACCCCCTGGCCACAGGACGAGCCGGCCACCACTGCGCTATCGAACCGGATCTTAGCAAAAGGGGAAACACATCACTCTAATACACGCGAACAACTTAACTGACGAAAGAACAGAGCAGGCCCAGCGGTGGCGACAGAGCAACGACGGTGACGGTTCCGGCGACTACCGTACGTCTCCGGCGACACAGACGGGCGGATTCGAAAGGGGGAGCTACGGGGAACCCATCCCACGTCTCAGCTTGCGCCGAGGGGGATCAAAGGCGAGCTCAAGCTCGAACCTTCCGGCCGGCGGGATGACACTACGGCGACCGCACCTACGGACTACGGCGAGAAGAGGGGGCCGCGGGGACGGGATGCTCACCGAGAGCTTCTCGGAGACGTGGGGGCGCGAGCGACGGCGACGAAGGGGATGGCGCGGCTCGGGCACGCGGCGGCGACGAAGGGGAAGAAGACCGGCCGCGCTGCGACGACGAGGAGGAAGAAGAAGACCTCCCAAGGCCTCCTAGCGCCGGGAATGGGTCACGGACGGCACCAGCTCGCCACGGATCATCATGAAGGCGGCGGAACTCCATCGGAGGGCGCCGCCGACGAGCCCGTTGACCTCTGCACCTCACTGAACTTACCTCTCTCTCTGAACCCGAAGAGAAGAAGAAGAAACATAGGAAGAAGGAGGAGGAGGAAGAGGAGAAAGCAGCGGCAGCGAGGGGAGAAGGAAGAGGGATGGAACCCTAGGGATCCGCGCACTTAAAAGGACCCGACCTCGATGTTTGGAGCTAACGACGACGGCGACGCGCTCACTCCCGCTCTCTGCACTGCACTGAACACACACACACTCTGACGGAGGAAAGGGGAAACGGGGCAGGTGCCGGTCTACTGCGCACCTGGGCTGGGCCCCGGCCCACTTCTCCTCGCTCTCTCTCCCAACTTAAACTGACAAGGCTTTCCCCTTTAATAACAAAAACAGCACTACAACTAAATCCACAAACAAAATAAAAGAGGTTTTATAAAAAAATGAAAATACCTTTGCAGAGGAAATAATGTGCTCATATTAAATAAAATATTAGGTATATTATATGAACAAGTTATTTTATTAATATATCAATAAAACAGCCCCTGTTAAATAGTTTTCAAAAATCAAACCTATTCAAATATGAAAAGCTACACTCCCAATATTCATAGGACATATTGGGCTAACACATGAACATTTTTAAAAGGCTTTTAAAACAACTTAAGTCTGGACATATATTTGTTAAAAGAAGAGAGGGGAAGATGGGGGTGATGTTGAAAGATGGAAGAGAGGGGGAAGGAAGAGGGTTTTGCACACATGGCCTCAACCATACACAAACCACCTCACAACACAAGCATATCACAACACAAGTCACAAACAATCACACAAGGACACATGAACCCAACATGGCAATTATGAAAGAAGGCATGATGAAGAAATGATGGATGCCATGATGCATGAATGCAATTCAATCACATGGTACAAGGTGCACATGATCACATAGCTCATGACACAAGGTTCATACATATGGTAACATGCCAAATAAGGTAGGGACAGCACTTGGGCTGTCACAATAGGCCACTTGAATTTCTCAAGATCTAGCACTGTTTTTCCAATAGCATCCATGCAAACTTCCAATGTGAATGCGTTCCAATTAAATGTCTTGATGGCATCAATATTCTCCACCAATTTGTAATACCTGTAAGGAACAAATTTGGTCGATTGTGGGGCTATGACCGTACCAACCAGAACCAAGACGGCCCTTCTAACAAAATCGTCATCGTATGTTTGACTATCAAGAATGTTTTTTTTATCAAGTCATCTATGAGTATCATCTCCGTTCTTTTCTCAATGAAACGACGCGGCACAATTTTTTTGGCGTCTAGATCTACTGATGCAATCAATGGCATGATATCATCACCCTCGTTTTGAAGCCCGAAGATGTGATAAACATCTTCGTGCCGAACAGTGATGTCACCACCTTTCGGCCCAAGAACAAATCGTTTTGTATGAACATCATATGCTGTTATCATGAATTGTAATAAATTCTTCCGCATTAGCACGGAAGGGATTCTCAACATAACGTCCAAATTAGTGCAACTAAACTGAGTTCTCTGCCTAGGTGTGAGTTTGTCGGCCAAAGAAAACCACTTCTCCATGGAATAGTATACGTCTCCGTACTCATCCATCCTAAACGAAAGTTTGCACAATAATTTGTTAGAACATGATAACGGCATGAACAAATTATCAAAAAAAAATACGTGACTTTACCTTCCGACAATATGCCGACGTACAGAACCGTGACGCCCGCCGCCCCGCCGTAGGGTATGGGTGCAGGGCAAGATTGCCACGACGGTTGTTGATCTGGCATGGCGTCCTTCCCGGCAGGGTCCAAGAGAGAGGCGGTGTCGGGCAACCGTGCGCGGGCGCGGTTGCCGTGTATGGCGTGGAGGCGGCGGGAACAATGACGAACTTGCCGGCGGTGTGTTGTGTACAGTCGTGGAGGCGGCGGGGGTCGAGCGTCGGCATGGAGGTGGTGGGGGTCCGACATCGGCATAGAGGCGGCAGGGGTCCGACGTCGGCGTAGAGGCGGCGGGAGATGAGAACGTGGAGGCGGCAGGGTTTGGCGATCCTATGCGGGCGGGGTTGCGGCATGCGACGTGGGGGGCGACGTGATTACCGATGCACTACATGCACGTCGTTATCGACGCCCCTGCATGCACGGGCTGACAACCAGCCGGGTTTAAAAATATGCGCCGCACACGGGCGGGCCCATGCAACCAAGCCACGACAGCCACCACCCAAACTGCTATTTGTTTAGTCCCACATTTCTTCTGGTCAACGTTATTCACCTGTTTAAATACCATCGTCTGCGCACAACGTGCGTTCGGTCTCTGATTTCGTTCATTTTTGGCGTCGGGTCCTAGGGTGGGCATGATCACGCGCTCGCAAAAGTTGTGTAGACTTCATGCATGTATGCACGTACATCCTGTGTAACCCTAGGGTGTCGGTAGGGGCGGAAGGGGGGTTGCAATGCGATCATGATTCCGCGCTCCACCAAACGGACCCAATTTTTTCCCACAACCTCTGTGGGTCATCACAAGGTGGCACGACAATTTTTTTGGTTTTCTGACATTCCATGCATTTTCTGTGATTTCCCATGCGAAAACCCTAAGAAACAGTTGCCGGACGTGACGCAACGTGCGTTCGGTCTCCAATTTCGTTCATTTTTGGCGTGGGGTCATAGGGTGGGCATGCTCATGCGCTCGCAAAAGTTGGGTAGACTTCATGCATCTATGCATGTACATCTTGTGTAACCCTAGGGTGTTGGTAGGGGCGGAAGGGGGGTTGCAATGCGATCATGATTCTCCGCTCCACCAAACGGACCCAATTTTTTCCACAACCTCTGTGGGTCATCACAAGGTGGCACGACAATTTTTTTGATTTTCTGACATTCCATGCATTTTTTGTGATTTTCCATGCGAAAACCCTAAGAAATAGTTGCCGAACGTGACCCAACGTGCGTTCGGTCTCCGATTTCGTTCATTTTTGGCGTGGGGTCCTAGGGTGGGCATGCTCACGTGCTCGCAAAAGTTGGGTAGACTTCATGCATGTATGCATGTACATCCTGTGTAACCCTAGGGTGTCGGTAGGGGCGGAAGGGGGGTTGCAATGCGATCATGATTCTGCGCTTCACCAAACGGACCCAATTTTTTCCACAACCTCTGTGGGTCATCACAAGGTGGCACGACATTTGTTTTGATTTTCTGACATTCAATGCATTTTCTGTGATTTTCCATGCGAAAACCCTAAGAAACAGTTGCCGGACGTGACGCAATGTGCGTTCGGTCTCCAATTTCGTTCATTTTTGGCGTGGGGTCCTAGGGTGGGCATGCTCATGCGCTCGCAAAAGTTGGGTAGACTTCATGCATCTATGCATGTACATCCTGTGTAACCCTAGGGTGTCGGTAGGGGCGGAAGGGGGGTTGCAATGCGATCATGATTCTCCGCTCCACCAAACGGACCCAATTTTTTTCCACAACCTATGTGGGTCATCACAAGGTGGCACGACAATTTTTTTGATTTTCTGACATTCCATGCATTTTCTGTGATTTTCCATGCGAAAACCCTAAGAAACAGTTGTCGAACGTGACACAACGTGTGTTCGGTCTCCGATTTCGTTCATTTTTGGCGTGGGGTCCTAGGGTGGGCATGCTCACGTGCTCGCAAAAGTTGGGTAGACTTCATGCGTGTATGCATGTACATCCTGTGTAACCCTAGGGTGTCGGTAGGGGCGGAAGGGGGGTTGCAATGCGATCATGATTCTGTGCTCCACCAAACAGACCCAATTTTTTCCCACAACCTGTGTGGGTCATCACAAGATGGCATGATTTTTTTTGATTTTCTGACATTCCATGCATTTTCTGTGATTTTCCATGCGAAAACCCTAAGAAACAGTTGCCGGACGTGGCACAACGTGTGTTCGGTCTCCGATCTCGTTCATTTTTGGTGTGGGGTCCTAGCGTGGGCATGCTCACGCGCTCTCAAAAGTTGGGTACACTCCATGCACGTATGCATGTACATCCTGTGTAACCCTAGGGTGTTGGTTAGGGCAGAAGGCGGTTGCAATGCGATCATGATTCTCCGCTTCACCAAACGGACCCAATTTTTTCCACAACCTCTGTGGGTCATCACAAGGTGTCACGACAATTTTTTTGATTTTCTGACATTCCATGCATTTTCTGTGATTTTTCCATGCGAAAACCCTAAGAAACTGTCCGGCAGGGTCGGCAATGGGCGTATGTTGTCGGATTTCATTCAAATTTGTCGTGGGGTCCTAGGGTGGGCATTCCACTCCCTTGTAAAATCTAGGGTCAATCTGAAGATGGCCAAAAAATGACCTTGTTCTGCGGTGCCCGTTCGGGTAGGAGCGAAGGGCCCGTCTCGAGGGATATTTTTTTCGACATCTTTGAAATGAACCCAAAAAAATTTCATGGCCTTGTACCATCATGAAAAGAATGCATGCAAAGTTTCGGAGCCATTCAACATTGCATTAATTTCTATTATTTCTTATGATTTTCCGTGGATAAAACCCTAACATACAGAAAATTAAAAGAATTTTTTAAACAAGTTTCTTGTTTCAACCCTAAGACAAAAATACATAGTTCATACAAACTTTATTTTTTTTGAAACTTTTCTTTTTTTGTTTGTTTAAACTTTTCTCTATTTTTTGTTTCAACCTTTTTCAATTTTTGTAACAACTCCGGGCATCATCGTTCATATAACTAACAATTTTTTTCTGTTTTACATAACTAACAATTTTTGTAGTACATTTATAATTTTTTTATTTTCTTTCGTTGTCATTAAAGTCTAATAAAAAAATAAATAATATACCATCGAAATTTAATTCAAACATATTTCATACGAACTTCTCGATATTTCATTCAAACTTCTCGAAATTTATTTATAAATAGTACTTAAAATTAAAAACATAGTTCATACGACACTTCTCCATACTTGAAATTAAAAAGCTAACTTATTCGGAAACCCTAATCGACTCCTCGTCGCTCGCATCGAGGTCGATCACGTCGCCGTCATGAACTGCGCCGCCGTCTGCTGCTGCTCCGGCCCCGTCGTCGCCGTTGTCATCGTCGCTGCTCTGCTCGAGACGCTCCCCGTCGATGTCGTCCATGGGAGCGTCCTCGTCCTCCAACCCCGCCACTGCCTCCACCGCGGCCGCCTCTTCCGCCGCCTGCCACGCCGCCTCCTCCTCCGACACGGGAAGTACGGTCAGCGGGCCGGGGATGTCGGCGGGGTTGCCCTCTTGCGCCAGCAGCATTTGCTGCGGCGGGACCTCCACGGCGGGCGGTGCTGGCGCGTCGAGCGCCGGTGCGGGCGGTGCGGGCGGTGGCTTGTAGCGGCGCCCGGCGCGTGCAGCCCGGCGGCACTCGGCCACCGTCGCCCAGTAGTCGTGGTAGTGCCAGAACCGTCGATGCTCGAAGATGTTCCAGCGGCCGCCGGGATGGTTGCGCAGCTCCTCGTCAGTGGCATCGGGGCCGAGGGTGGCGTAGCCGTCGGCGGTGATGTGCCACTCGTGCGGCAGGCGGGACGACGACGGGACGAGGAGGCCGAAACGACAAAGGTCGTTCGCGTCCCTCCACGTCAGGGACGCCGGCCAGGAGCCGCCCGGTGCCGCGCCGCCGTGCCCGGAGCTGTTGTCGGTGCTGTAGGCCATCGGAGCGGCGTGGGAGAGAAGAGAGGGAGGGGCGTCGGGGTGAGAGAGGAGAGAGGTAGGCGACGATGGGAAGATCCGGTGGCGCGGGGTGGGTTTATATAGCGATGGGGAGGGGCGGCCGGGGCCGGGGGCAGTTGGGGCATTAGATGCGCCGCGGCAGCCGAGGCGGGCGGCGCTCCGGCCGAGGCATCAACGCGGCCAGCCGAGGCAGACGGCGCTCCGGTTGACGCAATGAAGGCGGCGGCAGGCGACGGGACGCGGCGGCAGCGGCATTAAAGCGGCGGCAGGCGACGGGGCGACGGAAGCGGCGGCGGGGCGATGGAAGCGGCGGCGGCAGGCGCGGTCTCTTCGGGGGAAACCGCCCCAGTCGCGGCGCTATTCCCGCGACGAGGGGTCAAACCACCCCACACGTGCGGCGCCACGTCGACACGCACGCCGCCGCCGGTCCAACGTCGACTTTTATTAAAAACAAGCCGTGCATCTGACATAGTGGGCCCATGGCGTGCGGCTCGGCTCGCGTACTTACGGCTGCTAAGCGGCTCGGCTCGGCTCGCCTCGTAGTGCGGTATATACGGGTGCGCCGTGCGTCCCCGCGTGGCGGGGTAGATTTTTTCAACTTAAGATGATCGTGTCCCTGAAAGCAGCGAAGGGGTATGGGCAAACTCAGCCCTGGATGTGTTTAGGGGTGTACCAAAGCAAAAGTATTTATTACTTAACAGCGATCCAGTTACAATCAGCCACCAGGCTGTCAACTAGAAAATCAGGACACTTATCAAGCCAAACTTCTGATATGTCCAATGTGTAAGCTAACTTAGCACATTGATCAGCAACTCTATTGTTGTCCCTGCTAACACGGATCGAAAAAGAAGAAAAGCTCGCAGATCTATACCTGATTTCATCTAAGATAGGCGCAATAATTGAGCGAGAATTATTACGCAAGCACCAGAGGTTAACAACCTCTAAACAATCAACCTTCATGATCACATGAGAAAATCCCTGAATCTGGGAAAATATTACTCCCGCCCGAAGCGAAAGCGCTTCAGCAATGAATGGATCGGTGATCCCTGCCAGTGGCTTGCTCCAAGCTCCTAAGAACGCTAGGTGAGATCGAGCTGCTCCACCCGCTTCACCCTTCTGTCCATCACAGTCAATTGCACCATCTGTATTTATCTTGACCCAACCAGGCTCCGGAGGTCGCCAACATTGACCCGTACGTACATTAGTGCAGTCAGCTGGCATTGACAAGACTAACAGGTCCTCATGCACCCACTTCATGGCCTGAGTCGGATCATAAACTTTTTGCCCATGAGTCCATCTGTTTCGTGCTGACCATATTGCATGCATAATTGAAATTACCTTGCACCTTTCTTGGTCAGTGAACAATCTGTCCAGCAAAATATCCCTCGCCCATGTTAATGGATGTAAACTGGGAGTTTTACAGCAAAAATCCCCTTTGCAGCAGCCCAATATCGTTGTGCATGTGAGCACGTGATGAGTGCATGCATCAAATCTTCATCCATAGCTTCACACAAGTCACACCGGCCAATCTGCTTTATGTGACAGTGCTTGAGAGTTAAAGAGTCTGGTAGAATCCCCCTCAAAACACGCCACCAAAACACTCTCACCCTCGGGATGACATTGAGTTTCCAAAGAGATGTTCATAACTGTTTTTCAGACGTTCCCAGGGAAACGCATGAGTCCTCACAATCTCACGTATGTATTGCACAACAAATTTCAGCATATGTTCCTTTCAAAAATAAAATAAAATAAAATAAAGTCATCATATTATGTTCTCTGCTCTTGGTATTTGACTCTTCTATACGTATGCTGCGAATCGAAGTATTTCACATGGGCTTGAAGTTTCTGTAGGAGATGACGGCGTAAAACGGGTCGGAGTTGGCCTGCCCGAACAGCCGCATCAGGGCCTCCAACGGCGACGAGCCCGACTTGCCGCCGGCGTCGGAGGGCGGCAGCCTCCGGACCACCTCCGGCTGCGTGAACCCTTCGACGCACTGGAAGTACTGCGTCACGAGCTGGACGCGGCTGTAGGCGGACCCCTCCCGCCACGCGCCGATCGCCTTCTCGTAGAACATCCGGTTGCTGAAGCTCACGATGCACACCCCGCCCGGCTTCAGCACCCGGTAGATCTCCGCGAAAACCTTACAAGGAAATCAGTGTAGAGTACATGAATTGATCCAACAAAATTGTGTGGTGGAGAGATGAAGAAGAAGAAGAAGAGGATAAGAAGACACGGTGGTGGATGGCGCATACTTGTTCAGGCGACTGCAGGTACTGCACGCTCACGGTGCAGAGCACGGCGTCGAAGGAGGCGCTCTCGAGCTCCAGCCGCTGCTCCCGGTTGAGGTCGCTGACGAAGAAGTAGTCCAGCCGCGGGTTCTTGGCCAGCTCCTGCGCGTTGAGCCCGTGGCCGACGACCCGCCGGAACCGCGTCTCTGGGGGCAGGTGGCTCACCCAGGAGCTCATGAGGTCCAGCACGTCCGACTCCGGCCGCAGCCGCTCCCGGTAGAGGTCGGTGAGCGCGGCGAGGAAGCCGTCGTCGACGTGCTTGACGAGGCGCGGGAGCGCATAGAAGTCGCGGTCGGAGCGCGGGTCCAGCTTCGCGCGGCCCTCGGGCTGGAGCACCTGCCGCCGGATGTTCCCGGCCGAGGACGGCGATGACTGCGTGCTGCCGGAGCAGCGCGGTGGGGGCAGGAGCGGCCGTGACGGACGCAGCGTTTGCGGCGGAGCGCAGAGCATGTTTGCTCGTTCTCTGTTTCCGTGGAGACTGGACGCTCACTCGTTAACTTGTTCACGTGGCGTTATTATACCATGTTGAGTTTTTTTTACAGCATCTCTATCGGATACCATCGTATCCCATTTAAAGCATCTCCAACATACGCGCTCTATAATTTTTTTAGAACTAATATCAAAAATGCATCAAATTTGAAAAGCGTATGTTGAAAATAAAAAATAACAAAAATAGCACCCCGTCGGCCACTATCAGGCCTAAGAGGCGCCCGTCGGCCACCACCATGCCGAAGAGCCACCTGTCGGCCAATGGGAGACCGAAGAGCCACCTGTCGACCAGAGGCAGGCCGAAGAGCTACCTGTCGGTCAGTGGGAGGCCGATGGACCCCTGGATAAGGCCGAAGACTTCTTTCTTCCTGTTCTGACCACTCCTTTCACCCTTCCCCGCCCTCCAAGCTTCCTATCTCCACCTCCCACTCCCGTTGCTCTCCGGTGCTTTCACCGTCGCGCCGATCTCTTCGCTCGACCAACCATTTTCTTATCCAACCCATGTAAACAATAGATCAGGGCGCTCTCCACCGGCCTACGGTATTTTTTTTTTTGGCTTCCAACTCAATCAAATGTCAATTTCAACTCGGTTGTGGATTTAGTTCTTATTGGTCACCATCCGTTTGCAAGTAAATGGCTTGCCCATTTTGCCGAGCTCCAGGTGGCCTTTGTTCTACCGTTGATTCCGGCGCGTCTGTATTTACCGTGGTGATGAATCGTCGATGTTCAAGGCGTGTTGTAAGATTCTATATCTTGTTTATCTAACTGTGGCATATGATTGATGTTGTTTTGGTCAGAATGTATTTGAATGCGTTTGTTTATATAATTATGATGTTTGCTTCCATTCTTGTTGTAGTATGTTCCGTGCAGTGTTAGATCACATCTTGCTCGGTACATTGAGAAGTGCAGAGCTTTAGCTATTCGGAGAGGTGACACAGATATTGATCTTGCTCTTCACAACAGTGAGGATAACTTATACCATGTTTTGTTTAGACATGGTCGGATGAGCAGTAAATTCCATGGTCCTTCGTGGGAGGAACTTGTGAATGATTATGGTCTCCGTCATCGCGACATGATGACTGCTAGGCTTGAGCACTATGAAACTTTGATTAGTGTCAATTTTCATCGGGATGGTGTTATGTTGTTTCCTTTACCCCGTGTTAGTAAGTTATTTGTTTGACTGGTTTTCAGTTTTGTTTCAACTTATACGTTTTGTTGTTCTGCCCAGTTTGTGAAATTATTTGTTTGTAGCTCTTGAGGATTTGAGTGAAACTCACAGAGAACTTGTTCAACTGTTTTTATAGTCGTGGTGTCACTCTGAATTATCATCAAATGTATGTCATGTCACGGCAGCTCTTTGATGACAACTACATACTGTGTACACCTTTTGTTCATAGGATGGATCACATGAATGTTATTTCTCAACATATGGTAAGCTTTGGTTTCTGATATTTTTTATTTATTTGTTTTTTGCTGTATCATAATGTTTTAAATTTGTAAGCTGAATATCATATAACTTGCTAGTTTTTGTCAGGTTATTCATATCATGGTTGTGAGGAGTTTGAAGGAATTTGTGTCAATTCCTAGGACTGGTTCTTTAACTCTTGAAATTACTTTGGATTCTGAAGATGATGATATTTTTGTGAGCATTTCTTGTTCCTACATCATTGGCTTGGGTGATAGAATGGTGTTGAAGAAGGAAGGATTCGATAATTTTCTGCTAGCATCATCTATTGAAGTCAACAATTTGATGCTCACAACCTTCAAACAACGTGAACATGAGCTAGCTGTTGTTTTCAGCTATCTGCCACAGTGATCATATTGTCTCGCCCTAATATCCCCCATTTTCTTTTCCCGTCCTACTTTCCCGCCATATTCTTTCCCGTCATACTCTGCCGCCACTTTCTTTCCCGCCATTCTTTCCCGCCATTCTTTCCCGCCATTCTCTCCCGCCACTTTCTTTCCCGCCATTCTCTCCCGCCACTTTCTTTCCCGCCATTCTCTCCCGCCATTCTGTTTCCCGCCTTTCTTTCCCGCCTTTCTCTCCCGCCATCTTCTCTTGTGAACCTATATAACCACATCCGCAGTAAGGTGGGTCAGCAGGCCCTTCCTTTCCCTTTATCTCCCGCCATCCTTTCGCTCTCGCCATCCTTTCGTGTAGATTTCTCATCCTCACTATCCTTTTGATCGTAGTTTTCACTCTGGTATGTCCGATCATCTTCTCCATCTAGCTGCCAATTTCAAGATGGTAGAGTAGTTCCACGGGAGGATCTCATTAGTAGTGACACCATAATGAATGAGTTGGCTCACTCATTAGCTAGGAGTGGGTGGCCTCCCAGGACTTTTGAGGAGATACGGAAAAAACTTCTCAGGTTGCACGACAGATGGCAAAAGCAACTGCACAAGGGTGAAGCTTACCTCAGGATTGTTGTGAATAATTCAGATTTATGGTCAGCAGATAGTGAGGACGAAGAAGACCTCTTCATGCCGAGCACCAAGGTGAAGACTACCACATCATCGACGGGCACGGGCAAGATTTCTACATCGATGAAGGGGAAGAGTTCTGCATCGACGGAGGACGAAGACGACATCTTCATGCCAAGAACCAAGGTCAAGACAACCGCATCATCGAAGGGCAAGAATTCTGCATCAACAAAGGGCAAGAGATCTGCATCGACGGAGGATGATGATGATGATGCATTCATGTAGTACTTTTTCATGTAGTATTGTTTTATGTAGTGTTGTTTAATTAAGTTTAACGTTTAATTCAGTTGGATGCATTTAGTTTGCAGTACTAGTGTTGTCTCTCTAAACCGAATGACGACTGAAATAGAACATGAATATGTCTCATACATGAATATGTCGCATACATGAATATGTCGCATACATGAATATGTCCCACTGAAAGCACAACATGCTCCCTTGGCGACTTTGATAATTCATGACAACATACATTGTCTCTTGGACTGATACTTTTACCTAGTATATTTCAGGAAATGTTCAATGATAGGATTGGCAAAAGGAGAGTGTGGACATACCCCAAGATGCAAGGAAATAGGTTGCCCAAACTTCAAGAAAGAGGACTCAACATTTTATATTTGTGAGAAATCACTTTGAGTCAATAGGAAAGCCAATACTATTAAAAGGGGGTAAGGTCTTGTTGGTGAACAATATGCTCAAACATGCACAAGTGATGGTCGCCAAAAACATCCACAAACTCTCCCACCAAAGTATGTTCTATACCTAACACTCAAAATCGGTGCAACCAACTTTCCCATACCGGTGCCACCAATTCCAGAACCTAGACAGACTCAAGCCAAACCCTAGCCACTTCGGTGCAACCGATTCCATACCGATGCCACCGAGTTTAGGTTGCCAACTTTCTGTTACGCAAATTCACATTTCCGGTCCCACCGAGAATGTTGGATCGGCGTCACTAAGATTGGAAATCTAACCGTTGGTTACCTTATCGGTGCAGCCGAGTTTCCTATATCGGTCTCACCGAGATCCAAAAGTTGCCACCTTTTGGTCACTTCGGTACCACTGAGATTAACACATCGGTGTCACCGAGTTGGTCATTTTGTGTGTAACAGTTGGATTTTTGGGGATGCCTATATATACCCCTTCACCACCACCTACTCGAAAAAAGCACTCATAACTATTCCATACCTATCCTATCAGATTTTCTGAGAGAGAACCACCTACCCTTGTGTTGAGGTCAAGATCTTCCACTCCAATCATCTAGATCTTGATTTCTAGCCTCCCCAAGTAGCTTTCCACCAATCCCATCTCTTCCACCATGCCAAATTTGTGAGAGAGTGATTGGGTGCTGAGGAGTCTATCTTCTTTACCGAGCATATTACTTTTTGGAGGGTGGTGCCTCCTAGATTGGTTAGGTGTTGCTTGGGAGCCTCCTACTTCATGTTGTGGAGTGAACCAAGAAGTTTGTAAGGGCAAGGAGATCGCCTACTTCGTGAAGATCTACCCATAGTGAGGCTAGTCCTTCGTGGACGGAAGCCGTTATGGAATAGTCAAGGTTGCTACTTCGTGGACCCTTTTGGGTGGAGCCCTCCGTGGACTCTCGCGACCGTTACCCTCCGTGGGTTGAAGACTCCATAAACGTGGATGTACGATAGCACCACCTATCGGAACCACGGGAATAATCCACACTTTACTTCATATGCAATGTCTTTACTTTCCGCTACCGTATTTGTTGACATACATGTGTAGGGCGGTTAGACTTGCTAGCCTTGCTAAAATTGTTAAAACCTACCAACCAATTAACTTTGGAAAGGTTAGTTTTTAAATTCCTGCTAGTAGTCTATTCACCCCCTCTAGACACTCTTCTAGTGATCACACAATTGGTATCAGAGCATTGGTCTCCATTGCTTCGGTTTAATCACCGAGGAGGAAGATGGATGTATCTAGTATAGGGAGTTTGAGTTGTAGAGTGCCCATTCTTGATGGAGAGTACTATAGTCAATGGAAACCTCTGATGCTTGAGCTATTTAATGAATTTCAATTGAGCAAATATGTTATGCGTCCCTATGAGCCTCCTATTGATCCTTTGCATCCCACACACGAAGAAGAAATTGATATGTTATGCAATCTTCGAACTGTTAATCTCATTGTTAGAGCATTACCTAGAAATATGCTTTCTCAAATGAAGAACTTTGCATGTGCTTATACCTTATCGACTGATTTGGATAAACGATATCCAAATCTTTCCTTAGGGAATCTAGATGAAATCCTTCATAAGGTCATTGCTTTTCACAAAATGAAGCCTAGTGATCCAAACTTTGATAAATGCCTGTTTGAACTCCGTGATCTTATGCGTGCTAAAGGGGATGTCACCACTATCAACAACATTATCTTTGAAGCCATTCGCACTCATAAACTTGAACATTGTCATGATCACTATTCTAATGAATCTCTTGTTCTTTATGACGAGGATTTCCCACTTGATGATGACAATGTGAACATGGCTATTATGAAGAAGATGAGTTGTTTGACATCGAGTATGAGAAGATCATGAAGAATCTGAGTCTCATGGCAAACTTTAAGGATTACATGTCCAGAGGAAAAGAGTGGATTCTCGACAGCGGATATACGGATCATATGATTGGTGATAAAGACATGTTCCAAGAGATCACGCCTAATCAAGGTCCTTGACGGTACGTGACCTTTGGAGACAACTCTAAGGGTAAGGTACTTGGTCTTGGTAAGGTGGCCATATCCCATGATAGTTCTATTCAAAATATTATGCTTGTTGAATCTCTTGGTTACAATCTCTTTTCAGTATCTAGACTTGCTGATTTCGGTTTCAATGTTCTATTCACGAAAGTAGATTGCCAAGTGTTTTGTCAAGATAATCATAAAATAGTCTTTACCAGTATCCGTAAGGGTGATCTATACATTGTCGATTTCACTAAAAGATCCAAACCTCGCACTTGTTTAATTGCCAAATCTTCTAAAGGTTGGCTTTGGCATAGAAGATTAGGACATGTTGGCATGCGTAATTTAGGCAAACTTATCAAAGGTGATCATATACTTGGTGTTAAAGATGTTATCTTTGACAAAGATAGACTTTGTAGTGCTTGTCAAGATAGAAAGAAAGTAGGTGGAAGTCATCCTGTTAAGAATATCATGACTACTAGGAGACCACTCGAGTTACTTCACATGGATCTTTTTGGTCCCAATGCTTACAAGAGTCTCGGTGGAAATTCCTATGGTCTAGTTATAGTTGATAATTTTTCCAGATTTACGTGGGTATTCTTTCTTGATGATAAGTCGCGGGTTCAAAAGATCTTCAAGAACTTTGCTCGCAAAGCGCAAAATCAGTTCGAAGTGAAGATCAAGAAGGTTTGAAGCGATAAAGGATCGGAGTTCAAGAACACCCATGTGGATACCTTTCTTGACGAAGAAGGAGTCTCACATGAGTTCTCAGCTACATACACACCTCAACAAAATGGAGTTGTTGAGAGGAAGAACCGGACACTCATTGAGATGGCAAGAACGATGCTTGACGAATACAAGACGCCAAAACACTTTTGGGTAGAAGCCGTGGAAACAACATGTCATGCCACAAACCGACTTTACTTGCACAAGCTTCTCGGTAAAACGGCATACGAGCTACTCACCGGTAACAACCCCCAAGTTGGATACTTTTGGGTATTCCGCTCCAAGTGCTACATTCTTGATAAGCATCGTCGTACTAAATTTTCTCCTAAATCTCATGAAGTATTCCTACTTGGTTATGGATCGATCTCTCACACCTACGGTGTCTACAACAACTTCACTCGAGAAGTTCAAGAGACGGTAGATGTGAAGTTTGATGAATCTAATGGTTCGCAAGTCGAACAATTGCCAAATGATGTAGGTGATAAGAACCCTTCGGAAGCTATCCTAGATTTACCCATCGGCAAGATTCGTCCCATGGAGGTGAAGGAAAGTACTTCATCAACTCAAGTGGAAGCCCCTACTTCACGACAAGGTGAACCACAACATGACATGGAGGCATCCACAAGCGGTACGTGGCAAGATGATGAAGAGGAGGAAGTGCATCATGAAGATCCACCACAACCTCCTTCACCACCACCTAAAGGGAACAACACCTTCAACAACAACGAAGATGAAGGAGATGATGATGGAGAAGAAGCTCCACCAACCAACAATCGGAAGCTGACCCGAGTTCGAGCACAAGTGACCAAGAACCATCCCCTAAACCAAATCTTTGGTGATATACAAACAGGGAGGATCACTCGCTCTAAAACTTGTCTAGCAAACTTCTGTGAGAATTATTCTTTCATATCTAGCATTGAGCCCTTGAAGGTAGAAAAAGCTCTTGAAGACACGGATTGGGTGAAAGCTATGCATGAAGAGCTTCACAACTTTGAAAGGAACGAAGTGTGGACACTCGTGGAGAAGCCCGAGGATGAACACAACATCATCGGAACCAAATGGGTATTTCGGAACAAGCAAGACGAAGACGGTCAAGTCGTGCGCAACAAGGCTCGCCTCGTAGCTCAAGGATATACAAAAGTCAAAGGTATGGACTACGGTGAGACCTACGCCACCATCGCTAGACTTGAAGCTATTCGCATTCTTCTTGCTTATGCCAATCACCATGATATCACACTTTATCAAATGGATATTAAAAGTGCATTTTTAAATGGTGAGATTGAAGAAGAGGTTTATGTTAAGAAACCACCCGGCTTTGTGAATCCTAAGAAACCTAATCATGTTTACAAGCTTCGTAAAGCTCTTTATGGTCTTAAGCAAGCCCCTCATGCTTGGTATAAATGTTTAACGAAGTTTCTTATCGAAAAGGGTTTTGAAATTGGTAAAATTGATGCAACCTTATTCACTAAGAGAGTTAATGGTGAATTATTTGTGTGCCAAATCTACGTGGATGATATTATCTTTGGTTCCACTAACCCTCAATTTAGTGAAAGGTTTGGAAGGTTGATGTCCGAGAAGTATGAGATGTCCATGATGTGTGAGCTGAAATTATTTCTTGGCTTGCAAATCAAGCAATCAAAAGAAGGAACTTTCATCTCTCAAACTAAGTATACCAAGGACTTGATCAAAAAGTTCAACATGCAGGAGTGCAAAGGTATGAAAAGCCCTATGCCTACTAGCGGACATGTTGATCTTACCAGAGAGGATGAGCCGGTTGATCAGAAAGTTTATTGATCTATGATTGGTTCACTGTTATATCTATGTGCATCTTGTCCCGATATTATGCTTAGTGTTTGCATGTGTGCTAGATATCAGGATGCTCCGAAAGAATGCCATCTTTTAGCTGTCAAACGCATTGTGAGATACTTGATACAAACGTCAAATTCTGGCATTTGGTATCCCAAGGGATCTTCTTTTGACCTTGTTGGCTATTCTGATTCGGACTATGCCGGTGACAAGGTTGACAGAAAATCCACCTTGGGTACTTGTCAATTTTTGGGCAGATCTCTTGTATCTTGGTCCTCTAAGAAACAAAACTCGGTATCTCTATCGACTGCCGAAGCCGAGTATATTGCTGTTGGATCTTGTTGTGTGCAATTACTATGGATGGCACAAACACTTAAGGATTATGGAATTCATGTTAAAAATGTTCCATTACTTTGTGACAATGAAAGTTCTATTAAAATTGGTCATAATCCTGTGCAACATTCTCGAACTAAGCATATTCAAGTTCGACATCATTTCATTCGTGATCATGTTGCCAAAGGAGATATTAATCTTAAGCATGTTCGCACTAACAAGCAATTGGCCGATATCTTTACTAAGCCACTTGATGAGAAGACTTTTTGTCACTTGAGGAGTGAGTTGAACATCATTGATGCTTCAAACTTGAGCTACACTCACTCGATTGCATGCAAGGGCATGAGCTTTCTTGATATTTCCATGTCTCTTAATATTTCATCTTATGCCATGGAATTCTATGCTCCCTTGTATTGCATCTAATCTCTTGTAGGTACTTGGAAAAATTTCATTCCACAAGATTGCCAACAACTCCAATCATAAGCAATCTTGTCATTACCAAGTATCCACAACCCTTTTTGATGATGGAAGGAAGAAGGCCAATCAACAATATCCTTGACATATACTTGATCAAAATTGCACACTCTCAATTGGTATCATGTCAATAGGATATATCTATTGTTCTTCCTTGCATGACTAATCTTTGTAGGAAACCGGTGTACTAGAACAAGAAGGATTGCTCAAAACTCAAGATGATCTTCATCAACCTCGAGCATCCTCAACAAGTTCATCTACAAGCTACGTCATCAACATCAGTCAAAGGTATGTACTCATGTCCTTGAAAAGGCTTTACTCCAAGAAATGAGCTAAAGCGACTCAAGCGATATGAAAACATTAAAATGCTTAATCAAAAAATGGTAACCCCATTTTGAGCTTAACGTAGAGTACGACCTATGATCAAGTATTCTTGCTTGGCTCCTAAGTCGATATACTCTAATATAGGTGACCTAGTCACCGCCCATCATCTAGTTAAGAATCTGGTGTGGTTTGCTCTCTATTGCATGATTTCTCATAACTACTCCAATCTTATCTAGTTGATGTCCCTTGTAAAAACTTCATATTTCATTGAAAATATTTCTCTTGACTTTTAAAAACATAAACTTGGTTTCTCTTTCGAAGACACCAACTCAGATATCTCAGTTCTACCGAAATTGCAGACAAGCTGCACTACAAAATCTCGGTACCACCGACCTATCTATCTCGGAGTCACCGATTTTCATTCTGTTTCATTTGAATTCATTTTTGCAATTCTATGTTTTCTTAGTGATCTTTCTTGTAATACTTCCGTTACTTCAATGATCCTTTAAAAAATTGTATTACTTAGGGGGAGAAGAACTAAAGGTAATCTTGAGGAGAGAATCTCTTTATTCGAGGATTCCTATGTTCCATGAAGAAAGGAGGAGAAGAACAAGTCATTTTCAATGTCTCTCTCAGTTTTCACTTCTATGAATCCTACATTTCAATGACCCTTGTTCTCAAGGATCCCTTCTCAGTCAATGATCCTTGTATCTATCCCTGTTTTTAACCTTTTTGGAAATTAATGCCAAAGGGGGAGAATACCAAAGCTTCATGCTAAAGGGGAGATACATGCTTTTGAAAAGGGGGAGATATGATCAAGGGGGAGAGCCAATATCAATTCTCATACCTTCATAAACAGGGGGAGAATATCAAAGTAGGGGGAGAGGAAAATTGTTGACCTTTCTCACCTTATCCAATCCTAATATCTACATGCTAAGATTCAGGGGGAGAGGATAATCAATTTTCATATCTACGGTGAGAAAATTCTCCATTATCTTGGAGACATATCAATTCTAAGGAATACTATTTTCTATATGTCCTCCATATCTTGGTAATTTTGAGTTCTATTGCCTTGCTGTTTGGTAGAATACTGTTGTGTTTCCTAACATTGTTTTCTCAAGTGTGTTTCTATTACCAGGATGCTTAAGAACTCAAGGTAAGTATATGCATAATATCCTTGGTCAAGATGATCTCTTGCTTCTTGCACATATTGTTTGCAAGAGTGATGTCTTGAACAAAGATACATCTCACTCATATATATTTGATGCATATAGCCAAGATACACATGACCTGTTATATCCCTTCTACCTTATGTGTGTTCATGCATTCAAAAGCAACTATCCTTTAAAGGACTGCACACATTTAGGGGGAGCAAGTCTAAGTCATGTGTCTCTCAAAGTCTTCAGTATAACCATGCATATCTTTATTTGAAGCTTTGATTGTATGTTGTCATCAATTACCAAAATGGGGGAGATTGAAAGCACAACATGCTCCCTTGGTGGTTTTGATAATTCATGACAACATACATTGTCTCTTGGACTGATACTTTTACCTAGTATATTTCAGGAAATGTTAAATGATAGGATTGGCAAAAGGAGAGTGTGGACATACCCCAAGATGCAAGGAAATAGGTTGGCCAAGCTTCAAGCAAGAGGACTCTACATTATATATTTGTGAGAAATCACTCTGAGTCCATAGGAAAGACAATACTATTAAAAGGGGGTAAAGTCTTGTTGGTGAACAATATGCTCAAACGTGCACAAGCGATAGTCGCCAAAAACATCCACAAACTCTCCCACCAAAGTCTGTTCTATACCTAACACTCAAAATTGGTGCAACCAACTTTCCCATACCGGTGCCACCGATTCTAGAACCTAGACAGACTCAAGTCAAACCCTAGCCACTTTGGTGCAACCAATTCCATACCAGTGCCATCAGGTTTAGGTTGCCAACTTTCTGTTACGCAAATTCACATTTTCGGTCCCACCAAGAATGTTGGATCGGCGTCACCGAGATTGGAAATCTGACCGTTGGTTACCTTATCGGTGCAATCGAGTTTCCTATATCGGTCTCACCAAGATTCAAAAGTTGCCACCTTTTGGTCACATCGGTACCACCGAGATTAACACATCGGTGTCAACGAGTTGGTCATTTTGTGTGTAACATTTGGATTTTTGGGGATGCCTATATATACCCCTTCACCACCACCTACTCGAAAAAAGCACTCATAACTATTCCATACCTATCCTATCAGATTTTCTGAGAGAGAACCACCTACCCTTGTGTTGAGGTCAAGATCTTCCACCCTAATCATATGGATCTTGATCTCTAGCCTCCCCAAGTAGCTTTCCACCAATCCCATCTCTTCCACCATGCCAAATCTGTGAGAGAGTGATTGGGTGCTAAGGAGTCTATCATCTTAAAGCACAATAGCAAGGAGTTCATCATCATTACCGAGCCTATTACCTTTTGGAGGGTGGTGCCTCCTAGATTGGTTAGGTGTCGCTTGGGAGCCTCCTACTTCATGTTGTGGAGTGAACCAAGAAGTTTGTAAGGGCAAGGAGATCGCCTACTTCATGAAGATCTACCTATAGTGAGGCTAGTCCTTCGTGGACGGAAGCCGTTATGGAATAGTCAAGGTTGCTACTTCGTTGACACTTTTGGGTGGAGCCCTCCATGGACTCTCGCGACCGTTACCCTCCGTGGGTTGAAGACTCCATAAACGTGGATGTATGATAGCGCCACCTATCGGAACCACGGGAAAAATCCATGCGTCTCCAACTGCGTTTGATCTACCCATCTCAACACTTTACTTCATATGCAATGTCTTTACATTCTGCTGCCATATTTGTTGACATGCATGTGTAGGGCTGTTAGACTTGATAGCCTTGCTAAAACTGTTCAAATCTGCCAACCGGTTAACTTTGGAAAGGTTAGTTTTTAAATTCCTGCTAGTAGTCTATTCACCCCCCCTCTAGACACTCTTCTAGTGATCCTACACCCATACATAAAATAGACATATGTCTCATACATAAATAGATAGTCATGTCTCATATGTAGATAACCATATCACTACTGGGGACGGCGACGAATCTTGGGCTTCCTCAGACGTGGACCGGAAGGCGATAAGCGCTGAGGTGGTGGACGAGTGTCGCGATAACCACGACCATAGACCACCTTGTCCGTCGGTGTCTTTGTCTCCTGCGTTGATGGTGGTGATGGAGTGGCAAGAAATGTCTCCGAGATATCATAGGTGCATGCACCACGGTCATCGTCCTCGCCGTCGCTGGGTATGTACGAACCAGGAGCAGTAAACACAGGTGACCGAACTGAAGTCATGAACGGTTGCGACTGGCTGCCGACTGTGGTAAAGTAAAACATGTAAAGAATGATTTATGAGGCTACAAATTTTAAAAGAATGTACAAAGTAAAGTTACCTAGGTCCATATGAAGAAGCCAAGAAGAGTCCCCGGGTTGTGAAGGAGGTGGCTGCTGGTAGAAATAGCCCCCGGGTTGTGTAGGAGGTGGCTGCTGGTAGAAATAGCCCCCTGGTTGTGAAGGAGGTGTCTGCTGCCAGGAGGAGCCCCGGGTTGTGAAGGAGGTGTCTGCTGCCAGGAAGAGATACCTGGCTGCGAAGGAGGTGCCTGCTCCTAGGAGGAGCTCCCTGGTTGTGAAGGTCGAGGTTCCGAACGCTGTAGAGAGGGGCGTGGCGGACGATATGGTGCACGAGTGTTAACAACATCCGAAGATCGTCTACATGTAACAGCTGCGTAAATCCCGCGTATCTTCACTTGAAGACTCTTCAACCTTGTTGCTTGCTCTCGCAGTGGGATTTATCCTTTGTCAATGCGGTCCACTAAAGCGGTAACCTCCTCTAGCGCCTGAGATGTCAATTCACCCTGTACATAGAAAGTTAACCAATTCTACATGTTCAGGTTAAGGAAAAATGTAACATGTGAGAAAAACTGAGGACATACCGCGTGTGTTGGAAATATTCCCTAGAGGCAATAATAAATTGGTTATTACCATATTTCCTTGTTCATGACAACCATTTATTATCCATGCTAGAATTGTATTGATCGGAAACTCAAATACATGTGTGGATACATAGACAACACCATGTCCCTAGTATGCCTCTAATAGACTAGCTCGTTGGTCAAAGATGGTAAAGGTTTCCTAGCCATGGACATGAGATGTCATTTGATAACAGGATCACATCATTAGGAGAATGATGTGATGGACAAGACCCAAACTATAAACGTAGCATATGATCATGTCAGTTTATTGCTATAGTTTTCTGCATGTCGAGTATCTATTCCTATGACCATGAGATCATGCAACTCACTGACACCGGAGGAGTACCTTGTGTGTATCAAATGTCGCATTGTAACTGGGTGACTATAAAGGTGCTCTACAGGTATCTCCAAGGGTGTCTGTTGGGTTGGCATGGATCAAGACTGGGATTTGTTACTCCGTGTGACGGAGAGGTATCTCAAGGCCCACTCAGTAATACAACATCACAATAAGCCTTGAAAGCAATGTGACTAAGTGTTAGCCACGTGATCTTGTATTATGGAACGAGTAAAGAGACTTGTCGGTAACAAGATTGAACTAGGTATGGAGATGTCGACGATTGAATCTCGGGCAAGTAACATACCGAAGAACAAAGGGAACAACATACGGGATTAACTGAATCCTTGACATAGAGGTTCAATCGATAAAGATCTTTGTAGAATATGTAGGAACCAATATGGGCATCTAGGTCCCACTATTGATCATTGACCATAGAGGTGTCTCGGTCATGTCTACATAGTTCTCGAACCCGCAGGGTCTACACACTTAAGGTTCGGTGACGTTTCAGTAGTATAGAGTTATGTATGGTGGTGACCGAAGGTTGTTCTAAGTCTCGGATGAGATCCCGGACGTCATGAGGAGCTCCGGAATGGTCCAGAAGTAAAGATTCATATATTTGAAGTCCTATTTTGGTCACCGGATTTTTTTGGGCTCATCGGTAGTGTACCGAGAGTGTCAGGATGTAGCCGGGGGGGACCATCAGGAGGGGTGTCTCGACCCAAAGGACCTCACGGGCTGTGGGAGGAGTCAAACCAGCCCCTTGTGGGCTGGACTAAGCCACCACTAAGGCCCATGCGGCTAGGGGTGGGGAAAACCCAAAAGATGGAGAGGTGGAAAGAGTTTCCAAGTGGAAAGGAGGAATCCTACTCCTAATAGGATTTTGAGTAGGACTCCTCCACCTCCAATTTCGACCAAAGCTTGAGGGTTTGAGGCTGCCTTTTCTCCTCCCGCCCTCCAATATATACTAGAGGATTGAGAGGGAAAATCTAGCCCTAATAGCCACATGCTACCCTCTCCTCTAGATCGTAGTTTCTCCTCTAGATCGCTTCAGCGGTGCTTAGGCGAAGCCCTGCTGGAATTATTCCACCACCATCGATGCCACGCCGTCGCGCTGCCAGAGAACTCATCTACCTCTCTGCTCTCTTTTGCTGGATCAAGAAGGCGGAGATCATCATCAAGCTGTACGTTTGCTGAACGCGGAGGTGACGTCCGTTCGGTACTAGATCGGAAGGACCGTGATCAAGATCGCGAGACGATTCATGATTGGATCGCGGGACGGATCATGGTGAGATCACGGGACGGATCGTGATTGGATCGCGGGATGGATCGTGATGGCATTGCGGGACGCTCGGCGATTTGGATCGCGAAGACATTCGACTACATCAACCACGTTTCTTAACACTTCCCGCTTAGCGATCTACAAGGGTATGTAGATCCACTCTCCCTCTCGTAGATGCTCATCACCATGGATAAATCTTGTGTGTGCGTAGGAATTTTTTTGTTTCCCATGCAATGTTCCCCAACAGTGGCATCATGTGGTAGGTCTATGTGTAGATGAGATCTCGAGTAGAACACAAAGGAGTTTGTGGGCGTTGGTGCTTAGATTGCTTCCTCCCTTGGTCATGATTTGGTTCAGGGGGTATTATGAGATGAAGCAGCCCAGACCAACCTTACTCGTACGCTTACGAGAGTCTAGTTCCATCGACTGACGTGTAACTTTGTTGCACAAAGATGGCTAGCGGGTGTCTGTTTCTCCTACTTTAGTTGGATCGGATTCAACAAAGGCGGTCCTTGAGAAGGTTGAAAATCAACTTATGTATCACCGTTGTGGTTTTGCGTAGGTGAGAATTGTTCTTGCTAGATACCCGTAGAAGCCACGTACAACTTGCAACAACAATTAGAGGAGGTCTAACTTGTTTTTGCAGGGTATGTTGTGATGTGATATGGTCAATTACATGATGAGATATATGTGATGTATGCGATGATCATGTATTGTATAGAATATCACGACTTGCATGTCGATGACTACGGCAACCGGCAGGAGCCATAGGGTTGTCTTTAATTATTGTATGACCTGCGTGTCAATCATTAAAGCGTTATGTAATGCTTTACTTTATCGCTAAGCGGTAGCAATAGTAGTAGAAGCATGGTGGGCGCGACAACCCCAATGGCGACATGTTGATGGACATCAATATGATGGAGATCATGGTGTCATGCCAATGACGACGGAGATCATGCCAGTGCTTTCAAGATGGAGATCAAAAGCACAAGTTCCTGGCCATATCATGCCACTTATGATTTGCATGTGATGTTAATCCTTTTATGCACCTTGTCTTGGTTAGGAAGACGGTAGCATTATAAGGTGATCCCTCACTTAAATTTCAAGATAAATTGTGTTCTCCCCGAGTGTGCACTGTTGCGAAAGTTCGTCATGTCGAGACACCACGTGATGATCGGGTGTGATAGACTCTACGTTCACATACAACGGGTGCAAGCCAGTATTGCACATGCAGAACACTCGGGTTAAACTTGACGAGCCTAGCATGTACAGACATGGCCTCGGAACACAAGAGACCAAAAGGTCGAACATGAGTCATATAGTGGATATGATCAACATGATGATTTTCACCATTGAAACCACCTCAACTCACGTGATGATCAGACTTGAGTTGGTGAATTTGGATCATGTATCACTCGAATGATCGGAGGGATGTCAATTTGAGTGGGATTTCTTAAATAATATGATTAGTTGAACTCATTATCATGAACATAGTCAGTAGTGTCTTTGCAAATTATGTTGTAGATTACTAGCTCACGCTGTAGATCCCTTGAATTTTTATATGTTCCTAGAGAAATAGAGTTGAAAGATGATGGTAGCAATATTGCGGACTGGGTCCATGATCTGAGGATTGTCCTCATTGCTGCACAGAAGGCTTATATCCTTAATGCACCGCTCGGTGCGCCACCCCCTCTAGCTTCATCTATAGATGTTGTGAACATCTGACACGCACATTCTGACGACTACTTGATAGTTTAGTGCGTCACGCATTACGGCTTAGAATTGAGGCTCCAAAAACGTTTTGAATGTCACGGAACATATGCGATGTTCTATGAGCTGAAATTGGGATCTCAGGCTCGTGCCCGTGTTGTGAAATATGATATCTCCAACAAGATTCTTTGCCTGCAAGATGAAGGATAATAGCTCAATCATTGAGCATGTGCTCAGATTGTCAGTGTGCTACAATCGCTTGAATCGAGTGGGAGTTGATCTTCCAGATAAGATGGCGATTTATATAGTTCTCCAAGTCACTATCACTAAGCTACGAGAACTTCGTGATGAACTATAATTATGCCAGGGATGGGAGTGATGATCCCTAAGCTATTCACAATGTTTGACACCGCTAAGGTAGATATCAAGAAGGAGCATCAAGTGTTGATGGTTAGTAAAACCACTAGTTTCGAAAAGGGAAAGGGTAAGGAGGGAAACTTCATGGATGGCAAGACAGTTGCTGCTCCAGTGAAGCAACCCAAAGTTGAACCCAAACCCGAGACTAAGTGCTTCTATTATGAGGAGAGCGGTCACTAAAGCGGAACAACCCTAGATACTTGGTAGATAAGAAGGCTGGCAACGTCGACAAAAGTATATTTGATATACGTGTTATTGATGTGTACCTTGCTAGTACTCTTAGTAGCACCTGGGTATTGGATACCGGTTCGGTTGCTAAATGTTAGTAACTCGAAATAAAAGCTACGGAATAAACAGAGAACTAGCTAAGGGTGAGGTGACGATGTGTGTTGGAAATGTTTCCAAGGTTGATGTGATCAACATCGCACGCTCTCTCTACCTTCGGGATGAGTGACGAACCTAAATAAATGTTATTTGGTGTTTGCATTGAGCATAAACGTGATTAGATCGTGTTTATTGCAATATGGTTATTCATTTAAGTCAGAGAACAAAGGTTATTCTGCTTACATGAATAATACCTTCAATGGTCATGCACCCAATGAATGGTTTGTTGAATCTTGATCGTAGTAGTACACATGTTCATAACATAGATGCCAAAAGATACAAAGTTAATAATGATAGTACCACATACTTGTGGCATTGCTGCTAAATGTCATATTGGTGTAAAGCGCATGAAGAAACTCCATGCTGATGGATCTTTGGACTCATTCGATTTTGAATCGGTTGAGACATGCGGACCACGCCTCTTGGGCAACATGACTAAAACCCCGTTTTCTGGAACGGGCAAGTGACTTATTGGAAATGATACATGTTGATGTATACAGTCCAATGAGTGTTGTAGCATGCGGTGGATATCGTTATTTTCTTATCCTCACTGATGATTTGAGTAGATATAGTATATATTTACTTAATGAAACGCAAGTCTGAATCATTTGAAAAGTTCAAGCAGAATCAGAGTGAAGTTTGAGATCATCGTGACGAGAAGATAAAATGTCTATGATATGATCGTGGAGGTGAATATCTGAGTTACGAGTTTGGTATACAACTTAAGACAATGTGAAAAGTTGTTTCACAACAACTGCCACCTGGAACACCATAGTGTGATGGTGTGTCCAAACGTCGTAGTCGTGCTCTATTGGATATTGTGCGAACTATGATGTCTCTTATCAATTTGCCACTATCGTTTTGGGGATATGCATTAGAGACAACTACATTGACTATAAAAGGGGCACCATCTAAGTCCATTGAGATGACACCGTATGAATTTTGGTTTGGCGGAAACCTAAGCTGTCATTTCTTAATGTTTGGGGCTACGATGCTTATGTGAAAAAGGGGTTTTCACCTAATGAGCTCGAACCCAAAGAGGACAAATGCATCTTCATAGAATACCCTAACGTAACAGTTGGGTAAACATTCTATCTTAGATCCAAGCACAAAGTGTTGTTGCTAAAACGGATCCTTTCTCGATAAAGAGTTTCTCTCGAAAGAATTGAGTGGGAGGAAGATAGAACTTGATGAGGTTGTTGAACCTTTGTTTCAACCAGAGAGTAGCGCAGCGTAGAAAGATGTTTCTGTGGAGCCTATGTTAGTTGAAGAGGAAGTTAATGTTGATGATCATGAATCTTTGGATCAAGTTACTATCGAACCTCATAGGTCGACAAGGACACGTACTACTCCTGAGTGGTACGACAAACCTGTCTTAGAGGTCATGTTGTTGGACAATGATGAACCTACGAGCTATGGGGAAGCGATGATGGGCCCAGATTCCAACAAATAGTTAGAGGCCGTGAAATCCGAGAAAGGATCCATGTATGAAAACCAAGTATGGACTTTGGTAGACTTGCTCATTGAACGTCAGGTCATTGAGTACAAATGGACCTGTAAGATGAAGACAGACGCTGATGATGACTGTCACCATTTATAAAGCTTGACTTGTCGCAAGGAAGTTTCCGGCAAGTTCAAGGAGTTGACTGCGATGAGACTTTCTCACTCGTAGCGATGCTAAATTCTGTTGGAATTATGTTAACAGTTGCTACATTTTTCAATTATAAAATCTGGCAAATGGATGTCAAAACATTGTTTCCTTAACGGTTTACTTGAGGAAAGGTTGTATGTGATACAGCCAGAAGGTTTTGTCAGTCCTAAGGATGCTAAAAGGTGTGCGAGCTCCAGCAATCCTTCTATGGGCTGGAGCAAACATCTCGGAGTTGGAATATACACTTTGATGAGGTAATCAAAGAGTATATACAAAGTTTATGAGAAACTTGTATTTACAATAAAGTGAGTGGGAGCACTATAGTATTTCTGATAAGCGTATGTGTATGACATATTGTTCATCGGAAATGATGTAGAATTTCTTGAAAGCATAAAGGATTGTTTGAAAAGAGTTTTTCAAAGGAAGACCTAGATGAAGCTACTTAATTGTTGGTCATAGAGATCTATATAGATAGATCAAGACGTCTGATAAAACTTTCAATGAGTTCATACCTTGAAAAGATTTTGAAAGAGTTCAAAATGGATCAGTCAAAGAAAGAGTTGTTGCCTGATTTGTAAGGTGTGGAGTTGAGTGAGACTCAAAGCTCGACCACGGCAGAAGAAAGAGAAAGGACGAAGGTCGTCCCCTATGCCTTAGCCATAGGCTCTATATTATGCCATGATGTGTACCGCACCTAGTGTGTGCCTTGCCATGAGTTTGTCAAGGGGTACATGAGTGATCAAGGAGTGGATCGCTGGACAGCGGTCAAGATTATCCTTAGTAACTAAAAGACTAAGGAAATTTTTCTCGATTATGGATGTGATAAAGAGTTTGTTGTAAAGAGTTACGTCGATGCAAGCTTTAACACCAATCCGATTGACTCTTAGTAGCAATCCGAATACGTATAGTGGAGCAGCCATTTGGAATAGCACCAAGTGGAGTGTGGTAGCAGTGTCTACAGTATGACATAGAGATTTGCAAAGTACACATGGATCTGAATGTCGTAGACCCGTTGACTAAAAGACCTCTCTCACATGCAAAGCATGATCGAGCCCCAGAACTCATTGGGTGTTAGATTCATAACAATGCGAATCACATGGTGATGTGAACTAGATTATGGACTCTAGTGCAAGTGGGAGACTGTTGGAAATATGCCCCAAAGGCAATAATAAATTTGTTATTATAAAATTTCCTTTTTCATGTTAACCGTTTATTAGCCATGCTAGAATTGTATTGATCGAAAACTCAAATACATGTGTGGATACATAGACAACACCATGTCCCTAGTATGCCTATAATAGAGTAGCTCGTTGGTCAAAGATGGTAAAGATTTCCTAGCCATGGACATGAGATGTCATTTGATAACGGGGTCACATCATTAGGAGAATGATGTGATGGACAAGACCCAAACTATAAACTTAGCATATGATCGTGTCAGTTTATTGCTACAGTTTTCTGCATGTCAAGTATTTGTTCCTATGACCATGAGATCATGCAACTCACTCATACCGGAGGAGTACCTTGTGTGTATCAAATGTCGCAACATGACTGGGTGACTATAAAGGTGCTCTACAGGTATCTCCGAGGGTGTCTGTTGGGTTGGCATGGATCAAGACTGGGATTTGTTATTCCGTGTGACGGAGAGGTATCTCAAGGCCCACTCGGTAATACAACATCACAATAAGCCTTGCAAGAAATGTGACTAAGTGTTAGCCACGGTATCTTGTATTACGGAACGAGTAAAGAGACTTGCCGATTACGAGATTGAACTAGGTATGGAGATGCCGACGATCGAATCTTGGGCAAGTAACATACCGAAGAACAAAGGGAAGAACATACGGGATTAACTGAATCCTTGACATAGAGGTTCAACCAGTAAAGATCTTCGTAGAATATGTAGGAACCAATATGGGCATCTAGGTCCCGCTATTGGTTATTGACCGTAGATGTGTCTCGGTCATGTCTAGATAGTTCTCGAACCCGCAGGGTCTACACACTTAAGGTTCGGTGACCTTTCGGTAGTATGGAGTTATGTATGGTGGTGACCGAAGGTTCTTCGGAGTCTCAGATGAGATCCCGGACATCACGAGGAGCTCCGGAATGGTCCGGAAGTAAAGATTGATATATAAGAAGTCCTTTTTTGGTCACCGAAGAAGTTTCGGACTCATAGGTAGTGTAGCGGGAGTGCCGGGAGGGTGCCGGGGGACCATTGGGAGGGGTGTCGCGACCCAAAGGACCTCATGGGCTGTGGGAGGAATCAAACCAGCCCCTTGTGGTCTGGACTAAGCCACCACTAAGGCCCATGCAGCTAGGGGTGGGAAAATCCCAAAAGATGGAGAGGTGGAAAGAGTTTCCAAGTGGAAAGGAGGAATCCTACTCCTAATAGGATTGGAGTAGGACTCCTCCACCTCCAATTTTGACCAAACCTTGAGGGTTTGAGGATGCCTCCTCTCCTCCCTCCCTCCTATATATAGTAGAGGATTTAGAGGGAAAAGCTAACCCTAATAGCCACGTGCTACCCTCTCCTCTAGATCGTAGTTTCTCCTCTAGATCGTTTCAACGATGCTTAGGCAAAGCCCTGCTGGAATTGTTCCACCACCATCGATGCCATGCCGTTGCACTGCCGGAGAACTCATCTACCTCTCCACTCCCTCTTGCTGTATCAAGAAGGTGGAGATCATCATCGAGCTGTACGTGTGCTGAACGCGGAGGCGCCGTACATTCGGTGCTAGATCCGAAGGACCGTGATCAAGATCGCGACACAATTCGTGATTGGATCGCAGGACTGATCGTGATGAGATCGCGGGACGGATCATGATTGGATCGCGGGACGGATCGTGATGGGATCATGGGACGCTCGGCGATTTGGATCGCGAAGACGTTCGACTACATCAACCGCGTTTCTTAACGCTTCCCGCTTAGCGATCTACAAGGGTATGTAGATCCACTCTCCCTCTCGTAGATGCTTGTCACCATGGATAGATCTTGTGTGTGCGTAGGAAAATTTTTGTTTCCCATGCAACGTTCCCCAACAGCATGGTGTCTGGTTCCCACAACTGAGGCAGTTGGGAACAAATCGCTGGCGAGAGGTGCTCGGATATGATTCGGAGCAGATGATGGAACCAAGTAGATCCTCACGCTCTGCCTGTAACGCTGCAGATACAACCTGAACTTGTCCAAGTCAAAGGCATGAGCTTCATCGCAGATATTTGTCAGCGCAGTAGTCCATTCGTCGACGTAAGGCCTGATGTCGCGTAACCAAGAATCCTGGGTCTTGTTTCCTCCTATGCGACTGTACCTGAGATTGAAATGCACGTTACATGATTATCTATAAGCCGAATGCAGACATGAGAACTAAAGTAGTATTACTTACTTGTGCACGTGATCTAGTAAGTGTGGAACCACAGGAATGTCAGGCTCTTGGCATAGACCGAACTGTCTCATCACCCTATTAATGGCCATCTCCTCAACCGTCACGTCGAACACCAACTTGGCCTTGGTCATCCAATAATGCCGATATCTAGTGCACAATCCAAAAATCCCACCTGGGTACCTTTTTGAAATAGCCTTATGGGAGTATGGCTCCCATATAACTTGATCCTCGTGCAAACTATCAAACTGCGCCGTGAAGGAGGGGTAGCATCCCCTCACCTGGCTATGCGAAAATTGTCTCTGTGCATGACAACAAACATTAGTAAATAATATTGAATAGCGATAAATAAAACATTAGTAATTCATATTGTTACTAATTATGAAAATACCTCTCTCCGTGCCCAAACAGATCACATAGTAGGCAAGTCGCCGATAGAAGGGACGTAAGTTCCAGCCATGTCCTCATTACCAAAAGGTTTGTCAACCCTGACGTAGGGTCGACCAATAGGGAATCGCTCATATGACCAAAGCTACAACAATAGTGGACATCCGACAAGACCATATTTTCTAGACTTCAACTGGCAAGCTTTGCACAGGCCTCTATACGTAGCCGCTAACACAGCAGAACCAAAACTCCTCTGCACAATGTTCTCAGGGCAACGTGCGTTAGCTATCTCTCGTGCAACACCGATGAGTCGTGCATCGACAATGGTCACGTGGTTCTCCGTGAACATCGTCTTGCCGAACAACCACATAATATATGCCTCTAGGGATCGGTCAATATGTGCCTCTGACAACTGAACATTGGGATATCCTAAGGGGACAATCTGAAACTGGCTCAACCACCTGAAAAGAGGCCCGTGACGATCGTTGTCTAGCACCGTAGTAGTTGGCACTGCAGCCAGAAAACGGGCATGCATAGATGCTAGCCAACCAGTTTCTACCTCTAAAGGTCCTATGGCAACACCAGGCAGATGTAATCCCAACAAGTAAGACACATCATGTATAGTAGGCGCCATCTCTCCCCAGGGAAAGTGAAACATATGTGTCTCTGGTATCCATCTATCTACTAAGAAGGTAAGGAGTGACCTATCATAAGAGAAACGTGATACTTGCTTCTTGTGCAACTGCATTAGTTCACCTGCGTCATCCAAGTCCGGGTGATCAACCCACTCATCCAATGTACCCTCAACCAGTCATGCCAAGGGTAGAAGTCCCACCCAACTTAACCTACAAAATAAATAGAATGTAGCATACAATTAGCGTCTATCAAAAGGATGTCAAACATAGTAAGTCATTATATCGACACATACCTATCAACCCATGAAGGGTGTATCATCCAGTTGGACTTCGGGGTGCGAGTGATCAACACATCTAAGTTCGTGCCCGATTCACTAGGTGCGCCTCGGTGCCCTTTATCAATATTACCATTAAGCAACGGATATGAAGCCATAGCTGCAATTAGAACATAGTCCACACATATTACAGAATAAAACATAGTCCATCATATTATAGGTTAAAACATAGTCCAAACTTATTACAAAATAACACATAGGTGTTTGCATATTACAAATAGAAACATAGTCCCACACATATTACAAATTAAAACACAGTCCCACACATTATGTAGCTTCTGAGTTATTCATTGCTCGTCCGCCCCTTCGGCCTCGACTGTCACGTCCACCACGACTGCCAGGACCTCCTCTTGCAACTTTTGTCGCAGTCATCGATGCAGAAGCACTCATCGATGTGGAAGCATCGTCTTTCTTCAGGTCGGGGCAATATTTCATTCTATGCCCATAAGCCGCGCAGAGCAAACATTGTCTGGTTGCTCCACCAGCTTTAGATTGGTCCATATAGTTTCGGATGTGCTTTACCTTACACCTGCCCCTGCTAGTTCGCCGTAGTCCAGGGTCCGGGATGTATACTCTGTCACCATCGTTTACCTTGTTGAAATTGCCGATGACTCTAAACCCTATCATCTCACCTGTCCAGACATTGAGTACTGCCTCTTTTGAATAGTATGGAGACATGAAGGAGATGGCGTCCAACTGAATCTGGACACAGGCAGCCAACACATGTGAGCAAGGCAGGTGCAATAACTGCACTTTGTTGCATGTACACTCACAAGTTGGATAAAATTATGTTCCAATTTTAACCTCATGCGTCTTCACCTCATTTGTAGAACCAAAACCATCAGTAGGAAGCTGAATCTCATACCTCCTTTCCTGATTACGTATGAGTGTGACAGTGTGCTTTTTTGCTTTCTTTATCTTCTGAGCCATGTACTCCATGACACGACTACAATAAGGAGTGTTCTAATTATCTACAATATGCTTCTTTGCTAACTCGTGTCTTTCTCTGAAATATCTCAAAGTGCCATGGAATACACCCTCCACAATAGCTATCAGTGGCAATGCTCTATTCCCTGTGAGTACAAAGTTATAGATCTCTGCAAGATTGGTTGTCATGTGGCCATACCTAGCTCCATGGGTGTCATGCAGCAAAGACCAATTCACTGGAGGCTCTTTCTCTATCCACTCAGAAAAATTATTTATTGCCCTGCCCTTCTTTCTCTTTGTATTAGGAGGGTCAATTGCTGGCAAGTCACAAAGACCAACTGGCTCCTCAAGCTCCGCGATGAGTGTTGTTAATTTAACCTGGTCTTTTTCCATTTCCTTCCTAGCAAGGACCTGCTTCTTAGTGAACTCATCTAGTTTTGACCAAGTAAATTCTTATTTGCGCCGCTAGTTCTGCTTGCATAACTTTTTGAACAAGTTCATCAACCGTTTGTTCTTGAACTATGAGAAAACAATTCCACCCAGATGGCGCATGCACCACCGGCTTTGCAAGTCCTTCCAAGGTGTTGACTCATCAGCTATTGGATTACTCAATGTCTTCACGGTCTTCAATATACCAGGATATCTGTCATGAATGACACACACATTTGTTCGATCCTTCACGATCGCAATTTTAACTTGCCGGAAGAACCATACCCAGCTCGGAAAGTTCTCACCCTCCACAAATGCCATGGCTAGTGGGATGATTTGGTTGTTCCCGTCCACACCAATAGCAGTCAGGATTTGCCCTTTGTACTGACCAGTCAGGAATGTACCATCCACAAACATCACAGGAGGACAATGCCGGAAAGCTTCGATGCACATACCGAAAGAGAAGAATACTCGTTTCAACACCTTGTAATTTAGTATACTCTCCAACCTCGTGTGTTGTATGTTAACATAAGTGCCAGGATTCCTCTCCTTCAATATGTCAAGGAGACGGACAACATTATCATATGAGTCGAAGAACGTCCCAAACCTTTCCTTCATAGCCTTCTGCTTAGCCCTCCAAGCCTTCCCATATGGAATGTCATAATTCCATCTGACCTTCACTGTTGTCTGGATGTGTTTTGCTTCCATATCTTTCTTCTTCACTATCTCAGTATACATGAGTTGCGCTATGAGAGTTGAAGTAAGGTTTGGATGACGAACCAACAAGTTTTTCCTCACACAATTATGCGGGACAACATTGGTGACAACCCAGTGGATGTTATACTTTGGCACGTGGCCGTGCACCTTCGCAGGACGACCTGATTCAACACACTTCACGGTATATTTTGTGGGACTAGATCTGTGTGTCCGGAAAACCCTCTGCATAGACATATCCCACTTTATCACCACATACTTCATATTTTCTTTGTGTCAAACATAGCCCCGATCTAGACTTGGTTCAGGTTATATTGCCATGGAGTCTCATGGCCATCGTTAACAGTAATGCCGGCGGATATGTCCTGCTCCCATGCAGCAGGAATCGGTACCTCCTCGTCATCCTCGGAATTTTCAGAATTAGGATCCTCCGCAATCCCATCCTCGTCCTCTTCCTCCATCACCCTCTGCATTTCATCACCTTCCTCATCCCCATCAGCAACACCAGAGGCAGCTAATACTATCGACTGAATACTCTGCCCACTAGCATGACCACTAACATTGTGTGGCACATAATCTAACTCTTTCTCGGCTTGGCTAGCATCCACATCCGGTGGCTGTGACCTGGATACATAAATCTTGTTAGCCACTTGACTACTCTGCCCTGGTTCATACCCGCACATTGCGTGGTACGATATTCTCCTCCTTCGCCACTAGTTGCACTAGGGCATACAGATGGATTCTTCGGTTTGTGGAACGACTTAAAAGGGACAACCAATGCTGACGACTATCTATCGGAATCAACTCCCACTTGACATTTTTACATGATTTGGTCCACAATGCATGAATACTGATGGAACAAACTTCAGGATCCAGGCCAAAACTAGTAGTCAACCAGTGCTTCAACTGCGTAATGTCCAGTCTGTCCGGGTCTGAAAGTATCATCATTCCTTTTTCAAACTCGCAAAGATCAGCCCCCAAATCATTATATCGAACATTACCAGGGCCGTAATACATAGTGAAATTTACGGATTCAGACATTTTTACCTGTCAGACATTGGCAGCTTCTCATTATTCGCAACGAACAAATCTACACTTAAATAAACATACACTACAATATACCTATCGTATACTAAATAAACCTACACTAAAATGAACCTACACTAAAATAAACCTACACTAAAATAGCAAGCTTGCACTGAAAATGACTACGCTAACTAAACTAAATAAACCTACACTATTAACACGTACACTTAAATCACTACACTAATAAAACTAACATAAACTAATTTTACCTGGTGGCCGATGGGCCCTCATCGGCCTGGCGTGGGTCGACGACAGCCTCTTCGCCCTCCCTCGGGCCGATGGGCCCTCTTCGGCCGAAACAAATTTGACCGGTCCCCCGCCGGCCTAGCTGAGGCCGACGAGGTGATATTTTTGATTTTTTTTAAATGGACATACTTTTTTCGAATTTGGTAAAAAAAGTTGCTAGTTTTGAAAAAAAAATCCGCGCTCTAGCACAGCGCGTTAAACAAATTATTCAAAAAAAATTATATAACGCCGAAATAGCATTTCTTAACGCGTTGGAGACCGCTGCAAAATATGGCGCACCGCCAGGCGTTACAAAATTTAACCAAGAGGGTGGCTGGTATTACAGTGCAACACATACGAAAAATATGAAAAATACATAGATTTTAATGCATAGCATAGTTCAAGCCCAATACCACATGTAGTCGATATGATACAAATGAAAACGATAGTACGATGCCAATATAGTTGATAAAACGCGTCGACGACAAACTAGATAAAACTACTACTCCTCGCTCTCCTTGGTGGTGTAGTTCGACGACAAAAATGCGTCATCCCATCGAGGATCATTCTCGTCCCAGGTCGATGCAGGTCCTAGTTTGCACTCGGCTTCGACCAATGCCTTCCGCTCATGCCGGTCGATCCGTGGCTCGCTCCGCCCTCTTTTGCATCCAGAACTCGTTCTCGCCAGCGACATCATGTGGGAAGCGCTCCCTCCACATCACCATGGCCTGCTCATCCGTCTCCGCAATGAGGAGGCGACGCTCCCTCCTCCTCTGGATGCGGCGGTCCTATGCCTCCTCGCGCGTCCGAACAGCCGGGAAATTCATCTGCGACCGTGGCCTCCCAAGTCAACACATCGCCACGTCGTATGCGCAGGCGGACGCATGGTAGGTCTCGAACGTCCCGAGCCCGAGGCGTGTATCACCAGAGCGTATCTCCACGTAATACACGCTGGAGGGGCGGGCGCGGATGCCGCGGTAGACGGAGCTGCTCCGGATGCGAGACGGCATGGCGGTGATGGAGGAGAAGGCAGCGGGGGCGAAGAGAGAGGAGACGGAGACGAGGAAGAAGGGCGCGACGGCGGCGGGGCACCGACAGGGGCGAAAAGAGAGACAGCGGTTGGCGGGCATCCGTGAGCGGGTTTTATAGAGCGCGGTGGACGCCGCACGCCAAAATTGCCGTGTGTTACCGCTTTTTCGCGCGCATGCATTTTTTAGCTCACCAGACTTTCCAGCGTATGATGAAGTGTGTCAACCGGGCGCATGCGCAAAAACCGCGTATTTTCCCGCACGCGCCAAATCTAGCACGTTGGTTAGAGATGCTCTTATAGCAAACTAGCCGATGACACACGGGAACTTTGATAAAACATATGCATAAATAGATTTAAAAAACTAAAACTATTGAAAAAACAAATTCAAGAATGCTTTCGGGATATATATAAAACAATAAAGTATGCAAAGCATATAAAAAATGTTTATAAAAAAGAAATCTATTGGATTGAGTCAAACGGTTGCCATTTTTAACAGATATGTTTAATATGACCAACATATATTTGCTTCAAACTTACAAGGTACAAATATATGTCGATCATGCTACAAAAATATGTGCCATGACCTCAACAACCTTTTTCGCGCGCATGCATTTTTTAGTGCACCAGACTTTTTCCCGAACAAAAATAAATGAAACAAATTAACATGCATGGTTGTTGAGGTGACATGGTTACATCAATAAATTAGTGCACAAATTATAATTTATAATTACATTCATGACTTGATGATGTGTCATGGTTGCATGAAGAGGAAAAACAGATAGTGATTTTGTCATGGTTTCATCATGGCAAATGCCATGGGTAGGCTTATCGAGAGGGGCCGAAGGACGCCGGTGGGCTCCAGGAGCGGTGTTAGGCACAAGCGGTGGTGGACACACGATGTACCCAGGTTCGGGGCCCTTCGTGGGAGGTATAACCCCTAGTCCTTCTTGGTCTAGTTGAGACAATGGTCAGATTACAATGGCGCTCCTTGAGCTGTATGGATCGTGGAGGAAGAAGGAGCTGGCCCGCTCTTCTGCCTCTCTACGCGTGTGTGTGGAGTGGACATGAAGAGAACTGGGAGATCAGCCGACCTCTTGCATGGGGGTGGCCCGGGGGGTTTTATAGGCCAACCCCCGGATTATAATACAAATAGAAGGTCATGGGGGGGCCCAGCCAGCAGCCTCTCTGGCCGGCTATGGGGGCCACCGGTTGTGGGGTCCTGTCGCCAGTAGGCCCCGCCGGCTGAAGGGTCCCGTCAGAAGTCGGCGGGGCTTGCACGGCGGGTCCCGATGCCGGTCACTTCATGGCACGGGCCGCCCCTTGTGGCGTCGTCTTGCGGCGACCGTCCGAGGTCAGCGATGCAGCCGACCGCCCTCTAGCCATGCCGGGGCAGGTAATGGAGTGGTTGGGGCATGCCGGCACTGTTGGAAGCCCGGTCACCGTCCGCCAGGGTCAGAGGCCCTGACACCTTCACTGTGGCCACTCCGGCACTGACCCCCGATGGGATGGGGACCACTGTCGCCGCGCATGCCCTGATAACGGTATCCAATGCGCAGACGGCTGGGGGGCCAGGCGGCAATGCCCCCAACTGGCCGACAGGTTGTAACCGGCGGGGCATAGCCGGCGGGCTCTCGTCGGAGGGCCGCTACCGGCAGGGCGTAGCCAGACTGCAGGGGGAGGTGGCCTGCCCTTTGATTGCGTTAGAAGGCCGGAGCAAGGGGGCGCTTGAGGCTACCTCGGGGTCATCCCCCCGTCAGTAGTCCCCGAAGCCGGGGAGGCCCGCCGACGAACCGTGGCGGTCCTCACCGGCTTGAAGATCGTCCTTGCGCCGCGGGGTGCCTTGAGAGTCGAGCGACGCCAGCAAACGACGGCCGGCTCCACAGCCGGCCGATGCCTCGTGCGCCACCTCGGGTTCCCCACCGGGTAGAGAAGACGCGCCACGCGGCGGAAAAGACCGGGCCGCGTGGTAGGGGCCTCCACGACCGCGGCCTCGGCCCGCGCGCGGGGATCTTTTACGGCGCGTGTGGACGGTTGGCGTTCCCGAGCGCCATAATATCCGCCCTGCATGCCACAGGAATTGCGAGGGTCATGTGTAATGAATCTGGCCCCCACGATCACCCGCGCAGGGTTTAAATGGCGAGAGGAGGGAGGCAGAACGACCCGTTCACTCCCCTCACTTTCGTCGCATCATCGTCGTCGTCTTCCTCCCCCCGCCACGAGAGAGAGAGAGAGAGCAGGAGGTCAGAGCACGCAGGCAGGCTGCGCCGCCGTCCGCCACCGAAGAAAGCCCGGGCCACCGCCGAGCACCCGCGCCCGTCGTCGCGACCACACGCCCCCTCGGCGACCATGGCGGGCAAGGGCGCATGGGACGGTAGCGACATGGATGAGACCTTCATCGAGCACCTCCGCCATCGCCGCAAGCTCCCGGCGGAGGCACACTTGGAGGCACGCCCAGCCGGGCCGGAGAACTCCCCGGCATCGCGGGAAGGCAAGGTGGTCGTCTTCGCCGATCATTTCCTCCGTGGGCTTGGGCTGCCGGCGAGCGCCTTTTTCCGCTGTTTCCTGACGCGGTTTGGTCTGCAGCCGCACCACCTCCCCCCCAACGCTGTCTTGCAGCTGGCGGCGTTCGTCACCCTTTGCGAGGGGTACTTGGGGGTTGAGCCGAGGCTTGACCTCTGGTGCCGGCTCTTCTTCCTCAAGCGACACACGATGAAGGATCCAGTGACGAAACAGATGGTGATGACCGCCAGCGGAGGTGCCATGATCCATATCCCCAAGGGGACCGGCTTCCCGAAACTCCCACTGCACGAGTCGGTGAAGCCCTGGCAGCGGGGGTTCTTCTATGTGAAGAACGCGAAGCCGTAGGTGGATTACATCAACCTCCCCGACTTCGCCAACCACCCGCCGACCGCGATGCTGAACTGGCGGGCGGTTCCGCCTCCGGTGCCCGAGACGGCGGACCGGCTTTGTGCGCGCCTGCTCGTGATGACCGGGACGGAGGGGCTGAAGGCCACCGATCTGCTAGCCACGATGGTGGCGCGCCAGGTGCAGCCGTTGCAGCGCCAGACACACCTCATCTGGCAGATGGGAGGACGCCATGACCCCTTCCGGCTCTCCACCAAGGAGATGAAACCGGCCCACGTGGCAAGGAGGGTGAACACCATCTCGATGGCGAAGATGGTGGAGGGCGAGTGGCAATGGGGGAAAACCCCGTACAGCCGAAGCCGCCCGGCACCGCGGGTAAGTGTCTGGCCACCTCCTTCCCTCCATCTTTTTTCAGAGGCAGCGTCCCTCCCCCCTTTGGCCTGACAGCGCACCGCCAAGCCCGCCCGCAGATTTTCCCGCTACTGCAGAACTACGGGGAGCCGGCCCCCGACACGACGGAGTTAGACCCCGAGGAGGTCGAGGATGCCGACGATGTGGAGTCGGCTGACTCCGAGCGAGCCGGCACGTTCGAAGCCGGCGACGCGGAGACAGAGACGGAGGGGGCCGAAGAGGCCGAATCGACGGGTGAGTCTCCTCCCTAGATGCACCTACGGGACTGGACCGATGATGACGCTGAGGCGGAGACGTCGCGTGTTGTAGAGGCTTCGGAGAATCCCGAAACTTTGGAGGACGAGGTCACGGCGCCGCGGAGGAGCCAACCTCGAGCCGGCGGCGGCTGGTTTCGTCACGACAGATGCCATGGGTAGGCTTATCAAGAGGGGTCAAAGGACGCCGGTGGGCTCCGGGAGTGGGGTTAGGCACAAGCGGTGGTGGACACACGATGTACCCAGGTTCGGGGCCCTCCGTGGGAGGTAACACCCCTAGTCCTGCTTGGTCTAGTTGAGACAATGGTCAGATTACAATGGCGCTCCTTGAGCTATATGGATCGTGGAGGAAGAAGGAGCTAGCCCGCTCTTCTGTCTCTCTACGTGTGTGTGTGGAGTGGACGTGAAGAGAACTGGGAGATCAGCCGACCTCTTGCATGGGGGTGGCCCGGGGGGTTTTATAGGCCAACCCCCCAGATTACAATACAAATAGAAGGTCATGGGGCCCCCGAGCCGGTAGCCTCTCTAGACGGCTGTGGGGGCCGCCGGCTATGGGGTCCTGTCGCCGGTAGGCCCCACCGGCTGAAGGGTCCCGTTAGGAGCCGACGGGGCCCGCGCGGCGGGTCCCGACGCCGGTCACGTCACGGCACGGACCGCCCCTTGTGGCGTCGTCTTGCGGCGACCGGTTGAGGTCAGCGGTGCGGCTGGCCGCCCTGTAGCCATGCCGGGGTAGGTAATGGAGTGGTTGGGGCGTGCGGGCACTGTTGGAAGCCCGGTCACCGTCCGCCAGGGTCAGAGGCCCTGACACCTTCACTGTGGCCACTCCGGCGCTGACCCCGATGGGATGGGGACCACTGTCGCCACGCATGCCATGACGACGGTATCCAATGCGCAACCGGCTGGGGGTGCCAGGCGGCAACGCCCCTAGTTGGCCGGCATGTCGTAACCGGCGGGGCGTAGCCGGTGGGCTCTGGCCGGAGGGCTGCTACCGACAGGGCGTAGCTGGACCGCAGGTGGGAGGCGGCCCGCCCTTTGATTGCATTAGAACGCCGGAGCAAGGGGGCACTTGAGGCTACCCCGGGGTCATCCCCCCGTCAGATTTACAACTATTTAAGAAATAGAGGATCTCGTAAAACACCCCGGCTTAAAAAATAAACCGTCGTTTTACGGTTTCACATCGAAAAAACGTCCCGAGCAGGTCCCGCAAAAACGCCTAACCTGGATTTTTTCCCAGGGAGTTGTATATTTGATCCCTCGAGCCGCACATGTGCAGTTTTCTCTACCGGCAGAAAATTTTGGCGGGGCAAAAGTTTCAGCTCGCGCGCTCCATTCCGTCGCCGCCGCATCTCGCCATCGGTTCTTGTTGCTCCCGGCCACCCCGCGCCAACGAGTACTCTAGCCGCCCTCCGCCGCATCGTTCCCACCGGTTTGGTATTGCAGCCTTCATGGATCCATCGGGGAGCTTCATATGGGGCCTTGTTGCGGTTAGAAGAGGTTGTTTCGGGCGCACTTGAGCCTGGATTCGTCCTTGTGGCCAGCGCCGCGGGTCTGGGACCGAGCAGTCGTGGGAAATAGGGGCGACGGATTTGCTACCGGTTGTCGGTGGGGAAGAAGCAACACTGTCTTGTGGCGAAAGGTAATATCTCAATTGGTTTACGTGCATTTTACTTTTAGGAAACGAACGATTTATAGATGAAATTATGGATTTTTTCGACGGATGATTGGAGTCCGTCGTCGTCGTCATTTTGGGAGTCGGATGGTTCCGACATATGATACGTCTTCAACATATCTATAATTTTTTATTATTTCATGCTATTATTTTATCGATCTTGTATGCTTTCTACATCATTTCATATTATTTTTTGGAACTAACTTATTTAACCCAATGCCAAGTTTCAGCTGTTGTTTTCTGCTTCTTTTTGGTTTTTCAGAAAAATCGTACAAATGGAGTCCAAATGCGAGGAAACTTTTGAAGATTGTTTCTACACCAAAACGGAGCCTAGAAGCTTCAGATGGATTCGAGACACCGCATGAGGCGACGACAAGGCAGCAGGGTACGCCCTGGGGGTGTAGGCACGCTTTGCCCCTGTGCCCCTCTCGTCCTATTCTCTGGTCTACAAATTCACATATATTCCAAAAAAACTAGAGTAGCACCCGAAACAATTTTCCCCATCACAAGCCTATGTTCTTTTGCGGTCCCATCTAGAGGGCTTTTCCGGTACTTTGCCAGAGGGGGGGGGTTATAAGTCATGGAGAAGTTAGAGTATAGTAGGTATTATGCAAGGGCAATTATGAATCTATTTATAACAGTGCCTAAGTTGTGTGATCACTTTATTATACTAATGGATCTCATGAAGTTTATGTTGAGTTTCGTGTGTTCAAGCTTTCAATTTTTGGGCGAGATCACGATGGATGAAGGAACAAGGAGCAGAAAGAGCCTAAACTTTGTGTAAGAGCTCCATGTGTGGTTTTGCTAATTGATGACACCTGTATGGACTAATGGTTGCCTTGAGTTATATTCGAAGGATTTGTCCATAGGCATTTCTTGAACTCCATTTGTTGGGTTTCAAGGAGTTTATATGATGACCAAGGTGGTATTCAAGGTTTATCCAGAAATTGGTCATGTGAGAGTTGAGCTTATTGCAAGCATGTCTTGACAAAGAAGATTGTGTGAGCATTCATGATTACCTTCAAGACATCATCTTTATGAAGAGAGAAGATAAGATACAAGGTTGATCAAGACTAAGTCAAAGAGTGAAACAAGTTGATCAACACACAAAGCATACAAGATGTACCGAGAGGGATCAAGTGATCCCATGGTATGATAAGCATTGTCCATTACGCTTTGTGTACTAACCCATGTTCCTTGTGAGAGTTCTTCATGGGGTTAGGTATATTTCCATGGGATTGCATCAAGAGGAATATCTCATACAACACATGGAAGATGACATCAAATGGTGATCGCCATCAAGATTGCGGTGTGAAAGTTCAAGTGAATCATCATGGAGAGATCATGCTTGAAGCTTGCCGTCCATTGTGGTGACAATTGGCTTGTGAAGATGTGCCGAAGAGTGTCTCACCCATAGTGGAGTATGGGGAAGCAATCTACTAGTCTTCATCGAGCCGACACAATCAAGAAAGGTGATCCATCTTGAGAAGGACAAGATCGTCATCATCTAGATCAAGTGGACTATGCGCAAGGCAAAGGTTTGACCTTGATAAGGTTTTCCATTTTACCGGTCTCATGGTGGTAGTTGGGAGACCGGGTTATAGGATCGATAGCCGTACTATCAAGGGGGGCTCACAAGTGAGTAGCTTGATCGTGTCGTTCATTGAGAGCTCAAACCATTTGCATCCTTGCATCATCATCTTTCTTTGTCCTTATTTGGTTTTTCCCTATGTGAGTTTTTGGGCTTACATTCTTCATCATGATAAGTTCAAGCTCATTGAAAACAGATTTCATATGCATCATATTGTCTTTTCGGTGTTGGAGATTTTGCCGGATACTTATTGGGAAGGCCGTCTTCCTTATCCTAGTGGCATTTATTCTCCATTGATTTTTCTTAATTTAACTAATCATTGTTGGATATCTTTCATTGTCCTTTATCCAACAAGCTTGAGTTTTCTCAAATAAGAGCTCGTATGCAAAAGTTGTGGCTGTTGTACCGCCCCATAGAGCGGTTATACTGGTTGACCGGTACTACAGGTATTTGGAGTGGTTGTACCGCTCCAGAATTGGTCCGGAGGTTGTACCGGCCATGTATCGCTCTACCACCGAACTAGCTTCTGTTTTGGAGCGGTTGTTGGGCGGTTGTAGGCCGGTTGTTCCTGTTACTCCGGTACTACCGGTGCCCCGGGCGGTTTTACCACTTATTGCTTTTGCTACAGGTTGGTTTTGTCTGCTTTGACCGGTTGTGTTGGAAATATGCCCTAGAGGCAATAATAAATTAGTTATTATCATATTTCCTTGTTCATGATAATCGTTTATTATCCATGCTATAATTGTATTGATCGGAGACTTAGATGCATGTGTGGATACATAGACAAAACCATGTCCCTAGTATGCCTCTAATACACTAGCTTCTTGATCAAAGATGGCTATGGTTTCCTAGTCATGGACATGAGATATCATTTGGTAACGGGATCACATCATTAGGAGAATGATGTGATGGACAAGACCCAAACTACAAACGTAGCATATGATCGTGTCAGTTTATTGCTACTGTTTTCTGCATGTCAAGTATATGTTCGTATGACCATAAGATCATGCAACTCACGGATACCGGAAGAGTGCCTTATGTGTATCAAACGTTGCAACGTAACTGGGTGACTATAAAGGTACTCTAAAGGTATCTCCGATGGTGTCTGTTGGGTTGGCATGGATCAAGACTGGGATTTGTTACTCCGTGTGATAGAGAGGTATCTCAGGGCCCACTCGGTAATACAACATCACAACAAGCCTTGCAAGCAATGTGACTAAGTGTTAGTCACGGGATCTTGTATTACAGAACGAGTAAAGAGACTTGCCGGTAACAAGGTTGAACTAGGTATGGAGATACCGACGATCGAATCTCGGGCAAGTAACATACCGAAGAACAAAGGGAACACCATACGGGATTAACTGAATCCTTGACATAGAGGTTCGACCGATAAAGATCTTCGTAGAATATGTAGGAACCAATATGGGCATCTAGGTCCCGCTATTGGTTATTGACCATAGAGGTGTCTCGGTCATGTCTACTTAGTTCTCAAACCCGCAGGGTTTGCACACTTAAGATTCGGTGACGTTTCGGTAGTATAGAATTATGTATGGTGGTTACCGAAGGTTGTTTGGAGTCCCGGATGAGAACCCAGATGTCACGAGGAGCTCCTAAATGGTCCGTAGGTAAAGATTGATATTTAGGAAGTCCTATTTTGGTCGCCGGAAAAGTTTCGGGCTCAACGGTAGTGTACCGAGAGTGTCGGTAGTGTACCGGGAGACCATCGGGAATGGTATTTCGGCCCAAGAGGCTACATGGGCTGTGGGAGAGTAAATAGCAGCCCTTTGCGGGCTGGTGGAAGTCCCACACAAGGCCCATGCGGCTGGGAAGAAAAGCCCAAAGGGAAAAAGGTGGAAAAAGGCCAAAAAAGGGAGGAATCCTAGTCCTACTTGGATTGGAGGAGGAGTCCTCCTCTCCTCCCCACTTCGGCTGACCCAAGGAGGCTTGGACCTTGCGCCAAGTTCTCTCCTCCCTCCCTCTTATATATACTGGAAGTTTTAGGGGTTTTGCACAGAATTTTTGCCAGGTGCTGCCCGTTCCTCCAGTGCATAGTTTCTCCTCTAGATCGGTTTTCTGCAGTGCTTAGGCGAAGCCCTGCCGGAATTGTTCCACCACCATCATCGCGGCGCCGACACGCTGCCGGAGAACTCTTCTACCTCTCCGCTCCCTCTTGCTGTATCAAGAAGGCGGAGATCGTCATCAAGCTGTACGTGTGCTGAATGCGGAGGTGCCGTTCGTTCGGCGCTAGATCGGAAGGACCGTGATCAAGATCGCGAGACGGATCGTGATGAGATCGTGGGACGGATCGTGATGAGTTCACGGGACAGATCATGATGGGATCGTGGGACGGATCGTGGTGAGTTCGCGGGATGCTTGGCGATTTGGATCGCGAAGACATTCGACTATACCAACCGCGTTTCTTAACGCTTCCCGCTTAGCGATCTACAAGGGTATGTAGATCCACTCTCTCTCTCCTAGATGCTCATCACCATGGATAGATCTTGCGTGTGCGTAGGAAATTTTTTGTTTCCCATGCAACGTTCCCTAACAATGGCATCATGAGCTAGGTCTATGTGTAGATGAGATCTCGAGTAGAACACAAAGAGTTTGTGGGCGTTGATGCTTAGATTGCTTCCTCCCTTGGTCGTGTTTTGGTTCAGCGGTATTGTGAGATGAAGCGGCCCGGACCAACATTACTCGTACGCTTACAAGAGACCGGTTCCCTCAACCGCAAATTGTTGCATAGATGGCTTGCGGGTGCGAGTTTCTCTCACTTTAGTTGGATCGGATTCGACAAAGGCGGTCCTTGAGAAGGTTGAAAAGAAACTAGTGTATCACCGGTGTGGTTTTTGCGTAGATGAGAATTGTTCTTGCTTGATACTCGTAGCAGCCACGTAAAACATGCAACAACAATTAGAGAACGTCTAACTTGTTTTTGCAGCCATAGGGTTATCTTTAATTATTATATGACCCGCGTGTCAATCATTAAGCGCCATGTAATGCTTTACTTTATCGCTAAACGGTAGCAATAGTAGTACAAGCATGATGGGCGCAACAACCCCGATGGTGACACGTTGATGGAGATCAAGATGATGGATATCATGGTGTCATGCCGGTGACGATGGAGATCATGCCGGTGCTTTCAAGATGGAGATCAAAAGCAATAGTTCATGGACATATCATGTCACTTATGATTTGCATGTGATGTTAATCCTTTTATGCACCTTGTTTTGCTTAGGACGACGGTAGCATTATAAGGTGATCCCCCACTTAAATTTCAAGATGAACTGTGTTCTCCCCGAGTGTGCACCGTTGTGAAAGTTCGTCGTGTTGAGACACCATGTGATGATCGGGTGTGATAGACTCTACATTCACATACAACGGGTGCAAGCCAGTGTTGTACATGCAGAACACTCGGGTTAAACTTGACGAGCCTAGCATGTACAGACATGGCCTCGGAACACAAGAGACCGAAAGGTCGAACATGAGTCATATAGTAGATATGATCAACATGATGATGTTCACCATTGAAACCACCTCAATTCACGTGATGATCGGACTTGACTTGGTGAATTTGGATCATGTATCACTCGAATGAACGGAGGGATGTCAATTTGAGTGGGAGTTCTTAAGTAATATGATTATTTGAACTCATTATCATGAACATAGTCAGTAGTGTCTTTGCAAACTGTGTTATAGATTACTAGCTCACGCTGTAGCTCCCTTGAATTTTTATATGTTCCTAGATAAATAGAGTTGAAATATGATGGTAGCAATATTGCGGACTGGGTCCGTGATATGAGGATTGTCCTCATTGCTGCACAGAAATCTTATGTCCGTAATGCACCGCTCGGTGCGTCAACCCCTCTAGCATCGTCTGTAGATGTTGTGAATATCTGACAGGCACGTTCTGATGACTACTTGATAGTTTAGTGCATCGTGCATTATGGCTTAGAATTGAGGCTCCAAAACGTTTTGAATGTCATGGGACATATGAGATGTTCTAAGAGCTGAAATTAGGATCTCAGGCTCGTGCCCGTGTTGCGAGATATGAGATCTCCAACAAGATTCTTTGCCCGCAAGATGAAGGAGAATATCTCAATCGTTGAGCATGTGCTCAGATTGTCTGGGCGCTACAATCGCTTGAATCGAGTGGGAGTTGATCTTCCAGATAAGATAGTGATTGATATAGATCTCCAAGTCACTGTCACTAAGCTACTAGAACTTGGTGATGACCTATAAAATGCCAGGGATAGAAATAATGATCCCTGAGTTGTTTGCGATGTTTGACACCGTGAAGGTAGAAATCAAGAAGGAGCGTCAAGTGTTGATGGTTAGTCAAACCACTAGTTTCGAGAAGGGCAAGAGCAAGGAGGGAAACTTCATGGATAGCAAGTCAGTTGCTTCTCCAGTGAAGCAACCCAAAGTTGAACCCAAACCCGAGACTAAGTGCTTCGATTATGAGGAGAGCGGTCGCTGAAGCGAAACAACCCTAGATACTTGGTAGATAAGAAGGCTGGCAACATTGACAGAAGTATATTTGATATACGTGTTATTGATGTGTACCTTGCGAGTACTCCTAGTAGCACCTGGGTATTGGATACCGGTTTGGTTGCTAAATGTTAGTAACTCGAGATAAAAGCTACGGAATAAACGGAGAACTAGCTAAGGGTGAGGTGACAATGTGTGTTGGAAATGTTTCCAAGGTTGATGTGATCAACATCACACGCTCTCTCTACCTTCGGGATTAGTGACAAACCTAAATAAATGTTATTTGGTGTTTTGCATTGAGCATGAACGTGATTAGATCTGGTTTATTGCAACACGGTTATTCATTTAAGTTAGAGAATAATGGTTATTCTATTTACATGAATAATACCTTCAATGGTCATGCACCCAGTGAGAATGGTTTGTTGAATCTTGATCGTAGTAATACACATTTTCATAACATTGATGCCAAAAGATACAAAGTTAATAATGATAGTACCACATACTTGTGGCACTGCCGCTAAATGTCATATTGGTATAAAGCGCATGAAGAAACTCCATGCTGATGGATCTTTGGACTCATTCGATTTCGAATCGGTTGAGACATGTGAACCATGCCTCTTGGGCAAGATGACTAAGGACCCCGTTTCCAGATGGATGGAGCGGGCAAGTGATTTATTGGAAATGATACATGTTGATGTATGCAATCTAATGAGTCTTGTAGCATGCGATGGATATCATTATTTTCTTACCTTCACTGATGATTTGAGTAGATATAGTGTATATTTACTTAATGAAACACAAGTCTGAATCGTTTGAAAGGTTCAAGAAAATTCAGAGTGATGTTTAAGCTCATTGTGACAAGAAGATAAAAATGTCTGCGATATGATCGTGGAGGTAAATATCTGAGTTACGAGTTTGGCATACAAATTTAGACAATGTGAAAGTTGTTTCAAAACTCACGCCACCTGGAACACCATAGTGTGATGGTGTGTTCGAACGTCATAGTCGTGCTCTATTGAAAATGGTGCTTGCTATGATGTCTCTTATCATTTTGCTGCTATAATTTTGGGGTTATGCATTAGAGACAACTACATTCACTTTAGATAGGGCAATATCTAAATCCGTTGATATGACATCGTGTGAATTATGATTTGATAGAAACCTAAGCTGTCATTTCTTAATGTTTGGGGCTGCAACACTTATGTGAAAAAGGTTTTCACCTAATGAGCTCGAACCCAAAGCGGACAAATGCATCTTCATAGAATACCCTAAAGACAGTTGGGGTAAACCTTCTATCTCAGATCCAAGCATAAAGTGTGTGTTGCTAAAACTGGGTCCTTTCTTGAGAAAGAGTTTCTCTCGAAAGAATTGAGTGGGAGGAAGATAGAACTTGATGAGGTTGTTGAACCTTTGTTCAACCAGAGAGTAGCGCAGTGCAGGAATTTATTTCTATGAAGCCTATGTTAGTTGAAGAGGAAGTTAATGATGATGATCATGAAGCTTCGGATCAAGTTACTATCAAACATCGTAGGTCGACAAGGATGTGTACTGCTCCTGAGCGGTACGACAACCCTGTCTTGGAGGTCATGTTGTTGGACAATGATGAACCTACGAGCTGTGGAGAAGCGATGATGGGCCCTGATTCCGACAAATGGTTAGAGGCCATGAAATCTGAGAAAGGATCCATGTATGAAAACCAAGTATAGACTTTGGTAGACTTGATCATTGGACGGCGGTTCGTTGAGTACAAATGGACATTTAAGATGAAGACAGACGCTGATGGTGAATGTCACCATTTATAAAGCTCGACTTGTCGCAAAGAAGTTTCCGGCAAGTTCAAGGAGTTGACTATGATGAGACTTTCTCACTCGTAGCGATGCTAAAGTCTGTTGGAATTATGTTAGCAGTTGCTGCATCTTTCAATTATGAAATCTGGCAGATGGATGTCAAAACATCGTTTCCTTAATGGTTTACTTGAGGAAAGGTTGTATGTGATACAAGCAGAAGGTTTTGTCAGTCCTAAGTATGCTAGAAGGTGTGCGAGCTCCAGCAATCCATCTAAGGGTTGGAGCAAGCATCTCGGAGTTGGAATACACACTTTGATGAGGTGATCAAAGTTTTGTAGTTTATACAAAGTTTACGAGGAACTTGTATTTACAATAAAGTGAGTGGGAGCACTATAGAATTTCTGATAAGTATATGCGGATGACATATTGTTGATCGGAAATAATGTAGAATTTCTGGAAAGCATAAACTGTTGTTTGAAAAGTGATTTTCAAAGGAAGACCTGGATAAAGCTACTTAATTGTTGAGCATCAAGATCTATAGAGATAGATCAAGATGTTTGATAAGACTTTCAATGAGTACATACCTTGACAAGATTTTGAAAGAGTTCAAAATGGATCAGTTAGAGAAAGAGTTCTCGCCTGATTTGTAAGGTGTGAAGTTGAGTGAGACTCAAAGCTCGAAAACAGCAGAAGAAAGAGAAAGGACGAACGTCGTCCCCTATGCCTTAGCCATAGGCTCTATATTATGCCATGCTGTGTACTGCACCTGGTGTGTGCCTTGCCATGAGTCAGTCAAGGGGTACAAAAGTGATCCAGGAGTGGATCACTGGACAGCGGTTAAGAATATCATTAGTAACTAAAAGACTAAGGAGATGTTTCTCGATTATGGAGGTGATAAAGAGTTACGTCAATGCAAGCTTTAACACCAATCCGGATGACTCGTAGTAGCAATCTGGATACATATAGTGGAGCAGCCATTTGGAATAGTACCAAGTGGAGTGTGGTAGCAGTGTTTACGGTTTGACATAGAGATTTGCAAAGTACACTCAGATCTGAATGTCGCAGACCCGTTGACTATAAGACCTCTCTCACATGCAAAGCATGATCGAGCCCCAGAACTCATTGGGTGTTAGATTCATAACAATGCGAATCACATGGTGATGTGAACTAGATTATTGACTCTAGTGCAAGTGGGAGACTGTTGGAAATATGCCCTAGAGGCAATAATAAATTAGTTATTATCATATTTCCTTGTTCATGATAATCGTTTATTATCCATGCTATAATTGTATTGATCGGAGACATAGATGCATGTGTGGATACATAGACAAAACCATGTCCCTAGTATGCCTCTAATAGACTAGCTCTTTGATCAAAGATGGCTATGGTTTCCTAGTCATGGACATGAGATGTCATTTTTGTAACGGGATCACATCATTAGGAGAATGATGTGATGGACAAGACCCAAACTACAAACGTAGCATATGATCGTGTCAGTTTATTGCTACTGTTTTCTGCATATCAAGTATATGTTCGTATGACCATGAGATCATGCAACTCACGGACACCGGAAGAGTGCCTTGTGTGTATCAAACATCGCAACATAACTGGGGGACTATAAAGGTACTCTACATGTATCTCTGAGGGTGTCTGTTGGGTTGGCATGGATCAAGATTGGGATTTGTTACTCCGTGTGACAGAGAGGTATCTCAGGGCCCACTCGGTAATACAACATCACAACAAGCCTTGCAAGCAATGTAACTAAGTGTTAGTCACGGGATCTTGTATTACGGAACGAGTAAAGAGACTTGTCGGTAACGAGGTTGAACTAGGTATGGAGATACCGACGATCGAATCTCGGGCAAGTAACATACCGAAGAACAAAGGGAACATCATACGAGATTAACTAAATCCTTGACATAGAGGTTCGACCGATAAAGATCTTCGTAGAATATGTAGGAACCTATATGGGCATCCAGGTCCCACTATTGTTTATTGACCGTAGAGGTGTCTTGGTCATGTCTACATAGTTCTCGAACCCTTAAGGTTCTGTGATGTTTCGGTAGTATAGAGTTATGTATGGTGGTGACCGAAGGTTGTTCGGAGTCCTGGATGAGATCCTGGACATCACGAGGAGATCCGGAATGGTCCGGAGGTAAAGATTGATATATAGGAAGTCCTATTTTGGTCGCCGGAAAAGTTTCGGGCTCATCGGTAGTGTACCGGGAGTGCCGGTAGTGTACCGGGAGACCATCGGGAGGGGTATTTCGACCCAAGAGGCTACATGGGATGTGGGAGAGTAAATACCAGCCCTTCTTGGGATGTTGGAAGTCACAAACAAGGCCCATGTGGCTGGGAAGAAAAGCCCAAAGGGAAAAAGGTGGAAAAAGGCCAAAAAAGGGAGGAATCCTAGTCCTACTAGGATTGGAGGAGGATCCTCCTCTCCTCCCCACTTCGGCCGACCCAAGGAGGCTTGGCCCTTGCGCCAAGTCCTCTCCTCCCTCCCTCTTATATATATTGGAGGTTTTAGGGTTTTTGTACAGAATTTTTGCCACGTGTTGCCCGTGCCTCCAGTGCATAGTTTCTCCTCTAGATCGGTTTTCTGCAGTGCTTAGGCGAAGCCCTGCCGGAATTGTTCCACCACCATCGCCGCGGCACCGTCACGCTGCCAGAGAACTCTTATACCTCTCCACTCCCTCTTGCTGGATCAAGAAGGCGGAGATCATCATCAAGTTGTACATGTGCTAAACGCGGAGGTGCCGTCCGTTCGGCGCTAGATCGGAAGGACCGTGATCAAGATCGCAAGACGGATCGTGATGAGACCGCGGGACGGATCATGATGAGTTCGCGGGACGGATCATGATGAGATCGCGGGATGGATCGTGATGAGTTCATGGGATGGATCGTGATTGTATCATGGGATGGATCGTGATGAGATCGTGGGATGCTCGGCGATTTGGATCGCGAAGACGTTTGACTACACCAACCACGTTTCTTAACACTTCCCGCTTAGCGATCTACAAGGGTATGTATATCCACTCTCCCTCTCATAGATGCTCATCACCATGGATAGATCTTGCGTGTGCGTAGGAAATTTTTTGTTTCCCATGCAACATTCCCCAACAGGTTGTACCGGTCTTCATACCGGTTTTACTGCGTGTGTGCTATTCTACACATAATGGGTAGATTCGTGGGGACCTATTTAAGGGGGTCTTCTTCCCCAATGGTCCCCTTCTTTGGAGCTCATGTTTGCCCCCCATTGTTGATCCTTCTTGAGCTTGCTATCTCTCAATCCCTCCAATGATTTCTGCTCCTTTTTTAGGGAAATTGGAGAGGAGATCTAGATCCACATTTTCACCAATCACTTTCTCCTCTATGTGAGGGGAACCCCTTGGATCTAGATCTTGGAGTTCTTCATGTGTTCTTAGTTCTTCCTCTCACTTTGCTCCATAGCATTAGTTGTTGTGGTGGGATTTGGGAGAGAAGGACTTGGGCACTCCATGTGCCCTTGCCATTGCATTTGGTGCATAGGTTTGAGTTCTCCACGGTGATACGTGGAGTGAGAAGTTGAGAAGCTTATTACTCTTGGGTGTTTGAGCACCCTAGAGCTTGTTCCTCTTGGGTGATTTGGCGCCCTGGACGGTTGGTGGTGCCTCAGAGCTCAATCATTGTGGTGCAAAGCTCCGGGCAAGCGTCGGGGTCTCCAATTAGGTTGTGGAGATTACCCCGAGAATTTGAGGTCACCTCGGAGCCACAATCCATTATGGTGAAGCTTCATGGTGTTGTTGGGATCCTCCAATTAAGTTGTGGAGTTTGCCTCAACCTTGTTTGTACGGTTTCGATGACCGCCCTCAAGGGTCCCTTAGTGGAATCACGACATCTTGCATTGTGCGAGGGCGTGAGGAGATTACGGTGGCCCTAGTGGCTTCTTGGGGAGCATTGTGCCTCCACACCGCTCTGAACGGAGATTAGCATCCGCAAGGGTGTGAACTTCGGGATACATCGTCGTCCCCACATGCCTCGGTTATCTCTTACCCGAGCCCTTTACTTATGCACTTTACTTTGTGATAGCCATATTGTTTCATGTTATATATCTTGCTATCACTTAGTTGTTTATCTTGCTTAGCATAAGTTGTTGGTGCACATAGGTGAGCCTAGTTGTTTTAGGTTTTGTGCTTGACTAATTAAACGATAGTTTTATTCCGCATTGATTTAAGCCTAAACCGTAATTATTTAAAGCGCCTATTCACCCCCCCCCCTCTAGGCGGCATCCACGTCCTTTCACTTTGGGATGCCCAAGGCACCCCAAAGTAATATTCAAGGAAGACTAAATCATCTAGGCTTGGGGATGCCCCAAAAAGCATCCCCTCTTTCACCTCCAATCTATCGGTAATTTTACTTGCAGCTATATTTTTATTCATCACACCATATGCATTTTTCTTGGAGCATCGTGTGTTATATTTTTGCTTGTTTTCTTTTTAGTTTTTCACAATCATTGTTTTCTCGACACACCTATCATGAGAGACACACATTCATTGCAATTTATTAGAATGCTCATTATGCTTCACTTATATCTTTTGAGTAAAGGCATTTTTGATCATGTGCTTCACTTATATCACAAGAGCACGATGGTACTTCTATTTTATAGAAATCATATGCGCTCTCATACTTCACTTATATCTCTTTGAGATTTGAAATAGGAAGTGGTAATTTGCATTAGTTATATGTTTAGTCTGAAAATGATAGTTATACAAGAGGGACATAATAAAAACTTTCATGTAGATCACCAGGGAGTCATGAGCTCAGGGGGTGCCCCCCTAGGGCGCACCATGTGAGCTCATGGGTCACACGAGCCTCCGCTAGCCCTAACACCAATTGTATAAGTATCATCGCGTCCAAAAAATCAGAGAAGAAGTTCCATCTCGTTTTATAATACGGAGCCGCCACCACCTCCTGTTCTTCTCCAAGAGGGTTGATCTAGAGTCTGTTTGGGGCTCCAGGGGGCTAATCTGGAGTCCGCTTGGGGCTCTAGAGAGGGTGATTCATCGCCATCATCATCATCAACCCTTCTCCACCAACAATTTCATGATGCTCACCACCAGGAGTGAGCAATTCCTTTGTAGGCTTGCTGAACGGTGATGGGATTGGATGAAATTTGCCATGTAATTGAGTCAATTTATTAGGTCTTGATCCCTAGTATCTAATATGTCCTGAGACTGATGTTGCTATGACTTTTATATGCTTAATGCTTGTCACTAGGGCCTGAGTGCCATGATTTTATATCTGGACCTATTATGTTTCCATGATCATGAGTGTGTGTTAGATCCTATCTTGCAAGTTGCATGGACCTATTATGTGTTATGATCCGTAGGCTCCAAAGTGACAGAAATTGGCATCATCTCCGGTGATGACCATAGTACGACGAGTTCATGTATATACTGTGTATGAATGCTTTATTCCAGTTCTCTATTAAAAGGAGACCTTAATTGCCCTTAGATTTCCATTAGGACCTTGCTGCCGCAGGAGGATGGGACAAAAAGTTGATATACAGGTTCTTATCATGAGCACATATAACTATATACAAAATACATGCCTACATTGAACTGACGAATGGGAGCTAGTTCTTTGCCTCTCTAGGTTGTGACTATTACATGATATATGTCATCCATTCTATTATACATCACCAATCCAATGCCTACATTTTGCTACTATTGTCTTTGTTACTAGTGTTGCTACTATTGTTACAGTCGCTACAAACTGCTATTGTTACTATTACCGCTACTATCAAAACTATAAAACTTTTGTGCTACTAAATATTTTGTGGCAGAGGGATATATTTCCCCGCGTGGTTGAATTGACAACTCAACTGCTAAGGCTCAAAAATATCCTTTGGCTTCCCTTGTGCCAAATTAATAAATTTGGGTGAAATACCACCCTCGAAGATTGTTACGATCCCCTATACTTGTGGGTTGTCAAGACCTTTTTCTGGTGCCGTTCTCGAGGAGCATTGCTTTATTCATTGAGTTCACTTGAGAGTTATTTTATCTGCTAATGACTATGAACAAACCGAAGGATTCTAGAACTAGGATCATACCCTCTAAGACGAGGGAAGGGAAGGAACTGCCATCTAACTCTGCACTTGATTGTCCTTCTGTTTCAAATAAGCTTGCAACACCGCCACATGCTATTCAATCTGATATGTCGCAAGTAATAGACCATGCTTCTACTATGGAAGATATTCATGATGATGCTAATACTATGCTTGATACTGAATGGTGCCATTAGGTGACTTTCTTGACGAACAAATTGCTACAACTTAAGAAACTGAGAATGCTGAAACTGATGACAATTATGATTTAGCTATTATGCCCAGCTATCGTACTAGAGTTGAAATGCCTAAGATACATGAAGGTTATGTTATGGATGAGGATATGGCTAGATAATTTATTGCTTGTAATAATAGAGATGATGTGTAGAAATTATTGGCTAAGTTAAAAGAAAAATCTATGAATGAAATAATGAAACATGATCCAAAGTTTGCAACCTCTCCTATCTTTGTTGATGATAAGAATTATGAATTCCCTATTGATCCCGAGGCTTAGCAAGATGCTTATGAATATGAAAATGTTCTCACCCATCTTGCTAAGCTGAATGAAATTGCCACCCTGTTTGCTCACGAGGAAAAGATCCGATACTATTATATTCTTAAGTTAATTCCTTTCTCTCTAAAGGGTGAAGCTAAATAATTGGTCAATACTCTTGTTCCTGGTTGTGTGCGTAGTCCCCAGGATATGATTTACTAATTTTCTATAAAAAAACATACTCAAAAAAATAATTTGCCTTACGTGAAATATTTAACTTTGTGCAAGTTGAGGAAGAGCATTCCCTCAAGCTTGGGTATGCTTCTTCAGCTATTAAATGCATTACCTATTCATCCACCTAAGAAAAATGAAATACTTGATATCTTTTATAATGGACTAACCGATGCTTTTAGGGACTACCTAGATAGTTGTGTTGGTTGTGTTTTCACGGAACAAACGGTTGAACAAGGTCAAGAGTTATTGGATAATCTGTTGTAAAATGCCAATGATGGACACTCCCTAAATCACCACATGAACCTATTTTAAAGAAAAGAAGTATTCTATTCCTCAGTCCAGAAGATATGCAAGAAACAAATAAATCTATGAAAGGGAAATAGTTTAAAAGTTAAGATGTTAAAAATATACCGCCTATTGAGGAAATACATGGACTTGATATCCCGTCACAGGTAAAAGAGGTAAATCTATTTGGAAATTTCATGAAGGTGACATGCCCTTTACTGATTCTCCTAGTCAATGCTTGGATGAATTTGATGACTTTATTCTTAAGAAAGAAATTTTTAATAGATATGTTAGCAATCGACTGAAACATAATGTTATTATGATTGCAAGCTTAAGTGACATGATCTTCAGAATTGCCAATGATGTGAAGGGCTTACGTAAATATTCATCTATGGTTCATACTCAATTAGAACAAGTCTCTAATTCACAAAATGATTTACTTAATGAGATGGACAATAATATGAATGATCATGTTTTTAGAGTAATGACTAGAGGGGATAGAATGACTCAGGAACCGTTGTATCCTGAGGGCTATCCCAAAAGAATTGAACAAGATTCTCACATGGTTGGTAAGGATGCATCTAGTTCATCCATAAATAAGAAAAAGAAAAATATTCAGCATGCTTCTAGTGAACCTACTTTAGAAAAACCTCTTGAGAACCCTAATAGTGATTCTATTTATGATGCTGAAACTCAATCTGGGGGTGAGTCTTCGTCTAGTGATTCTCATAATGAAAATAATGATGCTAATAATGATTGCAATGATACTCGGCCAAATAAGGATAAATAATCTAATATTGATGTGGAAATAGAACCTGCGGTAGAACATGATAACTGATACATCTCCCATGTATCTATAATTGTTTATGATGGCATGCTATTATATTATCTGTTTGGATGTTTTATATGCATTAATATGCTATTTTATATTATTTCTGGGACTAACCTATTAATCTAGAGCCTAGTACCAGTTTCTGTTTTTTCCTTATTTTTGAATATTGCAGATATGGAATATTAAATGGAGTCCAAACGGAATAAAATCTTTGGAATGATTTTTCTGGAAGGAAAGAGATCTACCAGACTTGGAGTGCACGGCAGGGCATCTGCAAGGAGGTCACAAGCCAGGGAGGCGCAGCCACCCCCCTAGTTGCGCCTGGCAGGCTTGCCACCTCCTGGCAGGTCTCCTAACCCTATTCTTCGTCCTATAAATACCCAAATATTACCCCCAATACCAAAGAGAGCCACACAAATACTTTTCCACCGACAGAAGCATCCGTTCCCGAGAGATCCAATCTTGGAGCCTTTTCTGGTAATCTGTCGGAGGGGGATCCGATCACGAAGGGCATCTACATCAACTCCATTACCCCTCCGATGATGCGTGAGTAGTCCACCATAGACCTACGGGTCCATAGATAGTAGCTAGATGACTTCTTCTATCTCTTTGACCTTCAATATCATGTTCTTCATGGAGATCTATCCGATGTAATACTCTTTTTGCGGTGTGTTTGTCATTATTTGATGAATTGTGGGTTTATGTTCAGATTATCCGTGAATATTATTTGAGTCTTTTATGAATTCTTATATGCATGATTTCATATCTTTGCAAGTGTCTTCGAGTTGTTGGTTTGGTTTGGCCAACTAGATTGGTAATTATTGCAATGGGAGAAGTGCTTAGTTTTGGGTTCAACCTTGCGGTGTCCTCACCCAGTGACAAAGTAGGGGTAGCGAGGCACGTATTTTATTATTGCCATCAAGGGTAACAAGATGGGGTTTTCATCATATTGCTTGAGTTTATCCCTCTACATCATGTCATCTTACCTAATGTGTTACTCTGTTCTTCATGAACTTAATACTCTAGATGCAGGCAAGAGTCGGTCGATGTGTGGAGTAATAGTAGTAGATGCAGAATCGTTTCGGTCTGCTTGACACAGACGTGATGCCTATATGCCTAATCATTGCCTTGGATATCTACATGATTATTCGCTTTTCTATCAATTGCTTGGCAGTAATTTTTTACCCACAGTGATACTTTCCTTCAAGAGAGAAGCACCTAGTGAAATCTATGGCCACGGTGTCTACTTTCCATAATTTATTTTCAGATATATAAAACAAAAATACCAAAAATACCTTGCTGCAATTTATTTATCTTTTACTATCTTCAATTTTTTACATCTATCTCTATCAGATCTAATCCTTGCAAATAACCGTGAAGGGATTGACAACCCCTTTATAGTATTGGGTGCAAGAGTTTGATTGTTTGTGTAGGTGCATCCATTGGTGACTTGCTTGTTCCTCCTACTGGATTTATACCTTAGTTCTCATTAAATGAGGTAAATACTTATCTACTTCACTGCATCACCCTTTCCTCTTCAAGTGAAAACCAGCGCAAGCTCAAGAGGTAGCAACAACCCACCTGCTAAGAATAAAAAGATATGATAAAAAGGAATTCGTTGTTATAAAATATGGTACGGAAAGGGAACCTTGGGTTCAAAAACCTATGTCATTTCCTAACAATGTTGTGAAGAAAAAAGATGAAGATGCTTTTAATCGCTTTGTGGAATTGCTTAGACCCTTGTATCTTCGCTCTCCTTTGACTAAAATTATTGAAATGCCTCCTTATGATAAATACATGAAGGATATTGTCACAAATAAAAGAAAAATACCAGAGGCTGAGATATCTACTATGCTTGCAAACTACTATTTTTATGGAAAAGTACCTCAGAAATTAGGACACCTAGGAATACCTACTATACCATGCTCCATCAGGAACAATTATCTTAGAACTGCTTTATGTAATTTGGGAACTAATGTTAGTGTCATGCCTTTCTCTTTATATAAAAGACTTGATTTGAGTAATCACACACCTACTAAAATTTCTCTACAAATGGCTAAGAAATAAACTTCTTTGCGTATTGGTATTTGTGAGGATGTTCCTGTTGTAGTTGCTAACGTTACTATCTTGATGGACTTTGTTATTCTCGATATGCCCGAGGATGACAATATTGTTGGGGAACGTTGCATGGGAAACAAAAAAATTCCTGCGCTTCACCAAAGATCAACCTAGGAGATGAGCATCTATGAGAGGAGAGATTGGAGCCAAATACCCTTGTAGATCGCTAAGTGGAAGCGCTAAAGAACGCGGTTGAAGTAGTCGTACGTCTCCGTGATCCAAATCGCAAGTCGTCCCACGAACTCCCAATCAAGTGCCGAACGGACGACACATCCGTGTTTAGCACACGTGCAACTCGATGACGATCTCCGCCTTCTTGATTCAGCAAGAGGGAGCGGAGAGGTATATGGGTTCACCGGCAGCACGACGGTGTGGCGGCGGCGGTGGTGGAGCTGATCCAGCAGAGCTTTGCTAAGCGGTGCCGAATCAATCTACTGGAGGAGAGGTAATCGGGGAGGGAGGAAGGGCTGCGCCATGACTTTGTGTGTTGCAGCCCTCCCTCCCCTCACATATATATAGGGGAAGAGGAGGGGCTAGCCACCCTAGGGTTTCCCCTAGGGTTTGGTGCAGCGGCCAAGGAGGTGGGGTGGTGGCCAGGGTGGCTTGGCCACCAAGTTTGGTGGCTAGCCCACCCTTTTGGCCCAACCCAAGCATCTAACCGCATGGGCCTTGAGGTGGGAGGTGCGGCCAGCCCACCAGGGGCTGGTCCGCACCCTCTCACAGACCATGGGGCCCTTTGGAGTGGATGGGCCCACCTGGTGGACCCCCCGGAACACTTCTGGTACTCCGTCACACCACTCACAGGTGATGCAACTTTTTCGGAACTCAAACACCAACTTCTTATATATCAATCTTCACCTCCGGACCATTCCGAGGCTCCTCATGATGTCCAGGATCTCATACGGGACTCTGAACAACCTTCGATCACCAACACACATAACTCATCTATTCCGAAACGTCATCGAACCTTAAGTGTGCAGACCCTCTGGGTTCGAGAACTATTTAGACATGACCGAGACACCTCTACGGTCAATAACCAATAGCGGGACCTGGATGCCCATATTGGTTCCTACATATTCTACAAAGATCGTTATCGGTCGAACCTCTATGCCAAGGATTCAGTTAATCATGTATGTCATTCCCTTTGTTCTTCGGTATGTTACTGGCTAGAGATTCGATCGTCGGTATCTATATACCTAGTTCAATCTTGTTTCCGGCAAGTCTCTTTACTCGTTCCGTAATACAAGATCCCATGGATAACACTTAGTCACATTGCTTGCAAGGCTTGTTGTGATGTTGTATTACCGAGTAGGCCCTGAGATACCTCTCCGTCACACGGAGTAACAAATCCCAATCTTGATCCATACCCACTCAACAGACACTCTCTGAGATACCTGTAGAGCACATTTATAGTAACCCAGTTACGTTGCGACGTTTGATACACACAAGGCACTCCTCCAGTGTCAGTGATTTGCATGATCTCATGGTCATAGGAACAGATACTTGACATGCATAAAACTGTAGCAATAAACTGACACGATCAAATGCTACATTTATAGTTTGGGTCTTGTCCATCACATCATTCATCTAATGATGTGATCCCATTATCAAATGACATCTCATGTCAATGGCTAGGAAACCTTGACCATCTTTGATCAACGAGCTAGTATACTAGAGGCACACTAGGGACAAAGTGTTGTATATTCATCCACACATGCAATGTGTTTCCAGTCAATACAATTATAGCATGGATAATAAAAAATTATCATGAACAAAGAAATATAATAATAACCATTTTATTATTGCCTCTAGGGCATATTTCCAACAGTCTCTCACTTGAACTAGAGTCAATAATCTAGCTCACATCACTATGTGATTTACATTGTAATGAATCGAACACCCATACAGTTCTGGTGTCGATCATGTTTAGCCCTTGGAAGAGGTTTAGTCAACGTGTCTGCAACATTTAGATTCGTGTGCACTTTGCAAATATTTATGTCCTCCTCCTCGATGTACTCACGGATGGAATTGAAGCGTCTCTTTATGTGTCTGGTCCTCTTGTGAAACCTTGGTTCCTTGGCCAGGGCAATGGCACCAGTGTTATCACAGAACAAATGAAATTGATTCAGTGCGCTAGGCACTACTCCAATATCTGTCATGAACTCCTTCACCCAGACACCTTCCTTTGCTGCCTCCGAGGAAGTGATGTACTCTGCTTCGCATGTAGAATTGGCCACCACGCTCTGCTTGGAACTGTACCAGCTTACCGCTCCCCCATTGTGAATAAATATGTTTCCAGTTTGCGACTTAGAGTCACCCGGATCGGTGTCAAAGCTTGCATCGACGTAACCCTTTATGATGAGCTCTTGATCTCCTCCATAAATGAGAAACATTTCCTTAGTCCTTTTCAGGTACTTAAGGATATTCTTGACCGCCGTCTAGTGCTCCATTCCAGGATCACTTTGAAACCTTCCAGCCATAATTATGGCAAGGCTGACATCGGGTCTTGTGCACAGCATTGCATACATGATAGAGGCTATGCCTGAAGCATAGGGGATGACACTCGTCTTCTCTCTATCTTCTACGGTCACTAGGCATTGAGTCTTACTCAACTTCACACCTTGTAACACAGGAAAGAACCCCTTCTTGGATGGATCCATTTTGAACTTCTTCAAAACTTTATCAAGGTACGTGCTTTGTGAAAGTGCTATCAAACGTCTCGATCTATCTCCATAGATCTTAATGCCTAATATGAAAGCAGCTTCTCCCAGGTCCTTCATTGAAAAACTCTTGTTCAAATATTCCTTCACGCATTCTAGCATTTCTATATTGTTTCCAATCAGCAATATGTCATCCACATATAATATTAGAAACGACACAGAGCTCCCACTCACTTTCTTGTAAATACAAGCTTCTCCATAAACTTGTATAAACCCAAACACTTTGATCACCTCATCAAAGCCCTTATTCCAACTCCGAGATGCTTGCACCATTCCATAAATGGATCGCTGGAGTTTGCAAACTTTGTCAGCATTCTCTGGATCGACAAAACCTTTCGGTTGCATCATATACAACTCTTCCTCAAGGAAACCGTTAAGGAACGCTGTTTTTGACATCCATCTGAAAAATTTCATAGTCGAAATATGCAGAAATTGCTAACATGATTCCAATGGACTTAAGCATCGCTACGGGTGAGAAGGTATCATCGTAGTCAACTCCTTGAACTTGTGAAAAACCCTTTGCCACAAGTCGAGCTTTATAGACGATGACATTATCGTTCGCGTCCGTCTTCTTCTTACAAATCCATTTGTTCTGAATGGCCTTTCACCCTTTAGGTAATGCTTCCAAAGTCCATACTTTGTTTTCATACATGGATCCCATATCGGATTTCATGGCCTCTAACCATTTCTTGGAATCCAAGCCCATCATCGCTCCTCCGTAGCTCGTAGGTTCATCGATGTCTAACAACATGACCTCCAAGACAGGGTTGTCGTACCACTCAGGAGCAGTACGCGCCCTTGTCGACCTCTTCATGATCATCATCATTAACTCCCTCTTCAACCGTCGTTGGCTCCACAGAAACATATTTCTGTGATGCGCTACTCTCTGGTTGAATTAAAGGTTCAATAACCTCATCAAGTTCTATGTTCCTCCCACTCAATTCCTTCGAGAGAAACTCTTTCTCAAGAAATGTTCTGTTCTTAGCGACAAACACTTTCCCTTCGTATCTGAGATAGAAGGTATACCCAACTGTCTCTTTTGGGTATCCTATGAAGACGCATTTCTCCGCTTTGGGTTCCAGCTTTTCAGGCTGAAGCTTTTTGACATAAGCATGACATCCCCAAACTTTAAGAAACGGCAATTTTGGCTTCTTGCCAAACCACAGTTCATATGGCGTCATCTCAACGGATTTCGATGGTGCCCTATTTAAAGTGAATGCAGTTGTCTCTAATGCCCAACCCCAAAACGATAGTGGCAAATCGGCAAGAGACATCATAGAACGCACCATATCTAATAAGGTTCGATTACGATGTTTGGACACACCATTACGCTATGGTGTTCTAGGCGGTGTCAATTGTGAAACAATTCCACACTGTCTTAAATGTCTGTCAAACTCATAACTCAGATATTCACCTCCTCGATCAGATCGTAGGAATTTAATCTTCTTGTTAAGATGATTCTCAACTTCACTCTGAAATTGCTTGAACTTTTCAAACATTTCAGAGTTGTGTTTCATTAAGTAAATATACCCATATCTACTTAAGTCATCAGTGAAGGTGAGAAAATAACGATATCCACCACGCGCCTCAATGTTCATCAGACCGCACACATCAGTATGTATGATTTCCAATAAATCACTCGCCCGCTCCATTGTTCCAGAGAATGGTGTTTTAGTCATCCCATGAGGCATGGTTCACATGTGTCAAGTGATTCAAAATCAAGTGACTCCAAAAGTCCATCAGCATGGAGCTTCCTCATGCTTTTTACACCAATATGACCCAAACGGCAGTGCCACAAGAAAGTGGTACTATCATTATTAACTCTACAACTTTTGGCATCAATGTTATGAACATGTGTATCATCACTATCAAGATTCAACATGAATAAACCCCTCACATTGGGTGCATGACCATAAAATATATTACTCATATAAATAAAAACAACCATTATTCTCTGATTTAAATGAGTAACTATCTCGTAATAAACAAGATCCAGATATAATGTTCATGCTTAACACAGACACTAAATAACACTTATTCAGGTCAATCACTAATCTCGATGATAATTGAAGAGAGAGCGTGCCGACGGCGATCACATCAACCTTGGAACAATTTCCCATGCGCATCGTCACTTCATCCTTAGCCAGCCTCCATCTATTCCATAGGTCCTGCTTTGAGTTCCAAATGTGAGCAACCGAACCGGTATCACATACCCAGGCACTACAACGAGGGCTAGTAAGGTACACATCAATAACATGTATATCATATATACCTTGTTTGTTGTTAGCCGCCTTCTTGTCAGCCAGATACTTGGGGCAGTTCTTATTCTAGTGACAAGTTCCCTTGCAATGAAAGCACTCAGTTTCTGGCTTGGGTCCAGCCTTGGGTTTCTTCACGGGAGGAGCAACTGATTTGCCACCCTTCTTGGAGTTACCCTTCTTGCCCTTGCCATGCTTCTTGAAACTAGTTGTTTTATTGACCATCAACACTTGATGTTCTTTCTGGATTTCAGACTCGGCGACTTTCAGCATCGCAAACAGCTCGGCGACTGACTTGTTCATCCCATACATGTTATAGTTCATCAGAAAGCTCTTGTAGCTAGGTGGCAATGATTGACGAACTCTGTCAGTGATCGCCTCCGGCGGAAGGGGCATCCCTAACTTCGCCAGATGGGTTGAATACCCAGACATTCTGAGTATATGTTCACTGATAGACCCGTTCTCCACCATCTTGCAAGCATAGAAATTATCAGAGGTCTCATGTCTCTTCATCCGGACATTCTTCTTAAAGATAAACTCCAACTCTTGGAACATCTCATATGCTCCATGACGTTCAAAACGTCTTTGAAGTCCCGGTTCTAAGCCATACAACATTGCACATTGAACTATTGAGTAATCTCAAGAACGTGCCTCCCAAGCATTCTTAACGTTTTCAGATGACACGGGAGCGGGTGGGTTACCAAGCGGTGCATCAAGGACATAAGCCTTCTGGGAAGCTGTGAGGATAATCCTCAGATTATGGGCCCAGTCCACAAAGTTACTTCCATCATCTTTCAACTTAGCTTTCTCTAGGAACGCATTAAAATTCAGGGGTGCTACTGCGCGAGCCATTGATCTACAACATAAATAAGCAAAGGTTACTAAGACTATTGTTCAAGATAATGAGTTTAGTTAATAAAATTACTAAAGCTCCCACTCAAATTAACATCCCTTAGGTCATCTGAGTGATACATGATCCATATTCACCAACTCAAGTCCGATCATCACGTGAGTTAAGGTGGTTTCAATGGTGAACATCATCATGTTGATCATATCTACTATATGACTCATGCTCGACCTTTCGGTCTCTTGTGTTCCGAGGCCATGTCTGTACATGCTAGGCTCGTCAAGTTTAACCCGAGTGTTCTGCATGTGAAACACTGGCTTGCACCCGTTGTATGCAAACGTAGAGTCTATCACACCCAATCATCACATGGTGTCTCGACACGACAAACTTTCGCAACAGTGCACACTCGGGGAGAACACAATTCATCTTGAAAATTAAGTGAGGGATCACCTTATAATGCTACCATCGTTCTAAGCAAAACAAGGTGCATAAAAGGATTAACATCACACGCAAATCATAAGTGACATGATATGGCCATGAACTTGTGCTTTTGATCTCCATATCCAAAGCACCGGCATGATCTCCATCGTCACCGGCATAACACCATGATCTCCATCATCATGATCTCCATCATTGTGTCACCATCGGGGTTGTCACGCCCACCATGCTCATACTACTATTGCTACCACTTAGTGATAAAGTAAAGCATTACATAGCGCTTAAAGATTAACACACGGGTCATACAATAATCAAAGACAACCCTATGGCTCCTGCCGGTTGCCGTACTCATCGACATGCAAGTCGTGATATTCTATACAAAACATGATCATATCATACATCACATATATATATCATCATGTAATTGGCCATATCACATCACAACATACCCTGCAAAAACAAGTTAGACATCCTCTAATTGTTGTTGCATGTTTTACGTGGCTTCTATGGGTATCTAGCAAGAACGACTCTTACCTACGCAAAACCACAACGGTGATATGAAGATTGCTTTTCAACCTTCTACAAGGACCGCCTTAATCAAATCTGATCCAACTAAAGTGGGAGAGACAGACACCCATGAGCCATCTTTATGCAACAAAGTCACATGTCAGTCGATGGAACACGGTCTCTCGTAAGCGTACGAGTAAAGTCGGTCTGAGCCGCTTCATCCCACAATACCGCTGAACCAAGAAAATACTAAGGGAGGAAGCAATCTGAATATCAACGCCCATAAACTCCTTTGTGTTCTACTCAAGATCTCATCTATGCATAGACCTAGCTCATGATGCCACTGTTGGGGAACGTTGCATGGGAAACAAAAAATTTCCTACGCTTCACCAAGATCAATCTAGGAGATGAACATCTATGAGAGGAGAGATTTGATCCATGTACCCTTGTAGGTCACTAAGCGGAAGTGTTAAAGAACGCGATTGAAGTAGTCGTACGTCTCCGCGATCCAAATCGCAAGCCGTCCCACGAACTCCCGATCAAGTGTCGAACGAACAACACCTTCGTGCTCAGCACACATGCAGCTCGATGACGACTTCCGCCTTCTTGATCCAGCAAGAGGGAGTGGCAAGGTAGATGGGTTCGCTGGTAGCACGACGGCGTGGCGGCAGTGGTGGTGGAGCTGTTCTGGCAGAGCTTCGCTAAGCAGCACCGAATCAATCTACCGGAGGAGAGGTAATCAGGGAGGGAGGAAGGGCTGTGCCGTGACTTGTGTGTTGCAGACCTCCCTCCCCTCACATATATAGGGGAAGAGGAGGGGCTGACCGACCTTGGGTTTCCCCTAGGGTTTGGTGCAGCGGCCAAGGAGGTGGGGCAGCGGCCAGGGTGGCTTGGTCACCAAGTTTGGTGGCTAGCTCACCCTTTTGGCCCAACCCTAGCCTCTAGCCGCATGGGTCTTGAGGTAGGAGGTGCGGACATCCCACCAGGGGCTGGTCCGCACACTCTCACAGCCCATGGGCCCCTTCGGAGTGGATGGGCCCACCTGGTGGTCCCCCGAAACACTTCCGGTACTCCGTCACACCACTCGCAGGTCACGGAACTTTTCCAGAACTCAAACACCAACTTCCTATATATAGATCTTCACCTCCAGACCATTCCGGAGCTCCTAGTGACATCTGGGATCTCATCCGGGACTCCGAACAACCTTCGGGCACCAACACACATAACTCATCTATTCCGAAACATCACCGAACCTTAAGTATGCAGACCCTGCGGTTCGAGAGCTATGTAGACATGACCGAGGCACCTCTACGGTCAATAACCAATAGCGGAACCTTGATTCCCATATTGATTCATACATATTATATGAAGATCTTTATTGGTTGAACCTCTATGTCAAGGATTCAGTTAATCCCGTATGTTGTTCCCTTTGTTCTTCGGTATGTTACTTGCCCGAGATTTGATCATCGGTATCTGTATATCTAGTTCAATATCATTTCTGGAAAGTCTCTTTACTCGTTCCATAATACAAGATCCCATGGCTAACACTTAGTCTCATTGCTTGCAAGGCTTGTTGTGATATTGTATTACTGAGTGGGCCCTGAGATACCTTTCCGTCACACGGAGTGACAAATCCCAGTCTTGATCCATACCCACTGAACAGACACTCTCGGAGATACCTGTAGAGCACCTTTATAGTAACCCAGTTACGTTGCGACGTTTGATACACACAAGGCACTCCTCCAGTGTCACTGAGTGGCATGATTTCATGGTCATAGGAATAGATACTTGACATGCATAAAACTGTAGCAATAAACTGACACGATCAAATGCTATGTTTATAGTTTGGTTCTTGCCCATCACATCATTCTTCTAATGATGTGATCCCATTATCAAATGACATCTCATGTCAATGGCTAGGAAACCTTGACTATCTTTGATCAACGAGCTATTCTACTAGAGACACACTAGGGACAAAGTGTTGTCTATTCATCCACACATGCAATGTGTTTCTAGTCAATACAATTATAGCATGGATAATAAACAATTATCATGAAGAAAGAAATATAATAATAACCATTTTATTATTGCCTCTAGGGCATATTTCCAACAAATATGTCGATTATCCTTGGTAGAACTTTTTTGAACGCTGCGGGGCCCATTATTGATTGCAGCAAAAGCAAAGTTACTTTTCATGTCAATGGAAAAGAGCACACGCTTCACTTTTTGAAGAAACGGAATCAAATGAACAACTCTATTGAAAAATCATGACAATTACTATTGGAAGTTTTGAATTCCCTCTTCCGGTTCCCAAAACAAAATATCAAATTATTTCTATTGCAACCATGCATATTTCGGTTGAGGTAACTTAGTGCTATACGAAAATTCTTTGGTTTTATGTTAATCAGAAGGGGTTTGTTAATAAGACTTGATCAACCTTCTTAATGAATTTATTTTGGGGACATATGATTGATGAATTCAGTAAGCACAACCTTCTGTCACCTTAGTATATTTTCTATTTTTTTAGTTTAGTAAAGTAAAAAAATCCATATTTAGTTCATTTTCTAAATTTTCTATGCAATAAAAAATGTCACAAAAATAAAAATCCTCAGAATGACCTAAAAATTTAGTGTGCTTTTCTCGAATATTTACGAATTTTTGGCACTGAACACACTCCAGGGGAGTGCACCTATGAGCTACGAGCTCAAAGAGCGCAACAACCCCACGGCGCGCCTACCGAGCTCATGGCTCCCACACAACCCCCTCACTTAGTGCACTGATACGTCTCCAACGTATCGATAATTTATGAAGTATTCATGCCATATTCACCTATGTCTACAATACTTTTATATGGTTTTGATGCACTTTATATGATTTATTTAGAACTAACCCGGACTGACGTTGTTTTCAGCAGAACTACTGTGGTGTTGTTTTTTTGTGCATAAAATGAAAGTTCTCGGAATCGCCCAAAACTTTTTGATAATTTTTTGGAACAAAAGAGGCATCCGACGCTTCGTGGGAGGGCCAGAAGAGTCACGAGGTGGCCACCCTCCACCAGGGCGCATCAGGCCCACAAACCGTGCCCTAGTGGAGGGTGCTCACCTCGTGGCCCATCTCCGCATGAAACCAACACCAAAAATTCATATAAATATAGAAACCATCATAAATAATCCTACTCCTCATTCTGCCGCCACAAGGCCTGTGTATCGATGAAAAACAGCACCCTACCGGATAGGGTAGATCATCTCTGGTGGCCATCTTCATCATCCCGGTGGAGTCCATGATGAGGAGGGAGTAGTCCACCCTCAGGGCTGACGATTTGTACCAGTATCTATGTGTTCAATATCTCTCTCTCTCTCTCTCTCCCTCTCTCTCGTGTTCTTGAGATGGCACAATCTTGATGTATCACGGGCTTTGTTAATATAGTTGGATCACATGGTGTTTCCCCCTCTCTATCTTGTTGTGATGAATTGAGTTTTCCCTTTGAGATCTCGTTATGTTGGATTTGAGAACACTTGATATATGTCTTGCATGTGGATACCCATAGTGACATTGGGGTATTCAAGTGATTCACTTGATCTATGTCTTGGTATTCAACTTGTGGATTCCCAAGGTGACATTGGGGTAATCTATGCATAGGGGTTGATACATGTTCTTGTCCTTCCTTCTCAGGTAGAAATCTTGGGGCACTCTTTGCGGTTCTTTGTGTTGGATTGAGTATTATGAATCTGAAATTGTTTGATGTGTATCGTATAATTAACTCATGGATACTTGTGGTGACATTGGAGTATCTAGGTGACATTAGAGTTGGTTGATGTGTATCATATGGTGTTATTCTATATGAACTCTTAGATAGATTGATCGAAAAGGATAACTTGGTTATTTTAGTGCGAACTCTTGGATAGATTGATCGGAAAGGCTAACTTTAAGGTGGTTTCATACCCTACAAACAATTTCTTCTTATGCTCTCTGCTATATAAGAACTTTGGAGTGATTATTCGTTGCATGTTGAGGAATGGTTATGTGATCCAATTATGTTAGCATTGTTGAGAGATTGCACTAGCGAAAGTACGGACCGTAGGCCTCGTTTTCAAGCATTGCAATATTGTTTGTGCTCACCTTTGTCACTTGCTACCTTGCTGTTTTTATATTTTCAGATTACAAAAATCAATATCTACTATCATTACTACACTTGTATCACCATCTCTTCCCCGAACTAGTGCACATGTACTATTTGCCATTATATTTGATTGTAGGGTTGTTTGTGAGATACCATCTTCATCCTACACCTCCCACGGATTGATAAACCTTAGGTCATCCACTTGAGGGAAAATTGCTACTGTCCTACAAAACTCTGCGCTTGGAGGCCCAACTCGAGTCTACAAGAATAAAGTTGCATAGTAGACATCATGCACCAGCCATTGCCTTGTCCTACGTCTAGAAGAATTCAGCTTTGCCTCCTAGCCCCCATTCTTGATCATTTTCGAGTGATTTTTGATCTCTTTGCTCGGCGCTTCGTTTCGAAACTGCTTTGAGGAATTACTCCTTGGTATGTGACTCCTCCAATGCTCCAATTACTTTTTTTTCTAGTGCTTTATGTTTTGCAAAATTTGCTACTATTGGTGACCATGTATATGAGCTTGCATGTTGAATTTATATGGTTCAAAGTAGTTTTGATGCATGATATAGCCTCTAGGCACTTGTGGGAGTAGTTGCTATCGATTTTATTAAGTTTTGTTCACTCTTATTTTGAGGGACTAAAAATTTCAGAAATTTTTAGATAAAAAGAGAGAATAATGAAGAGGTTCTTGAGAGGATCCTCGAGCCAGAGTTCTAAGCAAACTCCGGAGGAGAAGGCCAAGTATAATCTTCCTCGCGCGGCTGAGGTGCGGCCGTGCGAATGGACATTATTGAGGGATGCCAGAATTCTTGATGACTTCTATTATTTGGCCAACCAAGCCAGACTCACCCCATTCCTTGAAGATAAGTGTGGGCAGTATCTCCTCCTCACCAATACTTTTTGTGCAAAATTTTCACTTTCATGCTAGGAGAGATACCCCCATCGTATCATTCCATCTATATGATGAGCAAAAGGAAATGACACTTGCTAGGTTCTCCCAAGTTTGCAAAATTCCTGATCAGGGTAGCTCTCTAGAGTCTCGTCCTAGAGTAACCGTGGGGGGACGAGAGGAGTTTTTGTTGCTAGGGTCGCTAGCTTGCGCTTTCCTATCTTACATTACTTTACATTGTTTGTTGGAAGGTGCATCATTGGTAGGTGGGAGAGCAGAATGCTCAGCTCGACTGATCTTGCTATGTTGCGCAATGTACTTTATGGTGAAATGACCTTAAGTTTGGAAGCTATTGTTGCGCAGTGATTGAACACCAACCACTCCAAGGGTGACATATATGGTGGTATTTAGCCCTCACGCCTCGCTAGATATTTTGATATTCCTATTAGGCAAGGGAAGAATGAGATTTTACCTACTAAATATCTTGATTATGATAGCATGGTTGAGCATAACTTTATTGACTCTAGCGAGAGACGATTTCGGCATAACTTGGTATTTAGTGAGGATTCTTATGAGAAGATTACTTTGTCTGCACCTTCTTTGTTTAACCTTTCCAGGGGCAAGTATACCATTATGCCTAAGGAGATTTATGCTTGTCGGGTATAGACACCGCCCCCAGCATCTGAGCTAGAACCAGCACTGGGACCTACATATCAGTGGGAGCCTCACAAGCCTCAATATTACACTAGACATGATTATTTCAAGCCGTGGGAATGACCAAGTTAGTCCAAAAGCCTGAGCTTGGGGGATTATGTATTTCTCACCGACATTACATTCATGTATCACACATTCATTTCGGTTGTCGATGTTCATCGTCTTTCATTGTATATCCAAGTTTAGTTTTATTTTTGCTTTATTTTGTGTGTTTGAAAAACTTTGAAAATCCATAAATATTTCTCGCTTCTTTTATATTTTTCTTTCCTGTTTATCTAATTTGTAGTATTGATTAGAAAACCCCAAAATATTTCCTATTCTTCTTTTGTTTGTTGGGACCTTGCCCGTGTAAATAGTTTTTCTCGTTTTTTTTCTATTCTTTCTTTTTTTTTGTTTGGAAAAACAAAAACTCCAAAAATATATTAGTTTGTTTGTTTTATTTTCTTTCCTCTCTTTAAGTTCATGTGAGGAGAAGACCCTGCATGAATTGCCAAATGGCTCGTATTTTCCTTGTTATTAATGTAATGAAGAGCATATTTTACCTTGTCTTCTCCTTTGAATAAAAAGTTTGCAGATTCCAGCTTAGTCCAAAACACTCTTGCACTATTATTATTATCACATCATTCAGTCATGCAAGTGAAAGGAAATTATGATGATAATTTTATGAAGTGGTCCTGATGAAGAAAAGCTAGTATGGACTCTTCTTATTTTTGTTTTTGTAAATATGTTTACCTAGTAATTCTTGGTTCAACATATCAGGAGTAAATATATTTGTGATGAAAATTAGATATTATAGTTGCTCATTCCATGATTAAGTAGCTAAGAGTGGATAATGTTTTATCTTGGATGTTAACATGCATTAACATGACTGTGATGTAGTATGTTAGGATAGTATCCTCTGAAGTATTCAAGCGGCTTGACTTGGCGCATGTTAAAGGCATGTAATAGATTCAAATCCAATAAAGTCTCTATGATATTTATGTTTAGAGTGTTTATATACTACCCATGCTCATGTTCAAGCGTTAATTATTATCAATGCATGATTTTGACCGTTGTCGCTCTCTAGCTGGTTGCTTCTCAATGTATTTGCTAGCCTTTGCCTGTACTATGCGGGAATACTTCTTGTGCATCGAAAACTCTCAAACCAAAGTTGTTCCAGATGAGTCCACCATATATACCTATATGTGGTATTACCCCGCCGTTCCAAGTAAATTTGCATGTGCCAACGTTAAAACATTCAAATGAACATCTGTTTTGTGTGGTCGTACCGCTCATGGAGCGAAGAGGCGGTCAACATCTTCTATGCTAAGTGGGTTATTCTCACGACGAGAGTTTATTCACTCGTCTTGCACGAGAGAGGGTGGTAAAAAGGATGCCTAGTCCTACATACCACAAAAATAAATAAACAAGAACTCCCTCGATAACTTTGATTGGGCACCCAAGGATTCGGCTAGTCATGGAATGTGTTTGAGTGGTGGAGGGGGAGTAAAAAAATATTCTTCTTGGGAACTGCTCTTTTTGCATTTAGCAAGGAAGATACTGAATTCCTTTGTCATACGTTAACAGGAAAAGCACACCACCCAAAATTATATTATTACTGTTATAAACCTTGAGCTCTAGCACATCTACAAATCTCTACCTTCGTCTTCGAAGGGCCATCCTATTTACTTTAATGCTATTTACTTTTATGTCATTTTCTTTTATTTTGTGTCATCACCTTCTAGCTTAAAGCACCGGGCCTGAGAGGGTTATTTTTTTATGCGTTGGGTCTAGTCAATGTTGGGTGTCAGCATGAATGGATCTCTACTACTCTGAATTATAATGTTTAGTCATTTCTTAAACTTTAGAGGTGCTTTGCATTTATGTTTGGCGGTCTTAGAAAGGGCTAGCGAGATACCATTTTATCATATGACATCATGATTGTTTTGACAAAGTGTTGCTATTTGAGATATAGCATTATTGCTCTCTGGTTGATTATGTTATTGATATGAGTAATAATGGTTCCTAAGTGTTATCATTTGTATGTTTATTCCATGACCAGTGCTGAAAAACTGATTACTAGCTAAGTTTATATATGGAAACAATAAAAAAAGAGTTTGTAAAAGTCTTTGTTTATCACTTTCAGGTTATCAACTGAAGTGCTTGAGGACAAGCAATGAGTTACACTTGGGGGAGTTGATCTGTCTACATTGTATCAACTTTTCCAAACACTTTTGCTCTTACTTTGAACTCTAATTTTTATGATTTGAATGGAACTAACCTAGACTGACGTTGTTTTCAACAAAATTGCCATGATGTTATTTTATGCAGAAATAAAAGTTCTCGCATGGTCTAAAAATTTACGGGAATATTTTCAGAATATATATAAAATATTTTTGAAGAGACCTACTAGAGGGGGGACACCAGGGAGCCACAAGCTCAGGACGCGCGCCTTGTGAGCTCATTGGTCCCACGAGCCTCCGTTAGGCTAACTCCAATATTATAAGTACCGTATCATCCAGAAAAAACCCAAAGAAGATGTTTCATCTTGTTTTACAATACGGAGGCCCCAACACCTCCTGTTCTTCTCAGGGCGGCTGATCTGGAGTCTGTTTGGGGCTCCGGGGAGGGGGTTCGTCGCCATCATCATCATCAACCCTTCTCCATCAACAACTCCATGATGCTCACCGTTGAGCGTGAGTAATCCTTCGTAGGCTTGCTGGACGGTGATGGGATTGGCTGCGATTTCTCAATATAATCGAGTCAATTTGTCAGGGCTTCATCCCTAGTATCCACCATGTTGTGAGATTGATGTTGCTATGACATTGCTATGCTTAATGCTTGTCACTAGGGCCCGAGTGCCATGGTTTTTGATCTGAACCTATTATGTTACATGATCATGAGTGTGTTTCAAATCCTATCTTGCAAGTTCTATGAACCTATTATGTGTTACGATCAATAGACTCCAAAGTGGCAGAACATGGGATCATCTTCGGTGATGACCATAGTATGAGGAGTTCACGTATTCACTATGTGTTAATGCATTGTTCTGGTTCTCTATGAAAAGGAGACCTTAATTTCCCTTGGACTTCCATTAGGATCCCGAACCATGGGAGGGTTGGACAAAATATGTTATACAAGTTCTTATCGTAAGCATGTATAACTATATACGAAATACATGCCTACATTGAATTGACGAATGGGAGTTAGTTCTGTGTCGCTCTTGGTTATGAGTGTTACATGATATATGCCATCCATTCCATTATCCATCACCGGTCCAATGCCTACATTTTTCTACTATTGTCTTTGCTAAGTTACTACTATTGCTACTACTATTATAATCGCTACAAACCGCTACTGCTACTACTGTTACTGTTACCGCTACTATCAAAACTGTCAAACCTTTGTGATACTAAATACTTTGCTAAAAAGAGCTATATTTCCAAGTGTGGTTGAATTGACAACTCAACTGCTAAGACTCATAAATATCCTATGGCTCCCCTTATGTCGAATCAATAAATTTGGGTGAAATACTACCCTCAAAGATTGTTGTGATCCCTTATACTTGCAAGTTATCAGCCTATGATATGCCCTAAATGTATCCAATTTTCCAAACCGTTTTGCTATTGTTTTAGACTCTAATTTGCCTCATTTGAGTGAAACTTACCCGGACTGATGCTTTTTTCGATAGAACTACCATGGTGTTGTTTTTCTGCAGAAATAAATGTTCTCGGATTGAGCTGAAATTTTATGGAGAATGTTTTTGAATTAATAAAAAATATTGGCATCAAGATCTACTGGAGGGGGTCCACCCAGGAGCCACAAGCCCGGTGGGCGCACCCCTAGGTTGCACCCACTGAACTTGTGGGTCCCTCGGGACTCCGCCTAGCCTAATTCGAATGCCATAAGTACCGTCTCGCAGAGAAAAAATAGGAGAGGGAAACTCTCATCGCATTTTATGAGACGAAGCTACTGCCACCTCATGTTCTTCCTGGGGAGGGCTGATCCGGAGTCTGTTTGGGCTCCGGATAGTGGGATTCGTCGCCATCGTCATCACCAACCCTTCTCCATCAATAATTCCAGGATGCTCACGACCAGGAGTGAGTAATTCCTTTGTAGGCTTGCTGACTAGTCATGTAGTCAAGTTATTTTTATAGGGCTTGATCCCTAGTATCCACTATGTTCTGAGATTCATGTTGCTATGACTTTGGTATGCTTAATGCTTGTCAGTAGGGTCCGAGTTCCATGATTTAAGATCTGAACCTATTATGTTTTCATGAATATAAGAGCGTTTTGGATCCTATAATGCAAGTTGCATGCACCTATTATGTGCTATGATCCGTAGACCCCAAAGTGACAATAATTGGGATCATCTCCGGTGATGACCATAGTATGAGGAGTTCATCTATTCACCAATCGTTAATGCTTTGTCCCAGTTCTCTATTAAAAGGAGGCCTTAATATCCCTTAGGTTTCCTTATGGACCTGGCAGCCACGGGAGGGTAGGACAAAATATGTCATCCAATTTCTTACTATAAGCATGTGACAATATACGGAATACATGCCTACATTACATTGATGAATTGGTGTTAGTTATGTATCGCTCTAGTGTGTAACTGTTACATGATGAATGTCATCCAATATACTCATCCATCACCAATCCAATGCCTACGCTTTTTGCGTATTGATCTTCACTAAGTTACTACTGTCGTTGTTGCTGTTACCATTACAATTGCTACTATTACTGTACTTATTAATATTGCTACGGTGCTACTAAAAAATTTGTTGTAGAAAGAAATTTCAGGTGTGGTTGAATTGACAACTCAACTGTTGAGTAATAAATATTCTTCGGATCCCCTTGTGCCAAATCAATAAATTTGGGTGAATTACTACACAATATTGATGGACGATGGCAGTTGTGCGGTCTGGGTCGCCGTCAGGGGCAGTAGCACTTTTGTGCGCGCGTAGTTCACATGTATTATATTGATGTAGAATAGTGAGCTAATGTTTTGTAAATTACTTCGCCAACTATGCGTTGTACCAATTTGAGCATGTAAATGCTCGATTGAATTGCTCATGCTTGATTTGTGCTTGCACTGTGGACACGACAACGGCTTCCCCCCAAGGTGATTGACACGGACATACAAACTGCAATAAGGGATGCTCAAATATTTCGCAAAATTAATTACCTGGTTCTGCATTAGAAAAAAAGAACAGCCCAATCCCGTAGAAAATCCCACAGAAATCCCCAATCAAGCAATGTCGAGAAAGTCGGCGCCGATAGGTGTCGGTGAGGCGATAAAACAAAATGCGGTGGCGTTCGTCGGCGACAGCCGGCTACAACAGGCGTCATCGAGCTCGATGATTTGGGCGGGCCGAGGTCGAGAACGAGCAACTATACAGCAATGCAAATGAGGATGAAGGGGGTAGGGCCAGGGTAGAGGGTCCACGTAGAAAACGGTTCATAAACATGAACCATGTGTGATTAATGCCATTAAAGTTTTCGTTGGTACCTTAATTTAGTGCATGTACGAACTAAAATACCAACTACAGTATATGGGTGTGATGGGATAAGTGTGGATTGACGTTCGATCGCGGTGCATCCTATGGTGCGCATGCGCGATCCGTGTGGCTGTGGTTCTAGCCAATCAAAACAACGCACAGAATGGGGTGAACACACACGACATTCACAAACTAACTGTTTGCCTAAACAAATCACAAAGTTTCAAGGGAAACCCACATTTCCTTAGTCGTTTCTCCATTATTATTTTCCTACTATCAACATACCCACTAGAATGCACCGTGTCCAAATTTCACATTTTTGAGGCTCGTTTACCATATTTAGTCTTTTGTGTACTTTTCTAGGCATTTACTGCTCATAATTCAAGTTTGAACGTTCTATACATGAAAAGGTGTTCAAAAAAGGATTCAAAAATAAATAATTGTGTCATTGAATAACTTTTCATCTATTTTACATGAAATTAATAGAATTTTAAAGGATATGTGCGGGAAGAGGCAACCAGAGATGTGTCGTTTATTTGTTTTGTAACTATAGAAAAATGGAAAACATGCCTCAAAAACATGTTACCTCGTGTGGTGCCTAGGCATGACCTCAATATTATGCGGTAAATAATTGAGGAGGTATGGATAATGTCGTGATATGCACTCTTCATAAATCGGATCATCACCCATGGAGTTTCATGGTTCGTGGAGCGAATTCACCATGTTTTGAAAGGGAACCCATATTTCCTTGGTCCTATCAACTTGGTTTATTTTCCACGATCAACATACCCACTAGAATGCACTGTGTCCCTATTTCGCATTTTCAGGCTCGTTTACAGTATTTAGTCTTTGTTGTTTACTTCCTAGGCATTTACTACTTATAATTCAAGTTCAAACATTTTGTACATGAAAATTTGTTAAAAAGGGACTAAAAATTTGTAATTGTGTCGTTGAATAACTTTTCATGTATTTTATAGGAAATTACTAGAATTTAAAAGGATATGTATGCCAATAGGCACCCATAGATGTGTCTTTATTTGTTTTGTAACTTTAGAAAATTGGAAAACATGCCTGAAAAACATGTTACCTCTTGTGGTGCCTAAGCATGACCTCAATATGATGCGGTAAATATTTGAGGAGGTATGGATAATGTCGTGATACACACTCTTCCTATATAGGACCATCACCTATGGAGGTTCATGGTCCGGGGTGCGAAATCACCATGTTTTGAAGGGGAACCCATATTTCCTTGGTCCTTTCAACTTGATTTATTTTCTACAATCATCATACCCACTAGAATGCATCGTGTCTAAAATTTGACATTTTTGAGGCTCGTTTACCGTATTTAGTTTTTTTGTGTATTTTATATGCCTTTGTGCTTATAATTCAAGTTCAAACATTTTGTACATGAAAAGGTATTCAAAAGGACTCAAAAAATCGTAATTGTGTCATTGAATAACTTTTCACTTATTTTACAGGAAAATTAAGAGAATTTTAAAAGATATGTGTTCGAAGAGGCAACCATAGATGTATCGTTTATTTGTTTTGTAACTCTAAAAAATGGAAAACATGCCTGGAAAACATCTTACCTCATGTGGTGCATAGGCATGGCCTCAATATGATGTGGCAAATATTTGAGGAGGTATGGATAATGTCATCATACGCACTCTTCATATACCGAACCATCACCTATGGAGTTTCATGGTCCGGGGAGCGAAATCATCATGTTTTGAAGGGGAACCCATATTTCCTTGGTCCTTTCAACTTTATTTATTTTCTACGATCATCATACCCACTAGAATGCTCCGTGTCCAAAATTTGACATTTTTTCACGCTCGATTAACGTATTTAGCCCCTTTTGTGTACTTTCTAAGCCTTTTCTGCTTATAATTCAAGTTCGAACATTCTATACATAAAAAGGTGTTCAAAAAGGACTCGAAAATTCGTAATTGTGTCGTTGAATAACTTTTTTCATGTATTTTACAGGAAATTAATATAATTTTAAAGTATATGTGTGGGAAGAGGCAACCAGAGATGTGTCGTTTATTTATTTTGTAACTCTAGAAAAATGGAAAACATGTTTGAAAACATGGTACCTCGTGTGGTGCCTAGGCATGACCTCTGTATGATGCAGTAAATATATGAGGAGGTATGGATAATGTCGTCATAGCACTCTTCATATACCGGACCATCACCTATGGAGTTTCATGGTCTGGGGAGCTAAATCACCATGTTTTTAAGGGAACCCATACTTCCTTGGTCCTTTCAACTTGATTTATTTTCTACGATCATCATACCCACTAGAATGCTTTGGCAAATATTTGAACACCAAGCAAAGTATCATGTACTATCTGATACTATCAGTTTCCCAAAAATACAGCTTTAACAGCAAATGTTTTCTTATAACGAACCATTTGCAAAACGTCCGTTGGAACGAGAGATAAGGCTTGATTTTTTCCGATGTGGGATCACCAATTTTCTCTTTTCTCGCACACGGGTATTTGATGCGCTTCGTGTGTGTTGCGTGTCCCCCCCCCATAAGGTTCAAGTTTCGCTGCCAAATTTTCAATAGTCGTGTGATTTCAGAAGTTATTCCAACCACCCCATACCCACCCATCACATTTCCCCCTATCCCCCACCACTCCCTCTAACTACATCCCAAAACGCCACCACTGCCATAACCAAATCTACCTTTTGCCCCAATCTCGCTCGTTGATCTAGTGAGGTTACCTCCGATCCCCATCACCGTCCGGCCCGATTGCTCAGATGGAGCCTGCGAATCACCCTCATGCCTCCACATCCCGCCCCCTATCGCCAAGAATCCCCACGTAAGCACAACCACATATCACACAGAGGTCAAGGTGCTGATCATGGCGGTCGATGGCACAATGAACGCTATGCATGCTGACCCAGAGGAACACCTTGCTGTCGACATTGCCAACTTGGTGCGGAATCTGGCCAAGATGAAGTGCCCCATGATTCTAACGCTTACTTGTTGTTTGTACACATACATACTGTAGTGGTACTGATCTACACTTCAATCCGCAAGAACACCTCGTCGCCGACTTTGGACGGGCTCTAGTCGAGATGAAATGCCCAAGAAACTACCCCTCGAGATTTATCAAGTATGAACTGTCAAATTTCTTTTTGCGAATACCAGTATAGCAATGTTAACCGTGTCAATTTCAATTTCAACGGTACACATTTAAATTGCCACGTCAGGTTGTCTGTACTCTGTAGTTAACACATCTGTTGTTCATTTCACTTATGCGCATTGTGTTGTTCAAGTATGAACTATCCAGTTCAATTTCACCAATACCAGCTACAAAATTACAATGCCTATGCTTGGTTGCTATTAAGCCTGCTGTAGTGAACAGTTAAATCCATTTTTTACGTTGTCCATTCGGTACCGTGCTACTCTTCACAAGAAGATATCACTAGAGATGATGTCCTTCAATTACCATTAGATAGTTTTGGTGGATGTTAACCCTATTGTAACTGACATGCCTTTCCATGTATTTACGTAGTGTCACAATGCACGATGATGTTGTTTACCGTCGAGGTTAGTCACATCCCAATAACTTATAGTATTTTACATCATTTTTTCAATTGCAGTTTAGCTTCTAACATTTACTTGTATCTTGTAGGTACATATGTTAGCGTTACTATTCCACGCTGTGACCAGCGGGAACACCTAGCCACCGACTTTGTGCGGGCTCTGGCCGAGTTGAAACCAAAGTGAAAACTCGGTTGCACCGACTAGTGCAAAATGTGGCAACTTTGGCCTTTTCGGTGAGACCAATATATGAATCTCGGTGGTACCGATATGGGTGTCCTAGGTAGTTACCAAGACTCGGTGTCACCGGTTCTTAAAACTCGGAAATTCCAATTTTAAGAAACATGAAAACAGAATGTTGGTCATTGGTTTCGGTTTCACCGAATGGAAAGTTTGTGTCACCGAGATGCTAGGGTTTGATTTAGGTTCTGTCTAGGGCAAAACTCGGTGGGACGAATGGGAAAAGTTGTTGTCACTGATATTTGACTTTGGGCTTTGGACGGAGAATATTTGGACGAAGAGTATTTTTGGTATCTAATCTATAAGCACTTGCGCAACCAGATCATCATAATTCCTCATCCCCTTTTAATAGTATTGGCTTTCCTATGGACACAAAAGTGATTTCTCACAAAATATAAAATGTAGAGTCTTCAATCTTGAAGCATGGCCAATCATATTCCTTCCTTTCCTTGGGGAGGTTCTCCACACAATCCTTTAGCCATCCCATCATTGAACTTTTTCTGAGATACACTTGGTGGAAACATTAATCCAATGAAATATATGTTGTTATTAATTACCAAAACCACCTAGGGAGAAGTTGGGCTTTCAATCTCCCCCTTTTTGGTAATTGAAGACAGCATATAGAACTGACGACGTTTTCAGCAGAACTACCCATGGTGTTGTTTTTGTGCAGAAATGATAGTTCTTGGAATTGGGCAAAACTTTTTTGAGAATTTTTCTGGAATATATCAAAAATAATGGAGTGAAGACCCACCGGAGGGGGTCCAGCTATTGGTGCCAAGCAAATATGGCACGACCACCCCCAGGCACGCCCTGATGGCTTGAGACCCCCTAGTGGCTCCGCAGGCCCTAATTCCAGCCCTATAAATTCCTATTTCCAGAGAAAAAAATAGAAGAGAATTTTTCATCATGTTTTACGAGATGGAGTTGCCGCCACCTCCTGTTCTTCCTCACAAGGGCTGGTCTGGAGTCCGTTTCGGGCTCCAAAGAAGGGGATTCGTCGCCATCGTCATCACCAACCCTTCTCCATCTCGGGAGTGAGTAATTCCTTTGTAGGCTTATTGGACGGTGATGGGATTTGATGAGATTGATCATGTAATTGAGTTATTTTGATAGGGCTTGATCCCTACTATCCACTATGTTTTATGATTGATGTCGTTATGAGTTAGCTATGCTTAATGCTTGTCACCAAGGCCCGAGTGCCATGATTTCAGATCTGAACCAATTATGTTTCCATAAATATGAGAGTCTTTTGGATCCTATCTTGCAAGTTGTATTCTCCTATTACATGTCATCATCGCACATCCCAAGGTGACAGTAATTGGGATTCTTTCCCATGATTGTCTTAGTTTGAGGAGTTCATGTATTCACCATGTGTTAATGCTTTACTCCCGTTCTTTATTAAGAGGAGGCCTTAATATCCCTTAGATTTCCTTATGGATCCCACTGCCACGGGAGGGTAGGACAAAAGATGTCCTGCAAGTTCTTATTATAAGCATGTATGACTATATACGAAATACATGCCTACATTATATTGATGAATTGTTGCTAATTTTGTGTCGCTCTAGTGTGTAACTGGTACATGATTCATTTCATCATAATCATTATCCATCATTGATTCATGGCCTACGCTTTTGCATACTGAATCTTGCTAAGTTACTACTGTTGTTATTGCTTTTACCATCACAACAAAATTGTTCCTGTTACCGTTACTATTATTACTACTATCTTGTTGTGCTACTAAAACTTTGTTTTAGAGAGTAACCTGGTGCGGTTGAATTGACAAATCAACTGCTAAGACCATATTATTTGGCTCTCCTTGTGTGGAATCAACAAATTTGGGTAAAATACTTCCCTTGAAGAGTGTTACGATCCCCTATACTTGTGGGTTATCTGGTATCTAAATGTTGCACTGTGTGTGTGTTGGTCCTGGCTTGTGCGCGAAGGCATGCCATTGCAAAAGTGGCATGGGACATGGTTTTATGCCCAAAGAACCTCGTCGCCCTCAAGATTCACAACCGAAGGTATCTAAACATTGCACTGCGACTGCTAAGACCAATAAATATTCTTCTGATCTCCTTGTGTGGAATCAACAAATAAAATACTTCCCTCGAAGAGTGTTATGATCCCCTATACTTGTGGGTTATCAGTTATCTAAACGTTGCACGGCATGTGCGTTGGTCCTAGCTTGCGCGCGAAGGCATGCCATTGCGAAAGTGGCATCGGAGATGGTTTGTCACCCAAAGGAGCTCGCTGGCCTCGGGATTCACAACCTAAGGTATCTAAACATTGCACTGCATGTGCATTTGTCCTGTCTTGCGTGTACAGATTCACAACCTAAGGTATCTAAAAGTTCAGGATTGGGCAAAACTTTTTCGAGAATATTTCTAGGATATACAAAAATAATGGAACAAAGACCCACTGGAGGGGTGCCACCTGTTGGTGCCAAGACAACATGGCGCGACCACTCCCCCTATAAATTCCTATTTCCGGAGGATAAAATAGGAGAGAATTTTTCATCACGTTTTACGAGACGGAACCGCCGCCACCTCCTATTCTTCCTCGAAAGGCTCATGTTGAGTCCGTTTGGGGTTCTGGGGAGGGGGATTCATTACCTTGTCATGACCAACTCTTCTCCATCAACACCCCCATGATGCTCACCACCGGGAGTGAGTAATTACTTTGTAGGCTTGCTGTATAGTGATGAGATTTGATGAGATTGATCATATAATCGAGTTATTTTTATAGGTATTGATCCCTAATATCCACTATGTTCTAAGATTGATGTTGTTATGATTTTGCTATGCTTAATGCTTGTCTCTAGGGCCCGAGTGCTATGATTTCAGATCTGAACCTATTATGTTTTCATAAATATGAAAGTGTTTTGGGTCCTATCTTGCAAATTGTATGCACCAATTACGTGTCATGATCTGCATACCCCAAGGAGACAATAATTGGGATTCTTTTTGATGATTGCCGTAGTTTGAGGAGTTCATGTATTCACCATGTGTTAATGCTTTGTTTCAGTTCTCTATTAAAAGGAGGCCTTAATGTCCCTTAGATTTCCTTATGGACCCCACTGCCATGGGCGCATAGGACAAAAGATGTCATGCAAGTTCTTATTATAAGCACATATGACTATATACATAATACATGCCTACATTATATTGATGAATTGGAGCTAGTTATGTGTCGCTCTAGTGTGTAACTGTTACATGATTGATGTCATCAAAGTCATTATCCATCACCGATCCATGGCCTATGCTTTTATACTGAATCTTGCTATGTTACTATTGTTGCCATTGTTGGTACTATCACTACAAAGCTGTTGCTATTGCCGTTACTACTATTACTACTATCTTGTTGTGCTACTAAAACTTTGTTATAGAGAGTAACCTAGCCCGGTTGAATTGACAACTCAACTGCCAAGACCGATAAATATTCTTTGGCTCACCTTGTGTCGAATTGACAAATTTGAGTAAAATAGGTACCTCGAAGACTATTACGATCCCCTATACGTGTGGTTATCAGGACTGTTTTGTGGCGCTGTTGCCGAGGAGCATAGCTCTATTTATTCTGTTCAGCAAGTTTGTTATATTGTCATTATGAAGAATCTTAAAGATACCAAAACCAAGATCATACCCTCTAAGACGAGGGAAGGTAAGGAAATGTCATCTAGCTCTGTATTTGATTCGCCTATTGTTTTGCATCAGCTTATGACACCTCCACATGTTATTCAATCTGCTAGTACTTCCACTATGGATGATATTAATGATGATGCTACTATTTTGCTTGATGATACTAAAAACGGTGTCACTGAATGAATTACTTGATGCTCATATTGCTAAAGCTAGAGAACTTGAGAATCCTGAAATTAATGAACACTCTGATTCACCTATTATGCCTATCTCTCCTAATAGATATGATATGCCTGGTGTACTTGATGGTTATGTTATGGATGGGTAGATATCTAGAGACTTTCTTGCTTGTAATGATAGAGATGATTTGAAGAAACTCATATGCAAACTAAAACAAAAATCTATGATGGAGAAAATGAAACATGATACTAAATTTGCTACTTCTCTTATATGTGTTACTGATGAGGACTATTAATTCTTTGTTGATCCCGAGTTAATCATTATACTAGAATATGATCCTTTCCATGGTTATGAAACTGAAAGTGTTCTGGCACACATTACTAAATTGCATGATATTGCCACCTTGTTTGCTTATGAAGAAAATATTCACTACTTTACATTCTGAAGCTTTTTCATTTTTCACCAAAAGGTGATGCTAAGAATTGGTTCCTTTCTCTTGATCCTGGTTGTGTGCGTAGCCCCATGATATTATCTATTACTTTAGTGAATTTTTTTTCTTGCTCATAAGAAACAAGATGGCTTATAGGAAATATTCAACTTTGTGCAAATTGAAGACGAAAATCTCCCTCAAGCTTGGGGGAGGCTTCTCCAGCTACTTAAAGCTTTGCCTTATCATCCTCTTAAGAAAATGAAATACTTGATATATTCTATAATGGACTAACCGATGCTTCTAGGGACTACCTAGATAGTTGTGTTGTTGTGTTTTCAAGGATAGAACTATTGGACAGGCTGAAGAACTATTGAATAATATTTTGAAGATAGCTAATGATTGGACACTTCCTGAAGCACCGCCAGAACCTATTCAAAGGAGGAGAGGTATTCTATTCCTCAGTCCATAACATATGCAAGAAGATAAGAGAACTATGAAAGAATAAGGTACTAAATCTAAAGATGTCAAGAATTTACCACATATTGAAGAAATTCATGGAGTTGATATCCCGACACACGTAGTAGAGGTAAATTCTCTGTAGATTTGATGAAAGTGATGTACCTTATACTAAGACTCCTAGTTAATGCATGGATGAATTTGAGAATTACATTGTTAAGCAAGAACATTTCAATAATTATGTCAAGGATAAATTATAACGCAATGCTATGATGATAGATCGCGAGTGACTTGATGTTTAGAATTGCTAATGATGTTAAAGTTCTAGGTAAACATTATTCCATGGTTAACACTCAACTAGACCAAGTTGCTAAGTCACAAAATGATTTGCTTGGTGAATTTAAATGAGAACATGAATGATCATTTGCTAGAGTAATGACTAGAGGAGGTAGAATGACTCAGAAATCTCCTTGTCCTGAAGTTCATCCTAAAATAATTGAACATTATTATCAGATAATTAATGAGGATGCACCTAGTCTAACTAAAAAGAAAAAGGAAAAGAAAGATGATAGGACTTTGCATGCCTCTAGTGAGACTTTTATAGAAAACCCTATTGAGAGTCATAATGATGTTTCTATTTCTGATGCTAAGTCACAATCTGGTGATGAACATCCACATAGTGATAACGATAATGATAATGTTCATGATGGTGCTCCACCAGTTAATGATAAAGAACCTAATAATGATGTGGAAATAGAACCTGCTGAAGATCTTGATAACCCACCGCTTAAAAATAAACTATATGATAAGAGAGACTTTGTTGCTAGAAAGCATGGTAAAGAAAGAGAACCATGGGTTCAAAATCCCATATATTTTCCTTGTAAGAATTCTAAGAGTAAGGATGAGGAAGATTTTGAGCGCTTTGCCTAAATGATTATACCTGTTATTTCGTGCACTCGCTTGACTTGTATCTTGAAAATGCCTCTGTATGCTAAATACATGAAGATATCATTACTAATAAAAGAAAGATACCCATGATTATTATTTTGAAGGTGGGGTGCCTAAGAAGTTGGGAGATCCGGGTATACACACAATACCTTGCTCCATTAAACAAAATTATGCTAAAACTGCCTTATGTGATCTAGGAGACGGTGTTAGTGTTATGCCTTTCTCCTTACATGAAAGACTTGATTTGAATAAGCTTACATCTACTAAAATATATTTGCAAATGGCCGATAAATCGACTATTGTACCTATTGGAATTTGTGAGGATGTTCCTGTTTCGGTTGCAAATGTTACTATCTTAACAGACTTTGTTATTCTTGAGATGCCTGAGGCTGACAACATGTCGATTATCCTTGGTAGACGTTTTCTAAATACTGCAGGGATGTTATTGATTGCAAGAAAAGCAAGGTCACTTTTCATGTCAATGGTAAACAACATATATTTCACTTCCCGAAGAAACAAGCTTTGGTGAATAATATTAATGACATTGAGCAAGTTGCCACAATCACTTTTGGGGAGTTCAAATTTCCTCCTCCTACTGCCAAGAAGAAACAGGATATTCTTATTGTTAGGGAGATGCAAATCCCCACTAAGGTAACCTAGTGTTACACGAAGATTCTTCAGTTTCATGTTAATCGGAAACGGTTTGTTAATAAGACTTGATCAACCTTATTAATGGATCCTTTTTGAGAGGCATCTGATCGAAGAATTTAGTAAGCATAACTTTCTACACCATTAGTTTGCTCTTTGTTATTTTTAGTTTAATAAAATAAAATGCCATGATTATCATGTTTTCTGAATTTTCCGTGCAATGCAAATGGCCCAAAAAAGTCTCATATTGTCACAAAATTTCTACACGAATTTTTCAAAAATATTTGAAATTTTTTGGAGCTGAAAACACTCCAGGGGGTGCACCCGTTGGTGCCAAGCCAACATGGCGTGCCCTCATGGCTTGGGGGCCCATAGGGACCCCCTCACTTATCCATTCATCCCACTCTTTCTCCTTCCTCCAGAAAAAAATCCTGGTTGCTCTCTCTCTCATGTTCTTTCTCCCAAACCTAAGATTTTTGATATCTTTGCTCGGAACTTCATTTCCAAAACTGTTTTGAGAGATTGCTCCTTGGTATGTGACTCTCCCATTCCTCCAATTAGTTTTTACTCCAGTGGTTTATATATTGCATATTTTGCTGCACTTGGTGCTACTGAAAATGAGCTTGCATGTTGAATTCTTTGAGTTCCTAGTAGTTTGAATGCTTGATATGGCATCTAGGCATCTATATGAGTAGTTGCTACAAATCTTACGAAGTCTTATTAACATAATTTTGTGGTCCAAAAATTTTAGAAGTTTGTTCTTAGGGAAATGAACATCTTCAGGAGAAGTTATTTGAGCCGGAGTCCTAAGAGAGTTGTTGGGAGTGCACAAGATCGACATATCAACATCTTTCACAATACGGAGGTTTGCCCATGCGAATGGCCACATAATCCCTTCATGAACGAAGGGGGCTTCTACCAAGAGTACATGCAATTTATTGCAAATGCCAGGCTGAGCGACTTCCTCGTTGATGAGTGTGACCAATACTATCTCCTCATGAGCTCCTTTGTGCAAAATTTCTATTTTCTAAGTAGGTCGATGTTCCTATGGTACGCTTTGATTTATACGCTAAAAAATATGAAATACCATTCACCCAGTTCTGCAATATGTTTGATCCCCTCTAACGGGGGATTAAGTGAGCCTAAGCTGAAGGAGTTCGAGGACTTCCTCCTTACTTTAACTGTGGGAGAGCGTAGGGGTGTTTCGAACACCAGAGCCACTAGCTTGCATTTTCCTGTTTTTCACTACTTTGTGTTATTTATAGGAGAAGGTCTAACTGCTATGGAGCTAGGTGGCGATCGCGGTGCCCCCACCCTCGCTATTTTGCGCCACATATTATTTAATGATAACACATACAACATAGGAGCTATTGTTCCATGCCGCTTGCATGGTAACCAGACAGGGGAACGATACATGGTGGTATTTATGCCACTTGCTTAGCAATACACTTTAATGTCAACATTCGTCCCAATTACTACTTGTTAGCTAAGGTTTTTCTTGATCACCAGTCTATGATAGAACACTACTTCATCGATGAATCTGAGCCCCCGCATCACTTGCGTTATAACCTGGTATATAGCGAGAGAACTCACGATATGATATTTTTTACCTGCACCATCTTTGTTTAACTATCATGCCAGGCATGGACATGTCATCATGCCGTCAGATATAATAGCTTACCGAAACGAGTTTGTCGAGGCGGAGGCCGCAACCCATGCTTTGGGACACCCAAGTGCCTCAGCCTAACTACTTCCCTGTTGGACCCGATGGCTACTTCGGATGGTGATAACCAAGCTAGGCCAAGAGCCCAAGCTTGGGGGAGTACGTATTTCTCACCGACATTACATTCAAGCTCACACATTTCATTCCAATTGTTGGTGTTTATCCTCTTCCATTGTATATCCATGTTAGTTTTATTTCTCGCTTTCTTCTTGTCTGTTTGAAAAACTTTGAAAATGAAAAAATATTTCTCGCTTCTTTTAAGATTTTCTTTCTTTTTTAATTAGTTTGCAGTATTAAAAGAAAAAAAAGATTTCTTTTGCTTGTTGGGAACTTTTCCGTGTAAATAGTTTTCCTCATTTCTTCCCTTGTCTATTTGCTTTCTTTGAAAAAACAAAAACTCCAAAAATATTTTAGTGTGTTCCTCCGAAATGCTTGTTATTTGTGTGAGTCATTGAAAGGAGAACACCACGATGAGAATGTTGAGTGTCTCTCATATGCATTATTGTTGACCTAACAAAGAGCCAATATTACCTTGTCGTCTCCTTCGTATAAACTGTTTCGTAGATTCCAGCTTACTCCATGACACACTTACACTATCATTATTTTCACATCATTCGGTCATGCAAGTGAAAGGCAATAGTGACAATATTTGATGAAGTGATCGTGGTAAAGGAAGATGGTATGAACTCTTCTTGTTTTCCGTTTTTGTAAATATGTTTAGCTCGTTCGATCTTGATTCAACATATTACAAGTGAACATGTTTACGATTTTACGATGACAGTTAGAGATTGTAGTTGCTCATACTATGCTTAAATAACTAGGAGTGAATAATGATTTATCTTATGTGTCAACATGCATTAAAATGATTGTGATGTGGTATGATAGTATGGTATCCTCCTCTAAATAGTTCGAGCGGTTTGACTTGGCACATGTGCAAATATATAGTTGATTCATATCCAATGTAGCCTTCATGATATTTATGTTCAGAGTGTTTATATCCTACTCAGGCTAGCGTTCAGTGTTAATTATTCTCAATGCAAAGCTATGACTATTTTTGCTCTCTAGCTGGTTGCTTCTCAATCTTTTTTCTAGCCTTCGCCTATACTAAGCGGGAATACTGCTTGTGCATCCAAAATCCTTAAACCCAAGTGTTCCAAATGAGTCCACCATATCTACCTATATGCTGTATTACTCCGCCTTTCCAAGTAAATTTGCATGTGCCACCTCTAAACATTCAAAACAAATATCATTTTTGTGTGCTCATACCGCTCATGGAGCGACAGGGCGGTCAATATCTTCCATGCTAAGCAGATTATTGTCAAGATGGGCGTTTATTCGCCTATCATTGCATGAGAGAGGTTGGTAAAAAGGATGCCCAATCATGCATAATCAAAAATAAATTAAACAAAACTCCTGGGACAACTCGCATGTTGGAGGGCACCCATGAATTCGGTCAACCACAACTTGTGTATGTATAGTGGATGGGAGTAAACTTTACAATTCAGCTTGGGAACCACCAATAATGTGTTTAGGATGGAAGTTTTTGAAAAATCTCTTGTGACATTGACAGGAAAAGTATACCACTCAAAATTACAATTTCATCTCTGTTTTAAACCATGAGCTCTGGCACCTTTACAAATCAATGCTTCCCTCTACGAAGGCCTTTCTATTTACTTTCATGTTATTTTACTTTTTATTCTTGGGTCATCATCTTCTCGCTAAAGCATCAGACCAAGAGCACTATTGTCATCGTTATGCATTGAGTCTAGTTAATGTTGGATGTGAGCATGAATGGATCTTCTCTACTCTGAATTACAATGTTTAGTCCTAGCTTGGACCTTAGAGGTGTAGTACATTTATGTTTTCCGGTCACAGAAAGGGCTAGTGAGATACCATATCACATATTATATCATGATTGTTTTGGCAATTTGTTGGCATGTGAGATATTTTATTATTGCTTGCTAGTTGGTTATGTTATTGTTAGCTAAGTGTTATCATCGATATGGTTATTTATGATTTATGCTGAAAACCTAAACACTAGCCAAGCATATATATGGCAACGAGAACAAAAGTGTTTGTAAAAGTTTTCTTTACCACTTTTAGTTTATCAACCGAATTGCTTGACAACAAGCAATGAGTTAAGCTTGGGGGAGTTGATACGTCTCGAACGTATCTACTTTTCCGAACAATTTTGCTCTTGTTTTGGACTCTAATTTGCATGATTTGAATGAAACTAACCTGGAATGATGTTGTTTTCAACAGAACTACCTATGCTGTTGTTTTTGTGCAGAAATGATAGTTCTCGGAATTGGGCGAAACTTTTTGGAGAATTTTTTTGGTATATGAAAATAATAATGGAGCGAAGACCCACCGGAGCGGGGCCACCTGTTGGTGCCAAGCGAATATGGAGTGACCACCCCCCAGGCATGCCCTGATGGCTTGGGACCACCTGGTGGCTCCGCAGACCTTAATTCCATCCCTATAAATTCCTATTTCTGGAGAAAAAAAATAGCAGAGAAGTTTTCATCGCATTTTACAAAGAAGAATCCGCCGCCACCTCATGTTGTTCCTCATGAGGCTAATCTGGAGTCTGTTTGGGGCTCCAAAGAAGGGGAATCATCGCCATCGTCATCACCAACCCTTCTCCATCAACACCCATGATTCTCACCATCGGTAGTGAGTGATTCCTTTGTAGGCTTGCTGGACAATGATGGGATTTGATGAGATTGATCATCTAATTGAGTTATTTTGATAGGGCTTGATCCCTACTATCCACAATGTTTTGAGATTCATGTTACTATGACTTTGCTATGCTTAATGCTTGTCACCAAGGCTAGAGTGCCATGATTTCAGATCTGAACCTATTATGTTTTCATAAATATGAGAGTGATTTGGATCCTATCTTGCAAGTTGTATGCTCCTATTACGTATTATCATCGCATATCCCAATGTGACAATAATTGGGATTCTTTCCGGTGATTGTCGTAGTTTGAGGAGTTCATGTATTCACCATGTGCTAATGCTTTATTCCGGTTCTCTATTAAAAGGAGGCCTTAATATCCCTTTGATTTCCTTATAGATACTGCTGCCACGGGAGGGTAGGACAAAAGTTGTCATGCAAGTTTCTATTATAAGCACCTATGACTATATATGGAATACATGCCTACATTATATTGATGAATTGGAGCTAATTCTGCGTCGCTCTAGTGTGTAACTGTTACATGATTGATGTCATCAAAATCATTATCCATCACCGATTCATGACCTATGTTTTTACATACTGAATCTTGCTAAGTTACTACTGTTGCTATTGCTTTTACCATCACTACAAAATTGCTCCTGTTACCATTACTATTATTACTACTATCTTGTTGTGATACTAAAACTTTGTTAGAGAGAGTAACTTGATGCGGTTGAATTGACAACTCAACTGCTAAGACCGATAAATATTTTTTGGCTTTCCTTGTGTCGAATTAACAAATTTGGGTAAAATACTTCCCTTGAAGAGTGTTAGATCCCCAATACTCATGGGTTATCAGGTATCTAAGCATTGCGCTGTGTGTGTGTTGGTCCTGGCTTGCACGCGAAGGCATGCCATTGCAAAAGTGGCATGGAACATGGTTTGTCGCCCAAAGGAGCTCACTGACCTCAGGATTCACAACCTAAGGTATCTAAACGTTGCACTGCATGCGCATTGGTCCTGGCTTGCGTGTACGGATTCGGAGAGGCCATGGCAAGGACTGTAAGTGCACATCATGACAAATGTTGTGAGCATGTTCACATCATCCACGGCTTGCATGGTTGGCAATGGTCGGATTGCTATATATGTCTCGGCGATGGAGATAGCGCCTGGCATCGTTAAGGCTGTCCCCTTGGCTGTCCGGGGTGCATGCGTGGTGGAAAAGGGGCCAAGGCTTGACAAATGGATCAAGCATATAAAGGGTCCACTCACATAACCATGATTGTACAATTTTGCTGCCGCTCGAGCATGATTCAGCAGCAAACCATGCTAATATCAGTGGCGCGAGATCCTTTTGGATGGATTTGATTGGAGGCAGGAGATTACTCTGCTAGGTCCGCGTACCAAACCTTCTTCCACGACCTCCACTTCCATGCTCGGTATGTAGGAAATTTGGAGCTCATGGGCACCTTCACAAAAATTGTTTTTTGCTTGGCTAGTTGTGAAGAACAAATATTGGACTTCGGACTGTCTCATGACAAAAGGATTACTCCATCAGTTGTGTTGCCCTACATGCTTGTAAGAGCCAAAGATGTTGGATCATTTGTTGGTGCAATGCTCGTTTGCACGTGTCGTCCGGTTTCACGTGCTACATGTCAAAGGTTGGGAGAGCTCTACACTAACGCCTCATGCTAAAGTGGTGGATTGGTGGACGACAACAAGCAAGGTGGCGTCAGAGGTGTCACGGAAGGAACTTAACACCCTAATCATCCTCGCCTTGCACTCCATTTGGATGAAAGAAACCATAGAGTGTACGACAATGTGGCCATGACTAGGACGAGCCGACGTCGCACATTTGGGATATATGAAGGGTGTGGCAGTTCACACAGCGGTAGAAACGGACCAACAATGATAGGGTGGACATTAGGAAGTAGTCTGCCTGTTTTGTACTTTGTACTGATGTGCGATACCCAAAATCCTTGTAGATAGGGATGTAGAGCGACATCCCGCACAGTCCCACGAGAGTGTTGAATTAGCACAAACTAGGCTGACACCACTACAGCCTATCTAGAACTAACTTTTTCTAATTTGAATACAAAGCGGGACGGGGACCGGGTCGGGCGCCTCCTTACATCCCTACTTTGTAGGCCTTTGGGGTTTTTTTTTTCAAAACTACGACCGAATTTGTACCAAATTCGGAAACTGTATGCCTGAATTCAAAAAAATAGAAATGGTACCCCGTCGGCCTCTGGCAGGCCTAAGAGGGGCCTATCGGCCCCTGGCTGGCCGAAGAGATTCCCGTCGGCCACTGGCAGGCCGAAGAGGGGCCTGCCGGCCTTTGGCTGGCCGAAGAGAGGCCCGTCGACCACTGGCAGGACGAAGAGGGGCCTGTCAGCCTTTGGCTGGCCGAAGAGACCTGGTCGGCCTCCAAGTGGATGTGTTTTGCTTCCTGGATGTAAGGAGACAATAATTTCATCTGACCTTCACTGCTTTCTGGATGTGTTTTGCTTCCATATCTTTCTTCTCCACTATCTCAGTATACATGAGTTGCGCAATGAGAGTTGAAGTCGTGTTTGGATGACGAACCAACAGGTTTTTCCTCACACAATTATGTGGGACCGCATTGGTGACAACCCAGTGGATGTTATACTTCGGCACGTGTCCGTGCACCTTCGCAGGACAACATGTTTCAACACACTTCACGGTATATTTTGTTGGACTCGATATGTGTATTCGGAAAACCCTCTGCGTAGACATAGCCCAATTTATCACCGCATACTTCAATTTTTTCTTTGTGTCAAACATAGCCCCTATCTGGACTTGGTTCAAATTATAATGCCATGGAGTCTCATGGCCATCGTTGACAGTAATGCCGGTGGATATGTCCCGATCCCATGTAGAAGGAATCGGTACCTCCACTTCATCCTCCGAATTTTCAGAATCTAGATCCTCCACAAAGCCATCCTCGTCCTCTTCCTCCAGCACCCTCTGCATTTCATCGCCTTCCTCATCCCCATCAGCAACACCAGAACCAGCTAATACTATCGACTGAATACTCTACCTAGTATCATGACCACAAACATTGTGTGGCACATAGTCTGACTCTTTCTCGGCTTGGCTAGCATCCACATCCGGTGGCTATGACCTAGATAAATAAATATCGTTAGCCACTTGACTACCCTGGCCTGGTTCATACCCCATGTGGAGTTGTACGATATTCTCCTCCTTCGCCACTGGTTGCACTAGGGCATATGGGTGGATTCTTCAGTCTCGGCAACGACTTAACAGGGTCAACCAATGCTGGCTCCTATCTATCGGCATCAACTCCCACTTGACATTTTTACAGGATTTGGTCCACAATGCATGAATAGTGATGGAACATACTTAAGGATCCAACCCAAAACTAGTAGTTAACTGTAACGACCCGAACCTGATAAGATTCGATGTCTCTGTGCTTACCGTGCTAGTCCCTGGATCGATTCGCTAGCACACACAGTACATAAGAATATCAAATAACAAGTGCATCATTTACTACAACGCATGATCCAGAATTTATAAAGTATTACAATATCATAACACACAACTAGCTTTATTAAATATTGACAGCGGAAAAGTAGCATAAACAAACGATGAATCCCATCAATGCCCACTGGCAAAAACGTTGAGTGAAGACTCGCGACCCTACTGTATCCCAATGATCATCTGAACATCCTGCAACATGATAAGTTGCAGCCACAAAGAGTCAATACATTGAATGTATTGGCAAATCACACATAAATGATATATAGCAAACCTACATCCACAAGCAGCGTATGACAAACAAAACACTCAAGTTGATTTGTAGAAGAATGTTCTCCACCTACCTCCACTAACTGATCAAGGTTCACACACCACAACCAATTACCCTTAGAAAAGAATGACAAAGATCTTTAAGAAGTCTCAAGTGCGCTCAGTCGTGGCGCATTCTCTAGGGACAATAGAGCGCTCAGCCATCAACGCATTCACCTGATTTAAGCCCCGAAACCTCAAGTGCGCTCAGCCATGGTGCATTCTCTAGGGACAATAGAGTGCTCAGCCATTGACGCATCCACCTAAGAAAAAGTCCCGAGCCTACAGCTATAAAGACTCACCACTTCCACGAATAACTCAACACCCAACTACATCTACCATAACAATCCAAGCATATGTCAAAGCATAGAAACAACACATGCACAGTAGAAGTAGACGAGCATAATCAAAAGTGCAAACTTGCCTTTAGCCGATGAAGAAGTAATATCTTGTTGACGTAGCAACGCATTCCGCAATATACTCGCAACTATATGTGAAAATAATTGCAATCGAATAAACTCCAAACCCAAATTTAAAACCAAAATTAACACACATATTATATGATATAGATATTCATAGGAAATATGGGAGATGGAACTCTTACGGTGAAGACACGAAGCTCGTTGAGTTGAATCGACAATATAGATGATTTCGGGTTGATAAAATAGAAGAAGAATATTTTTGTCGGAAAATCACACGTCGGTTCTTCGGATGGATCCGTGGTCGAAAAACATCTGTTTGCAATGAACCAAATAAATAGGTGCGGCTCGTCAAATAGAACAAAAGAACATCTGTTGTTTCGTCGGAAGATCACCCAAAGCACATCGTCTTTGAGATTTAGATGGCTCCGTTGTAGGTTGACTCGAACTAGATAGATGTAACTGTCCGAAACAGAAAAGTTTCAATACGAATATTGTGCGGACAAATGTGATGCAGCCGCTGGTAAAAAAAAATCGGAAAAGAATAAACAAGTGGAACGAATTTGATGAATTTGTGCAAGAATACCTCCGAACTAGATTGTGAAATTGAAGATGTACGACGGATGAAACTTGGATTTCTTTCCCTGAATGGATTCATCTTGGCAAGGAGAAAAATTTCCATGTAGAAGCCTTCTTGATCCGACGAAGGACCCAATGTGCATCTGACGATCTTTAGCAGAGTAGGAGCACGTAAAAGTGAGGAGGCATGTCTATGTCTCTAGCCTAAGACTATTTATTTTTTGAGGATCTAGCCTAAGACTATTTGTTACGTACAGGAAGTGCTTAAAGGTGTGCGGGGTCAGGTATTTATAACTCGAAGTGAACAAGGGGTGGTTGTACAAGGTTTGCACCAAAGAAAACATGCGATGGCTTGTCGTGTTGGTACGGTACTTCGGGAGGAAGGAAAGTTGGAACGTACAGAGGTGTACAGGTTGCTCGGACTGCTGTTGGGCCAGGAGCACGAAGCGGCCCAATAGAAAAAAAACGAAAGCACAACAGTAGGCTCGGCTCAGTAAAAGAGATACACATGGGTGGTTGTGTGTTATGCTGCGCTTGTGAACAATGACATGCTACAACCCATACGAATAGTAAAACTGTGGCTAATATAGTTACAAAAGGAAAAGGTTTGATAAAAAAATATCATCAAACTTCCTTAAATAAATACCAGAACACACACAAAAATAATAACACAATTGTAGAGAACAGTGAACATTTTTGCAACCAAAGTATAAAATAAAGCACACACAACATTTTCATAAAAGCTATTTTGGGCTTTAAAAAATATAAATACTCGCTAGAACTTAACAAGGATTCTAATTAATTCCCAAAATATTTAAACTCCAATATATTACCAAACCATAACTAAAACACTCCAATTCTTTTTATATTGAAGGAGTCCTATTTCCTTCTCTCATTTTATTTTATTTTTGACTTGGATTTGTTTTAAAGAATAAAATCCAAATAAGATCCACAAATGAAAATTTGGGAAAGTCCTTTTATTCCCCCTCGATTTGATATCAATTAAACACCAAAAGTTTCAAATCCTTGCTAAAATTTGGTAAACGCAAGCAACACAAGCAAGTTTAAAAGCAATCATATTAACATTCCAAATTTGAAATTTGGGATGTTACATTAACCAGTGCTTCAACTGTCTAATGTCCAGTCTGTTCGGATCTGAAAGTGTCATGACGTTTTTTTTAAACTCGTTAAGATCAACCCCCAACTCATTATATCCAACATTATCAGGTCCGTAATAAACAGTCAAATTTACTGATTCAGACATTTTCACCTTCCAGACATTGCCGCTTTCTCATTAATCGCAACGAACAAAATTATTCCCAGTACTACGTACACTAAATAAACGTAGACTAAATAAACGTACACTAAAATGACTACACTAAATAAACTAAATAAACATACACTAAAATGACTACACTAAATAAACTAAATAAACATACACTAAAATGACTACATACACTAAATAAAATATACAACTCATAGACAATTAGTGACGATAATGGTATACCTTCGACGCGTGTGTCCCCTTCTTCTTTCTCTCCACCTTCTTCTTCCTCTCCACCCCACTACCTCCTCACCAGCCACATCTCCTTCACCCCACCATGTCTCCTCCAAACGCACAAAAAACAATCCCATGGCACAAAAAAGATACCGTAGAGCGGTGGAAAAGGTTATGATCTATTGTTTCTGCGGATTCGATAGGAAAATGGGTGGAGGAGGAAAGAGATCGGCGCGGGGTGGAAAATGGAAGAGAGAAACGAGAGAGAGAGAGGAGCCAGCGACCAGAGGAGGAAGAGGTCCCGATCGGCCTTATCCAGGGGCTCTTCGACTTTCTGGAGGCCGACGGGCCCTCTTCATCCGCCCGCAGGCCGACGGGCCTCTTTTCGGCCACCTGGCGGGCCGACGGGACCTCTTCGGCCGCCCGCAAGTCGACGGGCATCTCTTCGGCCTCCCGCTGGCCGAAAGGCCTCTCTTCGGCCACCAGAGGCCGACGAGGTATCATTTCTGGGTTTTTTGAATTTGGGCATACGGTTTTCAAATTTGATATAAATTCGGTCATAGTTTTAGAAAAAAAATTCCCTTTGCGGGTCGTCGTAAAGATTTCAACTCTTTCTTCCCCAAAAGAAAAAAAAAGCTTTGTCTAAAGAAAAGATGCTCTGAAACTTTGATGAGGTTCCAGATGACGAGGCTCTACCGCTCACTTGTCGGCGGGCAAGTCTTCGTGCGGCCGTGCCCCGTCCACCACCGCGTCATCGCACACGCAGCAAACCAGAGGCAGCAATGGCACGCCATCGGCGCGGGCGTGCCCCACGCGGGCCAATTACTGAGCCTATCCATTCGCTTCCTATCGGCGATGACAAGGCTGCAGCTCACGGTCCCTGTCGCTGTCGCCGTGGCGCCCGGTCCTCCCGGTTCCCGTTCCACCTCCACAGCTGTTCGACGACCCCCGCGCCATATCTCCCGCGCAATGTCGGTCGTCGCAGCCGTCTCCCCCATTCATCCCAGCGCCACCGCCGACGGGTCCCCGCCGCAGATGGCGACGACGCGTCTAGAGCGCGGGTCTCTGCTGGTCGGCGGGCGCGAGCTCCTCTCCCAGTGCCCGCCCGAGGTCACCCTGCGCACCGGCGTCGCCGACGCCGCCCCTTGCGCCGCGTTCCTCTGCGCCAGGGCGGCGGCGCCGTCCAGCCGCCACGTCTTCTCCCTCGGCACCATCCCCAAGTAGGTGGTCACATATGGCTTGTTATGCTTCGCAGCGCGCGCGTCGGTCCGATATACTAACGTTCGTGATGGTTGCTGTGCAGAGCATGGAGGTGGCTGTCGCTGTTCAAGTTGAAGATCTGGTGGATGGCCCCGAAGACGGGCGCGGACGCGGCGGGCGTGCCGGCGGAGACGCAGATGCTGCTCCTGGAAAAGAGGGGGAATGGGGCCGAGGACGCGGTGTACGCGCTGATGCTGCCAGCCCTTGATGGGGATTTCCGGGCCAGCCTCCAGGGAAGTCCTGAGAATGAGCTCCAATTCTGCTTCGAGAGTGGTAGGCAGACTTCACCTCCGATTGCTGAATGTTATGGTGCTTCGATCAAATTGTGCAATGCTTGGAATTTTGATTGGGACATCTCAAGTAGTAGAATGTGGATTCTTTGCTAGGTGATCCCGATGTGCAGACGATGGATGCCGTTGATGCGGTATTCGTCAACTCAGGGGCCAATCCTTTCAAGCTTATGAAGGAATCAATCAAGTAATTCCATACTTATATACTCTGTTACAACTACAACACTATTTTTTTTTTGTTCTATGTGGAAGTGGCTTACTTGCATCTTTTGTAGGATACTCTCCAAGATCAAAGGAACTTTCAGTCATATAGAGAGCAAGGAGGTATATATAAACAGGTTTTTACACCTTTACCACCTAATTAGACTTGGACAGATTTCGTTTATTTTGATTGTGACAAGTCTTGCTCAAATCTGTTCAGACCCCTGCAAACTTAGACTGGTTTGGGTGGTGCACTTGGGATGCATTTTATAAAGCTGTTAACCCAGTAGGGATTGAGGAGGGCCTTCAGAGGTATACAAGAATTTAGTTGATCTTTGATTTACGTGTGTTCTTTATGTAATTTGCCGCACCCTTCATTTTTAATTTTTTCCTGAATACACTTCCTTCATTTGATAATAGTCACTTACTGATGATGCATTCCCTGCAAAATAGTTTGCGTGATGGAGGCGCACCACCAAGGTTTCTGATTATAGATGATGGTTGGCAAGAAATAGTTAACGAATTCAAGGAAGTGGATGGCGCTCTCCTTGAAGAGACTGTGTATGTATATCAGCCTTTGCTAATACATAAAAAAAAGAGTGTGCTACGTCTGATTTTCATTGTAACATTGCCAGGTTTGCAGAGAGGCTGGTTGATCTGAAGGAGAATGACAAGTTTAGGGGAGAAGCCTGCAAGAATCTTGGAGACCTTGTCAAGAAAATCAAACAGACACATGGAGTCAAGTACTTGATTCTTATTGCAATATTTTACTATATGCCTAATATATAAGTAAGGGTCATCTTTTACTGAGCAAAATGTTGCATGTGGAACTTCAGGTACGTCTACGCATGGCATGCTTTACTTGGGTATTGGGGAGGTGTCTCTACATCATCGGACGTGATGGAGAAGTACAATCCCAAACTAGTTTACCCCGTCCAGTCTCCTGGTAATGTTGCAAATTTGAGGGATGTAGCCATGGACAGCTTGGAGAAATATGGAGTGGGTATCATTGATCCTGAGAAGATATATGAATTCTACAATGATCAGCACAGTTACCTTTCTAGTGTGGGTGTGGATGGTGTGAAGGTAGATGTGCAAAATGTGATGGAGACTCTCGGGCATGGCTTCGGTGGTCGTGTTGCATTAACTCGAAAGTATCAACATGCTCTTGAGGAATCTATTGCTCGGAACTTCAAAGGAAATAACCTAATATGCTGCATGAGTCACAGCTCAGACCACATCTATAGGTAAATAATACATAGTTATGAGTAGTATGAGCTATGTACATAGAATCTGACATGATCCTTCACTGTTTGTAGCGCCTTGAAGAGTGCAGTTGCTAGAGCATCAGAAGATTTCATGCCTCGGGAACCAACACTGCAAACTCTGCACATCGCTAATGTAGCATTCAATAGCCTTTTATTGGGAGAAATTTTCATCCCGGACTGGGATATGTTCCAAGTGAGATTATATTGCACCGTTTAGTTTGATTAGCCACATTTCTGTACTTTAGTGTCAGCTAATTTTCTTCGTTCTTTCTGATGTAAAGAGCAAGCATGAAACAGCGGAATTTCATGGAGCAGCTAGGGCTCTAAGCGGAGGTGGTGTTTATGTCAGGTGATTTTTAAGCCGCATTTTCTTCAGGTGTGGTGTTTCATTTTAATCAAATTGTGCTTGCTGTATAAATTTCTCCCGATATTGATATGCAGTGACAAACCAGGAGTGCACGATTTCAATGTTCTGAAAAAGCTTGTTCTACCAGATGGCTCGATTTTAAGAGCAAGGTATGCTGGTCGTCCTACTCGCGATTGCCTGTTCAGTGATCCAGTCATGGATGGTAAAAGGTAATTTACACTAATACACACAACAATTGAGTGTATCGAGTTTATCCGCTGCTAATCTATTTGATGAAGAATACTAATTCATCAAGTTAACTCTTGGGCAGTCTTCTGAAAATATGGAACCTGAACAATTTGTCTGCTGCTGTCGGAGTATTCAATTGTCAGGGAGCTGGAAGCTGGACTTGGTTACTCGAAGAAATTTCACATGTTCCCACAACCGTTAACATAACCGGCCATCTCTCGCCATCAGATGTAGAGTCTCTCGAGGAGATTACTGGTGATGATTGGAATGGAGAGACTGCAGTTTATGCTTTCAATTCATGTAATTTTTCTTTAGCTACTCATTTCTTCTTTGCAATTGCGTCTTTATCCATTGTACAGCCACCATCTTAGTTAACCTTCTGTTTTGTATTACAGGTGCTCTATCAAGGCTCCAGAAGCACCAAAGTTTGGAGCTTTCATTGGTCACCATGACATGTGAGATCTATACCATATCACCGATACAGGTCAGATTTCTGTCCACCCCTTGCTTACATTTGTTGAGCCTGTATGGATGCCTTGGTTTCATTCTGGTTAATGGAGCTGGGGAGAGCCACCCTGTTATTCTAAAAAGAGAACATTTGTTGAGCCTAGTTTACTTCATGTTCTTACAGAGCAGTCATTTTTGCACCAGGTTTACGGTGGGGCTGTTCGGTTCGCACCACTTGGACTGCTCAACATGTTCAACTCTGGTGGCGCACTCGACAGTATCACAGGCACAGTTGATCCTTCAGCTACGACAGTTCAGATCAAGTGCCGAGGGCCAGGACGTTTTGGGGCGTATTCATCCGCCAGGCCGGCACTCTGTAGAGTTGATGCGGATGAAGTAGAGTTCAGTCATTCTGATGATGGCTTGCTGGCATTTGATCTCTCAGATCAGTCTTCCAACGGTAGCTTCAGGAACATAGAGATTATCTACACAGCCTCCTGAAGACCTGAACATGTATGTGACCTTGATGTCTCTTGATGCAATTTCTGCTCTGCGCCATTCATTTCTCGGGGACCAGCTACTGATGTTTATACCGTGGTGGTTTCTACGTAATTGCTGCCTCCGAGCTTCAAAAGTAATTTCTGTGATCAATTTGTGTGTGTTTTCTGTGTCGTTATGGCTGTTATATATAGTCTGTTGGGTAGAGGTCAGAATTAGAGATTTGTGTAGATCAATTTGTGAGATTATTTCCCCGATTTTGCAAGCTTGGGGCCATCAGGCTCCAGTGCCCCAACATTCATTCAGTTATCTGAACTCTGAATGATATTACTCCGGTTCTAGAGCAGCTTCTCTCGTCCATCCCGGCGCCTTTGCAACTAGTACAACGGATGCGTGCACCTATACAATTATATATGTCGGCCCTACTGGTGCTGATCAAAGCGAGCGAATCTTGGAGCTCCCGAGCTTCACAGGCAGCTCCGCGAGCATGCTGCTGGCGGCGATGCTCCTCGTGCTGCTCACCAGCTTGAACCACTGGCTCGCCGGGTCGCAGCTGTTGTCCGCGCTCAGGCACCGGCACGGGTTTGTGACCACGCTCTGGCCGTCCGCGCCGACGTCCAGGCAGAGCATGCCGCCGCCACTGCTGGAGTCGGACGATGACGAAGACGACGCGTTGACGGCGACGTGCAGCTTGGAGTCCGACACGAGGCGCCACCGGGACATGTCGCCGTCGCACGGCGTGCCAAAGCTCACGGGCCGGCCGCCGCCCTGCGCGTGGAGGCACGTCAGCGGGCTGTCCCGCAGCGCCAGCCGCCCCTGCTGCGGCGCGTACTCCCACGCCCCCGTCTGCGCGCACGCGCCCAGCTCCAGCGGCTGCGTCAGCGACCGCCGCAGCACGCACAGCCCCGTCGCCGGGTGGAACAGCACCGTGTACGGCGCCGCCTCCGCGTAGCCAGGCCCTGCAAACACAAACACACACACCAAAATCATGAAATCAGTCAACAAGCTCACAGGCCGGCCGGACAAGACGAACAGAGCAGACCGCGGCGGGCGCGAACCTCTGAGCGGACGCTGCAGGGGCTGGACCCTGCGGAGCGCGGTGTCGTTGCGCGGCCTGGACCAGGCCCTGTCGAGCACGCCGTAGACCTCGTCGAGGTCCAGCACGCCCTGCCGGAGGTAGTAGCTCCCCTGCAGCGTCCAGAGCGCCCAGTCCAGGTCGAGGTCGGCGGCGACGGCGGCGGCGCAGCCGTAGTAGCGGTTGTCGTTGGCGTTGCCGCCGCGGTTGTCGACGCCGAACTCGCTGAGGAAGACCGGCCAGCCCTGGTCGAGCAGGTAGAGCGCGCGGCGGGACACGCTGGCCCCGATCCGCGCGCACACCTCGTTGGGGTTCCCCGCCGCCCAGTCCTGGCCGTTGGAGAAGCTGTACCAGTGCACCTCGAACGCCACCTTCCGGGCGAAGCTCAGGCTCACCTGCCGCGAGTTGAGGAACGCCAGGTCGTTGTCGAAGCTCAGGCCGGACAGGATCACCAGCACCCGCGGGTTAGCCGCGTGCACCGCCTCCGCGCCCCGCTGCATGTACCTGCGTTCGTCGCGTGCGTCGTCAGTGTCGGCTCAACTGCATGTGCCATGACACGGCTGGCGCCATGTGTGGGAGTACTGGGCTTTGTCCCTTTTGCTCGAGGCATTGAAGGCTCGTGCCCTCCGGAGCAGAAGAAGGACTAGTGGTGGTTCACTGAAAGACTGAAGCTGTGTGGTGGACGGCTACCCTATCGCCGCAGCAAATGCCATTACTGTCTCTCACATGCTGTGCAGGAGCAGCAGAGATGTAAAGCCAGCGGCCAACTACTACTCTACTAGGTTGTTCGGGCTCATTTACTCGTCCAGGACATGGCACATGAACAAAATCTCAATGTCGTTGGTGGCTCAACGCGTATTGCCGGACATACTTTAGACTTCCATCGCCGACATGGCCGACATTAGGAATAGGATCATGAGTTCGACTGTGTTTACTGGTGGTGATAATTTTTGTTTTCGTGATCGATCGAATCAGGATAGGTGAAAAGCACTACTACTTACTTGTACCAGTCGTTTGAGTTCTGCCTGGGGCCTCTGAGCTCGTTCCTGAGGCTCATGCCGACGACGTGGGGGACGCCGGCGAACATGGTGGCCATCTTGGTGAGGCCGTCGACCCAGACGTCCGGCTGGAAGTAGCCGTCGCCGAAGAACCCGTTGCCATCCGCGTTGTCGCAGCACCACCCGGGCTTGCTCACGTGGTTGTCCAGGATCACCATGACGTTGTTCTCGCCGAGGCTGCTCACCACGGCCTGTGTACGCCATGCACGCATACACGCATCAACAGTTGAACACCGACACAAATCACACAAGCAGTGCACCCTATATACCGAGAAGATTTTTTAACGAGCTTGCCTTGAACGCGTCGATGAGCTTGAGGTCGACGACGGCGGGGTTGTTCGCCCTGATGCCGGCGAGTGACTCGGTGAGGTTGAGCCTCTGGAAAGACTGCTCGACGGTGAGGGACGAGTAGGAGGCGTTGGTCACCAGGAACGTCGGCCAGGTGAGCCTGACGCAGTTGAACCCCATGGCGGCGACGTCCCCGGCGATGGCGCCCACGGGCCGCTTGCCCAGCCCCTCCGCCAGCATCGGCTCCAGATGCGACGGCCAGTTCACGCATGCCAGCTTCACCCGGTCCCCGGTCTCGTCCACGACCCACCGCGACGCCGTCGATAGCGTCACGGCCCCCGCCGGAGCATGGTGGAGCGCGCAATGCCACGCAAAGCCGAGAGCCAGCCACGCCGCGAGGAGACGAGAACGCCTCACCCTCCCCATCGTCGTCATGGCGATGGAGGCCGGATGGCACGGAGGGCGGGTTGGTATATATAATCTACGATGTACACGGTACGTGGTGCAAGCTAGGTTTGCTTCGTCATGGGCTTGTAGAAGGAGGGCGAGGCTTCAAAGGAATAACTTGGTGGTGACATCTGAGATGGGTCTTGACATGTGTGAAGCGCTTCAAGAGGGTGACTAGCGCTTGCCGATGTTTCAAGAATGCAACAACTATTTTATACTTGAAGACACTGCAACGAGATCAGTGCTGTACTGCTCCTAATTCGCAACTCGGCTGAAAAGAAGGAAATAAAGAATATGCAGGTCGGTAGAGAGTTGGAGGAAAATGGCCACCTAACTCGTACAGTTTATATATGTTTTGGGATGCCTAATGTCGAGCGGTGAGTAACATGTACTTTGCCCAACAGTTGATTTAGTATGTGTGAGTTTTGGAAGGAAGCACCCGGAGAATATTACATCAAGAAAAACAATCAGTGTTGGATGATTGACGCTTTTGGCTTCTCATTAACGAGGATTATTTTCTTAGTGAGAGGCAACATTCCCTTTGATAACGTACCTGTGATGACTTTCTCAACCTTAAAGCTCCGCAGCTTCAACTTGATCTTTCATAGGAGATATGTGAGTGCATGTGTGCGTGTGATGTTGTTAGCGTGTTACTAGTGGCGGGGCTTGTGGGGAGGCAAACAAAACGTGAAAAACATCATGATATTTCTTTCTCTTTTCTTTTGTGTCGGTATCAAAATCGACGGATCTCGGGTAGGGGTCCCGAGCTGTGAGACTAGAATCGATGGTAACAGAAGACGAAGGTGATAAGGTTTTATCCAGGTTCAAGCCCTCCTATAGAGGTAATACCATACGTCCTGCTTGATTATACTGATGATGGATAGGTTACAAAGTCGATCTACCTCGAGATCAAAGAGCTAAACCCTATGATTTGTTCTATATCTACAACCTAAAACCCTCCGGCTTATATAGACGCCGGGGGTACCTAGGGTTTACACATGGTCGGTTACACGCCGAAGAGATAATCTTGCCTATTCGCTACACTAAATGTGGAGGACAAGCCACGATTCCCGAAGCTTCCTTTCCTGGAGACACGGCCTTCGATCGATCCAATGTTCGGTAAGCGGCCCATACAGTCCGGCCCATAGAAATAGGTCGGCCTCCCGAGGACCCCTTAATCCAGGACTCCCTCAGTAGCCCCCGAACTTGCCTCCAACGCCAAGGGTCTTAGCTTCAGCCAAGTCGTGCAATCAGAGTCTTCGGCTTGCGAGGTGAGTTCTTCCCGCTGAACTTAGTTCGGCCTCCGATGACGCGTAGTTCTCCAAATAGTGGCGTGTGTGGACACCGTGAATAGGTCGGCCTTGAAGGCCAAACGTCAAGGGGCAAAACAACATCCCCTGACGACCTTTCTGACGAAAGGTCACGGCCCACCACGACTGCTAAGCCAGTTGCAAAAACTCGATTCGTGGTTCGAGGCCGTTTCAATCAACACGATCTATCAATGCACAGATCGTGCCCCATTTTATATGCGATACATTTAATCATGTGTGCGCAACGGCACGCACGTCTCGGGAAGCGGAGGGATCCACGGCGCAACAGAGGAAGGCCAAATAGCGATAAGCCTCATAAAAGGGAAAGAAAACCCCATGGCCTAACCACACCTCTCATTCGCCTACTCTGCTTCCTCATTCATCCAAGTCTCCGAAGCACAGATCTAGGTTTTTGTGATAGCCTGGCTTATTAGGGATGATAGACTACTCATATCAATAAGGAATTCCTTCTTTTCCGGGAGCCCATTCAAACAGAACTCCCAGGTTAAGCGTGTTTGGCTTGAAGTAGTTCTAGGATGGGTGACCGACCGGGAAGTTGGTCCCGGGTGTGCGTGAGTGAGGACAAAGTGCGCAGAAAAGACTAGTATTGATCTGTGAGGTCAGTCTAGATCCCGCCAGGAGTAACGACTACCGGCGGGTGTGTCCAAGGCGTTACAAGTTGGTATCAGAGCCGACCCTCGCGGTTACACGGATGTTTGCCGACAGGTGCGCGGTCATGTTGTTCACGAAGTTGGTGACCTGTCGTGGCACACGGAATGACACATGTATCGGACTGGAAGCACAGACGTTTGTACCAAGAGGGAACATTCATGTGACCCGACGAGGACGTCGGTTCCTCTGAGTGGTGGTGTATGTGATAGCCTGGTTTATTAGGGATGATAGACTACTCATATCAATAAGGGATTCCTTCTTTTCCGGGAGCCCATTCAAACAGAACTCCTAGGTTAAGCATGCTTGGTTTGGAGTAGTTCTAGGATGGGTGACTGACCGGGAAGTTGGTCCCGGGTGCGCATGAGTGAGGACAAAGTGCGCAGAAAAGACTAGTATTGATCTGTGAGGTCAGTCTAGATCCCGCCAGGAGTAACGACTACCGGCGGGTGTGTCCGGGGCGTTACAGTTTTCCACTCCTCCCGCTTCGAGGTCATCCATGGCTGGCTTCAATGGCATGTGGGAGGCTTCCACGGTCACTGACCGGGACATCCTAGACCCCAAGAAGGCCGACTACCTCCCCGCAAACATCCCTCACCGTGCGCCGGAGACGGGCCAAGTGATCCTCTCTCCCAAGCCAGGAGAAAGGGTGGTCTTCCTCTCCCACTTCATCCGGGGACTGAGCTTCCCGCCCCACCCCTTCGCCAGGGGGCTTATGTTCTTCTACGGCCTCGACTTAACGACCTCCTGCCGAACTCCTTCATGCATATATCGGCTTTCATCCTCGTCTGTGAGGCGTTCCCACGGGTCGAGCCACACTTTGGGCTCTGGCTCAAAGTGTTCAATGTCAAGCCGAAGTGCGTCGGCAGCAAACACGCAGACTGCGACGGAGCTGTCATCGGCAAGCTCACCCAAGTTGTATGGCCATCCGGCACCTTCATCGACACCATTAAGGTATGGTAGAAGGAGTGGTTTTACATCACTGAGTCATAGGAGGAAGGCCAGATTGCCCCCGCCGGATTGAGATCCGGTCCCCCCACTAGATTAACTCCATGGCTCCATAAGGGCCTCAGCTGGGGACCGAACAAGGAAGTGAGCGACCTGCAGAAACGCATCAGCTCTATGATCGACAACGACATTGTGCTGACCAACGTGGTCCAGGTTATGCTCCGGCGATGCATCCTCCCCTGCCAGCACCGGGATACTCCCCTCTGGGCTCGTTAGCTCGACGACGCGCCCACAGTTCTGCACCTCTTACGCACTACACGAGAGAAGCTATGGAAGGCACTTTTCAAGTTGCAAGAGGATTGGCCATCCGAAGAGGAAGATCGGGATCTGCATGCCGCCAAGCCCGCTTCCAAGGTATGATATAATTTTGCTTGATCGGCTTTGTCCTTCATAGAGAAGATCTATAACATATTTTACGATCACTTCGCAGAAATGGCTAAGCAAAGCCATGTGCATCGACTGCCCGGCGCCTCAGCCCGAAGACCCCAGGTCTGGGCTGTTAGCGGAGATGCTCATGGAGGCGCCTTACGAGGCGCCTGCAAAGAAAGAGAAGAAGAAGAAACCAGGCCGAGAAGGCCTGCGCATCAGGGACCAGCTAGAGGTTGCTTCCGAAGAAACCCATGCCTCCTCGAATCAAGAGGAGCATGAGGATGAGGATGAAGATGGGGGGAGGGCGATTCCCCCCTCGCAAGAAAGAGAGCGGTGTCATCGAATGCCGTGGAGGTGGCACCCTCTCCTGCCCCGAAGAGGGTGCGTCTGTCATAGGTAATCATGTACGACGATAGTTTGGACTCAGAGACCGAGTTTGATGACTTCGAGAGGTTCCACGGGGGAGCTTAAGGGTCAAGCCCCTGCTCGAAGGTGAGAATCCGAAGACTCCTTTATTTTTCATGGATGAGTTTATGGTTTAATAACATGCGGGCATTTATTAACTTTGCATCCCCCCGCGCGTGCTCCCCACCGACCAAGTGTCGGACGGGGAGACCCTACCCCCCAAACTAGCGAAGAGCGGGAATGCATCGCATCCCACCCCTCCGGGCATACTCCCATGGAGCTGGGCACTGGCGGTGGGGGAGACGACATCATGGCTGAGGCTAATGCCTCGGTCGCCGAAGACCGGGGGGAGGTTCCCTGCCCGGATACTAAGAAGGCCGGACGAGCGGCCGCTCAGTCCCTTCTAAGGGCATCTCCGGAGTGCACCACACCTCCGGAGGCAACGGTTCAAACCCCGGTTGGTGATCGGGTTATCTGATCACCACCGGTGCCACCAACCAATGGGTGCCCAGTCATGGAGGAGGCTTTATCAAGCGCCTCCATCACCGAGGAGCACCACACCCTTATGGGTGCGGTATTGCAGAGCATTTAGTCCATCTACAATGGACTGAAGGAGGCCTTCAAGGATCTCCTGATGGGCTTTCAAGTAAGTCATGCGACACTCTTATCTGCAAAAATGTTTATTTATTTTTATGATTATATACATGGCAGCCCCCGAGGCCTAGGCGAGTTTGAAAAAACTAACCTAGGGGTCAATCATGGATCCGTTTCCGAACTTCATAGAAAAATGTGTGTTCAGAACATTCGAATAAACCCCAAAGAGGACCGGGCATCTGATCAGATTGATGACAGTTTGGATGTATGGAACCCATGTAACCTGACAACGATTTGTGTATTACAGGCTTCATCATTGGCGGCGGCTGTGAATAGCGCCGAGTTGGACGAGCTGAATCGGAAGCTCAAAAGCTCCGAAGATGAGCTTGATGCCCTCAACAAAAAATTCGACGAGGCGCAAGGTAAGTCTAAATCAACATTTGGACACCTTTGTCAGAATACTGTCCATGCAGTTTTTCATAGTGTTAATGATCAAACAGCCTCGGCGAAGGAGGTGGAAAAGCTCAAGGCCGAGCTGCGGCAGGGCAAGGATGAGGCGGCAGTTGAGAGGGCGGCGGCCAGACAAGCAGCCACCTCACTTTCGTCTTTGAGGGCCACCAGTGACAAACACGAGGCGCGGGTGTAGGAGATCCAGCAAGAACTCAAGGACGCCAGCCACAAGTGCGAGGTCCTTGAGCAAGAAGGCAAGGAGCGCGTGACCGAACTATCCACCCTAAAAGTCGATCTCCAAAAGGAGCGGGTGGACAGACGGTTCTTTGAGGAGCAGATCCGCCAAGCAAAGGACATAATGGGTGGTAAGCCATACTTACTGCAGTGTGTCTTCGGGGATAGCAAGTTCAAATTGCTTACCCAGGTGTGGCATTCCTCAGGCGCCTCATCCAACCTCCAAAAGAGCGTAGCGGACGCTAATCAGCTGTACGCGTCGAGGGAAGGAGACGAAGCTCGTCTGTTCTAAGCTTGATGTCTACTATGCAACTTTATTCTTGTAGACACGTGTTGGGCCTCCAAGCGTAGAGTTTTGTAGGACAATATCAATTTTCCCTCAAGTGGATGACCTAAGGTTTATTAATCCGTGAGAGGTGTAGGATGAAGATGGTCTCTCTCAAACGACCCTGCAACCAAATACAAGAAATCTCTTGTGTCCCCAACACACCCAATACAATGGCAAATTGTATAGGTGCACTAGTTCGGCAAAGAGATGGTGATAAAAGTGTAATATGGATGGTAGAAATATATTTTTATAATCTGAATAAATAAAAACAGAAAGGTAGCAAATAGCAAACGGGCACAAAAACGGTATTGCAATGCTTGAAAATAAGGCATAGGGTCCATACTTTCGCTAGTGCATTTTCTCAAGAGTGCTAACATAGTTGGATCATATGATTATCCCTCAAAGTGCAATAAAGAATCACTCCTGATTTCCTATTACCGGAGAACATAAGATAGAAATTTTTTGTAGGGTACAAAACCACCTCAAAGCTATTCTTTCCGTTCGAGCTATCCTAGAGTTCGTACTAAAATAACGCAAGCTATTCTTTCCGATCGATCTAATCAAGAGTTCGTACTAAAATAACACCAAAGCACATATTCATAATACTCAATCCACACAAAGAACTACAAAGGGTCCCCAAAGTTTCTATCGGAGAAAAGATAATAAAAACGTGCATCAACCCCTATGCATAGATTACCCCAATATGACCGTGGGAATCCACAAGTTGAGTGCCATAACGTATATCAAGTGAACCAATAAGATAACCCAATGTCACCTCAAGTATTCATACCGCAAGACATACATCATGTGTTCCCAAATCTGAACATTCAATCCGACATAACAAAACTTCGAAGGGCAAAGATTCAATTCATCACAATAAGAGTATAGAGGGGAGAAACATCATATGATCCATCTATATTAACAAAGCCATGATATAGATCACGAGAGAGAGAGAGAGAGATTAAACACATAGCTACTGGTACAAACCCTCAGCCCCGAGGGTGGACTGCTCCCTCCTCATCATGGTGGCCGTCGGGATGATGAAGATGGCCACCGGAGATGATTCCCCCTTCGACAGGGTGCCGGAACGGGATCTAGATTGGTTTTCGGTGGCTATAGAGCCTTGCGGTGGCGGAACTTCTGATCTAGGGCTACCCTCAAGGGTTTCAGGATATTTGGGAATTTATAGTGCGAGCAGGGGGTGCGGGAGGCCACCGAGGTGGGCACAACCCACCTAGGCGCGTCAAGGGCCCCTGGCGCACCCTGGTGGGTTGTGCCCCCTCGGGGCACCCCCCAGGTGCAGCTCTGGCCCATTGGGTTCCTTCTGGTCCAAAAAAATCTCCAAAAAGTTTCGTGGTGTTTGGACTCCGTTTGATATTGATTTCCCGTGATGTAAAAAACAAGCAAAAAACATCAACTGACACTGGGCACTGGGTCAATAGGTTAGTCCCAAAAAATGATATAAAGTTGCTATAAAATGATTGTAAAACATTCAAGAATGATAAAATAACAGCATGAATACTTCATAAATTATAGATACGTTGGAGACGTATCAGCATCCCCAAGCTTAATTCCTACTCGTCCTCAAGTAGGTAAATGATAAAAGAAATAATTTATGAAATGTGAATGCTAGCAAAGTGCATAAGTTTGATCAATGATAATTTTAATCACTTTTTCTAGCATCATTACATCAATTCTTTTCTCATAAAGTTTTCTCATGTTAAAGTAGCAACCAATTCACATGTTAAGGTTCAAACAATGAATTCTCTTGAAACCCAACAACCTATTTTCTCAGTCACCAAGCAATTGCAATTCAACTTATTCAACAGAGTTTTAGTAAGAGCTCCACATACTCAACCATCATATAGTCTTCTATGATTGCTAACACTCACCGCGTACACATGGGCAAAATGTTTCAACCGGACACATAGAAAGATAGGGACTTATTGCTTTGCCTCCCAACATATTCACCTCAAGGGTGATGTCAACAATAATAACTCATGCTACCATATTCAACTGGACATGTGTGCCTATATATTTCCTCACCACATGATGCTTGCCAAAGGAGAAAAATAAAAAGGAATAGAGAGAAAAACTTTCACTCTTGCATAAAAGTAAATACATAAATTAAAAGATAGGCCCTTCACAGAGGGAAGCAGAGGTTGCCATGCGCTTATTTGTTTGATGGCTCAATCCCTTAGTGCAAAAGAACGTCACGTTATATTGCCCCTTATGATAGCAACCTTTATTATGCAGTTCGTCGCTTTTATTACTTTGCCATCACAAGTTCGTACAATGCTCAATTTTCTCTTACACTAAATGATCTAACACTTTTAGAAGCAATTTTTATTGCCTTATTGCACCGATGACAACTTACTTGAAGGATATTGCTCAATCCTTAGGTAGGTATGGTGGAATCTTGAAAATAAGATTTGGGTTTAAGGGTTTTGGATGCACAAGTAGTATCTCTACTTGGTGCGGAATTTTTGACTAGCAAAGATGGGGGCAAGCATCACATGTTGAAGGATCTATGACAATATAACTTCTATGTGAATATGAACAAACATAAATCATTATGTTTTCTTCCTTGTCCAGCATCAACAATTTTGGCATATAATATTGTGATGGGGGCTCACAATCACAAAAGATTTCCAGGATAGTGTATTTGCATGTGAAAGTTCTCTTCCTTATACTAATTATTCGTGAATTGCTTGTATGACCAATATTGTGATTGTCAAGCCTCAAAAGATTTCACTTTCTAAACCCAATGTGAAGCTAACACTAGGCATGATATGGTTTCAACTTCATGACATTCAATTTATTCAACAATTTACTCATAGGATATAAGTGAAGCACAAGAGTAAATGACATAGAAAAGAGCTTCGTTGACGGGATGTGAATGCTGCTTACTTAGCCTCCCTGGCAATTACTTGAGGACGCCATTTTATTTAAAACCTTTTAGGTCTAATTATTTTATTAAAACATCAATAAAAACAAAACAAAATAACATTTCAAGAATAGCACACATCATGTGAAGAAGCAAAAACTTAGGATCAACCGATACTAACCGATAATTGTTGATGAAGAAAGGTGGGATGCCTACTGGGGCATCCCCAAGCTTAGATACTTGATACTTCTTGAAATATTATCTTGGTATTCCTTGGTCATACCCAAGATTGATATTTTGTGTCTCCTTAATTCCTTTCATATCACAATTTACCTAATACTGAAAACTTCATCCACACAAAACTCAACAAGAACTCGTGAGATAAGTTAGTATAAACTAATGAAAAAACCTTATCATTATCTAATTTAGAAAATCACTAAAATTATTATTCAACATTTAATACTAAATTACTCTGCATATTTAATACTCATATCCTAAAATATAATCATTAAACAAGCAAACATATGCAAACATAACAACAATCTGCCAAAACAGTATAGTCTGTAAAGAATGCAAGAATATCCATACTTACTCAACTTTAAAAATTCTGAAAATTTAACACACTGTAGGAAATTTATCATAGCTTATTTTGAAAAATTTCAAAAAATTATCACACTATGACTTTTCTAGGGAATTTTTGCAACAGCGATAAACTTTCTGTTTTCAAACAGCAACATGTAGACTTGCAAAATAAGTATGGTAAAGGCTATCCTTGACATTTTTATTGAAAATAAAGATGAAAAACATTATTATAAATAACATAAAGTAAATCCTAGTAAAGTAAAATGATGCTCCAAGCAAAACACATATCATGCGACGAATGAAAATATAGCTCCAAGTGAGGTTACCGATAATGTTGGAGACGAAAGAGGGGATGCCTTCCGGGGCATCCCCAAGCTTAGTTGCTTGGATATTCCTTGAATTTTACCTTGGGGGTGCCTTGTTAATCCCCAATATTAGTTACTTGTACCTCCTTATTCTACTCATATCGATATCTCACCCAACACTTGAAAACTACAATCACACAAAACTTAACGAAATTTCGTGAGATGAGTTAGTATGATAAAGAGCAAACCATTCACTTTGGTACTATCAATACAAGATACATAATTGTTCTCACACAATTACTACTGTAGCATATCATTTCCACAATTTATATTGAGTAATATAAGCCATAGAAACTAGATAACAAGCAAACTATGCATTGAAAACAGAATCTGTAAAAAACGGAACAATCTGTAAGGATGTGAATTGTTCTCATACTTCTGCAACTCTAAAAATTATGAAAAATTAGGAAAGCATAGATAATTTGTGTATCAATCATATGTAAAAAATCTCAGGTCAAAATCACGTTCCAGTGAATTATAGTAATTCCTGGACCAGGTGCAATTTGTTTTGTTTTTGGACAGAATCAAGTCAACTATCATTCACACTATCCCAAAGGCTTTACTTGGCACTTTATTGAAACAAAAACTATAAAACATGATTAACACGGTATCCTAATCATGTGAACACACAAAAACAGTAGGTAAAAGTGTTGGTTTTTCTCCCAACAAGCGCTTTTCTTTAATGCCTTTTAGCTAGGCATGATGATTTCAATGATGCTCGCATAAAAGAAAAGAATTGAAACATGAAGAGAGCATCATGAAACACATGTCAAGCACATTTAAGTTTAAACCACTTCCTATGCCTAGGGATTTTGTGAGAAAGAAACCCATGAAAACAAGAACCAACTAGCATAGGAAGGCTAAACAAGTACAACTTCAAAACAATCAACACATAGAGAAGAAACTTGATATTATTGAGATATGTAAGAGCATAAGTTCCTCTCTCATAATAATTTTCAGAGGCATCATGAATGGATTCAGAAATATAACTATCACATAAAGCACTCTTTTCATGATGCACAGCATAGAAAATTTGTTACTCTTTATGGCATACCTGTCACCATAATAATCATCATAGATAGCAACTTTATTGTCATACCCAATTGAAACATCTTCCAAAATAGTGGATGTATCACTAAATAAAGTCATGAACTCTCCAAATCCACTTTCATCAATATTGTAATAAGGTTCAACATCCTTCAAAATAGATTGATCACTACTACCTAGAGTTGACACTCTTCCAAACCCACTTTCATCAATGTAATCATCATAAATAGGAGGCATGCTATCATCATAATAAATTTTCTTATCGAAAGTAGAAGGAATCAAAGTATCATATTCATTAAGCAAATCATTCCCACGCTTTGTACAAGCATTATTTCTAGCAAATAAATCTTCAAACATATCATAGTCATTAAACATAGCATCCCCAAGCTTGTGGTTTTGCATATCATCACAATCATTCTTATCAATAGCATCAATGGCACCAATAGTATAGCAAACATTATTATCATATTCTTCCAAGCAAGTGCTAAAAAGATTCTCAAGATCATAAGGGACATCATTGCCTTCCCAATCATAATCATTACAACAAGTAGTAAGTATCACAAAATCATACTCAATATCATCATCCTCCATCAACATATTTGATTCACTTTCATGAGGAACAATGGTGATAGGAGCAACATTATTTGGGAGAGATATCTTTTTACCTCTATTCTTTCTTCTTTTCTTCTTCACCACATCATATGTGGGTTTAATTAATTTTTTAAAGCTTCTTGTTGAAGAGATTGATTGGATAGGAAGCTCCTCCTCGTTACCTGATTCATCATAATAAACACTAGGAGGGTATTGGGAAATATTTTCCCTTTCATTAGTACTCTCTTCATATTCTATTTGTTTTCTTGTCTTTAGATAGTTGGAAATATAAGGATTCTCAATGCAATTTACCTCACAAAACATATAAATTTCCTCTAGATCAAAATTAAGAAATCTCTCGAGATTTGGAAAACCCTTAGTTATACGTTTCATCTCTTCATATCCCAAAAGAAGACTAAGCTCTTTATGATGCTCGAGGGTAATCAAGTTGTCACAATTTTTGGACAAGATTTGATCATGAAATAATTTGCATTGGAAATTTAAATGACCACGTTCATTGCGAAGTTCACAAGGATGGCGAAAGAGATTACATCTTTTAGCACAATCATCTAGCCTCTCTTGCAACTTTTTTGTTTCTAAATATTTATGCTTCTTACAAAATCTATCTTCCCTTTTTGGTGTGCATTTGCACTCCCAATTCACTCCGCAAAAATTGACATGCTTATAAGAAACATTTTTGTCATGACTTGTGCAATCATCATTAACATTTTGGATAATCAAAGAATTCATACTAACAACATTGCAATCATGCTCATCATTCAAATATTTTGTGCCAAACATTTTATTGACTTCTTCTTCTAACAATTGAGCACAGTTTTCCGATCCATCATTTTCAAGAAAGATATTATAAAGATGATCAATAAGATGATGCAACCTCAATTCCATTTTTTGTAGTTTTATTTTATAAATCAAACTAGTGATGAAACAAGAAACTAAAAGATTTGATTGCACGATCTAAAGATATACCTTCATGCACTCACCTCCCCGGCAACGACGCCAGAAAAGAGCTTGATGTCTACTACGCAACTTCATTCTTGTTGACACGTGTTGGGCCTCCAAGCATAGAGTTTTGTAGGACATTATCAATTTTCCCTCAAGTGGATGACCTAAGGTTTATTAACCCGTGAGAGGTGTAGGATGAAGATGGTCTCTCTCAAACAACCCTGCAACCAAATACAAGAAATCTCTTGTGTCCCCAACACACCCAATACAATGGCAAATTGTATAGGTGCACTAGTTCGGCGAAGAGATGGTGATAAAAGTGTAATATGGATGGTAGAAATATATTTTTATAATCTGAATAAATAAAAACAGCAAGGTAGCAAATAGCAAACGGGCACAAAAACGGTATTTGAATGCTTGAAAATAAGGCCTAGGGTCCATACTTTCGCTAGTGCAATTTCTAAACAGTGCTAACATAGTTGGATCATATGATTATCCCTCAAAGTGCAATAAAGAATCACTCCCAAGTTCCTATTAGCGGAGAACATAAGATAGAAATTGTTTGTAGGGTACGAAACCACCTCAAAGCTATTCTTTTCGTTCGATCTATCCTAGAGTTCCTACTAAAATAATGCAAGCTATTCTTTTCGATCGATCTAATCAAGAGTTCGTACTAAAATAACACCAAAGCAAATTCATATTCATAATACTCAATCCACACAAAGAACTACAAAGGGACCCCAAAGTTTCTATCGAAGAAAAGATAATAAAAACGTGCATCAACCCCTATGCATAGATTACCCCAATATCACCGCAGGAATCCACAAGTTGAGTGCCATAACGTATATCAAGTGAACCAATAAGATAACCCAATGTCACCTCAAGTATTCATACCGCAAGACATACATCATGTGTTCCCAAATCGGAATATTCAATCCGACATAACAAAACTTCAAAGGGTAAGGATTCAATTCATCACAATAAGAGTATAGAGGGGAGAAACATCATATGATCCATCTATATTAACAAAGCCCATGATATAGATCACGAGAGAGAGAGATTAAACACATAGCTACTGGTAGAAACCCTCAGCCTCGAGGGTGGACTACTCCCTCCTCATCATGGTGGCCGTCGGGATGATGAAGATGGCCACCGAAGATGATTCCTCCCTGCGGCAGGGTGCCGGAATGGGGTCTAGATTGGTTTTCGGTGGCTATAGAGCCTTGCGGTGGTGGAACTTCTAATCTAGGGCTACCCCCAAGGGTTTTGGAATATTTGGGAATTTATAGTGCAAAGAGGGGGTGAAGGAGGCCACCGAGGTGGGCACAACCCACCTGGGCGCGCCAAGGGCCCTGGCCCGCCCTGGTGGGTTGTGCCCCCTCGGGTTACCCCCCAGGTGTAGCTCTGGCCCATTGGGTTCCTTCTGGTCCAAAAACAATCTTCAAAAAGTTTCGTGGTGTTTGGAATCCGTTTGATATTGATTTCCTACGATGTAAAAAACAAGCAAAAAACAGCAACTGGCACTGGGCACTGGGTCAATAGGTTAGTCCCAAAAAATGATATAAAGTTGCTATAAAGGATTGCAAAACATCCAAGAATGATAAAATAACAGCATGAATAGTTCATAAATTATAGATAAGTTGGAGACGTATCAGGGCGCAGTTCGAAGCCCCTGAGCGCTCTCCTCTTCTTGTCGAGAAACTAAAGCAGCTGATGGAGCTGCCCCAAAAGGTGGAGCCAGCCATGAAGGACCTATGCATCCGCTTATAGCCCGACGAGCCGCTGCCAGGCAGCTACTTTGTCCTGGTGTAGAAGCTGATCGCCGCTTCGCCCCGCCTCGACACTGTGAAGCACTCCTCCTGCATCGAGGGAGTCTGGATGGCCCTTGCCAAGGCCAAGGTGCACTGGCTGGGGCTGGATCCAATGAAGATAGCCACCACCCCGCCGCCTCCTGGGAAGGAACATAGATGCCCCGAGCTATATTTCTCCAGAGTAATGGAAGGTGCTCGGGCGATAGCGTCACAGTGTTCGAAAGATAACATGCATGTATAAATTTGTAATGTGTCCAAAGACATTAAAGCATTAATGTTATCATGCCTTCAATTTTTTGCATTCCTTTATAACTCCTGTGTGGCCATTTGAAACTGAAACATGCAAGTCGTCGTCTTCAGCCCCCATGTAGATACTACATGGGGTGTCTCTGCCAATGCACTATGTCCCTTAGTCGAGTGATCGGAACCCGAAGGCGGTAAAGTGCGGTGGACTAGGCAATCAGACTATATGCTTTATTTCTTTCACTTAGCCGTAGGGGTGCGAAAAGGACTGCTAGGGGCTGATGACTAGCCCCCGGAGTGTTCTGATGTTCGGATGAACCGCGGCTACGGCCAGCATCACATGGTTTGCATGGAGAGCAAACCCCTCGCATAACGCGGAATATCCTCTGACGAGGATTTAAGTATAACACTTTAAGCTAAGATTCAAAGACTGGCTCTTGCATACTATGACAGTCAGTTTTCGGCATTCACCCCTGAGGTGCTTGACCGAACTATCCGGAAACACAATCACAGGGGTTCTCCCTTTGCCCTTTTAGCCGAATGAACGGAACATAAAGGGGCGAGCACAGGAGCCGGGCAACCCAAATATTGACCCAAGACATAGTTCAGAACCAATGCATATAAAGTGAATTCCAAGACACCGAACACATAATAGGCTGTACGTAAGGCGATTAGTTTGTAAGCTCGAGTCCCCGGTGTATTATCCGGTTGCGTTGTAACATACTGAACTGTTTCACGAGAACAGGGAGAAACGGAAAATATGTGCCAAAAAGGACAACAAGACAAACATGTATAATGATGCTATATTTTTCCTCAAAAACTCTTATTACTCGGAGTGCTGAAGCATCTACTTACAGATATGTGAAGAAAAAGAAGTTTTACAGGAGTGGTTGTACCAGGGGTCTTCAATTTGTGACCTTAAGTCTTCGGTGTGCCCTGCCGCTTACGTACTCGTGTGTCTTGGTGCACCTTAACAGATCTTGCAAACAAGGTCTTGAGAAGTCTCTGAATTGTGGATGAGCTTTACGCCATTGACAGGCCCTTCAATTGTACCTACGTTGTGTCTGAAGACATATTAATGGTAGTGTTTCGGTCCAGCGGGACACCCATCTTTGTTCCCCCACCTCTACCCATGGAATTTTAAGTGCAAAGTTGTGCCTCCTTGGCATGTACTTCGCTGGTCCTAGGGTTGTGCGATGGGGGCGAGACCCTATTTAAGGGGAGAGGAATGCTCTGAGAGTTTAGATTGAAGCCGAGCTCGCTTCCTAATCTTGCGCGCCTTTACGGCAGATGTCGGAGCTTCCCGATCATCTTTGTAGTTAAATTTGGCCGCCAGGGCCAGCGCATGTTCCTCGGTTCGTAGAGAGCGCTTAGTGTTGCCGTTAATAGTGATGACCCCCTTGGGGCCGGGCATCTTGAGCTTGAGGTATGCATAATGTGGGACGACGTTGAAGTGAGTGAACGCTGTCCGGCCGAGCAGGGTATGATAGCTGCTGCGGAAGGGCACAATGTCGATCAAGTCTTCGCTACGAAAGTTATGGGGCCAGCCAAACAAAACTTCCAGGGTTACGAAGCCTGTGCATTAGGCCTCGACACCTGGGATCACTCCTTTAAAGGTAGTGTTAGTGGGTTTGATCCTTGGCAGATCCATGCTCATCTTTTTCACCGTGTCTGAGTAAATCAGGTTAACTCCACTTCCTCCGTCCATTAGGACCTTTGTGAGGTCATACCCATCTATGATGGGATCTAGGACGAGTGCGGCCGAACCCCCATGACGGATACTGGTCGGGTGATCACATCGATCAAAGGTGATCGGATATGCTGACTAGGGGTTATACTTCGGAGCTACAAGCTCTACAACATAGACGTCACGAAGGGCACGCTTCCTCTCCTTCTTGGGTATATGGGTGGCGTATATCATGTTTACTGTTTTGACCTCTGGAGGGAATTTCTTTTGTCTACCACCAATCGGACCCCGAGGCTCATCCTCATCCTCACTGCAGGGCTCTTGCCTTGATCCTCTGGAGGGAGCTTGCCAACCTGTTTAAACACCCAACAATTGTGGTGTGTGTGATTGATGGGCTTCTCTTGAGTCCCGTGGATTTGGCAAGGCCTTTCCATGATCTTTTCCAATGGAGTGGGTCCATTGTGATTGCCTTTAGGAGGGTTCTTCTGCTGCCAAGGCTAGGAGTTACGAAAGCCGGCGTTAACGATCGTGTCATTGGCATCACTATTATTGTGTCGGCGCTTGTTCTTATTACGCTTCGGTTTCCCGTTGCCATCCCGAACTTCGGATGTTCCGGGATCTTCAGAGTTGTGGCTGCGTCTTGCTAGCCAATTATCTTTGCTCGTGCAAAAATGGGTCATGAGGGATGTAAGGGCGGACATAGTCTGAGTTTTATCCTGGCCGAGCTGGCAAGCCAGCCATTCATCCCAAATATTATGCCGAAAAGAGGCTATTGCCTCAGCATCCGGGCAGTCGACAATCTGGTTCTTCTTGGTCAAGAACCGATTCCAGAATTGTCGTGCAGACTATTCGGGCTTTTGTACGACGTTTCTTAAGTTGGAGGAATCCGGCAGCCGAACATAGGTGCCCTGGAAGTTAGACCGGAATGCATCCTCTAAGTCTTCCCAGCATCCGATGGAGTTTTCGGGGAGGCTGTTTAACCAGTGCCGAGCTATCCCCTTGAGTTTTAGGGGGAGATATTTGATGGCATGGAGATCATCTCCTCGTGCCATGTGGATGTGGAGGAGGAAGTCCTCAATCCATACGGTTGGATCAGTTGTCCCATCATACTATTCAATGTTCACGGGTTTTAACCCCTCTGGGAACTGATGCCGCATTACCTCATCTGTGAAGCATAGAGGGTGAGCAGAGCCTCGAACCCGAGCTATATCGTGCCTATATTCGAAGTCTGTTCTAGCCCGGTTGTGTTCCCAGTCTTTGTTATTGCTTTGGTCGAGCCATGGTCTATACCCATCCCGTCTATCGGGTGAGTAGCCTCTGGATCCATAGATGGATCTTGTGCAACCTGCTCTGTAGTCTAGGTCGTCTTGCATGTCGAACGTGTCATTGGGCTTTAGTGGCTCCTTTCCTTGTCTTCGGGGCATAGCCGGTCTATAACCGGTATCGTCAGCCATTCTGTCATGCCCGCGAGGAGGGCCGTCCGTCTTGTCATACGGGGTATGTTTGGGAGACGGGGTATCAGTGAGCTCGTCTTCAAATTGCGGCAACAGTCTTCTGCATGGATAACTCTTAGGTTGGTCCGACAAACCGATACCGTATCCCTCCTCAACTGAGAGGGCTCTCGTCCATCGATCGTTGAGATCGTCTTGTTTGGCTTTAAGTTGCCGTTCCTTCGCTTTCAGGCTACGGGCCGTTGCTATGAGTTGTTGTCTAAACAGTTCCTGATCTTCAGAGTTATGAGGAATGTCTAGGTCATCGGCTTCCGGGATGTCCTCCTCCTCGACAAGAGGGAGGTAGTTGACATCCTCCGAATCGTTGAAATCGTCGGGGTTGCTCCGGTCTTCAGGCCTTTGCTGACCCTCTAACAAGTGTTTGGGGATATCGGGATCGCCACGGTCCTCAAGGATATCTCCGTCCCTGGTGCCGATAATAGCTTTCCTTCCCTTTTTGTCTTTGGACCGCTTATGCTGTTTCCGGCGCCTTGATGGGGTGTTGCCCACCTTGTCGCCATCATTATTAGGCGTTTTGTCGCCATTAGCGGCAGGGGTGTCCACCATGTAGTCTTCATATGTAGAAGTGGCAGCCCATCGCCCGGTATTAACAGGGGTTGGAGCGCAGTCCTCTTCATCCATGTATTCTGCCTCGCCAGAGGTTTAGTCCAACATGTCGGTTAAGTCTTCGACTGTGACTATGAAGTGGGTGGTGGGTGGGTCGAAACATTCACCCTGGCCCTCTTTGTGGACAATCCGAGCATAGATCGGGTTTGGATCGTTGGTAGTTTTCATCGACGGGATCTGATCTAAGGCCTCGTTCAATGTCGAGAGCTCGATTGGGTCAAACCACACGGAGTTGTCGGAGTTGATCCCTGACGTGTCTAGATGAGTGGAGAGTTCGGCAAGGACAGGTATCCGGTCCTCTGGCACTATGACCGGACCCGGACTAAAAGTCAGGCCATCGTCGGAGTTAACCTCATGGGCGTGACCGAAAACGGAGCTCGAGGTTAAAGCCTTAGAGTCTTCGGGTATGGCAGGCGAGATTGCAAGTCTGGTTAGTGACAAGTCACCCCTAGGATCCACAGAGAACTCTAGGTTCCCGAATCTGATCTCTTCACCAGGGGCGAAGCTTCCGACATGGCCTAGATGGTCGGTCTGGTCGGCGTGCAGCACAATGTTGCCAAAGGCGAAGATCTATCCGGGGACGAAAGTGTCCATGTTGCGGACCTCTTGGTTGATGACAAAGCGAGACATCGATTCACTAGGTGCTTAGAGCAGAACTCTCAATGAAAGCACTAATGTCGGTGTCAAAACCGGCGGATCTCGGGTAGGGGGTCCCGAGCTGTGAGACTAGAATCGATGGTAACAGGAGACGAAGGGGACAAGGTTTTACCCAAGTTCAGGCCCTCCTATGGAGGTAATACCCTATGTCCTACTTGATTGTATTAATGATGGATAGGTTACAAAGTCGATCTACCTCGAGATCAAAGAGCTAAACCCTAGATGAGTTGTTCTATATGTACAACCTAAAACCCTCCGACTTATATAGACGTAGGGGGTACCTAGGGTTTACACATGGACGGTTACACACCAAAGAGATAATCTTGCCTATTCGCTACATTAAATGTGGAGGACAAGCCACGATTCTCGAAGCTTCCTTTCCCGGAGACAGGGCCTTCGATCGATCCAATGTTCGGCAAGCGGCCCATACAGTCCGGCCCATAGAAATAGGTCGGCCTCCCGAGGACCCCTTAATCTAGGACTCCCTCAAGGGGGGTGCCCACTATGGCCCAGATGAAGCTTGTATTTCTATGTTGGAAACTAATCACTAGCATCTTGGCAACTAAGTTTTTGTAAAATTGGCAACTATTACTATTTTAATCTACTACTGTTCTGTGATGCCATCAGCATTAATGGGAACTAACCACATGCATTTAGCTAGTGAATAAGGGCTGCCACCACATGTATTCTGTGCTAGAATTGTGTCGAATTTTTGTACAAGTTAGGTTACAGTTGGAGTTGGATTTGGACTATGTGTAGATAGGGTAGGAGTCGTGCCCTATTAGGACACCTGTACCCCTAGGCCTCTTATATAATGAGAGGGTAGACACACGATATAACCTATGCCAACATAATAGCACGGACATGCAGGGGGGAGCCGACGGCGTGTTTCGGCACCTGGGCGACCGGGGTGTGGTATTGTGACGGTGTCATGGGGAGGAGCGCTCGTAGTCAGGCCCCGGGGATGTAGCCATATCGGTGAACCTCGTTAACAAATCCCAGTGTCATGTTCGTGTGATTTCTTGGTACTCGATAGATCGACAGAAAGCCTCGAATTTATTCTAACATTTTGTGTGACGCTTTGCATGCATGCACTCTTCTGTTTTATGATGCCATCATCATATCCTTCCAGCCCATGTTGTTTTGTTATAATCTGGATGCATGCGGCATATGCCTCACATCGAGAATAAAATGGCAATTGAGTTGTACTTTTTAGGCAAGCAAGTGGTTAATAAAACAACAACTAAGTGCAAAAATGTGGCAAGTATGGACGGAGAGAAAAAGCTGTCAAAATATGTTGATATGTGATCTAGTTTTGAAGATCTCGTCACGACAAAGCCAACGATAAAAACGGGTCGTAAATTGAATTAATGGTTTTAGAGATAAATATGCATGCATGCACGATAGAGAGAGGGAATTAGCCACCGCATGGGAAGACTCATATGGGGTGCCGCTGTGTAGATAAGTCCTTCTATGTTATATAATTGGCGTTTCTAAAAAACATCAAATATTGTGGGCCTCTTTTATACAAAGAATTTCTAATCATTAGGATTTTTTTACTGCATTATATGATTCATAGGATTGCAATTCACATGCATTTTTGTTAGGATTTATTTGTAGTAAATGTCATAAGAAAATTTACATCCATGACCACTTTATATGCAGAATCTTGTATTTTCCTTGCGCACAAGTAGAAGTATGTACATGTATTATCAAAGAACACACTAAATATCAAATGGAAGGCACTTACGGGGAAATACCTTGGTCTCCCTACTGTCGTGGGCAGATTGACGAAGCAACAATTCAAGGATATCAATGAGAGAGCAAGACGGAAAGTGCAAGGATAGTGTGAAAGAATATTATCATGTGTAGCTAGAGAGATCCTTAGTGGTACAAGCTCTACTGACCTACTCTATGAGTTATTTTAAACTCAAAAAAGGTTTGTGCAAGAAACTTACTAATACTATGTCTAAGTATTGGTGGGTTGGATCATTGGATAAAAGAGGAATGCATTGACAAGCATAAAATATCTATCCCCAAGTTGAAGGGTGGCTTGGGTTTTAGGGATATGGAAGTTTTCAATGATGCAATGTTGGCGAAACAGGCTTCAGGGCTGTTGGAATATCCACACAGTTTGTGAGCGAGGGTGTTGAAGGGACGATACTACCCAGATGTGGAGTTCCTTTCTGCTAACTGCCCAATGAGTGCCTCCCCAACCCGGAAGGCAATCGTATGTTGGCGAGAGACCCTCAAGGAGGGTCTGATCCGCCGGATTGACGATGGTACAAGGATGGAGATATGGCATGATAATTGGATCGAGGGCACAAGATCTATGCACCCAATGGGGAGACTTGTAGATACCCCGGTGCAGCTGGTCAGTGATCTGTTGGATGCACTCTCTGGGAGATGGGATGACGAACTGGTACGCCAAATTTTTCTGCCACCATATGGTGAAGCTATATTGGCAATGCCGAGACAAATAAGAGGTGAAGGGGGTATTTGGGCATGGGCTTGGGAGAAGCCTTGTGTATTTACTGTTAGGTCGGCTTACCGAGAATAAATTGATAGAAAACAGAACTTGCTGGCCATGGAGGGGAGCTCTTAGGGGAGATGATTAGATCTGGAAGAACCTTTGGAGACTACAAGTGCTGCCAAAGATCTGGGTCCTTTGGTGGCGGGTCATGAAAAATATGCTACCCTGCCAGAAGGAATTACATCGATGTCATGTGAGCTCTTCATCAGGTTGCATGATGTGCGGGTATGAAGATGAAAGACCTTTTCATTGTTTGTTAACATGTGATCATGCCAATTTGTTTTGGGTGGAAGCAGAATCAGTTTTTCATGTTAATAAGCCACGCTTCCATCCACACACTTGGACCACTGATTTCCTCGATGCTAGTTTGGTGTCAAAGGAGGATGCTCCTATTACCATCACAGTGATGTGGGCCATTTGGATTAGTCGCATTAGATTTACTCATCATGATGATGGGTACGTGATACATCTCCAACGTATCTACTTTTCCTAACACTTTTGCTCTTGTTTTGGACTCTAATTTGCATGATTTGAATGGAACTAACCCAGACTGATGCTATTTTCAGCAGAACTACCATGGTGTTGTTTTTGTGCAGAAATAAAAGTTCTCAGAAAGGAATGAAATTTTTTGGAGATTTATTTTGGAATATTTAAGGAATTATGAAGACAAATTCCACCTGAGAGGGGGCCCAAGGGGCCCGCGCTCCACCACAGCGCGCCAGGCCCCCCTGGCGCAGCCTAGTGGAGCGCAGACACCTCGTGCCCCCTCCCGACCCAATTCCGACGCTATTAAATTACATTTTTTCAAAAAAAATCAGAGAGAAGGAATTACCTCGTTTCACGATATAGAGCCATCGCCACCTCCTGTTCTTCATCGGGAGGCCAGATCTAGAACCCGTTTGGGGCTCTAGAGAGGGGAATCTTCGGTCTTCGTCATCATCAACCCTTCTCCATCGCCAATTCCATGGTGCTCCCCAACGTGAGTGAGTAATTTCTTCGCAGGCTTGCTGGTCAGTGAGGAGTTGGACGAAATTCATCTTGTAATCGAGTTAGTTTTGTTAGGGTTTGATCCCTAGTATCCACTATGTTCTAGGATTAATGTTGCTATGACTTTGCCATGCTTAATGCTTGTCACTAGAGTCCAAGTGCCATGATTTCAAATCTAAACCATTTATGTTATCATCATTATATCTATGTTCTTGATCCGATCTTGCCTAATCATATGCACCTATTACGTGTTATGATCCGTCAACCCCATAGTGACAATATTTGGGATACTTCGCGGTGATGAGCGTAGTTTGAGGAGTTCATGTATTGAGTAAGTGTTAATGCTTTGTTCCGATTCTCTATTAAAAGGAGGCCTTAATATCCCTTAGTTTCCTTATGGACCCCGCTGCCACGGGAGGGTAGGACAAAAGATGTCATGCAAGTTCTTTTCCATAAGCACGTATCACTATATACGAAACACATGCCTACATTACATTGACGAACTGGAGCTAGTTCTATGTCGCCCTAGGTTATGACTGTTATAGGATGAATATCATCCAACAAATACACCGATCCAGTGCATACAATATTTTCACTTATTGTTCTTGCTAAGTTACTACTACTACTGTTACTGTTGCACTTGCTACAAAATCACTATTGCTACTATTACCGCTGTTGTTGCTGTTAACGTTGTTATCAAACTATCATATTACTATGCTACAGATCACTTTGCTGCACATATTTATCTCCAGGAACTAACCCAGACTGGCGCTATTTTCAGAAGAACTACCATGGTGTTGTTTTTGTGCAGAAATAAAAGTTCTTAGAATGGAGCGAAATTTTTTGGAGATTTATTTTGGAATATTTAAGGAATTATGAAGACAAATTCCACCTGAGAGGGGGCCCAAGGGGTTACCTCGTTTCAGAGAGAAGGGCCCCCCCGACCCAATTCCGACGCTATTAAATTACATTTTTTCGAAAAAAATTCAGAGAGAAGGAATTACCTCGTTTCACGATATAGAGCCATCGCCACCTCCTGTTCTTCATCGGGAGGCCAGATCTAGAACCCGTTTGGGGCTCCGGAGAGGGGAATCTTCGGTCTTCGTCATCATCAACCCTTCTCCATTGCCAATTCCATGGTGCTCCCCAACGTGAGTGAGTAATTTCTTCCCAGGCTTGCTGGTCAGTGAGGAGTTGGATGGGGTTCATCTTGTACTCGAGTTAGTTTTGTTAGGGCTTGATCCCTAGTATCCACTGTGTTCTAAGATTGATGTTGCTATGACTTTGCCATGCTTAATGCTTGTCACTAGGGCCCGAGTGCCACGATTTCAGATCTAAACCGTTTATGTTATCATCATTATATATATGTTCTTGATCCGATCTTTCCTAATCATATGCACCTATTACGTGTTATGATCCGTCAACCCCATAGTGACAATATTTGGGATACTTCGCGGTGATGACCGAAGTTTGAGGAGTTCATGTATTCACTAAGTGTCAATGCTTTGTTCCAGTTCTCTATTAAAAGGAGACCTTAATATCCCTTAGTTTTCTTATGGACCCTGCTGCCACGGGAGGGTAGGACAAAAGATGTCATGCAATTTCTTTTCCATAAGCACATATGACTATATACGGAATACATGCCTACATTACATTAACGAACTGGAGCTAGTTCTGTGTCGCCCTAGGTTATGACTGTTATATGATGACTATAATCCAACAAATACACCGATACAGTGCCTACGATCTTTTCACTTATTGTTCTTGCTAAGTTACTACTACTACTGTTACTGTTGCACTTGCTACAAAATCACTATTGCTACTGTTACCACTACTGTTGTTGTTGCCACTGCTATTAAACTATCATATTATTGTGCTACTAATCACTTTGCTATAGATATTTATCTCCAGGTGTGGTTGAATTGACAACTCAACTGCTAATACTCTCAAATATTCTTTGGCTCCCCTTGTGTCGAATCTAAAAATTTGGGTTGAATACTCTACCCTCGAAAATTGTTGTGATCCCCTATACTTGTGGGTTATCAAGACCTTTTTATGATGCCATTGCCGGGAAGCATAGCTATATTTGTTGAGTTACTTGGGATTTATATCAACTTATCACTATGAAGAATCTGAAGGATACAAGAACCAAGATCATCCCCTCTCGTACGATAGGAGGTAAGGAATTCCATCTAGCTCTGCTTTTGATTCACCTATTATTTTGCATCAGCTTGTTACACCACCACCTATTGATCGTCTTGATATGCTTGATGATGCTACTTCTGAAATTTATAATGATACTATTGCTACAAGTGCTAAAACTATGCCACTGAATGAATTACTTGATGCTCATCTTGCTAAAGCTAGAGAACTTGAAAATGCTAAAACTGATGAAGATTTTGAATCACCTGCTACTCCTCGCTCTCCTAGTTTTGAAATGCCTAAAATACCTGAAGGTTATGCTTTGGATGAAGAAATGGCTAGAGAGATTCTTGCTTGTGAGGATAGAAATGATGTTAAGAAACTACTATGCAAGTATAAAGAAAGACTCTGAATGCTAAAATGAAATGTGATCCTAAGTCGGCTACTTCACCTATCTTTGTTACTGATAAGGATTATGAATTCTCTGTCGACCTAAAGTTAATTACTTTGGTTGAATCTGATCCTTTTCATGGCTATGAAACTGAAACTATGGTAGCACATCTTACTAAGCTGACTGATATAGCCACCCTATTTGCTCATGATTAGAAGATACACTACTATTACATTCTCAAATTATTTCCGTTCTCATTAAAGGGTGATGCTAAGATATGGTACAATACTCTTACTCCTGGTTGTGTGCGTAGTCCCCAGGATATAATTTACTATTTCTCTGAAAAATATTTTCCTGCTCATAATAAACAAGTTGCCTTGCAGGAAAGAGAACCATGGGTTCAAAAACCCATTCCCTTTCCACCTAAACCATCTAAGAAAAAGGATGATGAAGAATTTGAATGCTTGGCTGAAATGATTAGACCAGTCTTTTTGCGTACCCGCTTAACGAATATCTTAAAGATGCCTCCTTATGCTAATTACATGAAAGACATCATCACTAATAAAAGAAAAATACCTGAAGTTGAAATCTCCACCATGCTTGCTAATTATTCTTTTAAGGATGGAGTACCTAAGAAACTTGGAGATCCTGGAATACCAACTATACCTTGCTCCATTAAAAGAAATTATGCCAAAACTACTTTGTGTGATTTAGGAACTAGTGTTAGTGTTATGCCTTTCTCTTTATATAAAAGACTTGATTTGAATAAACTCACACCTACTGAAATATCATTGCAAATGGCTGACAAATCAACTACCATACCTATCGGTATTTGTGAGGATGTGCCCGTTGTTGTTGCAAAAGTTACTATCTTAGCAAACTTTGTTATTCCCCCGAGGACGACGACATGTCGATTATCCTTGGTAGACCCTTTTTGAATACTGTAGGGGCTGTTATTGATTGCAATAAAAGCAAGGTCACTTTTCATATCAATGGTAATGAGCATATGGTGCACTTTCCGAAGAAACAATTCCAAGTGAATGGTGTGAATGTTATTGAAAATTCTCCGACACTCATTATTGGAAGCTTTCAATTACCTCTACCTACTGTCAAAAAGAAATATGATATTATTTTGGTTGGGTATATGCATATCGCCATTGCGGTAACCTAGTGTTTTATGAAAATTATTTGGTTTCATGCTAATTGAAAGCGGTTGTTAATAAGACTTGATCAACCTTATTAATGAATCATTTTCGAGAGGTATGAAGTTGATGAATTTAGTAGACACAACTCTCTGTATCTACTTTTTGTTTTCTATTTTCCTAGTTAAATAAAATAAAATGCCATGTTTTTCCAGTTTTCTGTTTTTCCCGTGCAATAAAAAATGACCCAAAAAAAGTTCTTAGAATGCCCTGAAAATTTAACATGATTTATTTCTATTTATTTCTGTTTTTTGGACCAAATAATACTAGAGGGGGCTGCACCAAGTGGCCATGCTCCACCAGGGCGCGCCAGACCCCCCCTAGCGGAGCCTGGTAGAGGGTGGGTCCCCTCACTTATCTCTTTAGCCCATGTCATCTGCTACCTCCTGGAAAAATTCACCATTGCTCTTTCCCTCGTGTTCTTGCTCAAGAACCCTGGATTTCAATCTCTTTGCTCAAAGCTCTATTTTCGAAACTGTTTTAGGGGATTGCTTCTCGGTATGTAACTCCCTCATTGCTCTAATTATTTTTTGAATTACTGGTTTATTTTCAGAATAATTAGCCACTCTTGGGGCTGCTGTAGATGAGCTTGCATGTTGAATTCTTAGAGTTCTAAGTGGTGTGAATGCTTGTTATGGTCTCTATGCATCCCTAGGAGTAGTTGCTAGTAATTTTATTTAGTTTTGTTAACAAATTTTTGTGTCATAATTTTTTCAGAAATTGTTCGCAAATAAAATGCAATTCTTTAGGAGTTCTTCGAGGAGAAGATCCTCGGGGTCATCATCAAGTGAAAGTTCTGCACGACTATCTTATGTTGAACCAAGTGCAAGTTCGATACGGGACACCAAAACCAAATCATGCCTCTGGTCGTGTGACACATTCATGGATGGTGCAGGTATTAAGGAAGAATTTGAGCGATACATACACAATGCTACTCTGGCTCCCTTAATCGAAGATAAGTGCCCTCAACACCTAACTCTCACAGAGACATTTACTAAGAAATTTAAATACTTCTCTCGTGAGTCCAGAGTTTCATTTAGTCTTTATAATAATGCTTTCACCATGCCCTTAGACGAATTCTGTGATGCATGCAAAATTCCATATTGGGGTTCATTAGATGAGACAACGAAATATAAGTCATTACTGAGAAACCTTTGCTATGGTGAAATTAGATGGGTGACACAAGGAAGAATAAAGAGCATCCATTTTCCGTCTATTCAGTACCTTGCACTCTTTAATGGCAAATGCATTGTGGGCAAACATGATTGTAGCACGTTGTGTGCCCATGATTTGAGTCTTATACATACTGCTTTAACTGGAATTAAAGACTATAACCTAGGAGCAATTATTGCACAGAGGCTAACTCTCAATGCTTCTAATGGTAACTTCTATGGAGGGATTTATGCCACTCGCCTCGCTGCGGGGTTAGGAGTGTCCCCTTAGCCTAATGATACCATCTTACCTAACCAGTTTTAGACTTTGATGCCATGAAATGCCATAGATTCCTTACGGGCAAAGTTAATAATTATACTTACAACTTGAGGTTTGATAACGGTCCTGTTGTGCCTATTGTATTGCCTGCTCCTGCTCTCTTTGATTTTAATAGCAAGGGGAGATACTACGTCTCTGAGAGCGAGGCCCGCGGATACAATGCAGAGGTTGAAGTTGCAAGGAGGGCTGAGGTGGTTGCACCGAGAGCCTTGCTAGGCTATCACTCAGGCCATTATCCAGACTACGATGGTGATCACCAAGCTAGGCCAAAAGCCTAAGCTTGGGGGAGTATGTATTTCCACCAACATTACATTCATGTTCACACATATTCATTCTAGTTGTCGGTGTTTGTCGTGGATTTCTCACGACAGATGTCGGAGTGAACGGACTTAGGTTCGGGGAAGAAGCGCAACTATGTGGCGGCTTGAAGGGGTTGGTCGAAATCGAGAGACACGGAGTTTACCCAGGTCCGGCCCCTATGATGGAGGTAAAAGCGTATGTCCTGCTTGTCTGGTATTGATGATGAAGGAGACCTCTCGGTTACAAGGGTGCTAATCGCTACCTCTAATCTCGAGAGCCTCTAATCTGTCTATCTCTAATGACTTGTCTCTGTCTAAACTTGTGGACTTGTGTACTTGTCTTTCTAGGGGTGCTCTACCCCTCCTTATGTAAGTGGAGAGGGTAGGTTTACAAATAGAGTCCTACTAGGAGTAGGATTAGGACTAGTCTCTCTCGAATCCTATTCCGGTTCTTGTTTCCTTTGGCAGGGAGTCTTTCTCTCTTTCGGCCTTCTCTTGTGAGCTGCCTGGCGTCGGCTTACACGCCGGGTCTTGGGCCTGGTCGTCCTGCAACCCGCCTACCGGGTCATTAATAAAATGTCATGTCTTTACCGGGTCTCCTGTGAGTCGCTAGGCCGGGTCATACCGCGGGGTATATCCCCAACATTAGCACCCAGGTTAGCTTGAATTTATTCATGCTAAGCTCCTGAAATAAGAGTAACAAATATGTTAAGTGGCCGGCTTGCTCCTTTGGCCGGCTTATAAAATGGCTCCTCAGAAATCCGGGTCTTTTTTGCATATGAATGAGTCGTCTTGATAATCATCTTGCTTGCCAATGTCCTTTGAAAAATATTGAGAATAGAACACCCATATGCCATTGAGTCGGCTTCCAATACTCTTGGCGGGTCATCTCCACCGGGTCATAATCATTGATGATGTCGGGTCATTATCATTGGTGATGCCGGGTCAAATAACTAGAATCCATCAGACTTGATAAACATATTGGGATGAAAATCCATCTGATGTAAAACCGGACTTCCATTGTTGTGAAGCAGGGCGGCTTATATAAAATCTGGTGGGTTATGTTCTTTTGATAACACCGGGTTATGAATGTTAGTGATGACGGGTCTAACAACTGAACTCCATAACCAACATCTTTGAAAATTCTCCTCAAAGTTTTTGATATGTCCATATTACCTGTAGCCCCCAAGCTCCAAGATTATCCATGATAACTTGGTGCTTTGTAATAATATGTTTGAATGTGTAGCCCCCAAGTGTCGGGTTGTCTTGCCTACAGCAACCTGGGACTTATAACTGTCTTATACCTTATGAAACTTCAGCTGGTGTAGCCCCCAAGGGTTGGCTCATCAGAATGTGATGCGTCGGGTCTTCAATTTGATCCTCATACTCTATTTGAACAACTGAATGTTGTAGCCCCCAAGTGCTGGGTCGCACGTCTGCGGCGACTTGGGACTTTAGAAAATTGGTATAATTGTATTTGAGCCCTTAGTTGTGCCACCATCGACAGGAATACCCCTAATTTTGGAAAACACGCGTTCATGCCCACATCACTTTGCTCATCTTGTGCTTCTGCCCTTTGACCATTTGACTGTCATTTTGAAAACTTCATAATTATTTCATACTAACTCGGAAAAATGCAAATAAGATATCAAAATGTTTGAAAAGACATCACCTATATGTGTATGACATTTGCATCCATGAGAAAATTGTTGCGAAGTCTTCATATCAGTTTTAGCTCATATAGGTGATGGGGACCTTCCAACACTTTTGTCATGACTGCAAATGACATGCACATATAGGTGATGTATTTCCAAACATTTTGATATCTTATTTGCATTTTTCTGAGTTAGTATGAAATAGTTATGAAATTTTCAAAATGGCAGTCAAACGGTCAAAGGGCAAAAGCACAAGACGAGCAAAGTGATGTGGGCATGACCACGTATTTTTGGAAACTAGGGGTATTCCTGTCGACGGTGACACAACTAAGGGCACAAATACAATTATTCCTAGAAAATTTGATCTGAGTGATGTAGCCCCCAAGTGTCGGGTCAGTAATAATTACTGGGATGGGACTTAGAAAAATATATAAAGGCCGGCTCATCTCCTTGAGACAATACGGTCTTGCTGACAATGTAATGATTTGAAAACCGGCTTGCATTAGCCCCCAAGTGTCGTGGTGCGTGCTTGCAGCGACAATGGAATTGTGTAATTGATATACTTGGACTTGAATAATGTAGCCCCCAAGTGCCGGGTTGTCTACCTGTGGCGACTCGGGACTATGTGAGAATAATATGACTCACCACAATTTGTTGGATGAATCCTTAACCGTGGTTGTAATATAACCCGGAATGAATATCCTGGAATAATTCCTTTGTCTTTGACATGAAATCCCTGCTCGTGGTTGCGGTGCCACCCAACAAATATATGTTTGAGAAATCCATGAGTGTAGTAGTATACTGTAGAGTACAATTGAAGAAATCCAAGAACCGGTCAATTAGATGACACGACATTATATCTGATAGGACGGCTCTTGAAAAATAATGAATTCTCCGAGCTAGCTTGAAAACCCCAATCATTTAGTACTGGTTATCATAAACCATGAAGATCCAGCCAAGTTGGCTATTAAAGATCCATTTGCTCTTTGCAAAAGTTTTTCATCATACTTAACGGCGGCTCATCTTAAGAGATAAGACCTGCAAAAACAAACAAGACAAAATATATTCTTCATTGTTGTAAGGGCGGCTTGAAAAAGCATAACCCGGAGATGTTAAAATCTTTCATAACATTGCTCCTTCTTTCATAATCTTGCTCTGACCCGACTTGATAAGCTGGCATGACATGTGAATATGATGCAATGTATGATGCAATGTATGATGCAATGTTGACTTGTCAACATTTTTGGCTTAAGAGCCGGCTGTTGGGGTTAGATAAGCTACACCCGGAGGGTGGGAAGCCCCCTTCGACAACCAAGTTGACTTGACAACTTTTTTGGCTTAAGAGCCGGCTGTTAGGGTTAGATAAGCTACACCCAGAGGGTGGGAAGCCCCCTTTGATAACCAAGTTGACTTGTCAATTTTTTTGGCATGAGAGCCGGCTGTTAGGGTTAGATAAGTTACACCCGGAGGTGGGAAGCCCCCTTTGACAGCTATGTTGACTTATCAACATTTTTTGGCTTGAGAGCCGGTTGTTAGGGTTAGATAAGCTACACCCGGAGGTGGAAAGCCCCCTTCGACAACCAAGTTGACTTGTCAACTTTTTTTGGCTTGAGAGCCGGTTGTTATGGTTAGATAAGCTACACCCGGAGGTAGGAATCCCCCTTCGACAACCAAGTTGACTTGTCAACTTTTTTGGCTTAAGAGTCGGTTGTTAGGGTTAGATAAGCTACACCCGGAGGTGGGAAGCCCCCTTCGACAGCTATGTTGACTTGTCAACATTTTTTGGCTTGAGAGCCGGTTGTTAGGGTTAGATAAGCTACACCCGGAGGTGGGAAGCCCCCTTCGACAACCAAGTTGACGGAGTCCACTTTGTGCACCATCTTGTAAGTCGCCATCTTGTAAACCGTCGTCTTGTATGAAGAAACGACAGAAGCTCCAAGTGACTTTATGATGATCCAATAAATCCGGGCACCCATGTTTGAATGGTGCATCACAGCAGTTCGTCTTCTTGGGCAACTTTTTTAATCTTCCGCCAATAATGTAATAGCCCCTAGGATTGGGTTTTCTCTTGCAAAGATCCGGGGTTCTCTTTGAAAAATGATCAAATGTGTCTCGCCATGCCTGTAGCCCCTTGAGTCTTAAGTTGACTCGAAGAGGCGGCTTGAGAATCTTCACTGAAGGTTTAGGTTGGCCGTGGCGGGTCGATGTTCCCGTATGATTTATTTCAACAATCTGGTCAATGGTTTGTCCCGGCGGGTTTGTTGAAGTTAACCAAACTGCAGCGGTGGCGACTTGTGCGCCTATCCATTTGGGCAGCTCGTATAGACGAACACTGCACCGATATGTTGTAGATCAGACTGCGGGCGGCATCGTGCGTGCATCCATTGGGCGGCCCGTACAGATGAGCACTGCATCGATATGTAGATGTAGATAAGACCATAGTGCGGCGATTTATAAGCGTCTGTTGGGAGGCTCGTACTGGTGTATGCAGCCACTAGCGTGTTGATGTAAACGTAGAAGCTAGCCACGGCGTTGTAAGCCGGTTCGTCCCTGAAAAACGGCCATGGCATTGTAAGCCGGCGTGAACGGTGAGTTGCCCGTGGCGTTGGAAAGCAGCATGGACGGCAAATTGCCATGACATTGTTAAACCGGCGTGGTTGGTGAGTCGGCATGGCGTTGTTGATGGAAACCATGCCGCGGCTAAGGCGGCTTGCCGCACTCATCGGGCGGCTCATATTGACGGGTGAGCATGTGCGGTAGTGACGAGTTGATGTAAACCGGTCCGCGGCAGTGACTGCTTGCTCGCGTCTATTGATCAACACGCCACAGACGAACACCAGTATATAACGATGTTGTCATGCGTTCCGTCTCCGCGGTATGATACCACTTGAGTAATTGTCCTGCATAAAAAATATTGCAAGAGACGAAGTAATTGTTCTCGAATTGTTAATATGTATGAAAAAATATATATGATGAATATCACCTGGATTTTTCGTCGGATGAATACAGACACCGACATTGGATAATAGTGGAAGTAATCAGATGAAACGGATGCACGTTTAATTTTAACTGAACTCCCTTTTTTTGAGTCAAAATTCTCCCTTTTCTTTCATAACCGGCCCTTTATCCTCTCAACGACAGCCGGCTTCCCACGTCAAGGAGCGAGCGGCCGGTAGCCAGGACGCGGGGAGAGGGAGCGGCAAACTGGCACACGCGAAGCGACATCGGCGAGCAGCAGCGGTAGGCGGCAGTGGCAGGCGGCGCGCGGGGAGTGTCAGCCGTAGGCAGCAGTGGCGAACCAGCACGCGAGGAGAGGTACCATTGTGAGGCGAGCGGGCGGGCAGAGCCATGGTGGATGCAAAGCCGGCGGCTTGGCACTGCGGCCGTGCTTGAAGCGGAAACGAAGCCGGCGGCTGGACACTGCTACGGCCGCGCTCGATGTGGAAGCAAGGCCAGCGGAGCAGCAGGCTGGCGGATTGAATCGGCCTTGGCGAGGCCGAGGCGGGGACAGGCCACGGCTGCGGCGGACCATGGTGGCAGCTTGCGGTAGCAGAAGACGCAAGCGACGGAGGTAAGCCAGCTTGAGGCGGATGCGGCGCAGTGCGTGGGAGCGGAGTAGCATAGCCGGCACATGGCGTCTCAAGGCCCAGGAGCAAAGGAGCGGCGGCCGGCCAGGGCGAAGTGGGAGGTGCAGCTACCGCGGCAGGTGGAGCTAGCTGGCCGGGGGCGGGGCACGCGGATCGGCCACGGGCGACACTCGCGTGGATTGGGAGCCGGTCGCGGCACAACAGCAGCAACCACGGGAGCGGTCGAGCGGAGGTGGACTGGACGCGCGAGGGCGCGGGCGCCGGCAAGGCGAGTCGGAGCAGGCCTGGCGCAGAGGGTGTACGAGGCGCAATGGAACCAGCCATGGCGCGGCATGGCAGCAGAGGCGGAGACGGACGCCACGGCGTGTGAATCGGGTTCTGGATCGTGGCTGGTTGGACGAAGCCGCATCCACATCCACCCCATCTTTCTCTATTTATCTTTGAATAAGGATTGCCTTCCCTTGATTTTTTTTCTGATGCGTGTACTAAGTAGTACGGAGCATTACGTTGCAACATAGTATATCTTCCTAACTTGATATTGGTTGCTGTGGAAATCGGAGAATATTTCCTCCTCGGGGGAGTAATTGACCATGTATGAGCCGCCGTGTTGACACAATACATTGACCTGTCAAACTCCTTGGTCCTCACGTGAGAAATAATAGAAGTTGTGTTGATTAGTGTCACAGACTAGTAGTAGTACACAAACACAGCGACACGGCGGATTGAAAAGTGCTGGTGGTGCTGCTTCGGGGTTTGTTTCGATTTGATTTGAGAGGCTAGTCGACCGCCTCGTGCTTCCTTGACATCGAATCATGGTAGATCTCGATGGATCAGTGCTGCCAATTTCGATCCGAACAGAAGTGGCAATATGGCATATGTGGCGGAAACTTCCTTCCTCTCGGGACGCGTAACAACGCGCTAGAAATTCATCTAGCTTTGGATCATCGGCTCGTAAACAGTGTGTGGAGGCGCACGACGCATCCCAATTTTTCCTCGGTCTCAAACTCATATAAGTCACTCTGTCTGCACCTCGACGACATAGATCCTTCCCCGTCGGCCTTTCTTTTTTATTTTACGTATCGCGAGCTTCTCGATCCCTGAAGAGCTTCCTCCAAAAACACAATATCACTGTGTGTGCCCCACAATGGGCGTCAACTGTCGTGGATTTGTCACGGCAGATGTCCGGGTGAACGGACTTAGGTTCAGGGCAGAAGCACAACTATGTGGCGGCTTGAAGGGGTTGGTCGGAATCGAGAGACACGGAGTTTACCTAGGTTCGGCCCCTCCGATGAAGATAAAAGCCTACGTCCTGCTTGTTCAGTATTGATGATGAAGAGATCTCTCGGTTATAAGGGTGCTAATCGCTACCTCTAATCTCGAGAGCCTTTAATCTGTCTATCTCTAATGACTTGTCTCTGTCTAAACTTGTGGACTTGTGTACTTGTCTCTCTAGGTGTGCTCTACCCCTCCGTATATAAGTGGAGAGGGTAGGTTTATAAATAGAGTCCTACTAGGAGTAGGATTAGGACTAGTCTCTCTAGAATCCTATTCCGGGTCTTGTTTCCTTCGGTAGGGAGTCTTTCTCTCTTTGGGTCTTCTCTTGTGAGCCGCCTGGCGCCGGCTTACATGTCGAGTCTTGGGCCTGGTCGTCCTACGACCCGCCTGCCGGGTCATTAATAAAATGTCATGTCTTTACCGGGTCTCTTATGAGTCGCCAGGCCGGGTCATATTGCGAGGTATATCCCTGACAGTGTTCATACTTTTTCATTGTATTATCCATGTTACATTTATTTTTCTTGCTTTCTTATTGTGTGTTTGAAAAACTTTGAGAAAATGCAAAAATACTTCTTGTTTCTTTTTGGTTTTTCTTTTCATTTTAGTTAGTTGTAGTATTTAAAGAAAGTCCAAACAAATTTCTCATTTCTTCTTTTGCTTGTTGGGACTTCTCCCGTGTAAATAGTTTTTCTCGTTTTTGTTTTCCCCTCTCGTGTTTGCTTTCCTCTAGAAAAACTAAAAACTCAAAATATATATTTTAGTGTGTTTCTTTTAAGTTCTCTTTATTTTATTGAGTCATACCAAGGAGAAGACCACGATGAACATATTGAGTGGCTCTCATATGAATTATTGTTGATCTAACAAAGAGCCCATATTACCCTGTCTTCTCCTCTTGAATAGAATGTTTGCAGATTCCAGCTTAGTCCACAACACTCTTGCACTATTATTATTTTCATATCATTCGATTGTGCAATTGAAAGGCATAATGACGATATATGATGAATATATCGTGGCAGAGAAAAGAGGGTATGAACTCAACTTGTTCTTATTTTTGAAAATATGTTTAACCTGGTATCCATGATTCGGCATATTACGATTAAACATGTTTGCAATGACAATTAGAGATTATAGTGATTCATGCCATGCTCAAGTAGCTAGGAGTGGATAATGATTTATCTTGGATGTCAAGATGCATTAAAATGATTGTGGTGTAGTATGATGGTATGCTATCCTCCTCTGAATGTTTCAAGTGGCTTGACTTGGCACATGTTCACGCATGTAGTTAAATCAAAATCAACATAGCCTTCACGATATTTATGTTCATGGTGTCCATATCCTACTCATGATAGCATTCAGTGCTTATTATTCGTAATGCATGTTTATGACCATATTTGCTCTCTAGCTAGCCGCTTCTCAATCTATTTGCTAGCCTTCACCTGTACTAAGTGGGAATTCTGCTTGTGCATCAAAATCCTGAAACCCAAGTTGTTCTAGACGAGTCCACCATATCTACATATATGCGGTATTACCCTGCCATTCCAAGTAAATTTGCATGTGCCACCTCTAAAAATTCAAATGAACATATGTTTTGTGTGTCTGGACCGCTCATGGAGTGACAAAGGGTGGTCAGTACATTCCATGTTAATCGGGTTACTCTTATGATGAGTGTTTATTCACTCGTCCTTGCACGAGAAGGGAGGTAATAGGGATTCACAGTCCTGAAATCAAAATAAATGCAAATAATTAAACAAAACTCCCCCAGGAATGTTGTTGGTTTGGACGGTACCCGTGGATTCCGCTCGTCATGGAGTGTGTTTGTTGGTGGAGGGGGAGTAAACCTTTACTTTTATCGCTTGGGAACCGCCACTAATTTGTTTAACATGGAAGATATTGATAGCTCTTGGTCATAACGTTGACAAGAAGGGTGTACCTCTCAAAATTATACTTATCTATTATTTAAATCCTTGAGCTCTCGCACCTCTGTAAATCACTGCTTGTCTCTACGAAGGGACTATTTATTTACTTTAATGTTGAGTCATCGCCTTCTAAAAAAAGTGCCAGATCTGAGAGCACTATTGGCATCCTCATGCATTGTGTGTAGTGAATGTTGGATGCATCATGACTGGATCTTCTCTACCATGAATTACAATGTTTAGTCGCTGCTTGAACTTTGGAGGTGCTCTGAATTTATGTTTTGCGGTCTCAGAAAGGGCTAGCGAGATACCACTATTGTCATATTATATCATGATTGTTTTGAAAAAATGTTTGCACTTGAGATATCTTATTATTGCTCGCTAGTTGCTTGTGTCATTGATATGATTTAATATAATATTTAAGAGTTATTGTTGACCTGGTTATTCATAATCTTTGTTGAAAACTTGGGTGCTATTTAAGCATATATATGTAAACAAGAACAAAAGAGTTTGTAAAAGTTTTTCTTTCTCACTTTCAGTTTGCCAACTGAATTACTTGAGGACAAGAAAGGGTTTAAGCTTGGGGGAGTTAATACGTCTCCAACGTATCAACTTTTCCTAACACTTTTGCTCTTTTTTTGGATTCTAATTTGCATGATTTGAATGGAACTAACCTGGACTGACGTTGTTTTCAGCAGAACTGCCATGGTGTTGTTTTCGTGCAGAAACAAAAGTTCTCGGAATGGAAAGAATTTTTTTGGAGATTTATTTTGGAATATTTAAGGAATTATGGAGCCAAAAGCCACCTGAGAGGGGCCCCACACTCCACCAGGGCGCGTCAGGTCCCCCTGGCACGACCTGGTGGAGCGTGGACACCTCGTGGGTCCCCCGACCCTAATTTCGACGCTAAAAAATCACATTTTTCCAGAAAAAATCAGAGAGAAGGAATTACCTCGTTTCACGATACAGAGCCGCCACCATCTCCTGTTCTTCATCGGTAGGCCAGATCTAGAGCCCGTTTGGGGCTCCGGAGAGGGGAATCTTCGGTCTTCGTCATCATCAACCCTTCTCCATCGCCAATTCCATGATGCTCCCCACCGGGAGTGAGTAATTTCTTCATAGGCTTGCTGGTCGGTGAGGAGTTGGATGGGGTTCATCATGTACTCGAGTTAGTTTTGTTAGGACTTGATCCCTAGTATCCACTATGTTCTAAGATTGATGTTGCTATGACTTTGCCATGCTTAATGCTTGTCACTAGGGCTCGAGTGCCATGATTTCAGATCTGAACCGTTTATGTTATCATCATTATATATATGTTCTTGATCCGATCTTTCCTAATCATATGCACCTATTACGTGTTATGATCCGTCAACCCCATAGTGACAATATTTGGGATACATCGCAGTGATGACCGAAGTTTGAGGAGTTCATGTATTCACTAAGTGTTAATGATTTGTTCCAGTTCTCTATTAAAAGGAGGCCTTAATATCCCTTAGTTTTTCTTATGGACCCTGCTGCCATGGGAGGGTAGGACAAAATATGTCATGCAATTTCTTTTCCATAAGCACATATGACTATATACGGAATACATGCCTACATTACATTGACGAACTAGAGCTAGTTCTGTGTCGCCCTAGGTTATGACTGTTATATGATGAATATAATCCAACAAATACACCGATACAGTGCCTACGATCTTTTCACTTATTGTTCTTGCTAAGTTACTACTACTACTGTTACTGTTGCACTTGCTACAAAATCACTATTGCTACTGTTACCACTACTGTTGTTGTTGTCGTTGCTATTAAACTATCATATTATTGTGCTACTAATCACTTTGCTGCAGATATTTATCTCCAGGTGTGGTTGAATTGCAAACTCAACTGCTAATACTCTCAAATATTCTTTGGCTCCCCTTGTGTCGAGTCTATAAATTTGGGTTGAATACTCTACCCTCGAAAACTGTTGCGATCCCCTATACTTGTGGGCTATCAGTACCAACCGAAGCGCTCGATGGGGGTTATATGAGAGATCATCGGTACACTAGAAATTCCGCGGTGAGGCATGCACCTCCTGTCCACTGTCCACCCTGATGGGAGTCTTGGTGCCTAGTTATATCAAACTCAATGTGGACGGCGTTGTTGACGCATCCAATAGTAAAGGCGACACCAGGGTGGTGGACAAAAATAGCGATGGTGTGTTGTTGGTGACAAGGTGCACTGGCTATCAAGGGGTCACTGATCCTTTAACTCTTGAGATGTTGGCATCTAGAGATGCAATTCCACAGGCTAGGGAGAAAAACTATCAACATGTGATAGTGGAGATATATTGCCTCAATGTAGTCCAGTTGTGGGAAGGAAGACTAAAGGAAAAATTCAAGGGGTACCACATCTTCGAAGAGATGCAGGAGGAGATGTTTTAGTTTTAGGGATTCGAGCTCCGTTATGCAAGTCATATAGTAAATTATGTCGCTCATATTTGTGCTAAGGAAGCTTTAACTGTAGAGCATGTTGCTACATACTAATGTAATCCCTAGTTCTCTGAGTTCCGCTGTGCCCTCGGATATGCGACCGCTAAATGAATAAATCCGTAAGGCGGAGTTTAAATTACCATTTAGTATCAAAGATGGCATCACACTTTGTTCCCGTGTTTTCTTCTATTCTCGTGTTTTATAAATCATATGAGTCTGTCATAGAGGCCCTAGTATTGGAAAATACAAGTGAGTCTTAATCTCCATGGAGCAAGAATTTCAATGTAAGAACGGGAACACAATTTAGATAAGAGAAATTGTGTTCTATTTTATACATGCGGATATTAATAATGGACTAGGAATCTTGAAGAAAATGAGGGATTTTGTTATTAAAAAAATTGTGAAACATGTGAACATGATATCTTAGCTTTTGAAATTCTAGCTTTAGTTGAGCTTGGAAGCCAAAAGACCGCCCCGTAACGAGCCTTCCAAAAGAGAAACGCTTCTTGGCAGATGCCCAAAAGAAATGATTTGCCAGACCAGTCGAGTGATATCGATGCATTTTTCTTTCGTGATCGAATTCATTATAAACATATGTTGATTTGTTCAAAAACTGCCTGACTTTCTAGCCACATCCTTGCTATAATGCCTCCCACATTAATCATACCATCCTCAAACTCACCCTCCCCTCTTTCCCATCCCCATCATATCCTCCTGAATCATCTTGATTCCCAAGCTCACTCTCCCTCGCGAGCCCACATCAATTCACCATGATTTAGCCACCCCCTTTGGCCTTGAGATTCATTGCCCCAATGTGTCATTCCATCACGTGGATGTGCACGATATTATCCACAACACGCCCAAGGAAGCAACCCCCCGGTCATCCCAGACATCTACGGTACTTTTGTTCCTTGCCTTCTCCTATTCACGTATGAACATCATTGAAGGCCATGAGGGGAGAACCAAACATACGTGTGTCATTGTCAACTTACCATGTGTGGGGTGTTATGCTTCCAACATTGTAGATGGTCCCATGGTATCCTTGCATGGATGCTCAACATGCATCAAGAAGGATCATGAAGGTATGGGAGCTCATGCCACTGGCTACATGAAACCACAACTCACATCCTAACCTGAACTACTTTGTTGTTATTGGAAATATGCCCTAGATGATGTTAGAGGTGGTCATGAAGTATTGTTTTATTTCCTTGTTAATAACTAATGTTTTTTATTTTTGTTCTATAATCACAATGGTTCTCGAATGTGAGATTTGGAGGAAAGTCAGTTGCATATGTGTAAACATAAACACCATGTAGTTCCCCAGTCTTGCCTCTAAGACTAGCTCATATGTTGCATGATGATCTTGTTGTCCTGATCATAGGGAATTGTTAAAGTAACAAGGATGTCGACAACAATGGGAGAACATTGTTAGCGAAACAATGGTGTTGAACAGACCCAACTAATGACGGGATCACATTGCCACTCTGTTATAAGTATAACCATATGAATTTTTAGCATATAGTCACCTTAGACCAGGAGAATGCCGTGTACCTTCATGCCAAAAGGTTACTTTGGAGTTGTCAAATGTTACTCGTAACTGGGTGATTATAACAGTAACTTTTTGGGTACACGGAGAAGTATGTCTACGAACTCGATGGTTCAAGACTAGGTTTTGCTCATCTAAATATGGAGAGATACTCTCTCGGCCCTCTCAGAATTACGGTGTCCATCATCATCTAGCCAAACACAATGTGATATGATCACGTGGGACTACAGAGAGGAGAAAAGAGAGCAAAATCGGTAATGAGGATAACTTGGTATTGTGACCAAGTTGTTGCTTCACAAGGATAAGACAAAAAGTCTCACCTCAGGTTTTTTATGTATCACAAAGCAAAGGAAATTGTGTACGCACAAAAAGGTTCTCTCAGTAAAATAATTTTGTGTGTATGTGGGCATCATTATGGATGTTCAAAGCCCGCTCATGATTATTGACTGAAATGTGTTCTGTGTTCATGTCTGCATATTTACCAAACTTGTAGAATCACACGATGTACTAGAATTCATAGGAGCATGATATAACGGCAACCAAAAATGTTTTGGGTAATTCAAAAGTCCCGGTGACATCAGAAAAGTTCTAGAGGTGCTCGGGAAGGTCTCAGAAGGCCCTAGAAGGTCATGAAAGATTACGAAAGGTATAAAACATTCCATAAGGTACGAGAAAGTCCAAGTGGGTTGCCCCTTTTGTAGTACCAAGGGGAGCAGCCACATGGGCCCATATTGGTGTGCTCCCTCTTAACTTGGGGGACAAGGCAACTTGTATCGTGAGAAAGGAGATCAGGGAGGATCCCCTCACTTGTGCCCTGATCCTAGGAGGTAGACTACCCCCCTACAAAGCCGCATCGCCCTTCTCCTCTTATAAATACAAGGGAGGGGTGACAGTGCATATTCCTGTTAGTACCCTTGATAGGGTAGCCAATGTGGCTGTAAGTCATAGATCAGAGGTCACAAGGGGAATTTACCAAGGTTTAGGCCTCCATTGAGAAGTAATACCATACATCCTCCTTATTGTTTTTTATTGATGATGGATGATATTTCCTATGTTTTTATTGTTCTTTATTGATTCATCCTCGTGCGATGAATTACAATGGGATGAATGAGATACTACGAGAGTTGTTCTACCAGAGAGTAGATGGGAATTAGAGTTCCCTAGCCTCCTCTTAGCCTCCTTAGTTTTTGTCAACAAAATAATGTCACCAAGATTAAGACTCGATATTTCAAGTTGGATGGCATGAAGAAAATGGAACAACTCCAATAGGCTAGTCTTGATGACATCCCAGAAATTCTGATAAATTTCTGCAGGGAAGCTATCCGGTCTTGGAGCTTTGTTATATTGCATTTGGAATGATGCAACTCTCATCCCCTCTTCATAGAAAGGTGTCATAAGTATATCATTGTCCTGTTGGAGATATGCCCTAGAGGCAATCATGTATGATGATATTTCCTATGTGTTTATGAATAAAGATAGACCATGGACATCATCAATGATGTGTATTAACAAGTATGTGACTTGTTTGTGAGACTATGCATTGTATGATGATTGTCCTAAATGGTACCTAGTCGAAAGGGTTGTGTGGATGCACAGCCAGTTGGACTAGCATATGACACGATGGATGGTCTCGTCTCGCTAACCATGTAGCATTGGATGCTAGCCGGATTATATGGACTCACAAAGATCTAGTCGGATTCGACATAGACGGATCCAAGTTGAGATAAGGTATGAGTTAGACAGACCCAAATATGAGATGCAACGATAGGTCATCTGTGAGTCTCTAGTACAACATACATTCTATGTCCTAAGACATGAGCTGGCGCATGTACTCGGGATGGTTATAGACCTGCTTTGGGCCGACTAAATGCTACTCCATGACTGGGTAGTTACAAAGGTAGGTTTCGGGCTTGTCCAGACCCATGCTGCAAGACATGGTCGAGCAAGATGGGATTTGCCCCTATGATTAGGAGAGATATACTCTGGGTCTCTCGGGTGATCCGACCTGGATAAGCATGCCATGCAATGAGTACTATGAGATAATCGGAAGTGTTGGTCAAATTCATCGGAACGAGAAAGAGGTCGTGCTACAGCAAGGATGACCATGTCGCCTTGAGCAAGACAACATATATCTTGTGGCAAAGGGAACAGAAGTGTGAAGTATAGGTTTGCCTAACCTGCTTCATCGGACACTTGGAGTCGGCATGCTTTGCTAGAGGCCGCTACCGACTAGCCGAGCCGGATGTTATCGGACTCGCGACCAAGTGAACGAGAACTTAAGGGGTCACACGCTTACGGGAAGGAACGCATGGGATTTAGGATCCATGCGAGGTACAAGAGTTGAGCCCGCGACAGATGCCTATATATAGTGGAGGTGCAACACACTTATTCAGTTGATCGCTTTGGCGCCATCATTAGGGCTTTGCATGTGTTGCAACTAGCCACCTTCGGATGGTGCACCTACGCACGTCAAGTATGTTTAGTGGTGGGATCATAAAATTGGGGTGCTACTAGGTGTCCTTGAACTGGAGGGTTTGTGTCGGACACGGACATGCACTACATCAGATTAACTTGACAAGGCTATCAAAACGGATTTGGGCCTTGTGGCAAACAAGGTTGGGAGCCAGGGTATGACATACCTACCCTACAGACAGGAGTCTTATAGAGATATGATTGGCAAGGAGTTGCTTACCGGATAGGCAAATTGGTCGGCGGTGATGTTAAAGCTCACTAGTCGCTTGCGCTAGTCGAATCCTGAATCACTGAGAGTTTGCGGAGGGATGCCAACTTCAGTGGGAGTTGTTCTGTTTAAGGATTGAATTACTCTACATAAACACATTGCTTAGTGATTGCATATTTTCTGTTGTAGATCCATGGCACCACCTGCTCAACCCAACTTTGCATTGAAATCAATTCTGGAAAAAGGATAAACTGAATGGAACAAACTTTACCACCTAGTATAAAAATTTGACAATTGTTCTCAAGCACGATAAAAAGGTACATGTTCTAGAGGATTCAATTCAAGAGGCACCTATCAAAAATGCTAATGCCACAACCAAAAATACCTACCAGAAACTCGTTGATGAATCAAACGAGGTCAGCCGCCTCATGCTGGCTTGTATGGAACGCGATTGTAACAACATTTTGAACACGTTGAGGCTTTTGATATGATCGAGAGTCTCAAGAGCATGTTTCATGTGCAAGCTAGGATCATAAGGTTCAATGTCTGGCTACCCTTGACGGATTGTAAGTTGAAAAAGGGTGATCGACAGAGCCCTAGTGCGATCAAGATGATCGGTTACGTGCAAGCTTTGGATCGGTTTCCCACTTGGGGGCAAGCTATCCACGAATGCAATTCTGGGTTCTCTTCCACCTAGCTATGGGACGTTCATCTTGAACTATCATATTCACGACATGGATAAGAAGCTCACTGGATTGCATGGGATGATCAAGGTGGGAGATCAAGATATTAAGAAAGGCACGCATCAAGTGTTGATGGTGTAGAACTCGACTAATTTCAAGAAGAGTTGGTCCAATAAAAAGGGCAAGGCAAAGGGCACGGAGAAGGTTGTCTCCGCCACTAAATCGAAGTCCGGACCAAACTCAAAGACCATTTGCTTTCATTGCAAGGAAGCCGGTCACTCGAAGAGGAACTGCAGCAAGTTGCTTGCTGAGCATGGCAAGAAGGCCGAAAATGCTTCTTTAGGCAAAGGTACACTTGTTGCATATGTTATAGACATTTACCTTGCTGACATACCTAGTAGCTCTTGGGTATTTGATACCGGATCCGTTGTTCATATTTGCAACTCGATGCAGGGGCTGATAAGAACTAGGCATGTGGCACAAGGGGAGATTGACATTAGGGTCGACAACAAAGCAAGAGTTGCTGCATTGGAGGTCGGCACTGTTATAGTATATGTGGATTGCACTAGCCCTTTTCATCAGTTTGGACTTTTGGTTGTGTTGGCTAGTGCATGAAGCTTAACATGGTATCGGAGATAGGTCTTGAGTTCAAGTCCTCGCTTTCGCAGTTTACTAAAAATTGCTGGTAGGCCCCCTTTGTGTCCACGTAGAGGCCTCTTGAGTCATACGTGAGTTTCGTGTGCCGTCACTCTCTTCCGGTTGCACGTGTTGGCTTGTCTTCCTCGTCACATGTGAGAGAGGGTGTTACAGTATATGTGGATTGCACTAGCCCTTTCCATCAGTTCAGACATTTGGTTGTGTTGGATAGTGCATGAAGCTTAATAGGCACGATGCAGCTCCAGCTTCTTTCTGGATTTATTCTGGAATCGATTAAATTGTTATTACATTCCCGCACTTAGTCAAAACATTATTTCTACGTCATGCTTGATGAGTCAGGGTTATGATTTCAATTTAAAGGACAATGGCTGTTCATTTTATTTGAATGGAATGTTCCACGGCTATGCACTCATTGTAGATGGGCTATTTATTTTGAATCTGGAAACAGAACCGGTCTATAACGTGAATGTCAAGAAGCATAAGCCTAATGAAATAAATCCGGCATACTTCTAGCATTGCAGGCTTGGACACATTAGTCTAAAACACATGAAAAAGCTCCATGATGATGGACTCCTAACTTCGTTTGACTTCGGGTCATTCGAGACATGCGAATCATGCTTGCTAGGCAAGATGACTAAGTCTCCTTTTCCAAAGAGTTGTGAAAGGGCGTCCGAGCTGTTGGGGCTTATACACAGTGATGTGTGTGGTCCAATGAGCACAACATCCATAGGTGGCTATCAGTACTTCATGACTTTTACCGACGACTTGAGTAGATATGGATATATCTATTTGATGAGGCACAAGTCAGAAACTTTTGAAAAATTCAAAGAGTTTCAGAACAAGGTTGAAAATCAGCTCGGCAAGACGATAAAACTTCTACGATCAGATCGTGGAGATGAGTACATGAGCCAGGAGTTTGATGATCATATGAAAAGCCAAGGTATAGTACCTCAGCTCACACCTCTGGGTACGCCGCAGAGAAATGATGTGTCAGAACGGAGAAACCGAACCTTGTTGGACATGGTCCGATCAATGATGAGCAAATCAGATTTACCCTTGTCATTTTGGGGATACACTCTAGAAACTGCAACTTTCACACTTAATAGGGTACCATCAAAGTCTGTAGATAAGATACCACATGAGATGTGGACTGGGTAGAGTCCTAGTTTGTCTTTTCTAAAGATTTGGGGTTGTGAAGCATTTGTCAAGCGACTCATGTTCGACAAGCTTACACCCAAGTCGGATAAATGCATATTCGTGGGATTATTGAGGGAAACCTTGGGATACAACTTCTACAACCGAGAAGAGAACAAAGTGTTTGTTGCTCGGAACAGGGTTTTCCTAGAGAAAGATTTTCTCAGTCGGGAAGCCAGTGGGAGAATGGTGCGACTCGAAGAAATTCGAGAGCCACTCGAGGACGACTCGACTGGTGATGAGATCATACCAGAGTCGGTCAAGGAACCCGTAATGGAGTCAACAGGGGAGCCACAGAGCTCGGAAAAATTGCGCAAAGTGCGCGATGTGTTGTTGCTAAAAAGCGACGAGTCGACCACGTATGCAGAAGCGATGGTGAACCCAGATTCCGAGGCATGGCTGGAGGCCATGAGATCCGAGTTAAAGTCCATGGATGACAACCAAGTCTGGGACTTGGTTGATCCGCCGCCTGGCGTAGTTGCCATTGGTTGCAAATGGGTCTTTAAGAACAAAACCGATGTGGATGGAAATGTTCAGATCCACAAAGCTCTACTTGTCGCTACATGTTATGGACATGTTCAAGGAATTGACTACGACGAGACCTACTCGCTAGTAGCGATGCTAAAGTCGGTAAGGATCATACTAGCTATAGTTGCATATTTCGATTATGAGATATGGCATATGGATGTCAAAATGGTTTTACTTCATGGAAATTTAAAATAGGATGTATACATGATACATCACGAAGGTTTTGTCGATCCAACTAACACTGGTAAAATATGCAAGCTCAAGAGATCCATTTATGGATTGAAGCAAGCAGCTCGGAGTTGGAACATTCGTTTTGATGAAGTCATCATTGACCTTGGTTTCATCAAGAACGAAGAGGACTATTGTTTATACAAGAACTCTGGTGGGATCTCGGTAGTATTTTTGATCCTGTATGTGGATGACATACTGCTAATCGGAAATGATGTTTCGATGTTGAACTCAGTCAAGGAATCATTGAATGGCAAGTTTTTGATGAAAGACCTTGAAGAGACAGTGTACATTTTAGGCATCAAGATCTATAGATATAGATCGAGGAGGCTGCTCGGTTTAAGCCAGAGCACGTACATAAACAAAGTGTTGAAGAGGTTCAACATGAGTGAGGCCAAGAAAGGGTTTTTGCCCACACATGGTATAAGGCTAAGCAAGACTCAGAGTCCTACGACTCATGATGAGTGAAACCGGATGAGTAGGATTCCGTATGCTTCTGCAATAGGATCCATCATGTATGCCATGCTATGTACTCGGCCTGATACCGGGCTAACCCAGGTGAGAGTCACTAGGCAACGATGAAAACTATCCTGAAATACCTGCAAAGGACTAAAAGAGATGTTCCTAGTTTATGGAGGTGAGGAGGAGCTCTGCGTAAAGGGTTACGCGGATGCTAGTTTCCAAACCGACATGGATGATTGTCAATCGCAAACTGGATTCGTGTATGTCATGAATGGAGGAGCAGTGAGATGGACGAGTTCCAAGCAAGATATTGTGACCGACTCAACAACAGAGGTTGAATACATTGCGGCTTGTGAAGCCGCAAGCGAAGGTGTTTGGATTCAGAAGTTCCTGGAGGATCTTGGTGTGTTCTCGGTCTGGGCAAAACTGTTGGACCTGTATTGCGACAATTCAAGTGCCATTGCACATGCCAAGGAGCCGAGACAACACCACAAGACCAGGCACATATATCAAAAGTATCACCTGATACAAAAGCTCGTAAAGAATGGTGATACTAATTTATGCAAGATTCATACGGATGAAAATGTTGCAGATCCGTTGACTAAGATGCTTCCACAACCCAAGCATGAGGGGCACATTAGAACTATGGGCATTCGATGTCTATTTGATTGACTCTAGTGCAAGTGGGAGACTGTTGGAGATATGCCCTAGAGGCAATCATGTATGATGATATTTCCTATGTGTTTATGAATAAAGATAGTCCTTGGACATTATCGGTGATGTGTATTAACAAGTATGTGACTTGTTTGTGAGACTATGCATTGTATGATGATTTTCCTAAATGGTCCCTAGTCAAAAGGGCTATGTGGACGCGCATCCAGTTGGACTAGCGTATGACATGGTGGATGGTATGTCTCACTGACCATGTAGCATTGGATGCTAGCTAGATAATATGGACTCAGAAAGATCTAGTCGGATTCGACGTAGTTGGACCCGAGTTGAGATAAGGTCTGAGTTGGACAGACCCAACTATGAAACGCAACAATAGGCCATCTGTGAGTCTCTAGTACAACATACGTTCTATGTGCTAAGACTTGAGCTAGCGCATGTACTCTGGATGGTGAAATACCTACTTTGGGCCGACCAAACACTACTCCATGTTTGGGTAGTTACGAAGGTAGGTTTTGGGCTTGTCCAGACCCTTGCCGCGAGACATGGTCGAGCAAGATGGGATTTGCCCATCTGATTAGGAGAGATATACTCTCGGCCCCTTGGGTGATCTGACGTGGATAAGCATGTCCATGCGATGATGATTATGAGATAATCCAAAGTGTTGGTCGGATTCACCGGAACGAGAAAGAGGTTGTGCTACAACAAGGATGACCATGTCGCCTTGAGAACGACAACATATATCGTGTGGCAAAGGGAACATAAGTGTGAAGTACAAGTTCGCCTAACCAGCTTCAACGGACACTTGGAGTCAGCACGCTTTGCTAGAGGCCGCTCTCGACTAGCCGAGCCGGATGTTATCGGACTCGCGACCAAGTGAACGAGAACCTAAGAGGTCGTGTGCTTAAGGGAAGGAACACATGGGCTTTAGGATCCGTGTGAGGGCCAAGAGTTTAGCCCGCAACGGATGTCCATATATAATGGAGGTGTGGCACACTTATTCAGTTGATCGCTTCGGCGCCATGATTAGGGCTTTGCATGTGTTCCAACTAGCCACCTCCACCCGCCGCCGACTGCATGATCGAACCTAGCAGCCCGCTGCACGGTGTTTGTTGGGTTATGCGACAGAAAAAAAAATCCGGTATAGCGAGCACGCCCAGGACCACTATGGAGACTGCATACAAGGTTTGATCTGATCCGTACCGACTCGAAGCGCAGCGGAAGTAGAGTCGATGACGAACGGCGGTGCAGATCCCCGCAGCTAGGATTTTACAACCTCCCAACCGCGAGGATGTATACCCTCATCTGCCCTGCGGACAGCCCTCCGGGAGGCGGTCGCATAGCCCCCCGGACGGTGTCGCGGACAGCCCTTCGGGAGGACCTCCGAAACTCGGACTGTCACTCGGACAGCCCTTCGGGAGGACCTCCAAAACTTGGACGGTCACACAGACAGCCCTTCGGGAGGCACTCTCGAACTAAGACCGAAACTACGATCTCTCTACAGAGTTGCACACATACGGTGTCATCTATCCGGCAGGGCTTCGCCGTCCAGAACTAGTTCCTGCCGGAACCCAGACAGCCTTTCGGCTCTACGAAACTATTTCGCTGGGAGGGAGAGAGAGAGCTTGCAAAGCAAAGCATGTGTATGAGAGCACAAGGATGAGGATTTTGGGCTGCCTCCTCACCCCTATTTATAGGTTGAGAGACTATGGTAAAAATACCAAAATGCCCTCAGATATTTTCACTATTCATAATAGTGATTCCACTATTCATAAACAGTGTTCCCCACTATTCACAATAGTGTTTTCCACTATTTCGTAATAGGGTTTTCACTAGTCATGAGATATTTTATCCCAATAGTGTTTCCCACTATTCATAATAGTGTTTCCACTATTCACGAATAGTGTTTCCACTATTCACAAATAGTGTTTCCAATAAAGTAATCCAAAAAGCACTTTCACTATTCATGACGATATTTTTCAGCGTCCGTTCGAACTAAAAATATTTATGTGGGCTTAGAGCATTTCCAGTACCCACTAAAATAATTTTCAATACGATCCGGAACAATTCCGGAATAGTGATTTTCATCTGTGAAAAGCATCTGAAGCGGTTCCGGCAGCTCCGGAACATTTCCGGTTATTCTTCCGGAAAATTCCCAGAAGTTTCCAGAATGATTCTGGCACCCTCCAAGAATTATCAGGCATGTGCCAAAACCAATTTGACTTTATGGTATCCTCTGAAACAACTTTTCAGTTTCACCGAAACTGTTCCGGTGACCTGTCTGCGGAACATTTCCGCTGTCCGAAACTTTTCGGTGATTTTCTCTCAGACTCCCTGTCTAGTATTCAACAGATAGATGACCCTTAAGCGTGTGACCCTATAGGTTCAGTGAAGCATAGACATGACCTGGAACCCCTTCCGATCAATGATCAACATCGGAGCCGTGGACACCCATATCGATCCCTATACCCACACGAATAAATATTCGAGTGAACCTCCAGTTGCCGTGTGCTATTCCTGTTGCTTCGCGATATGTTACAAATACCCGAGGTGAGACATGTTGGCATCCCCATGGATCAACAACTTGTCCACTATGCCAGTTACCTCGTTATCGGTATTGTTCTCTTTTCTCGTTCCCGTGTTCCGGCATCCCCGTGATCAAATCGCAAAGTGTCTGGCCAGACGATGATGGATACCGTAACACCGAGAGGGCCCAGAGATATCTCCCCATTGTCGGAGGAGCAAATCCCAATCTTGAGCTATCAAGTTACTTCACTTACTTTTCCATGAACCCGTAAGCCGCCGTAATAGCCACCCATTTACGGATGACGTTTAACAAACCCCAAAGTTCATGAAGCAAGCATGAAGAAACTCGATACTCTCATGGTCTAAGGAATTATGCAAACATTAACTTCTCTGTGTTATTAACCATTAACTTATGACGAATGTATCTCATAGCATAACATTAATTTGGGTCGATTCAACACAAATGTTCTTCTAACATTGTGCCCTCAAAATTGCTGGCATAGCCATGCCCATGATCAGGAAAACAGGATCATCATGCAATACTTGAGCCAGTCTTAGAGGCCAGACTAGGAATACATTTTACCATTTATTATCCCACACGTGCACATGAGTTTCCCTCCAAGCCTCGTTTTATTTGTAGACTCGAGAATCATTGCAGTTATAGCATGGAACATAAACATAATTATGAAGAGGGAGATAATCAATAACATTTATTATTGCCTCTAGGGCATATCTCCTACAGACTCCCACTTGCACTAGAGTCAATAATCTAGTAAATGCTAATGTACTTTACACCTATGGCATACTGGTGTAAAATATGCTTCGCTTGTGGTATAGCCTGATGTCCAACGGATCTGACAACTTCAACTCTGTGTGTAACTATGCATATCCTCGCGTTTTCACGCTATCACAAAATTCGTATTTTGTGTGAACTTGGCTTTTCATATGTGTGAATCATTGGTCGAAACCCGATTCCTCAGACTGAGCTATGGAGCAACTATCTGCAATAGTGTCTCATAGACCAAAACCATCTTGGAACCATACTAAGTTCATGAATGAACTATATGATTCAACATACTTAGCCTTTGTTATAGAATTTGCCATAGTATCTTGTTTGGAACAATTTCCAACTACCGTGCCACCATATTGTGTATTACACAAAACCCTTAACTTAAATCGAAAATCGCATGGAGCATTGATTGAGACTGTATCGATGTAATTTCTTACAACGAGCACTTCATAATCTCTGCTTGCGAGAAACATGTCATCAGCACTACTCTAGTACTTAATGACATCTTTCACTATTGTCCCATGATCAGTGCGTTGATCACTTTTGTATCTATACTCGCAACAACTTGGGAGTATCGGACATATCTGGTTGCTTTACATACCATGGAATACATGATTAATCCAAACACAAGAGTGTGTGGAATCTCCATCATGTATTTCACTCATCAGTGTTTTGGGACACTGAGTCTTGCAAAAACTCTTTCCATGTGACTTCGGCAAGAATCACTCCTTGGCCTTTTAAATGCTAAAAGGTTTTAGCACCTTGTCAATATGTATTCATTGCTTAGCCCCATTAGGTAAATCTATCTCCATAGATCATCATGCCTAATATTGAGGCTATTTAGCCTAAGCACTTCATGGAAAAAACTATTTTCAAATGAAGTCCTAATTCGTGTCAAGAAATTTATTTCCAATTAACAATGTGTCAATTACACAAGGTTTTTAGAAATAGTATTATGCTCTCACTTACTTTCTTGAATCACAAGCATCTTCGATACCCATTTGATGAAGCCAAACCCCTTTGACCATTCCATCAAAAACGAAGATTCCAACTCCACTTTGCTCTCTTCTGTCCATCGCTGGAACTCTGAAGTTTGCATACTTACTAGCATCCTCTGGATCGACAAATTACTTTGGACTGTATCACATACAAGTCCTAGGTTTCATTTACATCAGATGGAAATCCTTCTGTCATCCATGTTTCATATCTCATGATTGATATATGTATTAATTGCTAGTTCAACCCGAACCGACCTTAAGCATCGCTACGATGAAACAACCTCATCGTAGCCAACTCCTTGAACTTGTTATTTCAACAAGTCGAGCTTTATGGATAAAACATTTTTATCCGTATCAGTTTTTAGTTCCATAAATATTCGTTAGACTCTAAGTCCTCTGAAAGGTGTATCAAGGTTTTAATCTTGAATCACATATATGGAAACTATCTCAGATTGTATTGGCATTTAGCCAATCTCGGAGTCAGGGCCCATCAATGCTTCCTTGTGTATTGTAGGTATACTGTTATCCAACAACAATATCTCCTTTGCGCACCTGATAGGTTTGCACGAGCTTTGCCTACGTGGTTCAGCTGCACATTCGACCGAAGTCCATACATTTTATTGTAGAGACTTACGTATTAGTCGTAGTAGGAAACAACGGAATCACTTCCAGGGTTTCTTTCCTTTGAACCGATGACGAAGATACTGGTTATCTCATCGAGTTGCACTGTCCTCCCACTCACCTTTTGTAAGAACTATTCTCTTTAAAAACATACCGTTTTGTGGCAAAACCCTTTGCCTCGGTATAGTGGTGGGGGAATACCCAATGACTTGGGATAACCATACAAAATAGTACTTGTCTGATTTGGAATAGGTTTGTAACCTTTTACACAAGCCCCATATTCCAAATGTTAAGAAAAGATATAACATGGTTGGGCGTACCATACCATGGCGTCATTTCAACAGACCTAATGGATCTCTTTTCAGTGTAAAAGCCGCAGTCTCTAAAGCATCACTCTATAAAAGGGATAATGGCAAATCTATTTATGTCATCTTTGATCTTACCATGTTATAAATGGTTCGATTACATCTTCACGGACTTTCCACTTTGGAGTAGTGTTCCGGGAGGTGCAAGTTATGAAACTCTTTTCACAACTCATCAGACATTCGCTAAACTTGTAACTCAAATATTCCTTTCCGCAATCAAATTGCAGAAACATAATTTTCTTGGTACAATAACTTCTACTTCAATTTTTAAAACCTTTCGAATGATTTCAAAAGATCCAGACTTACGTCTCATCAAGTAAATATCCATATATCTACTTGAGTCATTTTTGAAGGTAGACAAATCCACTGTTTGCAACAACATTTATCGGACTACATACATCAAATGTATGATCACTGATAAGTTCTTTGCTCGTTCCTTATTGCCTGTGAATGGTATTTCAGTCACTTCACTGTTTGGAGGAAAGTTGCAAGTGTCATATGATTCAAAATCAAACGACTTCAAAATCCATCATAATGGAATTTTCCATGCAGGTTTCTCCAATGTGACCAAATGCAGTGCCACACATATGTGGTATTCTTTTAGTCTTGCGACATTTAGCGTTAGTGTTATGGATATATCATATTTCCATCAGTATTCATAACATACATCCCATTAGGATGGAAGCATGGCCCTTCATGTTATTCATAATACTGAACAACAATTGTTGTTTTTATGAACAAATCTTTTGCAACAAACATTGTGCAATGGGCTAGAGTGTATGCAACTCTAAAATGAACTATGAAAATAAACCCAGAGGTAATGTATTATTATCAATATTCATAACATACGTCTCTTTCATAATGAAAATATGGCCCTTATGTTATTCATAACACCGAACATGAAAAGTTCTCTTATGAACAACCTTCTTGCAAGATACCTTATGCAAAGGGCTAGAGTGTGAAACTCTAAAATGAATTATGAAACTTAATACATAGGGAATACACCGATGGAAGGCATAGTAACATTTACTATGTTCCCTGCGTGTATCTAAGCCTCATATTTCTGGCTAGTCTTTCAGGCCATAGTAGTTCTTACATCGAGTTGCAACAGAATGCAATCGAGCGGGTATCTTTGTGACCAACTCACAGTACCCAAGAATTAATGATTAACATGTTTAACCATAATTCCCAAGAACTATATCTTTGACCAGCCTTCTATACATCAAAAACTTGTATGACATTCATACATGAGCTGGATATTCCATTCTTCTTTCCTTTTGCCATTATACTTCTAATAGTTTAATTTTTAGTATTTCTCCTACTCTCAGAAGAAGCACCCAACTTAAGAGTGGCATTAGCCCCAGACTTCCTAGGCGTGAAAGTCTCACTGACACCCTTCGGACACTTCCTTTCTCTTTAAGTTGTTGTTTTATTCACCTTTCATCATATGACAGGCGTTCTCCTGGATCCCTCTCTTATCAGTCTAATGCATAGTAAACTCCTTTACTAATAGTTTGCAAACAAACATTGCTTTGGATATCTTATATCTTTTTAGACTTTGTCTGTCTCTGAAAATGATTTTCAGATTCCATGAATATCACATAACTATCCAAACTTTCGAAGTTCGGGTCTCATGGAAGCAAACATATTTCACTTGACCGAAATGGAATTTTAGCTTTTGGATCGAAGGACGGGAGTCATATCATCCATAGCATTAGCGGGAGAATACCGAAAGCATGCGATAGGACAAGTCTTTCTCGGCACTCTTGAGGACAATCCTCACATTACGTTACCAACCGTAAAGTTTTAACCAGATATTTAACAGCTTATTCAATTTTAATAGGGAAGGTGGAAACGCGAGCCATTATCCTACAACTATTATGCAAATCACACTTAGACATTGTTCAAAATTAATTGCACTGAGAATTAAAACAAGTTAATTCTACAGTGAGCTCCCACTCAAATCAATATCTCTCATAATTGATTGTGAGTGATTCAAGATCCAAATTACAATTCAACGCCAAGGATGTATCCATCTCAAGTGACGAGAATTGCAATCGGTAGGCCAACTTGCCAATCACATCTCTATGTGACTCTTGTTCATCTTTCGATGCATGTGTTCCGAGCTCATGACTTTCGTGCCTGAACGTCAAGACAACCAAGTGATCTCGCTGCGAGGTCTCAACTCACCCGCCTCACACTTCTCTAATCGTTCGTACCCATGTAACCATGTGATACCCCGAAGAGATAGGTGCCGTGACGGTGCTACACTTGGGAGAACACTAACTACTTGATATTTTGTGAGAGATCACCCTAATAAAAAGCGACTACCGCGCAATTAAGAAGGGTGCATCAAGAGGGATAAACATCTCAGGCAATTCATAATAGCGTGATATGGTATAGCCCTTTCTGACGGAGAAGTCTTTCATTCCTTCGTCTTCGGCATTCGCGTCGGTGTTCACCTTTGCGAAGATTGCCACCACCTTGTTGATGCACCAAATAATATTGCTATCTCTATAGCTTAATAAAATAAGTGCATTACATAAGGTTGACACGCAGGTCATTAAAGTGCAATCATATGGCTCCAGCCATCATGCCGAATCATGACACGCAGGTCATGTTAATCAATTTACATCATATAGTCATCTCATACATAATCAAATTATTATGAACACTGCTATACCACATCACATGCACATGCAAACCATCCTGCAAAACCAAGTTAGACGCCTCAAATCGGTCCATGCAAAAACTTGTTTTACGTGGCTTCTAAGGTTTCGAAACAAACCGAATCTACCAACGTCCATCATCAAGTATGATAATTCAAGTTGCTAGATTAACTTTCCAGGGTGTATGAAACACGAGATAATAAAATCTCGAGCCCCATACTAAACTTCTTCATACGCGTGACCCCCGTGCAGATCACATCTGCATTGCCCTTTCGTCTGCGAAACATCCATATTTCTTTTGACTATGGTGGAACCCAAAGAACTGTTAGCACTTCGTTGATCTGTCAATCAGCATACTCAGGAGCAGCATGAAAGGATCGCGGATTGTCAGAACTTTGTAAGATTCCACCATTCCGTCAAGATATGGACTACGCAAATTCACGGGAAGCAATAGGAACATCGGGTAACAGATTTCATCTGCTACCCGCACAAATAATTTTCAGCAATAGATCTCATCTACTACAAAATTATACTATGCAATACCCATACATCTCATGTATTCTAGATCATAACATGCATCTACTCATAGCCTGGCTCTTGATGCCACTGTTGGGTTATGCAACAGAAAAAAAAATTCGGTATAGCGAGCACGCCCAGGACCACTATGGAGACTGCATACAAGGTTTGATCTGATCCGTACCGACTCGAAGCGCAGCGGAAGTAGAGTCGATGACGAACGGCGGTGTAGATCCCCGCAGCTAGGATTTTACAACCTCCCAACCGCGAGGATGTATACCCTCATCTGCCCTGCGGACAGCCCTCCGGGAGGCGGTCGCATAGCCCCCCGGACGGTGTCGCGGATAGCCCTTCGGGAGGACCTCCGAAACTCGGACTGTCACTCGGACAGCCCTTCGGGAGGACCTCCAAAACTTGGACGGTCACACAGACAGCCCTTCGGGAGGCACTCTCGAACTAAGACCGAAACTACGATCTCTCTACAGAGTTGCACACATACGGTGTCATCTATCCGGCAGGGCTTCGCCGTCCAGAACTAGTTCCTGCCGGAACCCAGACAGCCTTTCGGCTCTACGAAACTATTTCGCTGGGAGGGAGAGAGAGAGCTTGCAAAGCAAAGCATGTGTATGAGAGCACAAGGATGAGGATTTTGGGCTGCCTCCTCACCCCTATTTATAGGATGAGAGACTATGGTAAAAATACCAAAATGCCCTCAGATATTTTCACTATTCATAATAGTGATTCCACTATTCATAAATAGTGTTCCCCACTATTCACAATAGTGTTTTCCACTATTTCGTAATAGTGTTTTCACTAGTCATGAGATATTTTCTCCCAATAGTGTTTCCCACTATTCATAATAGTGTTTCCACTATTCACGAATAGTGTTTCCACTATTCACAAATAGTGTTTCCAATAAAGTAATCCAAAAAGCACTTTCACTATTCATGACGATATTTTTCAGCGTCCGTTCGAACTAAAAATATTTATGTGGGCTTAGAACATTTCCAGTACCCACTAAAATAATTTTCAATACGATCCGGAACAATTCCGGAATAGTGATTTTCATCTGTGAAAAGCATCTGAAGCGGTTCCGGCAGCTCCGGAACATTTCCGGTTATTCTTCCGGAAAATTCCCAGAAGTTTCCAGAATGATTCTGGCACCCTCCAAGAATTATCAGGCATGTGCCAAAACCAATTTGACTTTATGGTATCCTCTGAAACAACTTTTCAGTTTCACCGAAACTGTTCCGGTGACCTGTCTGCGGAACATTTCCGCTGTCCGAAACTTTTCCGGTGTCCGAAACTTTTCGGTGATTTTCTCTCAGACTCCCTGTCTAGTATTCAACAGATAGATGACCCTTAAGCGTGTGACCCTATAGGTTCAGTGAAGCATAGACATGACCTGGAACCCCTTCCGATCAATGATCAACATCGGAGCCGTGGACACCCATATCGATCCCTATACCCACACGAATAAATATTCGAGTGAACCTCCAGTTGCCATGTGCTATTCCTGTTGCTTCGTGATATGTTACAAATACCCGAGGTGAGACATGTTGGCATCCCCATGGATCAACAACTTGTCCACTATGCCAGTTACCTCGTTATCGGTATTGTTCTCTTTTCTCGTTCCCGTGTTCCGGCATCCCCGTGATCAAATCGCAAAGTGTCTGGCCAGACGATGATGGATACCGTAACACCGAGAGGGCCCAGAGATATCTCCCCATCGTCGGAGGAGCAAATCCCAATCTTGAGCTATCAAGTTACTTCACTTACTTTTCCATGAACCCGTAAGCCGCCGTAATAGCCACCCATTTACGGATGACGTTTAACAAACCCCAAAGTTCATGAAGCAAGCATGAAGAAACTCGATACTCTCATGGTCTAAGGAATTATGCAAACATTAACTTCTCTGTGTTATTAACCATTAACTTATGACGAATGTATCTCATAGCATAACATTAATTTGGGTCGATTCAACACAAATGTTCTTCTAACATTGTGCCCTCAAAATTGCCGGCATAGCCATGCCCATGATCAGGAAAACAGGATCATCATGCAATACTTGAGCCAGTCTTAGAGGCCAGACTAGGAATACATTTTACCATTTATTATCCCACACGTGCACATGAGTTTCCCTCCAAGCCTCGTTTTATTTGTAGACTCGAGAATCATTGCAGTTATAGCATGGAACATAAACATAATTATGAAGAGGAAGATAATCAATAACATTTATTATTGCCTCTAGGGCATATCTCCTACAGTGTTCCCTCCTGCACGCGCGGATACCATTAGAGGCGATGCACTTGCGCCGCTCCGGCGAGCCTGTACGTGGAATCCGGTGACCGACTGTTCGAGGGAGATCGGACGAGAAGGAGACAGACCACACGTACGCGCTATCTCAACTCTACTTCTGCTGCACAACACTGCACGTCTAGTGGTAACGATCTGTGATCCATCTCCGTAGCATGATCTTGGATGTTCTGCGCATAGGAAATTTTTAATTTGCATGCGATGCAACTACGGCAGAACCCAACATGTCCTTTGCCATAACTTGTGGAATATTAACTGTTCAGGTCTCATCAAGGGTGAAATTTCCTTTATTTGGTGTATCGAAAAGACATTTGAAGCATTTCACGATATAACTTCCGAGCTCTGCCTGACCTTCGATCCGCTCCTTCTCGTGTTGGAGACTAAAAATACATTTTTTTCCTATGTCGCCAATTGGCAAAAAATTGAAAGTATCATGTAGATCTTTGGTAATATTTTATTTCTGTATCTCACAAAAGATGTGCAATCTTCTCATTTGATTGATTCTTTAATTCATTGTCTCTGTGATTTTTCGAGGTCGTCAATAATGATGGAGAGGCATTGATTTTATTTTTTTGCGCATCCCATTGGTGTGTTTTTCCCATCCAGATAGGTATTGCCTCGTGGACCTTATTTTAAAGTTTCATCTCTGAATAGGTGTACAACCAACGGCAGGCCTATCCCATACATTCTTGATTATGTCTGCAAAACCATCCCGGTGCAACGATACCAATTCAAACTTGAAAGAGCGGCAAGCGGGTGGGCTGGTAGAGTTAAAATGAAGAATGATAGGTACATGATCTGATAGTGCCTCGATGCGCTCTAGGGCCCACACGGTGACAAAAGGAAATTTGATCTTCCACTCGGTATCCATGAGTACCCTATCAAACATCTCATATATCGGCATATAAAGATTATTGGCCCAAGTGAATTGGCGCCTGACATACTAGCTTCCTGAAGATTCAATCTGTCAATCACAATGTTAAATTGGAAAGGTCGTACCTATGTATACAAAGGGCAACTCTAGCAGACCCCTTATATCGCAGACTCTTATCGCTCATTTATAGTTCGTGCAAAACACGTGGTATTTGCTGAATTTGACTCATATGTCACATATTTCAATCATCCAAATTATAACATAACAATCATCCATATTACAATAATTATTCAAGTCACCGAATTAAAGTAATAATTCAATACAAGAATTTTTCAGAATACAACAATGACAAATCACACAAGAATTAAATGAAATGAAATGAATGAAAAAAATTGTCCAGAATACAACAATGGTGGAAAGGTGGCCGATGGTCAATCCTCGCCGTCTCTTTTGGTTCTGGTCCTCATGCTCCTTCACGGCGAGTGCCATCACCATCATCCGCTGCCGATGTCTCTCGAGCAGCGACTTTACGTCCGAGTCGTCAGACGAGGACGAATCCTCAAGCAAAAACTCCTCGCAAGGGCTCAAATCCATCTACGAATGGCACCCGATCTCGCATGAATGGATTTTCTTCTTCAAATCGACCGCTACATCGAACTAGAAGAGAGTACAAATTGACTCACCAGCGGCGGGTCGGGGGCGGCGGTGACCTGGCGAATCCGAGGCGGGGGTGGGGTTGGAGCGGCGGCGACTCGGCGAATCCAAGGCGACGACGGCTCTGTGGCGGTCGATCGGGGGCGATGGCCACCCGAGGGCTGCATGGCTCGATGGATCCAGAGGGGCGGTGAAGCGGCATGATGGAGAGGGGTCTGGAGCGGTTGGGCGGTGTGATTCCGTCGGCGGGTATGGCCAAAATCGAAGGCGGTGGCCGTGCAGCGGCGGTACCGGGTGGCTACGGGGAGGGGAACAAGCGCGGGCTGAAATGTCCCTCCTGCCAACCGTTTTCGCAAGATACATGGCACAGACGGGGGAGGGGGGACTGTGTATTCACGGGTCGAAGGGGCAAGTTTACCGCGCCCCTTAAAATTTTTTAAGGATCGGACGCGTTTACAGGGTCTGTTCGGGTCAACTTTTCAGCGCGAAACCGTAAACTGGCGGTTATTTTACGGGTCAGCGGGATATAAAGGGTCTGTTAGAGTTGCTCTAAAGCCCCTTCCAATAATCCCTCGATGCAAGTTATCCTTAGCCAGGTTCACCAATTCAAAGAAATCAATTTTATGTTTATCTAGGACATTTCCATAGACTGCGATCAGGCCCCATGTAGAATTATCAGGTATGTTTCGAAGGCTGAATTTAATGTAAAATTCATCAATGGAAAAGGCTAACAAGTCCATGGTTATGGTCTGTATTCCAAGTAAGATTTGTACATACTTTTTACATGCTGGTAGAGTATGTCATATGTAGTCAAAACCACTTGAAAGGTGTGTAAATGAAAGTCACACTTACTAGCCTCGAAAATGTCCACAAAATCCAGGCCATGTTCTCTCACACAATCATCGACGCGTTATAATTTAGCCAAGTCTATAACACCTCAGCTGTTTCAAAATATGTCTCTCATGTGAAAATCATCACCTTCTTGGACATTTTTTCTTTGACAATGTAATTTTGATTTCACGGAGACATTGTAAAGCCACAAACCATGGACTCAGGTCTTGCGTTATCTAATCTAATCTCGGTAATCATGCCAACCAGAGAAGCGGACCATTATATACAGCATCCACCTCCTCCTCCTCGGTGTCAGGTTTAATCAAGGTACTCATACATTTTGAAGAAACTTTTAAACGATTTATCTCCATATGTTTGAGCATCCTACCTGGTGTAAAGTCCAAATTACGCGTAACCGATTATTAATAGCAGCACTAATCGTGTCCGTATGAATTTATCAGGAAGCAATCAAGAAGCGTACCCGCATGAACAACGTATTCACTTTGCGATTATGACGAAGTCGTCCAAAACCTCACGCCGATGACGATAATCCAACTACGAGGGCCATGCCGTTTTAGGATTGCTTTTAATCTAAGAATGGTGTTATTAGTAGTAGTTGGATTAGTGTTGCCAGACCGTGCAAACCACGTGTGGTTTCCGTACCGTACCTATCGAATCAAATCAACTGAGAGTCGCCAACCCGAATGAGGATTGCGTCCGTCAGCTGGGGAAGAGCAAATTAAGGCGAGACGTGGTAATTGAACAAGCAGAGGAAAACTTGGTGTACTAGAAGGGGTTTCCTGTTCACGCCGTGGCTGCTTTATGCAGCAAAAGAATTAAGGGCAATGTTTTTCTTGGGGGAGGGGGGGGGGGGTAGAAGGCTCGTTTCCATCGAACTTAGAAGCAATTTTCCCATCACAAGAGATTTGGTCCATGAAAACAATTCAGAAATAATATTTTTGTCATATAGTCGGAAAAGGTGACTCTTCATGTCGTCTGGATGATAATCGGATTGCATTAGTCGCCACGACATTCGTTAGATGACGCATTGAACGACCTATATCAACCATGCACCCAAGTTGTTCATAACATGGCTCGTGTTCGTCCTGGGCTTTGCAACACGGGTCGTGTTGCGTTTTGTCTAACAATTTTTTATTGTTGACGTAACAAAAAACATGTCCGTTGCAACATAGTCCATATTATAATCCTAGGCCTAGCTCTAGTGGTCCAGTCCAAATTATCACATGGACGTACCTCAAGCTTCCCGTCTTTTGCAACATGGTCCATGTTTGCAATTGCAACATGGCCCATGTTACAATCGCAGACCAAGCTTTCACAAGGACACGCGCGCAAGGTGTCGGACGGTGCAACAAAGATCAGTCGGTTGAACGCTAGCCTTTTCCATGTTAAATTCTGATCTTCGTACCAGTATATTGGTGACTCGTCCTTCGATTTCTGATCGGATGGCAAGGAAAGTCATGCCACTAGAGAATTCTGTTCCCACTTCCCAGGATATCGAAATGGGTGAACCCCCCTTCCCCTTTCAGTTCAGAATAGATAACGTTAGTTTCTTTAGGATTCAGTTTGTGTCCTTGTCATTCAAGCTGAATAAAAAAATGAATGAAGGTAAGGAGAAAATTTCAGAAACACTTCCCCTTTCTCGAGCGTCCATCTCTCCTCATGTCTCCGGGGCCTCCATTTGAGCAAAACTGCAACCTCAGATTAAACCCTAAACCACCTTAGCCAACAAGGGACATACTCACCCAAACAACGGTCAGGCAACAAGCACAGAGGATTCTGTAGATTCCATCCAGTTTTATTCTGAACTGAACAACGTACGTAAGCAACTTACAAGTGATTTGTTTTGACAGAAGAAAAAAAACAAGTGCTTATATGGTGATACATTATACACAGCTGGAGTAAGTGAACTTGCAGACCTTTTGCGTGTAACTTCCCAGATTATCGTCGAATTGGCCTGAACAAATTTGTCCTTGAGTACATGTTCAAATTACTACCGTGATGAACTTGATGCTGGAGGCCAGGGTTCAAGAGAAGGCAACTGCAGACCGGAGGCCTCGCCTGACATGCCTCTACTACTCGATATAACTTTGAACCACTGGCTCTCAGGGTTGCAGGTTGGATCTTCGGTTAGGCACTTGCATTGATCTGTTGTGATGACACCGTCAGGGCCGGTATCCAAGCACACTCTGGTCCCATTCTTAGTGAGTTCGGCTGAAACATGCATTCCTGAATCAGATATTAGCTGCCACTTCGAACAGGATTTGCTGCAGCCAGTCCCGAGCTTTGCAGTACCACCCACAGACTTGGCTTCAAGGCATTGCCCAGTGTGTTTCAGCACTAGCTCATACGCGGAGGTATAGTTCCAAGCGTTCGATTCATCACAAGGACCAAGCTTAAGTACATTCGCAGATTCCACCAACACGCAGAGCCCGGTTAGAGGATGAAATATTACCTTGTATGGTTTGTGACTGCTCGGTAGACCAGGACCTGCAGTATAAATGAATATCAATTATGATCTAACATTCTAACTTCTACAAAATCTGCAATTGTCAAAGTGTTGGCATTACACATTGCGTGGATTTTATTTTCTTAATTTCTTGCATGTTTTGACTACTACATATTATTGTCAATGTGCATCCTTAGAAGTTACAATTTTGAAACGTGTTTTAAGGTCAATAAATGCATACCGATAAGTTCAAATTCCGGGCAGCAATTCAACAACTGTAATTTCATTCCGTTGACCAAAGAAATAAAGGCTTATGTGTTGGTTCAGCAAAGAAACGGTTTGGTAAATATGTGCAACAGATAGCAGTATATTTTTGTGTCTGACAACGTCGCTCTGTAGTATACAGAGATAGGTAAAGTTCAAACCTTGAAATGGAGACTGCAGAGAATTGATCCTTTCAATGAAGCTGGGGTTTCTAGCTGTATACCAATCCCATGTTAGCAATCCATATGTTTCATCATAAGCTAGAATACCCTCCCTGATATAGTAACTCCCTTCCAGAGCCCAAACAGCCCAATCCAAATCCATTTCAGCTGCTACACTCAGGAAGCACGTAAGATAACGATTGTCAGCAATATGCGTGCCAGACATGTCAAACCCAATCTCAGAGAAAAACAACGGCCATCCTTGTTGAAGTAGGAACAGTCCTTTAGTCCTTATGGATTCAACAGCCTCTCCACAAGCATCGTTTTGGTTGGAATTTCCCCAATCGGTTCCATCTGAGAAACCATACCAATGCTGCTCGAAGACTAACTTTCCAGTAAATGACAGCTTAACTTGCTTTGGGGACAAGAAGGAGAGACTGTTGTCAAAATCCAGGCCCGACAAAATAACAAGGACATTAGGGTTTGCTGCATGCACAGCTTCAGCACCCTGTTGCATATACCTAAAAAATGTAATATAAATTTTCAATATCATCAGTTCCAGCCTTTTCAGTATCATGGCTTGTGAGTCATAAAAGGAAGACCTTTGCTCAGTAACATACCTGTACCACAAACTAACATTTTGATAGGGGCCACGAAGTTCATTACGCAAGCTCATGCCGACAACATTCTTTGTGTAGCTAAACATTGTTGCCATTGCACTGAGGCCATTCAACCATTCTTCAGGGTCAAAGTATTTGTCTCCAAAGAAGCCATTACCGTCAGTTCTGCTACAGCACCATCCTGGAGTGGTCATTTGGTTATCAAGTATGACCATAATACTGTTGCTGGCCAAAGCTGACACCACTTCCTATTAAATTTGACCCATATCAGAAGGTTGATCATAATCATAATTCATTTCCCCTTGATAGATAAAAACGAAAATATTGTTTTCACTTCGTGTTTAGCCTGGTATTAGGTGTGTCACAAGAAAAACATACAGGTTGGGTAACGAGATCATTTGTTCTATATTACCATGTCAGCTAACTAGATACCTCCTCGAGAAACCTTCACACACAACTAGCTGGTAAGGAAAAAGAACCAGCTCACCTAATCCATTTGTTTGAAGTGACATGTATCCCCATCATCCAAACAAATCCTACAAGCAAGATTTATGCTCGCTAGAGCAATGTGACTTGCAAGGCACCCTCATATTGGACCATCAATTTGGTGACTAGTAGGTATACCTCTGTTCAACCTAAACAGTGGCGAATAAAAGGGAAGGCAATTTTTTAAACAACGAGCGGTGTCATTTCCTGAAATAGAAAAAACGATCACATATTTCTATATTGGCATTCATCCCTCATCTTGCATCAGATGGTGTCCTTAATAAAGAGAAAAGAAGGTTACCCTGAGGTTCTTTGGCGAGCCTTGTGAGTTCTGACGAATTGTATGCCTTCAGAATTCCTCGAATATGCAATGTTTGGACTACTGAAGCAAGTTTTAGTTATTCAAAACAGTGTTAATTTCAGATGGTTTAGCTACAGACAAACAGATTCATGACATACACTTTTTTCAACAATATAATTTCTCTTATTTATCCCCCCGGAACAGTTATTTACTTTATGTCTATAATTGGCATATGGTGTTGTAATAGTATATCTTACTACCACCAAAGAGTTACTTCCTGTATGGAGTATGTAAGCATCCATTTCAGAATATTATTCTTTGACTATTGCTTCTTGCACTTTGAATAGCTATAAATGAATAAGGTTTGATTAATACTGACACCAAGTCCAAACTAGAACAACGCAGGGAATCCGAATAAACAAATGCAATCTTGGCTTCCCGGGGGATAAAACCTCGGTTATTTAAAGCGCTGATAGCAACCACCTACCCGGAACACATCGATGAGTGGCAGGTCCAGGAGGTCTGGATTGTTGACCCGTACGCCGGCGGCGGACTCCCGCAGGTCGAGGCGCTCCAGCGACCACCGCAGCGGCAGCGACGAGAGCGTGGCGTTGGTGGCGAGGTAGGTCGGCCAGGTGAGCCTCACGCAGTTGAACCCCATGTCCGCGACGCGCGCCGCGATGTCCCCCAGGCCGCGCCGGGACAGGCCCTCCGCGGCCACGGGCTCCAGGTGCGACGCCCAGTTCGCGCAGACCAGCTTCACGCGCCGCCCGTCCGCGCCCACCACCCACCGCGACGCCGTCGAGAGCGGCAGCGCCGGGAGCGAGACCGAGGCGGCGCGCGCGCACGCTAGGAGGACGAGGAGGAGGCCGAGGAGCAGCGGAGTTGGAGAGGAAGAAGCCATGATAATTACTGGGACTGGGACTGGGAAAGCAGAGAGGCGGATCTGGAGTTTAAATGGGCATGACATGTGGGACCACGATGTGTGGGGACCATTCGTCAGCCGCACAGACTGCTGCTTGGATAAGCAAAGAAAGGCAAGTAGCGCTTGGCTTGGTGCGCTTAAGCGGTTAATCTCAAGCAAGCTCCAATGGTCACCGCCGTCGCCGTCTCGGCGGCGGCTCTTCCCGCTGCACCGTCGCCGGTGCGTTATACACACCATGGCTCCGCGCTGCGCGACGTGCCTCAGCTCCACGCGGCTCTGCTCAAGTCCGGTGAGGTCACCACTTCGCCAGTCCTTCCACTCCTTCCTCGAGGCTACCGCGCTCCCGTCGCCGGCCACCTCGCCGGCTCACCTCTCCTACGCGATCCGCCTGTTCTGCCTCGGCCCCCGCCCGCCCCTCTCCGCGCGGTCGTATAACATCCTTATACGGTCTGTCTTCCGCGCGGGCCATCCGGAGGATGCCCTCCACCTGTTCGTCGAAATGTTCGATGATGCCATTGCTGCCAACGTCTGCCCCGACCAGCACACCATCGCTAACACCGTAAAGTCCTGCCCCAGGATATATGCCTGGCGCAGGCACCATTTGATGAAGTCACATTGGTGAGTGTCGCCACAGCCTGCGGGAAGATAGGTGATTCTAAGCTCGGCGAGCGGATTGGAGTTTATGCAGAGGAGAAGGGGATGGTGAGGAGCAGAAACTTGGCAACTGCGCTGGTTGACATGTATGCCAAGTGTGGAAAACTTGGTAAGGCGCGGAGATTGTTTGACAGGATGCACTCCCGGGATGTGGTTGCTTGGAGCGCGATGATCTCTGGCTATACTCAAGCCGGCCGTTGTAGAGATGCACTTACTATTTCATGGAGATGCAGGCTACCGAGGTGAACCCGAATGATGTTACCATGGTCAGTGTGCTCTCTGCTTGTGCGGTCCTGGGTGCACTTGAGATGGGCAAGTGGGTGCATTCATACTTAAGGGCAAGTACAATAGAGCTGACTCAGCGGACTATAAGAAATAAATTAGTATATTTTTACTTAGTTGGAGGAGAGAGAAGAGGAGAGAGAAGGTGTTCCTAGACACTTCGTGAGAGTGAAAGGTGGGCCACATAATAAAAAATAGTATACTCTATTGTACATGTTGACTATAAGATAGGCTATAGATGACATGGCAATGACTTATAGCCAGCAGCTGGCTATACTATTAGACTAGCCATAGTGGGGAGTAACATAGAGCAGTAACATACACATATTACGAGGCTATGTTACTACCTTCATAGTGGGTGGTAACATAGAGGTGGTAACATGGAGGTTTTCATTTATTGTTATGTGGGATCTATAGTAGTATTTCACTTTGTGATCTATATGTGGCATGTACCACTATAAAATTTTGTTTGTCGGTATCATGGATGAATGATCCATAACAAATAATAAAGTGCCAATTTAATATAATATATATATATATATATATAATATTTAGAATACATGGATCAAGTCTCGGATATAATCTATTGTCGTCCAAATTTTTTGCATATATGCTCAATCAAATCATTTTTGAGAGCCTTATGCGTCGGACGATCACGAATTCTACCATCTCTTTCAAGTACCTCGACAAATGCTCGCATGTCACCGTGAGTAAATACAGATGGAAAAACAATCGATGAGCCTGCTTCCTCATTCAAATCAAGCATATTCCCCGCCTCTTCTTTTTCATCTTCGACTATCATGTTGTGTAGAATGATGCAGGCTAACATAATATCATGGATATCGCCCCGGTCATACAAACGTGCCGGACGCCGTAAAATAGACCATCGCGCCTGAAGCACACCAAATGCACGTTCCACGTCCTTCCTTGCTCCTTCTTGATGTTTAGCAAACAACTTGTGCTTTTCTGTTTGAGCCATCGGTATTGACTTCATGAATGCTGCCCACTCGGGGTATATTCCATCTACAAGGTAATAACCAAGTTGATACTCCTTCTCGTTGACAATATAGTTCACTCGAGGAGCTTGCCCTTTCAGTTGTTCAATGAACAACGTCGATTGATTAAGCACGTTGATGTCGTTGTTGGATCCGGCAGTACCAAAAAATGCATGACATATCCAAAGATCCTGAGAAGCAACCGCCTCTAGAATAAGAGTAGGGGCACCTTTATACCTGCTCGTGAATTGTCCCCTCCACTCTATGGGACATTTCTCCCAACGCCAATCCATACAGTCGAGGCTTCCTAACATGCCAGGAAACCCACGACTCTCTCCAATATCAAGTAAGTGTTGCACATCATTGACATTGGGTTCACACAATTAAGGATCCACTACGTTCACACAATTAAGGATTCACTAGGTTCACACAATTAACTGACCAAATAGTTGAACAGTCTATCCTCTGATATGCTTCATACTGCGCCACTTGTTTCCCTTTAATCACCTTGCCAAACAGTAGAGAAATAATAATAGTCAGTAGCTGAACCTAATTAAGTTAAATGTGCAGACTCTAATTCACAACAAAAATTAACCGATCAAGAGACAAGCAATCAAAATACCTGAATCTCCTTCAGGAAATAGCATGGCCTCCATTCTATTCAAAGCCTTAGCACGCCGAGCCTTTTCAGCATCATCCATCTTAGATGTGTCCGCTAAAAGCATTTTGGAGTAAACATCCAGCATTTTTGTTTTGTTGTTGATCTTTGCAGTTTCAAGCTGTTGATTTGATAGAATAACTTGGCTGTCTATCACCTTTTGGCGGTCCTCCATCGATTGATTGTTAACTTCGATGAATTTGTACAATCTTTCTCCAAGCTCTTTTGAGAGCCCTCCTGACTTGGATTTACCAGCACGTTCAACCTTAGCCTTATCACGCCGAGCTGATGGGCGCTGCTCAGGCTCCAAGTTGATCATATTTGATGTGAGATTGGTCTCCACAGATGTTCTCTTCCCTACTTTTGCCATCATGTTTCTGTAAGAGGCTAGCCATTTCCCATCACCCTTCAGTTTCTGCCACATAGTTAAATGTTGGAAAGGCTGGTGATAGTTGCCTTCATACTTCTCCAAGGCCATTTTTTCCAGGTCATGTTCGCTGTAACCACTATGATACACTCCAACTACGTCAGTCCACTCACCATGGAAAGCAGCGAGCTTTTTCTTGGTCCTTTGCCACTCCATCTTCAACTGATTCTGATCTCTCTTCCAATTACTTGGTGTAGCACTATTGTATAGTGCAGCAATATCATCCCAGAACTGCTCAGCCTTCTTTCCGTTCCCATCGATTGGATCCTGCCTACATTGTGGCACATTTAATTTAGTTGAGCCCAACAAACAACAAGAAATTACATGCACATAATATCGATTTGAGCAATTAATATTCTTACCAGTCTGACATGTTCTTCGGGTGTATAGGGCAGACGATATGCGGTCCTTTCTCTCGATTCATCGTCATCTACATTGGTGACCTTCCTTTTCCTTTTGGAAGAAGTCGAATCCACTTTTGCTTGAGCAGATCGAGATGCAACTTTAGGGTGCGGTGGTGGCGGTGGTGTTGAAAATGAATCATGCGGGGAAGCCCCGACAAAGTGCAAATTCTCGGAATTTGGGTGTCCTTGTTCAGGATGGTGCATCGTCGGAGGTCGAAAATTATACAGATGCATTGAAGGGAATTGTCCAAAGCTTAGCAAACCATCAGGTGCAGGGGTGTACATTGGCCTCCTGTTACAAATATCAGAAGTCATGAGCATAGGAAAACAATGCAATTTTGTACATCTATTTTGGTGACCTGGAGTACAACTTTTTTGTTGACTTGGAGTATAACTTTTTTGTTGACTTGGAGTATAACTTTTTTGTTGACCATAGAGTCATGTACATGATCTATTCCACTTTTGATCAAAATCCATAACTTGCAACTATTTATCCTAATAAAACTGCAGTAGAATAATCCTACTGTTTCTGCTATATGAAACATAGACAATGCTTTGTTCAGAAAGCATGTTCGAGTGTCTGTGCAAGTTCTTATCGGCAGCAAACAAAAACCTGAAGATATGATACTAGTTCTTATTGGCAGCAAACAAAAACCTGAAGATACGTCACTAGTTCTTATCGGCAGCAAACACTTCTCCATTTACCCATCAGAAAACACTTATTTCAGTTCTTATCGGAAGCTTCTTTTCAACAAAAACATGTGATATACCACTAGTTCAATCAAGCAAGCAAAAACCCGAAGAACAACTCACTGTCTAGGTAATTCAGGCTACAGACTTAGGAGTCTCTCTGCTTGAACACCTACACACGCTGAATCAGGTACTCTAGACAATGAACGCAAAATACAAATTACCTAATGTTGCAAATTCGAGCTACTGAAATTGCAATTGCGGAAGATTGAGAGCAGAATTCATACCATGTAGGGTTGGTAGATGAGGTTTCCATGAGAGGGGGGGTACAGGTGTGGCGTTGTCGAGGGGCTGGCGGAGGAGCTCGTCGGGGCACCGGGGTAGAATAGCTGCGGCGAGCGGCTGGCGTACGAGCTTGCCGGGGCGCCGGGGAAGTGTTGCGGCGGCGGCGAGGTAGCTGGTGGCCGGACTGGCGCTGCCTCCTTACGAGCTCCAGACTTGGCCATGGTTCGGGTGGCTTCGCGCCGTCAGCCTGAACCGCCGCTGGCCGGCGAGACGGAGAGTGCGGCGAGGGAGGGAGTTCGAGGCGGCAGGGACGGAGATGGATGGAGGCGCAGTTGGGGGAAGAAGAAAGCCACAATTGGTTTTTCCTTTTTTTTCGCGAGCCGCATTCGTACTGGATCAATTGCATTAAAAAAATTCTCGTACGGAGCGCTATGTTACGGTAACCACCGAAGTTACTCAAATTACCTCTCTCCTCATTAACTCATTGCCACATAAGCAAATTTGCTGAGCTGGACCTATGTTACTCCGAAGTTACTGCCCACTATGGTTTGCCCCTTATAGTTGTTCTCGGCACTGCATTGGTGGACTTCCATGCAAAATGCGGATGCATTGAAGATGCAGTCAAGGCATTTGAGTCGATGCCTGTGCGGAACTCTTGGACGAGGACAGCCTTGATATAGGGCATGGCAAAATGGACAAGGCAGAGAAGCACTGGAGCTCTTCTCATCCATGCGGGAGGCCAATGTTGAGCCTACAGATGTCACATTCATTGGTGTTCTCCTAGCTTGCAGCCACAGCTGCTTAGTAGAGGAGGGTCGTCGGCATTTTGATAGTATTACCAAGGATTATGTCATCCATCCAAGGATTGAGCACTATGGCTGCATGGTTGATCTGTTGGGACGGGCTGGTTTAATTGATGAGGCGCACCAATTTATCAGGAATATGCCAATTGAGCCAAATGCAGTTGTCTGGAGGGCACTGCTTTCTGCTTGCACAGTTCACAAAAATGTTGAAATCGGAGAAGAAGCGCTGAAGCAGATCACCCCACTAGATCCCTATCACAGTGGTAACAACATACTTCTATCGAACCCCTATGCATCAGTGGGACAATGGAAAGAGGCAGCTATGATCCGGAAGGAAGTGAGTGAGAGAGGGATCAAGAAAATTCCTGGGTGCAGTCTCATTGAGCTGGATGGGACGATTTTCGAGTTCTTTGCCGAAGACAGCGACCACCCCCAATCGAGGGAGATATATGAGAAAGTTGATGAGATGGTTGAAAACATCAGGATGGCTGGGTACGGCTGACGCAAGGCTGGATGTTGATGAATCTGAGAAGCTGGCCATTCCGTTTCGCATCACAGCAAGAAGCTGGCCATTGCGTTTGGACTGAATGAAGTCCCGCCCTGGCGCAACGATCCGGCTGTTGAAGAATCTGAGAGTGTGCGTGGACAGCCACTCCGCCATGAAGTCGATCTCGAGGGTGTACAACAGGGAGGTTGTTGTCCGAGACAGGAACAGAACAGGTTACATCATTTCAAAAAATGGTTTGTGCTCCTGCAGTGATTACTGGTGAGTACAAATTCTCTGTGCGTCAAGGTTTTTCTCTTAGATAAGCCGGGCACACCTGAGCCAGGAAGACCGGATAGCACTCTGTAAGTACGATAATGCGGTTTACAGTTAGGAAAAAAAAACTCCTAGCCTGCCAGAACAGAAGTTGGTTCTGTAGCTTCAAGAGCGAGAACGTGTTGTTTCTGGTGAGTTCGTGTTGTTGTTCGCTGACGAAGCCTGACGCGTCGCTGCGCACATGTCTCATTTCTGTAGCCTTATACTACAATCTTTTGATGTAATCCCGGCTGCTGATATAGCCACTTATCTGTACGTCGGGCTACTTTTATAGTTTGCCAAAAAGAAAGAGGAGACATCTCCATATCCGACAGTAACGGTACCTTTCAAGTGTCATCCGGCCGGCAAGTACCCCAAGTTATCAAATCAGAAAGCTATTCCTATCTATATAGAGAGAGTAAGCAGCCAGACGCTTTAAACAAACAACGGAAGTCAAACAACGTCACGGCGGCAACCTCAATCCGCACCACCACGAGTCCACGAGAACAGTTTGCCATGGCGTCGCTCCAAGCTCCCGAGCTCTTGGCATGCCTCCTCGTCGTCGTCGCCACCCTCCTCCTCCTCAAGCAACTGCTCGCGCCGAGCAAGAGACACTCCGCCTCGGCCTCGCTCCCGCGCCCGAGGGGCCTGCCCCTCGCCGGCAACCTCCACCAGCTCGGCGCGCTCCCGCACGACTCCCTCGCCGCGCTCGCCGCCAAACACGACGCGCCGCTCATGCTGCTCCGCCTCGGCTCCGTGCCGACGCTCGTCGTCTCCTCCGCCGACGCGGCGCGCGCCGCGTTCCAGCACAACGACCGCGCCATGTCCGGCCGCCCGGCGCTCTACGCGGCCGCCAGGTTCTCCTACGGCCTGCAGAACATCTCCTTCGCGCCGTCGGAAGGCTCGTTCTGGCGCGCCGCGCGCCGCGCGTGCCTGTCCGAGCTCCTCGGCGCCCCGCGGGTGCGCGGGTTCCGCGAGGCCAGGGAGGGCGAGGCCGCTGCGCTCGTCGCCGCCGTGGCGGACGCGTCCGGGGCCGGCGCTGCCGTGGACCTGAGCGAACTTCTTCTCGCCGCGAGCAACAGGATTGTGCGACGTGTCGCCTTCGGCGGCGACGACGGCGGCGAAGGTGGCGCGGAGGCGAGTGCTGTCCTCAAGGAGACGCAGAGGCTTCTTGGTGCTTTCTGGGTCGCGGACTACGTGCCGTGGCTCGGGTGGCTGGACGCGCCGCGTGGCCTGCGGGGGCGTCTGGAGCGGAACTTCCACCAGCTCGATGCGTTCTACGAGAGCGTGATCGACAGTCACCTCAAACGGCGAGCATCCTCCTCCGCTGACGAGGAGGAGGACTTGGTCGACGTGCTCCTCCGCCTGCACGCCGACCCGGCTCACCGGAGCACGTTCAGCAGTCGCGACCAGATCAAAGGCATCCTCACGGTACGTACGTGCACTTTTCATCACTAAGAACAAACAAACACAAACACAAACACACGCATTTCGTTGAAGAGTTTGGCTTGTACTATGTTTGAAGGACATGTTCATTGCCGGGACCGACACGTCGGCGGCGACGGTGGAATGGACGATGACGGAGCTGGTCAACCACTCGGACATCCTCGGCAAGGCGCAGCGCGAGGTGCGCAGCGTGGTCGGCGACAACGGCATGGTCCGGGAGCCCGACCTCCCGGGCCTCAGCTACCTGAAGCTGGTCATCAAGGAGTCCATGAGGCTGCACCCGCCGGTGCCGCTCCTGGTGCCCCGGGAGACCACGGAGCCATGCACGGTCCACGGCTGCGAGATACCGGCCGGGACGCGGGTGCTCGTCAACGCGAAGGCCATCGGCGCGCACGCCGGCGCGTGGGGCGCCGACGTGGCGCAGTTCGTCCCCGAGCGGCATGAGCACGGCGGGGACCTCGGCGACTTCAGGCCGTGGCACGACAGCTTCGCGCTGGTGCCGTTCGGGATCGGGCGGAGGAGCTGCCCCGGCATGCACTTCGCGACGGCCGTGGTGGAGCTGGTACTGGCCAACTTGCTCTTCTCATTTGACTGGAGCGCGCCGCTCGGCAAGGTGGACGCTGAGGAGGAGAACGGGTTGACCGTGTACAGGAAGAACCCTCTCATGCTGTTTGCGAAACCACGGAGACGCGTCTAGTACGGTAGTTTGTGGTCTATGTTCAGCAAATAAGTGACATTTCGTCCATTTATTCATTAGCGGCTGCACAGGAAGAACCATTTATTTATAAGATGAGTCGGGAGATGTGTTTTGGTTCCCGGGAGCATGGGCTCCGAATGAACCGTACCGCAAAAAATATCATAAAATGTTTTCGAAAAATTCTGATTTTTTTTTAGATGTTAGTGTCGGTGTCACAAACATGCTTGACAATTTTCATACGAAATCGAGAAGTAGTATTTTGTCGGTGAAAAAAACAAATTTGGTTGTCATTTTAGGGTAACATTTGCTGTTCAAATTTGTTATTTTTACATAGGCCATAATGTTTAACTTTTTTTGCCTAAAACTTTGTAAGTGACAATTGAATGTGACTATAAATAGATACACATTTTGTTGGGATTTTTTTGACATTTAAATAATTATTTTTGACGCGCAGGAGCACATGCTCCTCGGAACCCAATTGAATTTCTCGATTGAGTTATACTCCCTCCGTCCGTAATTACTTGTTGCACAAATAAATAAAAATGGATGTATTTAGAACTAAAATATATCTAGATACATTCATTCCTATGACAAGTATTTTCGGATGGAGGGATTACTGTACAATTGAGTGGTAACTTTGCCACATAAAGCATGAGCGACCGTGTTGTCGCTTCTGTACTAAGCGTCCAAACCGGTGTAAGAGCAATTTTAGCACGTCTTATGGCCCTAATCGGCACAATAGCCTTATCGACGCAATGATCGATGATTTTAGCAGAAAAGGTCGTCCTAGCAGAGTTGTCATATGAACCCAAACCGTCATAATTGATGAAAGTCACTCTAAATCCACAGCGCGCGAACCTTTATATTTGCGATAATACTATACCTACAAACGTTTACAAAGCAGTAATGCTACACGTACGGAGTTTTACCGGTGATTTACAGGTTGCTTAACATTGATTGGTCGGAGATTGATTAAGGCGCATGGGGCCACCGGTGAAAATGGGGGGGGGCAATTAGAGCAACTCTAGCAGACCCCGTAAAACGCCGACCCGCATAAGCCTTTTCCAGTTCACGGAAAAGGGTATATGTGGGCCGGCACGGGCGAGGTCAGACTCGGACCCCGCAAAACGGACACGTAAAAAAGGATATTCGGTGAATATGCTCTTTTACGGGTCGGCTACGCAGGGTCTGCTCGGGCGCCGCCGCGTCGACCCGCAAACCGAAGACGCCCAATTATCGAACTTGACATTGATTCCAATAAATAAGTTCAAATTCAAACAATAGAACACAGTTCACATGCAAATAAAAGCTTAGTTTTGTAGGACAAACGCAAAAGGGGGCCTTGCAAAAGTAACGACCAAGTCCGGCATCATCTTGGTCGATCTTCACTCCGCGCCACCGAGTCCATCTCCGGCACTTGTTCCAACTCCGGCACCGAGATCATCGGCTCATGCACTGAACGCATCGACAACATTGGTTCCAAACCCCGTTGAGAAAACATCTTGCCGGGGCGGAGGGAGTGGATGAAGGAGCCGGAATCCTCTTTGTAGCCGGAATCCTCTTCCTCTTTACGCTCGAGACCTTGCCGGCCTTCTTCGCTGCCCCCCGGGATCACGTAGTGGCGTTGGTGCCCGGAGTGAGGGCCTTCCCGACAGGGCCAGTCGGATTCCCACCCTGCACGACCACGTTGCCCTGCCGCTTGCGGGCAGGTGCAGTGGTGCCTTGGGCGACAGCGGGGCCAACATGGTCGACGACGAGATCCGCCGAAGGGGATTGAGCGTGCGCGACCTAAATAGTGACGGGGGACGACATGGAGTCATCCATGGCAGCGAAGAACTGTCGGGGAAGATTCATCGGAGCGGGCGATGGCGGGGGCAATGGTGGCAGAGGGGTGGGAGAGCGGGAACGTCCGCGCGGAAATGTCCCTATCTTTGATGGGGAACGTTGTATGGGAAACAAAAAAATTCCTATGCTTCACCAAGATCAATCTAGGAGATGAGCATCTATGAGAGGAGAGATTGAATCTACGTACCCTTTTAAATCGCTAAGCAGAAGCGTTAAAGAACGCGGTTGATGTAGTCGAACGTCTTCACGATCCGTCTCGCGATCCCATTGTGGTCCTTCCGATCTAGTGCCGAACGGATGGCACTTCTGCGTTCAACACACGTACAGCTCGATGACGATCTCCGCCTTATTGATCCAGCAAGAGGGAGCAGAGAGGTAGATGAGTTATCCGACAGCGCGACAGCGTTGCGGCGATGGTGGTGGAGTAATTCCAGCAGGGCTTCGCCTAAGCACCGCTGAAAATCGATCTAGAGGAGAAAACGATCTAGAGGAAGAACAGGGCATCACGTGGCAATTAGGGTTAGGGCTGCCCTAAAAAATCCTCTAGTATATATAGGAGGGAGGGAGAGGAGGCAGCCTTAGCCTCTCCTCCAAGGAGAGCTTCGGACGAAGCAAGAGGGGAGGAGTCCACCTCCCACAAGGGAGGTGGACTCCTAGTAGGACTCTTTCCCTACTTGGCCCCTACTCTTACTCCTCTTCCCTTGCGCATAGGGCTTTTTTGGGCCAGATTTCCCAGCCCACCAGGGGCTGGTGCGCCACCTATAAGGCCCATGTGGCCCCTTGGAGTGTGTGGGCCCCACTTGGTGGTCCCCGGAACCCATTCGTCACTCCTGGTACACTATCGGAAATGCCCGAAACTTTTCCGAAGTTCAAACACCACTTTCCTATATATCAATCTTTACCTCCGGACCATTCCAGAGCTCCTCGTGATGTCTGGATCTCATCCAGGACTACAAACAACCTTCGGTCACCAACATACATAACTCAATACTACCGAAACGTCACCGAACCTTAAGTGTGCAGACCCTGCGGGTTCGAGAACTATGTAGACATGACCGAGACACCTCTACGGTTAATAACCAATAACGGGACTTGGATGCCCATATTGGCTCCTACATATTATACAAAGATCTTTATCGGTTGAACCTCTATGTCAAGGATTCAGTTAATCCCGTATGATGTTCCCTTTGTTCTTCGGTATGTTACTTGCCCGAGATTCGATCGTCGGTATCTCTATACCTAGTTTAATCTCATTACCGGCAACTCTCTTTACTCATTTTGTAATACAAGATCCCGTGGCTAACACTTAGTCACATTGCTTGCAAGGCTTGTTGTGATGTTGTATTACCAAGTGGGCCCTGAGATACCTCTCCGTCACAAGGAGCAACAAATCCCAGTCTTGATCCATGCCAACCCAACAGACACCCTCGGAGATACCTGTAGAGCACCTTTATAGTCACCCAGTTATGTTGCGACGTTTGATACACACAAGGTACTCCTCGGGTGTCAGTGAGTTGCATGATCTCATGGTCATAGGAAGAGATACTTGACATGCAGAAAACTATAGCAATAAACTGACACGATCATATGCTACGTTTATACTTTGGGTCTTGTCCATCACATCATTGTCCTAATGATGTGATCCCGTTATCAAATGACATCTCATGTCCATGGCTAGGAAACCTTAACCATCTTTGATCAACGAGCTAGTCTATTAGAGGCATACTAGGGACATGTTTTTTGTCTATGTATCCACACATGCATCTGAGTCTCCGATCAATACAATTATAGCATGGATAATAAACGATTATCATGAACAAGGAAATATGATAATAACTAATTTATCATTGCCTCTAGGGCATATTTCCAATAGTATCCCACTTGCACTAGAGTCAATAATCTAGTTCACATCACCATGTGATTCGTATTGTTATGAATCTAACACCTAATGAGTTCTGGGGCTCGATCATGCTTTGCATGTGAGAGAGGTCTTTTAGTCAACGGGTCTGCGACATTCAGATCCGTGTGTACTTTGCAAATCTCTATGTCTTACTATATACATTGCTACCACACTCCACTTGGAGCTATTCCAAATGGCTGCTCCACTATATGTATCCGGATTGCTACTAAGAGTCATCCAGATTGGTGTCAAAGCTTGCATCGATGTAACCCTTTACGATGAACTCTTTATCACCTCCATAATCGAGAAATATTTCCTTAGTCCTCTAGCTACTAAGGATAATCTTGACCGTTGTCTAGTGATCCACTCCTGGATCACTCTTGTACCCCTTGACAGGCTCATGGCAAGGAACACACAGGTGCGGTACACAGCATGGCATACTATATAGATCCTATGGATAAAGCATAGGGGACGACCTTCGTCCTTACTCTTTCTTCTGTTGTGGTTGAGCTTTGAGTCTCACTCAACTCCACACCTTACAAATCAGGCACAACTCTTTCTTTGACTAATCCATTTTGAACTCTTTCAAAATCTTGTCAAGGTATGTACTCGTTGAAAGTCTCATCAGGCGTCTTGATCTATCTCTATAGATCTTGATGCCCAATAATTAAGTAGCTTTATCCAGGTCTTCCCTTGAAAAAATCTTTTCAAATAAGCCTTTATGCTTTCCAGAAATTCTACACCATTTTCGATCAACAATATGTCATCCACATATGCTTATCAGAAACTCTGTAGTGCTCCCGCTCACTTCATTGTAAATACAAGTTTCTCATAAACTTTGTATAGACTCAAAAACTTTGATCACCTCATCAAAGCGTATATTCCAACTCCGAGATGCTTGCTCCAGTCCATAGAAGGATCACTGGAGCTTGCTCACCTTTTAGCATCCTTAGGACTGACAAAACCTTCTGGTTGTATCTCATACAACCTTTCCTTAAGGAAGGAAACGATGTTTTGACATCCATCTGCTAGATTTCATAATTGAAAAATGCAGCAATTGCTAACAAAATTCCAACAGACTTTAGCATCGCTACGAGTACGAAAGTCTCATCGCAGTCAACTTCTTAAACTTGTCAAAAACTTCTTTGCGACAAGTCGAGCTTTATAAATGGTGACGATTACCATCAGCGTCTGTCTTCATCTCGAAGGTCCATTTGTACTCGATGACCTGCCATCCAATGAGCAAGTCTACCAAAGTCTATACTTGGTTTTCATACATGGATCCTTTCTTGGATTTCATGGAATCTAACCATTTGTCGGAATCCGGGCCCATCATAGCTTCTCCATAGCTCATAGGTTCATCGTTGTCCAACAACATGACCTCCAAGACAGGGTTGTCGTACCACTCAGGAGCAATACGCGTCCTTTTCGACCTACGAGGTTTGATAGTAACTTGATCCGAAGCTTCATGATCATCATCATTTACTTCCTCTTCAACTGACGTAGGTTCCACAGAAACATCTTTCTTGCGCTACGCTACTCTCTGGTTGAAACAAAGGTTCACCAACCTCATCAAGTTGTATCTTCCTCCCACTAAATTCTTTCGAGAGAAACTTTTTCTCGAGAAAGGACCCAATTTTAGCAACAAACACTTTATGCTTGGATCTGAGATAGAAGGTTCACCCAACTGTTCTTAGGGTATTCTATGAAGATGCATTTGTCCGCTTTGGGTTCGAGATCATTAGGTAAAAACATTTTTTCACATAAATGTCGCAGCCCCAAACATCAAGAAATGACAGCTTAGGTTTCTATCAAACCATAATTCACACGGTGTCATCTCAAAGGATTTAGATGGTGCCATATTTAAAGTGAATGTGGTTGTCTCTAATGCATAACCCCAAAATGATAGTGCCAAAACGTTAAGAGACATCATAGTTCGCAGCATATCCAATAGAGCATGACTACGACGTTCGAACACACCATCACACTATGGTGTTCTAGGTGGCGTGAGTTGTGAAATAACTTTCACATTGTCTAAAGTTGTATGCCAAACTCGCGACTCAGATATTCATCTCCACGATCATCTCATAGACATTTTTTATCTTCTTGCCACGATGATCTTAAACTTCACTCTGAATTTGCTTGAACTTTTCAAATGATTCAGACTTGTGTTTCATTAAGTAAATATACACTATATTTACTCAAATCATCAGTGAAGGTAAGAAAATGACGATGTCCACCGCACGCTACCAGACTATTGGATTGCATACATCAACATGTATCATTTCCAATAAATCACTTTCCCGCTACATAACACCGAAAACGGGGTCCTTAGTCATCTCGCCCAAAAGGCATGGTTCGCATGTCTCAACCGATTCGAAATCGAATGAGTCCAAAGATCCATCATCATGGAGTTTCTTCATGCGATTTATACCAACATGACTTTCAATGGCAGTGCCACAAGTATGTGGTACTATCATTATTAACTTTGCATCTTTTGGCATCAATGTTATTAACATGTGTATTACTACGGTCAAGATTCAACAAACCATTCTCATTGGGTGCATGACCATTGAAGGTATTATTCATGTAAACAGAATAACCATTATTCTCTCACTTAAATGAATAACCGCATTGCAATAAACACGATCTAATCATGTTCATGCTTAACGCAAACACCAAATAACATTAATTAGGTTTGTCACTTATCTCGAAGGTAGAGAGAGCGTGCGATGTTGATCACATCAACCTTGGAAACATTTCCAACACATCGTCACCTCACACTTAGCTAGTCTCCGTTTATTCCGTAGCTTTTATTTCGAGTTACTAACATTTAGCAACCGAACTGGTATCCAATACTTAGGTGCTACTAGGAGTACTAGCAAGGTACACATCAATAACACATATATCAAATATACTTTTGTCGACGGTCCCAACCTTATTATCTACCAAGTATCTAGGGTTGTTCCGCCTCAGCGACCGCTCTCCTCATAATAGAAGCACTTAGTCTTAGGTTTGGGTTCAACTTTGGGTTGCTTCACTGGAGCAGCAACTGTCTTGCCATCTATGAAGTTTCCCTCTTAGCCCGTGCCCTTATCTAAACTAGTGGTTTCACTAACCATCAACACTTGATGCTCCTTGATTTCTACCTTCGCGGTGTCAAACATCGCGAACAGCTCAGGGATCATTATTTCCATCCCTGGAATTTTATAGTTCATCACCAAGTTCTAGTAGCTTAGTGACAGTGACTTGGAGAACTATATCAATCACTATCTTATTTGGAAGATCAACTCCCACTCGATTCAAGCGACTGTAGCACCCAGACAATCTGAGCACATGCTCAACGATTGAGCTATTCTCCTTCATCTTGCAGGCAAAGAATCTTGTTAGAGATCTCATATCTCACAACATGGGCATGAACCTGAGATCCCAATTTCAGCTCTTAGAACATCTCATATGTTCCGTGACGTTCAAAACGTTTTGGAGCCTCAATTCTAAGCCGTGATGCATGATGCACTGAACTATCAAGTAGTCATCGGAATGTGCCTGTCAGATGTTCACAACATCTACAGATGACACTAGAGGGGGTGGCACACCGAGTGATGCATTAAGGACATAAGCCTTCTATGCAGCAATGAGGACAATCCTCAGATCACGGACCCAGTACGCATTATTGCTACCATCATCTTTCAACTCTATTTATCTAGGAACATATAAAAATACAAGGGAGCTACAACGCGAGCTATCTACAACATAATTTGCAAAGACACTTTGACTATGTTCATGATAATGAGTTCAATTAATCATATTACCTAAGAACTCCCACTCAAATTGACATCCCTCCGGTCATTCGAGCGATACATGATCCAAATTCACCAACTCATGTCCGATCATCACTTGAGTTGAGGTGGTTTCAATGGTGAACATCATCATGTTGATCATATCCACTATGTGACTCATGTTCGACCTTTCCGTCTCTTGTGTTACGAGGCCATGTCTGTACATGCTAGGCCCGTCAACTTTAACCCGAGTGTTCCGCATGTGCAACACTGGCTTGCACCCGTTGTATGTGAACGTAGAGTCTATCACACCCGATGATCACGTGGTGTCTCGACACGATGAACTTTCACAACGGTGCACACTCGGGGAGAACACAGTTTATCTTGAAATTTAAGTGAGGGATCACCTTATAATGCCACTGTCGTCCTAAGCAAAACAAGGTGCATAAAAGGATTAACATCACATGCAATTCATAAGTGACATGATATGGCCATGAATTTGTGCTTTTGATCTCCCTCTTGAAAGCACCGGCATGATCTCCATCGTCACTGGCATAATACCATGATCTCCATCATCATGATCTCCATCATCGTGTCGCCATCGGGGTTGTCGCGCCCACCATTCTCATACTACTATTGCTACCGTTTAGCGATAAAGTAAAGCATTACAAAGCGCTTAATGATTGACACGTAGGTCATACAATAATTAAAGACAGTGCTATGGCTCCTGCCGGTTGCCGTACTCATCGACATGCAAGTCGTGATATTCTATACAAAAACATGATCATCTCATACATCACATATATAACATCATGAATTTGGTCATATCACATCACAACATACCATGCAAAAACAAGTTAGACGTCCTCTAATTTGTTGTTGCATGTTTTACGTGGCTGCTATGGGTATCTAGCAAGAATGATTCTTACCTACGCAAAAACTACAACGGTGATATGAAGATTGCTTTTCAACCTTCTACAAGGAGCGCCTTAATCAAATCTGATCCAACTAAAGTGGGAGAGGCAGACACCTGACAGCCATCTTTATGCGATGAAGTCACATGTCAGTCGATGGGACACGGTCTCTCGTAAGCTCACGAGTAAAGTCGGTCCGAGCCGCTTCATCCCACAATACCGCTGAATCAAGAAAACACTAAGGAAGGAAGCAATCTGAATATCAACGCCCACAAACTCTTTGTGTTCTACTCAAGATCTCATATATGCATAGACCTAGCTCATGATGCCACTAATGGGGAACGTTGCATGGGAAACAAAAAAATTCCTATGCTTCACCAAGATCAATCTAGGAGACGAGCATCTATGAGAGGAGAGATTGGATCTACGTACCCTTGTAGATCGCTAAGCGGAAGCGTTAAAGAATGCGGTGTTGGAAATATGCCCTAGAGGTAATAAATAAAGTGTTTATTATTATATTTCCTTGTTCATGATAATTGTTTATTATCCATGCTATAATTGTATTGATTGGAAACACATTGCATGTGTTTATAAATAGACAACACTTTGTCCCTAGTATGCCTCTAGTGAACTAGCTCGTTGATCAAAGATGTTCAAGGTTTCCTAGCCATTGACATGTGATGTCATTTGATAACGGAATCACATCATTAGGAGAATGATGGGATGGACAAGACCCAAACTATAAATGTAGCATATGATCGTGTTAGTTTATTGCTACAGTTTTCTGCATGTCAAGTATATGTTCCTATGACCATGAGATCATGCAACTCACGGACACCGGAGGAGTGCCTTGTGTATATCAAACGTCGCAACGTAACTGGGTGACTATAAAGATGCTCTACTAGTATCTCTGAGGGTGTCTGTTGGGTTGGCATGGATCAAGACTGGGATTTGTTACTTCGTGTGATGGAGAGGTATCTCAGGGCCCACTCGGTAATACAACATCACAATAAGCCTTGCAAGCAATGTGACTAAGTGTTAGTCACAGGATCTGGTATTACGGAACGAGTAAAGAAACTTGTCGGTAACGAGGTTGAACTAGGTATGGAGATACCGACGATCGAATCTTGGGCAAGTAACATACCGAAGAACAAAGGGAACATAATACGAGATTAACTGAATCCTTGACATAGAGGTTCGACCGATAAAGATCTTCGTAGAATATGTAGGAACCAACATGGGCATCTAGGTCCCGCTATTGGTTATTGACCATAGAGGTGTCTCGGTCATGTCTACATAGTTCTCGAACCCGCAGGGTCTGCACACTTAAGGTTCGGTGACGTTTCGGTAGTATAGAGTTATGCATGGTGGTGACCGAAGGTTTCTCTAAGTCCCGGATGAGATCCCGTACGTCATGAGGAGCTCCGGAATGGTCCAGAGGTAAAGATTGATATATAGGAAGTCCTGTTTTGGTCGCAGGAAAAGTTTCGGGCTCATCAGTAGTGTACGGGGGGACCATCGGGAGAGTTATTTCGACACAAGAGGCTACATGGGTTGTGGGAGGACTAATACTAGCCCTTAGTGGGCTGGCCAAAGTCCCACACAAGGACCATGCGGCTAGGAAGAGATTCCTAAGTGGAAAAGGTGGAAAAAGGCAAAAAGGGTGGAAATAAGGAAGGAGTCCTAATCCTACTAGGAGTGGAGGAGGAGGACTCCTCCTCTCCACTTCGGCCGAAGCCTAGAGGGGCTGGCCCTTGCGCCAAGCCTCCTCCTCCTCTCCTCATATATATACTAGAGGGTTTTAGGGTTTTGGCACAAGATTTTCAGCCACGTGCAACCCTACCCTCTAGTTCGTAGTTTCTCCTCTAGATCGGTTTCAGCTGTGCTTAGGCGAAGCCCTGCTGAGATTAGTCCACCACCATCGCCGCAGCGCCGTCATGCTGCCGGAGAACTCATCTACCTCTCCGCTCCCTCTTGCTGGATCAAGAAGGCGGAGATCGTCATCAAGCTGTACGTGTGCTGAACGCGGAGGTGCCGTCCGTTCGGTGCTTGATCGGGACGGATCGTGATTGGATCGTGGGACGCTCGGCGATTTGGATCGCGAAGACATTCGACTACATCAACCGTGTTTGTTAATGCTTCCCGCTTAGCAATCCACAAGGGTACTTAGATCCACTCTCCTTCGTAGATGCTCATCACCATGGATAGATCTTGCGTGTGCGTAGGAAATTTTTGTTTCCCATGCAACGTTCCCCAACAGTGGTTTCATGAGCTAGGTCTATATGTAGATGAGATCTCGAGTATAACACAAAGAGTTTATGGGCGTTGATGCTTAGATTGCTTCCCCCCTTGGTCGTGTTTTGGTTCAGCGGTATTGTGGGATGAAGCGGCCCAGACCAACCTTACTCGTATGCTTACGAGAGACCGGTTCCATTGACTGACGTGTAACTTCGTTGCACAAAGATGGCTGGTAGGTGTTTTTTTCTCCTACTTTAGTTGGATCAGATTCGACTAAGGCGGTCCTTGAGAAGGTTGAAAAGCAACTTATGTATCACCGTTGTGGTTTATGCGTAGGTGAGAATTGTTCTTGCTAGATACCCGTAGCAGCCATGTAAAACATGCAACAACAATTAGAGGACGTCTAACTTGTTTTTGCAGGGTATGCTGTGATGTGATATGGCCAATTACATGATGAGATATGTGTGATGGATGAGATTATCATGTGTTGTATAGAATATCACGACTTGCATGTTGATGAGTACGGTAACCGGCAGGAGCCATAGGGTTGTCTTTAATTATTGTATGACCTGCATGTCAATCATTAAGTGCTGTGTAATGCTTTACTTTATCGCTAAACGGTAGCAATAGTAGTAGAAGTATGGTGGGTGCGACAACCACGATGGTGACACTTTGATGGAGATCAAGATGATGGAGATCATGGTGTCATGTCGGTGATGATGGAGATCATGCCAATGCTTTCAAGATGGAGATCAAAAACACAAGTTCATGACCATATCATGTCACTTATGATTTGCATGTGATGTTAATCCTTTTATGCACCTTGTTTTTCTTAGGACGACGGTAGCATTATAAGGTGATCCCTCACTTAAATTTCAAGATGAATTGTGTTCTTCCCGAGTGTGCTTGCGAAAGTTCGTCGTGTCGAGACACCACGTGATGATCGGGTGTGATAGACTCTACGTTCACATACAACGGGTGCAAGCCAGTGTTGCACATGCAAAACACTCGGGTTAAACTTGACAAGCCTAGCATGTACATACATGGCCTCGAAACATAATAGACCGAAAGGTCGAACATGAGTCATATAGTAGATATGATCAACATGATGATGTTCACCATTGAAACCACCTCAACTCATGTGATGATCGGACTTGAGTTGGTGAATTTGGATCATGTGACACTCAGATGACCTGAGGGATGTCAATTTGAGTGGGAGCTTCAGTAATTTGATTAACTAAACTCATTATCTTGAACAATAGTCTAAGTAACCTTTGCATATTTATGTTGTAGATCAATGGCTCGTGCAGTAGCACCCCTGAATTTTAATGAGTTCCTAGAGAAAGCTAAGTTGAAAGATGATGGAAGTACCTTTGTTGACTGGGCCCGTAATCTGAGGATTATCCTCATGGCTTCCCAGAAATCATATGTCCTTGATGCACTGCTTGGTGACCAACCCGAAGACATGTCATCCGAAGACGTTAAGAATGCTTGGGAGGCACGTTTTGGGGATTACTCAATAGTTCAGTGTGCAATGTTGTATGGCTTAGAACCGGGACTTCAAAGACATTTTGAACGTCATGGAGCATATGAGATGTTCCAGGAGTTGAAGTTTATCTTTCAGAAGAATGCCCGGATCGATAGGTATGATACCTCCGATAAGTTCTATGCTTGCAAAACGGAGGAGAACGGGTCTATCAGTGAACATATACTCAGAATGTCTGGGTATTCGACTCGTCTGGCGGAATTGGGAATGCCCCTTCCGGCAGAGGTGATCATTGACAGAGTTCTTCAATCACTGCCACCTAGCTACAAGAGCTTTGGGATGAACTATAACATGCACGGGATGAACAAGTCAGTCGCCGAGCTGTTTGCGATGCTGAAAGTCGTTGAGTCTTAAATCTAGAAAGAACATCAAGTGTTGATGCTCAATAAAACCACTAGTTTCAAGAAGAATGGCAAGGGCAAGGGCAAGAAGGGTAAATCCAAGAAGGATGGCAAAGCAGTTGCTACTCCTGTAAAGAAGCCCAAGGCTGGACCCAAGCCAGAAACTGAGTGCTTTCATTGCAAGGGAACTGGTCACTAGAAGCGGAACTGCCCCAAGTACCTGGCTGACAAGAAGGCGGGCAATAACAAACAAGGTATATATGATATACATGTTATTGATGTGTACCTTACTAGCTCTCGTTGTAGTGCCTGGGTATTTGATACCGGTTCGGTTGCTCACATTTGCAACTCAAAACAGGAACTACGGAATCGACGAAGGCTGGAGAAGAACGAAGTGACGATGCACGTGGGAAATGGTTCCAAGGTTGATGTGATCACCGTTGGCACGCTCTCTCTTCAATTACCATTGGGATTAGTGATGAACCTGAATAATTGTTATTTAGTGCCTGCGTTAAGCATGAACATTATATCTGGATCTTGTTTATTGCGAGATGGTTACTCATTTAAATCAGAGAATAATGGTTGTTCTATTTATATGAGTAATATCTTTTATGGTCATGCACCTAATGTGAGGGGTTTATTCATATTGAATCTTGATAGTGATGATACACATGTTCATAACATTGATGCCAAAAGATGTAGAGTTGATAATGATAGTACCACTTTCTTATGGCACTGTCGTTTGGGTCATATTGGTGTAAAACGCATGAGGAAGATCCATGCGGATGGACTTTTGGAGTCACTTGATTTTGAATCACTTGACACATGTGAACCATGCCTCATGGGCAAGATGACTAAAACGCCATTCTTTGGAACAATGGAATGGGCAAGTGACTTGTTGGAAATCATACATACTGATGTTTGCGGTCCAATGAATGTTACAACGCGTGGTGGATATCGTTATTTTGTCACCTTCACTGATGACTTAAGTAGATATGGGTATATTTACTTAATGAAACACAAGTCTGAAACGTTTGAAAAGTTCAAGCAATTTCAGAGTGAAGTTGAGAATCATCGTAACAAGAAGATTAAGTTCCTGCGATCTTATCGAGGAGGTGAATATCTGAGCTATGAGTTTGGCAGTCACTTAAGACAATGTGCAATTGTTTCACAGTTGACACCGCCCGGAACACCACGTCGTAATGTGTGCGGTCCAATGAATGTTGCAGTGCATGGTGGATATTGTTATTTTCTCACCTTCACTGATGACTTAAGTAGATATGGGTATATTTACTTAATGAAACACAAGTCTGAAACGTTTGAAAAGTTCAAGCAATTTCATAGTGAAGTTGAGAATCATCGTAACAAGAAGATTAAATTCATGTGATCTGATCGAGGAGTTGAATATCTGAGTTATGAGTTTGGCAGTCACTTAAGACAGTGTGGAATTGTTTCGCAGTTGACACCGTCTGGAACACCACAGTGTAATGGTGTGTTCGAACGTCGTAATCGAAGCTTATTCGATATGGTGCATTCTACGACGTCTCTTGCTGATTTGCCACTATCGTTTTGGGGTTATGCATTAGATACAGCTGCATTCACTTTAAAAAGGGCACCATCAAAATCCGTTGAGACGACGCCATATGAACTATGGTTTGGCAAGAGGCCAAAGTTGTCATTTCTTAAAGTTTGGGGATGTGATGTTTATGTCAAAAAGCTTCAGCCTGAAAAGCTGGAACCCAAAGCGGAGAAATGCGTCTTCATAGGATACACGAAAGAGACAGTCGGGTATACCTTCTATCTCAGATCCGAAGGCAAAGTGTTTGTCGCTAAGAACGAAACATTTCTTGAGAAATAGTTTCTCTCAAAAGAATTGAGTGGGAGGAAAATAGAGTTTGATGAGGTTATTGAAACTTTACTTCAACCAGAGAGTAGCGTAGCGCAGAAAGATGTTTATGTGGAGCCTACGACAGTTGAAGAGGAAGTTAATGATGATGATCATGAAGTTTCAAATCAAGTTACTATTAATCCTTGTAGGTCGACAAGGGCGCGTACTGCTCCTGAGTGGTATGGCAACCCTGTCTTGGAGGTCATGTTGTTGGACAACAATGAACCTACGAGCTACGGAGGAGCGATGATGGGACCGAATTCCGAGAAATGGTTAGAGGCCATGAAATCCGAGATAGGATCCATGTATGAAAACAAAATATGGACTTTGGAAGTATTACCTGAAGGGCAAAAGGCCATTCAGAACAAATGGATCTTTAAGAAGAAGACGGAGGCCGCGTCACCGTCTATAAAGCTCGACTTGTGGAAAAGGGTTTTTCACAAGTTCAAGGAGTTGACTATGATGAGACCTTCTCAACTGTAGCGATGCTTAAGTCCATCAGAATCATGTTAGCAATAGCTGCATACTTCGATTATGAAATTTGGCAGATGGATGTCAAAACAGCGTTCCTCAACGGTTTCCTTGAGGAAGAGTTGTATATGATGCAACCGGAAGGTTTTGTTGATCCAGAGAATGCCGACAAAGTTTGCAAGCTCCAACGATCCATTTATGGACTGGTGCAAGCATCTCGGAGTTGGAATAAGCACTTTGATGAGGTGATCAAAGCGTTTGGGTTTATACAAGTTTATGGAGGAGCTTGTGTTTACAAGAAAGTGAGTGGGAGCTCTATAGCATTTCTAATATTATATGTAGATGACATATTGCTGATTGGAAACAATATAGAAATGTTGGAAAGCATGAAGGAATATTTGAACAAGAGTTTTTCAATGAAGGACCTAGGAGAAGCTTCTTTCATATTAGGCATTAAGATCTATAGAGATAGATCGAGACGCTTAATAGCACTTTCATAGAGCACATACCGTGATAAAGTTTTGAAGAAGTTCAAAATGGATCAGTCCAATAAGGGGTTCTTGCTTGTGTTAAAAGGTGTGAAGTTGAGTAAGACTCAATGCCCAATGACTGCAGAAGATAGAGAGAAGATGAGTGTCATCGCCTATGCTTCAGCCATAGGCTCTATCATGTATGCAATGCTGTGCACAATACCCGATGTCAGCCTTTCCATAAGTATGGCTGGAAGGTTTCAAAGTGATCCTGGAATGGAGCACTGGACGGCGGTCAAGAATATCCTTGAGTACCTGAAAAGGACTAACGAGATGTTTCTCGTTTATATAGGTGATGAAGAGCTCGTCATAAAGGGTTACGTCGATGCAAGCATTGACACTGATCCGGATGACTCTAAGTCGCAAACCGGATACGTATTTATTCTCAACGGGGGAGCGGTAAGCTGGTGCAGTTCCAAGCAAAGCGTGGTAGCCGATTCTACATGCGAGGCGGAGTACATCGCAGCCTCGGAGGCAGCGAAGGAAGGTTTCTGGATGAAGCAGTTCATGACAGATCTTAGAGTAGTGCCCAGTTCACTGAATCCAATGACTTTGTTCTGTGACAACACTGGTGCCATTGCTCTAGCCAAGGAACCAAGGTTTCACAAGAGGACCAGACACATAAAGCGACGCTTTAATTTCATCCGTGATTACATCAAGGAGAAGGACATAAATATTTGCAAAGTGCACACGTATCTGAATGTTGCAGACCGGTTGACTAAACCTCTTCCAAGGACTAAACATGATCAACACCAGAACTGCATGGGTGTTCGATTCATTACAATGTAAATCACATAGTAATGTGAACAAGATTATTGACTCTAGTGCAAGTGGGAGACTGTTGGAAATATGCCCTAGAGGTAATAAATAAAGTGCTTATTATTATATTTCCTTGTTCATGATAATTGTTTATTATCCATGCTATAATTGTATTGATTGGAAACACATTGCATGTGTGGATAAATAGACAACACTTTGTCCCTGGTATGCCTCTAGTGAACTAGTTCGTTGATCAAAGATGGTCAAGGTTTCCTAGCCATTGACATGTGATGTCATTTGATAACGGGATCACATCATTAGGATAATGATGGGATGGACAAGACCCAAACTATAAACATAGCATATGATCATGTCAGTTTATTGCTACAGTTTTTTACATGTCAAGTATATGTTCCTATGACCATGAGATCATGCAACTCACGGACACCGGAGGAGTGCCTTGTGTGTATCCAACGTCGCAACGTAACTGGGTGACTATAAAGATGCTCTACAGGTATCTCCGAGGGTATCTGTTGGGTTGGCATGGATCAAGACTGGGATTTGTTACTCCGTGTGATGGAGAGGTATCTCAGGGCCCACTCGGTAATACAACATTACAATAAGCCTTGAAAGCAATGTGACTAAGTGTTAGTCACGGAATCTTGTATTATGGAACGAGTAAAGAAACTTGCCGATAACGAGGTTGAACTAGGTATGGAGATACCGATGATTGAATCTCGGGCAAGTAACATACCGAAGAACAAAGGGAACATAATACGGGATTAACTGAATCCTTGACATAGAGGTTCGATCAATAAAAATCTTCGTAAAATATGTAGGAACCAATATGGGCATGCAGGTACCACTATTGGTTATTAACCGTAGAGGTGTCTCGGTCATGTCTACATAGTTTTCTCGAACCCGCAGGGTCTGCACACTTAAAGTTCAGTGACGTTTCGGTAGTATAGAGTTATGCATGGTGGTGACTGAAGGTTGTTTGTATTCCCGGATGAGATCTCAGACATCACGAGGAGCTCCGGAATGGTCCGAAGGTAAATATTGATATATAGTAAGTCCTGTTTTGGTCGCCGGAAAAGTTTCGAGCTCATCGGTAGTGTACCTGGGGACCATCGGGAGAGGTATTTCGACCCAAGAGGCTACATGGGCTGTGGGAGGACTAATATCAGCCCTTAGTGGGCTGGCCAAAGTCCCACACAAGGCCCATGCGGCTAGGAAGAGATTCCTAAGTGGAAAAGGTGGAAAAAGGCAAAAAGGGTGGAAATAAGGAAGGAGTCCTAATCCGACTAGGAGTGGAGGAGGATGACTCGTCCTCTCCACTTCGGCCGAAGCCAAGAGGGGTTGGCACTTGCGCCAGGCCTCCTATTCCTCTCCTCCTATATATACTAGAGGGTTTTAGGGTTTTGGCACAAGATTTTCAGCCACGTGCAACCCTACCCTCTAGTTCGTAGTTTCTCCTCTAGATCGGTTTTAGCTGTGCTTAGGCGAAGTCCTGCTGAGATTACTCCACCACCATCGCCGCACCGCCGTCATGCTACCAGAGAACTCGTCTACCTCTCCGCTCCCTCCCGCTGGATCAAGAAGGCGGAGATCGTCATCAAGCTGTACGTGTGCTGAACGTTGAGGTGCCGTCCGTTCGGTGCTTGATTGGGATGGATCGTGATTGGATCGCAGGACACTCGGCGATTTGGATCGCGAAGACGTTCGACTACATCAACCGTGTTTCTTAACGCTTCCCGCTTAGCGATCTACAAGGGTACATAGATCCACTCTCCCTCTCGTAGATTCTCATCACCATGGATAGATCTTGCGTGTGCGTAGGAAATTTTTTGTTTCCCATGCAACATTCCCCAACACGTGGTTGATGTAGTCAAACGTCTTCACGATCCAATCACGATCCGTCCCACAATCTCATCACGAGCCGTCCTGCGGTCCCATCGTGGTCCTTCCGATCTAGTGCCGAACGGACGACACCTCCGCGTTCAGCACATGTACAACTCGATGACGATCTGTGCCTTCTTGATCCAGCAAGAGGGAGCAGAGAGGTGGACTCCTAGTAGGACTCTTTCCCTACTTGGCCCCTACTCTTCCTCCTCTTCCCTTGTGCATAGGGCTTTTTGGGCTGGCTTTCCCAGACCACCAGGGGTGGTGCGCCACCTATAAGGCCCATGTGGCCCCTTGGGGTGTGTGGGCCCCACTTGGTGGTCCCCGGAACCCATTCGTCACTCTCGGTAGACTGCCGGAAATGCCCGAAAGTTTTCCGGAGTTCAAACACCACTTTCCTATATATCAATCTTTACCCCCGGACTATTCCGCAGCTCCTCGTGATACCGGGATCTCATCCGGGACTCCGAACAACCTTCGGTCAGCAACATACATAACTCAATACTACCGAAACGTCATCGAATCTTAAGTGTGCATACCCTGCGGGTTCGAGAACTATGTAGACATGACCGAGACACCTCTACGGTCAATAACCAATAGCGGGACCTGGATCCCCATATTCGCTCCTACATATTCTACAAAGATCTTTATCGGTTGAACCTCTACGTCAAGGATTCAGTTAATCCTGTATGTTGTTCCCTTTGTTCTTCGGTATGTTACTTGCCCAAGATTCGATCATCGGTATCTCTATACCTAGTTCAATCTCGTTACCGACAACTCTCTTTACACGTTCTGTGATACAAGATCCCGTGGCTAACACTTAGTCACATTGCTTGCAAGTCTTGTTGTGATGTTGTATTACCGAGTGGGCCCTGAGATACCTCTCCATCACACGGAGCAACAAATCCCAGTGTTGATACATGCCAACCCAACAGAAACCCTCGGAGATACCTGTAGATCACCTTTATAGTCACCCAGTTACGTTGCAATGTTTGATTCACACAAGGTACTCCTCCGGTGTTGGTGAGTTGCATGATCTCATGGTCATAAGAATAGCTACTTGACATGCAGAAAACTGTATCAATAAACTGACACGATCATATGCTACGTTTATAGTTTGGGTCTTGTCCATCACATCATTTTCCTAATGATGTGATCCCGTTATCAAATGACATCTCATGTCCATGGCTAGGAAACCTTAACCATCTTTGTTCAACGAGCTAGTCTATTAGAGGCATACCAGGGACATGGTTTTTGTCTATGTATCCACACATGCATCTGAGTCTCCGATCAATATAATTATAGCATGGATAAAAAACGATTACATGAACAATGAAATATGATAATAACTAATTTATCATTGCCTCTAGGGCATATTTCCAACAATCTCGCTGTGGATAGGGCCGAGATCGGGTTGGCTTCCCACCCCATGAATCTAAAGGTTGAGGTGATCTTTTGTCACGCCCCACAAAAAAATTTACGGGTCGAACGCATTTGCGGTGTTAGGTCGGGTAGGATTTTCCGTGCCGACCCGTATTTTGGCAGTTATTTTGCGGGTCGCGGCTATATACGGGGTCTGTTAGAGATGGTCTTAGAAGAGCGCACCGTCCCCAGCCCATAAAATCCTGTAAAATATGCCCATAAAAGCTTTACAAAACTCTTTAAACTAAATCTTCTCTCCCCCTAAGTTTATGGTGGGGTGGGCCACTTCATCCCCCCACTTACGAATCCTAATCATCCACATAAGCGCCCCTGTAAAATGTCTATGTAACGTTGTAGGATGTTGGTTTAGATTGCACTCCACCCATCAACCGCTTTTCCTGGAGGGGAGTTTCACCACCCTCCTCAACCTCCCGTACATCTCATCTTCTCTTCTGCGTCTCAATATATGATGACATATGGGTCCCATATGTAATAAAATTTTGGAGGATGAGATATGATGACTCGGATTTTGCATGTCGCTTGTGCACCCTTGAAAAGCATATGGAATGCACTTCCTATTGTAGGATTAATATATCAATCGAGGGAGGGGCTAGAAAAATATAGGAAATTATTCTAAAACCTAAATTACTCTGGGAAATAAAATAAAAACAAAGTATAAAATGGTAACACATAGGCTAATTAAAACAGGAAAAATCAATACAGATAACTTAGCATGTAGCTCAAAATTCCCGTGGAAGGAGCATAAGAGTGCGAGCAAGTAAAATGACTAATTGATAGAACAAATACTCAAGATTAACAAACAAGCAAATGCAGTTGAGAATTTTAGGCAGAGTATGAAGCTAAGCATCAAGATATGCATCAAAATAGATAGACGCATGCAAATATTTCACAAAAATCTCAGTGAAAGATAAAAGGGGAAAAGCTTCGAGGCTGTAGGATCAAAAGTAGGTCTAGAGGGGGGGGGGGTGATTAGACTACTTGACCAATTAAAAATCTTCTTCTTCCCAATTTTAAGTTTTGGCAGATTTTAGCATTCATAGCAAGTCAAGTACACCCTACACATGCATGTCTATGAGTATAGTAGCGGAAAATAAAGACAAGCATGTAAGTAAAGGAAGGGTAGGAAGATCAAACACAATTTGGAGACACGACGATTTTTCTCGTGGTTCTGATAGGTGGTGCTATCGTACGTCCACGTTAATGGAGTCTTCAACCCATGGAGGGTAACAGTCGCGAGTGTCCACGGAGGTCTCTACCCACGGAAGGTTCCACGAAGAAGTAACCTTGACTATACCATGATGGCCTATGTCCACGGAGGACTAGCCTAACTCGGGGTAGATCTTCACGAAGTAGGCGATCTCCTTGCCCTTAAAAACTTCTTGGTTCACTCCACAAGACGAAGTAGGAGGCTCCCAAGCAACACCTAACCAATCTAGGAGGCACTACCCTCAAAAAGGTAATAGGCTCGATAATATCGGTGAACTCCTTGCTCTTGTGCTTCAAGATGATAGACTCCTCAACACACAATCACTCTCTCACAGATTTGGCTTTGGTGGAAGAGATTGATTGGGTGGAAAGAAACTTGGGGAGGCTAGAGATCAAGATTCATATGGTTGGAATCGAATGGCATGATCTCAACACATCAGTAGGTGGCTCTCTCTCAGAAAATCAGTTGGTATGAGTGGGGATCTGTTTTGAGTGCTTCTCTTGCGAGTAGGTGGTGGTGGAGGGGTATATATAGGCATCTCCAAAAATCCAACCGTTACACCTAATAAGTCAGACTCAGTGACACCGATGTGTTAATCTCGGTTGTACCGAGTTGCCTCAAAGGTAGCAACTGTTGAATCTCAGTGAGACCAATACATAAAACTCGGTTGCCTCGATAAGGTGACCAACGGTCAGATTGCCAAACTCGGTGATGCCGATTCAAAAAACTTGATGGTACCGATTTTGTGAATTTGCGTAACATAAAGTTGGACACCCAAACTTGATGGCATCGAAGGAGAATCGGTTGCACCAAATGGCTAGGATTTGGCTGAGTCTGTCTGAGGCTGAGAATCGGTGGCCCCGAGTGGAAAGTGTTGGTTGCACCGATTTTGGATATTTGACTTTGGAGATACTTTTGTGGAAGATCTTGTGGGTGTATGTGGTGACTATCACTTGTGCACGTATGCGCATTTTTTCCACCAATAGTACCTTAGCCCCTTTTGATAGTATTGGCTTCCCAATGGACTCAAAGTGATTTCTCACAAAGTAAAATGTAGAGTCCTCTTTGCTTGAAGCTTGCCAATCTATTTCCTTGCATCGTGGGGTATTCCACAATCCTTTTGCCAACCCATCATTGAACTTTTCCTGAAACATGCTTAGTGGAAATATTAGTTCAATGACATATATGTTGTTATTAATTACCAAAACCACCAAGGGAGCAAATGTGCTTTCAACCTCCCCCTGTTTGGTAATTGATGACAACATATATATCAAAGCTTCGACATATGATATAATCAATGAATATAATCGTCGCTTTGAGAAGTATGTGATAAGCAAGATCTCCCCCTAAATTTGTGCATTATTTTTAAATTTTCATTTGAATGCAAATGCACAATCGATTAGGTACATGGGGCACTTATTCCATGTCACATACAACTTGGTGGTGTGCGAGAGTAATAAGAATTAATATCATAGCACAACACATCAAGCAAAGTGAATGATCATCACATAACCATCAAAAGGATAGGAAATAGTTGCAACACACGTTAAAGCGTATGATCAAACACCGAACTAAAGTATAACACATCCAAACCAAAATACCAAATGTTTCTAAAATAGCAATAAAACGAAATGATCTCTCACTCGAAGCTTGAAGATCTATATACAACTTCTCCCCCTTTGGCAACAAGTTACCAAAAATATCAATCATATATAGTGTTGTGGAACGTTGCATGGGAAACAAAAAATTTCCTATGCACACGCAAGATCTATCCATGGTGATGAGCATCTACGATAGGGAGAGTGGATCTACATACCCTTGTAGATTGATAAGCGGGAAGCGTTAAGAAACGCGGTTGGTGTAGTCGAACATCTTCGCGATCCAAATGGCCGAGCGTCCCGCGATCACATCACGATCCGTCCCGCGATCCAATCATGATCCTTCCCGCGAACTCATCACGATCCGTCCCACGATTTCATCACGATCCATCCCACGATCACATCATGATCCGTCCTGTGAACTCATCACGAACCGTCTCGCGATCTTGTTCACGGTCCTTCCGATCTAGCGTCGAACGGACGACACCTCCGCGTTCAGCACACGTGCAGCTTGATGACGATCTCCACCGTCTTGATCCAGCAAGAGGAAGTGGAGAGGGAGAAGAGTTCACCAGCAGCGTGACGGCGCTCCGGTGATGGTGGTGGAGCAATTCTGGCAGGGCTTCGCCTAAGCACTGCGGAAATCCGATCTAGAGGAGCACCGGTGGAACGGGTAGCACGTGGCCGTAAAATCTGTGTAAAAACCCTCTATTCCACTAGTATATATAGCAAGGAGGGAGGAGGAGGGCTGGCGCACAAGGCAACCCTCCTTGGAGTCGGCCGAAGTGGGAGGGAGGAGGAGGACTCTCCTCCTCCAATCCTAGTAGGACTAGGATTCCTCCTTTTTGGACTTTTTCCACCTCTTTCCTTTAGGCCTTTTTCTCCCAGATGCATGGGCCTCTTGTGGTTGTTCCACCGGACCAATAAGGGCTGGTTATTACTCTCCCACAGCCCATGAAGCCTCTTGGGTCGAAATACCTCTCCCGGAGGTCTCCCGGTACACTACCGGCACTCCCAGTACACTACCGATGAGCCCGAAACTTTTCCGGTGACCAAAACGGGACTTCCTATATATGAATATTTACCTCCAAACCATTCCGGAGCTCCTCGTGATGTCCAGGATCTCATCCGGGACTCTGAACAACCTTAGGTCACCACCATACATAACTCTACACTACCGAAACGTCACCAAACCTGAAGTGTGCAGACCCTGCGGGTTCGAGAACTATGTAGACATGACCGAGACACCTCTACGGTGAATAACCAATGGTGGGACCTGGATGTCCACATTGGTTCCTACATATTCTATGAAGATCTTTATCGGTCGAAGCTCTATGTCAAGGATTCAGTTAATCCCGTATGATGTTCCCTTTGTTCTTCGGTATGTTACTTGCCCGAGAGTCGATCGTCGGTATCTCCATACCTAGTTCAACCTCATTACCGGCAAGTCTCTTTACTTGTTCCATAATACAAGATCCCATGACTAACACTTATTCACATTGCTTGCAAGGCTTATTGTGATGTTGCATTACCGAGTGGGCCCTGAGATACCTCTCCGTCACACGGAGTAACAAATCCCAGTCTTGATCCATGCCAACTCAACAGACACCCTCGGAGATACCTGTAGAGCACCTTTATAGTCACCTAGTTACGTTGCGACGTTTGATACACACAAGGCACTCCTCCGATGTCCGTGAGTTGCATGATCTCATGGTCATAGGAACATATACTTGACATGCAGAAAACAATAGCAATAAACTAACACGATCATATGCTACATTTGTACTTTGGGTCTTGTCCATCACATCATTCTCCTAATGATGTGATCCCGTTATCAAATGACATCTCATGTCCATGGCTAGGAAACCTTAACCATCTTTGATCAACGAGCTAGTCCATTAGAGGCATACTAGGGACATAGTTTTGTCTATGTATCCACACATGCATCTAAGTCTCCATTTAATACAATTATAGCATGGATAATAAACGATTATCATGAACAAGGAAATATGATAATAACTAATTTATTATTGCCTCTAGGGCATATTTCCAACAGTCTCCCACTTGCACTAGAGTCAGTAATCTAGTTCACATCACCATGTGAGTCGCATTGTTATGGATCTAACACCCAATGAGTTCTGGGGCTCGATCATGCTTTGCATGTGAGAGAGGTCTTATAGTCAACGGGTCTGCGGCATTCAGATCCGTGTGTACTTTGCAAATTTCTATGTCAAACCGTAAACACTGCTATCACACTCCACTTGGTACTATTCCAAATGGCTACTCCACTATATGTATCCAGATTGCTACTACGAGTCATCCAGATTGGTGTTAAAGCTTGCATCGACGTGACTCTTTACGACGAACTCTTTATCACCTCCATAACCGAGAAACATCTCCCCAGTCTTTTAGTCACTAAGGATAATCTTGCCCGCTGTCCAATGCTCCATTCCAGGATCACATTGAAACCTTCCGGCCATACTTATAGCAAGGCTGACATCAGGTCTTTGTGCACAACATTGCATGCATTATAGAGCCTATGGCTGAAGCATAGGGGATGACACTCATCTTTTCTCTATCTTCTGCAGTCACTGGGCATTGAGTCTTACTCAACTTTATACCTTACAAATCAGGCGAGAACTCTTTCTCTGACTGATCCATTTTGAACTCTTTCAAAATCTTGTCAAGGTATGTACTCATTGAAAGTCTTATCAAACATCTTGATCTATCTTTATTGATTTTGATGCTCAACAATTAGGTAGATTTATCAAGGTCTTCCTTTGAAAAATTATTTTCAAAACAACCTTTTATGCTTTCCAAAAATTCTACATCATTTCCGATCAACAATATGTCAACCACATATGCTTACCAGAAACTCTATAGTGCTCCCACTCACTTTATTGTAAATACAAGTTTCTCATAAACGTTGTATATACTCAAAAACTTTGATCACCTCATCAAAGTGTATATTCCAACTCCGGGATGCTTGCTTCATTTCATAGAAGAATCACTGAAGCTCGCACACCTTTTAGCATCCTTAGGACTGACAAAACCTTCTGGTTGTATCTCATACAACCTTTCCTTAAGGAAGGATACGATGTTTTGGCATCCATCTGCCAGATTTCATAACTGAAAAATGCAGCAACTGCTAACATAATCCCAACAGACTTTCGCATCGCTACGAGTGAGAAAGTCTCATCGCAGTCAACTCTTTGAACTTGTCGTAAACTACTTTGCAACAAGTCAAGCTATACAAATGGTAACATTTACCATCAACGTCTGCCTTCATTTTAAAGATCCATTTGTACTTTAACGACCAGCCGTCCAACGAACAAGTCCACAAAATTCTATACTTGGTTTTCATACATGGATCCTTTCTCGGATTTCATGGCCTCTAACCATTTGTTGGTTTCCGGGCCCATCATCGCTTCTTCATAGTTTGAAGGTTCATCGTTGTCCAACAACATGACCTCCAAGACAGGGTTGTCATACCGCTCAGGCGCAGTATACATCCTTGTCGCCCTATGAGGTCTGATAGTAACTTGATCCGAAGCTTCATGATCATCATCATTAACTTCCTCTTCAACTAACGTAGGCTTCACAGAAACAACTTCCTACGCTGCGCTACTCTGTGGTTGAAGTAAAGGTTCAATAACCTCATCAAGCTCTAATTTCCTCGTAGGTTGATAGTAACTTGATCCTAAGCTTTCATGATCATCATCGTTAACTTCCTCTTCAACTGACGTAGGCTTCACAGAAACATCTTTCTGTGCTGCGCTACTTTCTGGTTGAAGCAGAGGTTTCAACAACCTCATCAAGTTCTATCCTCCTCCCACTCAACTCTTTCAAGAGAAACCCTTTCTCGAGAAAGGACCCAGTTTTAGCAACAAACGTTTTATGCTTGGATCTGAGATAGAAGGTTCACCCAACTGTTCTTAGGGTATTCTATGAAGATGCATTAGTCCGCTTTGGGTTCGAGCTCATTTGGTGAAAACTTTTTCCACACAAGTGTCACAACCCCAAACATTAAGAAATGACATCTTAGGTTTCTATCAAATGGTGTCATCTCAACGGCTTTAGATGGTGCCCTATTTAAAGTGAATGTTGTTGTCTCTAATGCATAACCCCAAAATTATAGTAACAAAAAGATAATAGACATCATAGCACACACCATATCCAATAGAGCACGACTATGACGTTTGGACACACCATCACACTATGGTGTTCTAGGTGGCGTGAGTTGTGAACCAACTTTCACATTGTCTAAAGTTGTATGCCAAACTCGTAACTTAGATATTCACCTCCACGATCATATCGCAGATACTTTTATCTTCTTGTCACGATGATCTTAAACTTCACTCTAAATTTGCTTGAACTTTTCAAACGATTCACACTTGTGTTTCATTAAGTAAATATACACTATATCTACTTAAATCATCAGTGAAGGTAAGAAAATAACGATATCCACTGCTTGCTACAAGACTCACTGGATTGCATACATCAACATGTATCATTTCCAATGAATCACTTACCCGCTCCATCCAACGGGTTTTTTTAGTCATCATGCCCAAGAGGCATGGTTCGCATGTCTCAACCAATTCGAAATCGAATGAGTCCAAAGATCCATCATCATGGAGTTACTTCATGCGCTTTATTCCAATATGACATTCAGCGGCAGTGCCACAAGTATGTGGTACTATCATTATTAACTTTGTATCTTTTGACATCAATGTTATGAACATGTGTATTACTACGATCAAGATTTCAACAAACCATTCTCACTGGGTGCATGACCATTGAAGGTATTATTCAGGTAAACAGAATAACCATTATTCTCTAACTTAAATGAATAACCGTATTGCAATAAACATGATCTAATCATGTTCATGCTAATCGCAAAACACCAAATAACATTTATTTAGGTTCGTCACTAATCCTGAAGGTAGAAGGAGCGTGCGATGTTGATCTCATCAACCTTGGAAACATTTCCAACACATATCGTCACCTCACCCTTAGCTTAGTGCTCCGTTTATTCCGTAGCTTTTATTTCGAGTTACTAACATTTAGCAACCGAACCAGTATCCAATACCCTGGTGCTACTTGGAGTACTAGCAAGGTACACATAAATAACACATATATCAAATATACTTCTGTCGACGTTGCCAGCCTTCTTATCTACCAAGTATTTAGGGTTGTTCCGCTTCAGCGACCGCTCTCCTCATAATCGAAGCACTTAGTCTCGGGTTTGGGTTCAACTTTGGGTTGCTTCACTGGAGCAGCAATTGACTTGCTATCCATGAAGTTTTCCCTCCTTGCTCCTGCCCTTCTCGAAACTAGTGGTTTGACTAACCATCAACACTTGATGCTCCTTCTTGATTTCTACCTTCGCGGTGTCAAACATCGCGAACAGCTCAGGGATCACTATTTCTATCCCTGGAATTTTATAGTTCATCACCAAGTTCTAGTAGCTTAGTGAAAGTGACTTGGAGAACTATATCAATCACTATCTTATCTGGAAGATCAACTCCCACTCGATTCAAGCGATTGTAGCACCCAGACAATCTGAGCACATGCTCAACGATTGAGCTATTCTCGTTCATCTTGCAGGCAAAGAATCTTGTTGGAGATCTCATATCTCGCAACACGGGCACGAGCCTGAGATCCTAATTTCAGCTCTTAGAACATCTCATATGTTCCGTGACGTTCAAAACGTTTCGAAGCCTCAATACTAAGCCGTAATGCATGATGCACTAAACTATCAAGTAGTCATCAGCACGTACCTGTGAGATGTTCACAACATCTACAGATGATGCTAGAGGGGTTGGCGCACCGAGCGGTGCATTAAGGACATAAGCCTTCTATGCAACAACAAGGACACTCCTCAGATCACGGAGCTAGTCCGCAATATTGCTACCATCATATTTCAACTCTATTTCTCTAGGAGCATATAAAAATTTAAGGGAGCTACAGCGCGAGCAAGTAATCTACAACATAATTTGCAAAGACACTACTGACTATGTTCATGACAATGAGTTCAATTAATCATATTACTTAAGAACTCCCACTCAAATTGACATCCCTGCGTTCATTCAAGTGATACATGATCCAAATTCACCAACTCAAGTCCGATCATCACGTGAGTTGAGGTGGTTACAATGGTGAACATCATCATGTTGATCATATCTACTATATGACTCATGTTCGACCTTTCGGTCTCTTGTGTTCCGAGGCCATGTCTGTACATGCTAGGCTCGTCAAGTTTAACTCGAGTGTTTTGCGCGTGCAAAACTGGCTTGCACCCGTTGTATGTGAACGTAGAGTCTATCACACCCGATCATCACATGGTGTCTCAACATGACGAACTTTCACAACGGTGCACACTCGGGGAGAACACAATTTTATCTTGAAATTTAAGTGAGGGATCACCTTATAATGCTACCGCCGTAGTAAGCATAACAAGGTGCATAAAAGGATTAACATCACATGCAATTCATAAGTGACATGATATGGACATGAACTTGTGCTTTAGATCTCCATCTTGAAAGCACCGACATGATCTTCATCGTCACTGGCACAACACCATGATCTCCATCATCTTGATCTCCATCAACGTGTCGCCATCGGGGTTGTCACGCCCTGCATGCTTCTACTACTATTGCTACCGTTTAGCGATAAAGTAAAGCATTACATAGCGCTTAATGATTGACACGCAGGTCATACAATAATTAAAGACAACCCTATGGCTCCTGCCGGTTGCCGTACTCATCGACATGCAAGTCGTGAAATTCTATACATCACATATATCACATCATGTAATTGGCCATATCACATCACAACATACCCTTCAAAAACAAGTTAGACGTCCTCTAATTGTTGTTGGATGTTTTACGTGGCTGCTACGGGTTTCTAGCAAGAATGATTCTCATCTACGCAAAACCACAACGGTGATACACTAGTTGCTTTTCAACCTTCTCAAGGACCTCCTTTGTCGAATCCGATCCGACTAAAGTGAGAGAAACTGCCACCCGCAAGCCATCTAGGCAACAAGTTGCGTCGAGGGAACCGGTCTCTCGTAAGCGTACAAGTAATGTTGGTCCGGGCCGCTTCATCTCACAATACCGCTGAACCAAAATCCGACCAAGGGAGGAAGCAATCTAAGCATCAACGCCCACAAACCTTTTGTGTTCTACTTGAGATCTCATCTACACATAGACCTAGCTCATGATGCCACTATTGGGGAACATTGCATGGGAAACAAAAATTTTCCTACGCACACGCAAGATCTATCCATGGTTATGAGCATCTACGAGAGGGAGAGTGGATCTACATACCCTTGTAGATCGATAAGCGGGAAGCGTTAAGAAACACGGTTGGTGTAGTCGAACATCTTCGCGATCCAAATCGCCGAGCGTCCCGCGATCACATCACGATCCGTTCCACGATCCAATCATGATCCATCCCATGAACTCATCACGATCCGTCCTGCGATATCATCACGATCCGTCCTGCGATCACATCACGATCCGTCCCGTGAACTCAACACGAACCGTCTCGCGATCTTGTTCATGGTCCTTCCGATCTAGCGCCGAACGGATGGCACCTCCGCGTTCAGCACACGTGCAGCTTGATGACGATCTCCACCGTCTTGATCCGGCAAGAGGAAGTGGAGAGGGATAAGAGTTCACCGGCAGCATGACGGTGCTCCGGTGATGGTGGTGGAGCAATTCAGGCAGGGCTTCGCCTAAGCACTGCGGAAACCCGATCTAGAGGAGCACCGGTGGAACGGGTAGCACGTGGCTGTAAAATCTGTGTAAAAACCCTCTATTCCACTAGTATATATAGGAGGGAGGGAGGAGGAGGGCTGGTGCACAAGGCAACCCTCCTTGGAGTCGGCCGAAGTGGGAGGGAGGAGGAGGACTCTCCTCCTCCAATCCTAGTAGGACTAGGATTCCTCCATTTTGGCCTTTTTCCACCTTTTTCCTTTGGGCCTTTTTCTCCCAGCCGCATGGGCCTCTTGTGGTTGTTCCACCAGCCCACTAAGGGCTGGTTATTACTCTCCCACAGCCCATGAAGCCTCTTGGGTCGAAATACCCCTCCCGGAGGTCTCTCGGTACACTACCGGCACTCCCGGTACACTACCGATGAGCCCGAAACTTTTCCGGCGACCAAAACGGGACTTCCTATATATGATTCTTTACCTCCGCACCATTCCGGAGCTCCTCGTGACGTCCGGGATCTCATCCGGGACTCCGAAAAACCTTCAGTCACCACCATACATAACTCTACACTACCGAAACGTCACCAAACCTTAAGTGTGCAGACCCTGCGGGTTCGAGAACTATGTAGACATGACCGAGACACCTCTACGGTCAATAGCCAATGGCGGGACCTGGATTTCCACATTGGTTCCTACATATTCTACGAAGATCTTTATCGGTCGAAGCTCTATGTCAAGGATTCAGTTAATCCCGTATGATGTTCCCTTTGTTCTTCGGTATGTTACTTGCCCGAGATTCGATCGTCGGTATCTCCATACCTAGTTCAACCTCGTTACCGGAAAGTCTCTTTACTCGTTCCGTAATACAAGATCCCGTGACTAACACTTAGTCACATTGCTTGCAAGGCTTATTGTGATGTTGCATTACCGAGTGGGCCCTGAGATACCTCTCCGTCACACGGAGTAACAAATCCCAGTCTTGATCCATGCCAACTCAACAGACACCCTCGGAGATACCTGTAGAGCACCTTTATAGTCACCCAGTTATGTTGCAACGTTTGATACACAGAAGGCACTCCTCCGATGTCCGTGAGTTGCATGATCTCATGGTCATAGGAACATATACTTGACATGCAGAAAACAGTAGCAATAAACTGACACGATCATATGCTACGTTTGTAGTTTGGGTCTTGTGCATCACATCATTCTCCTAGTGATGTGATCGCGTTATCAAATGACATCTCATGTCCATGGCTAGGAAACCTTAACCATCTTTGATCAACGAGCTAGTCCATTAGAGGCATACTAGGGACATAGTTTTGTCTATGTATCCACACATGCATCTAAGTCTCCATTTAATACAATTATAGCATGGATAATAAACGATTATCATGAACAAGGAAATATGATAATAACTAATTTATTATTGCCTCCAGGGCATATTTCCAACATATAGCTAATCGTCCTTTTGAGGCTGATCTCCTCCGATGGTCGATGTCGGAGTATAGAGAACTGCGTTTGCGAAGACCTCTACGAATGTCCTCGACGGATTTGGAGTAGCAACTGGTGGCACTGGAGGAGCTGATGGAGCTGAAGTCACTGTAGCTGGTGCAGACGATGAATGTCTCGTGTCCGGTGCTGGCACTGTAGGTGTCCTGGCCTGAGTCCTGAACTAGGCAGTCGTCCTGATAGGTGCACAATCCTCATCATCATCAGAATCAGGCCCTGAAGAGGTGCGACGGATAGGAGCTTCATCTACTTCCTTCTTGATCTCATTCATGGTCCTGGTCAACCCATCCACCTTGTCATTGAGGGTCTTCACTCTATCCTCAAAGATGTTCACAAGTCTCTTCTGATCGTCCAGTTTGGTTTTGATATCCTTCTGCATGTCCTTGACTGTAGAGATCAAGAGATCCATCTGCTCGTTCCTAGATCTAGGGACTTGAGCACTAGTGGCTCTAGCTGTCTCTACCTCTTCCCGAGCTGTAGCTGATGTGGGATGGTCTAGGTCCATCACCACAATGTTGTCCTCGAAATCTGGCTGTAGGGGCAAGTGGGGTCTATCTAGAGCAATGATGTGCTTCTCCAGCTTGGAGTTGATGAGCATCTGAATGTAGGGTGCATAGCAGCATGAGCGCTTCTGATCAACAACAACCCTCTTCACAGTCTCCACAAACAGATCCATCACTCTGAATCTCTCGTGCTGGTCAATATGAATCAGCAGGTTGATGGAGTAGCCTCGGATCATATTCTCGTCACCTGACCTGGGCATCAAGGTATGCCATAATATAGTGTTGATGGTGCGGAGACCTGCGTGGAGGTGATAGATAGATCCTAGCTTGTGGGATTGAAGTTGTGCAACAGGAATGACATTGTACATGTCCTTCATGGAACTGTGGCTTGCCTTTGACTCTAAGTATATGCATATATCTCCATCCTGTGCCTTTGGGACTCCTAAGATGTCATCCCATTCAACAACAATAGACTCATATCTTGCTCCTTTTGTCATCCACACAATCTTACCATCTCAATAGAAGTGAGGAGGGGAGAATTGCATGACCATCTCGTCGTTCCATGCAGTGAATTCTCTGCCAACAAACTAACCTATGCCAATGCAGTTGAAGTTGTCTTGCACACTGGAGAAATAGTCTTCATTCTCCTTGATGTACTTCCAGTCAACATATCTCATGTCACTCACAGCTGGAATCTTGTCAAGCAGCACAGACTCATAGAAATCCTGTTGCTCCTTGGTGTAGAATCTGTACTCCACAGTTGTCTTCTTCCTCTGGGAGTAAGGATCAATGGCTCTCCACTCTCTCAAACATGCATCCTTCTTCTTCTTCATATCAATAGCAATTGGATGGCTAGAATTATGCTTTGGAAGGTGAGGTCTGAGCTTCAACAAAGCAGACATAGCATCATCATCAGCTTCTCTGAAGGTGGATCCTTTTTTTCTCAAAAGCCGGAATGTCTCTGGTAGTCCTCTTGGACTTCTCTGCAACAGCCTTCTTAGGTGCAGACTTGGTGCTCTTGGAGGGACCTTGCTTTGGCATAGCATCTACCAACAACTTCTTCTGCTTCTTCTTAGGAGGGGCCTTGACAACATGCTCTTCTTCCTCCTGCTCAGCAGCAACACCAGCAGCCTCCTCAGGGTCCTCAAACATTGAGGTAGGCCTGCCAACAACACGGATAATCCTTTTCCTGGCCTTCTTCTCTCCTACCTTCTTAGGCAATGACTTCCTTGGTGGATCAATGGTCATGGTAGCCCTAGCACTCTCAGGTGCTCTCATAGTCTCTGGAGGTGCATATGTCTTGCTGACTACCCTCCTAGAAGAGGTGGCTTCATTGGCTGACTTCTTGGCAGCCTTCTCTTGCTTCTTAGCAAGAACCTCCTCTGGCACAAATTCTGAATCCTCCTCATCTGAATTCAGTCTCTTGTCCTAGTAGCAGCCTTGGGCAACCCATGAGAACTAGGGGTGCCTGGATCTGAAAATGAGCTGGACCTAGGGCTAGTGCCCGAACTCATGTCAATGTTCCGCTCCTGCAAATTCTGCCTGTCCTCAGCATCTGACATATCTAACCCTGTGAATAGAGTATAGAAGATTGGAATAGGATAAGTCATCACAAAATGCAGAGTTTTTTTGAAAGTTTGAATAGAAAATTCATAGATGTAGTTCACAACAAAATTGGATTTTGGTGTCACCGAGTCAAATATTTCGGTGCTGCCGAGACGCACAGAATTCTTAACTGAAACTTGGCAATAGCTTTGGTCGGCCCGAAATCTCCCACTCGGTCTCACCGAGTTCCGTCCTAAGTAGCACAAAAAGGTAATATCGGGACCCCGATCCTAGGTTATATGATTCCATACTGTAACAAGCCACATCACTTTGCGGCCTCACGCACGATACTCCACGGCAGCCACCTTACCTTGGCTGGGACCGTTTGCGTCTTTTGGCTCACGTATGTGAACATGTCGCTGGCAATCACACAACAAAGAACCCGGGCCGACATGACTAGTCATAGAACCCAAGTAGCACATCCGTACGGAAACAGGCATACATAACCCAGCAATGCAGGTGTCGGCCTCAAGCGTGTGTAGACGAGTCGTAACAAGTTACAAGGACTCCATTACACCATGAGACATTTCCCCGAAGGGACAGACACAGCAACAAAGAAGGATACATGCCAGTCAATCAATGTGTCCGGAGCAGTAGCAAGCTACCATGGCTCGGTGGAAGCACAAAGAGGCAGTTTCCCGTAAAGAGTACTACTAAAGGCACACGACTAGGTGTCGGATCCCATACATACCGTTGCACGTCACTCGTACGCACGACATGATCGGTATGCATAGATACAACCATGGCATCACAACATAACCATACAATAACATGACTTTTATTTAAGAGGCTCAGACGAGCCTTGCATAATATGTTCATAATGACAGGGGTCACATGACCCGGCACTCAAGTCATACAAACATAGTCATACAAGCCAGCGGAAACTTAAGCTGTCTGAGTACAGACGACAAAATATAAAAGAGGCACAAGGCCTGACTATCTACAGCCCACCACATGGGCAAGATCGTAGCTGGGACACCAGCTATTCGGCATCGTCAACGTCTAGATAAAACCCACTTGATGGGTCCTGGTTTTCTTCTGCAACATTAATTAAGCAAGGATGAGTACAATCATACTCAGCAAGTCTTTAAAACAGACCTAGTCTATTTATGCTCATGTATCAACAAAGGGGGTGGTGGAGTTTATGCAGAATGCCAGCTTTGATTCATGGCTAACCTACACTACTCAGTTTTAAATTCTTTGTTACGATTTCAATTATCGCACACGAGTCCACTAACTCCATCTCAATACACCACCATGGACTCACCTTCCCCTTCTGGAAGAGTGCCATCCACGGTACTCACACTTGTCTTGAGATTTTTAGAAGTATCCATTTGATTATCTATGAACAACATAAGTTCTCCAAGTAGTCCATATCCGAGGACGCGGCTATTCGAATAGTTTCAAAACCCTGCAGGGGTGTACTTCTTCACACACGCTCTCGCCACTTATCGCCGTGTGCTCATAAAACCATGCACCTCGGCAGCCTTCAAGCGGATGCCCAGCGAGGGAGTCGGCCACGACCGTCAATCACATAAGACCTCTAGTCCAGGCTACCGCCTATTTGAGACTGACCCGCACGGAAGTCCGGCCGAAGTTTCCGTTACGGTCCCAAACGATGTGCGCAGGGTTCCCAAGCCCACCATTTGGGTGACCCTTGGTACACCGTGCCACTGCCTACCGCGTCGTAACCCACCCCGAGGGTCAGTGCTACACACGGCCTCCAGCATGCTATAAACACCAGAAACTACTTGCAATACCTGGACCAAAGACTAAGCGACTGATGAGTCGAGAGGGTCAGTTAAGTATCCCAATGTGTGGTAGTATCTAGTCTTGGATCACAAACACGGAACCCAGTTCCTAAGAACGTTCCCAATGAGACAACCCACTATGTACTCCTACATAGCCTCTCATCGCTACCTTTACCAAATCGTATTCATTATAAGCTCATCACATCGGACAACACTGTTTCACTCAGTTCATCACCCAGATGAATCCGACTTGACACAACTCTAAGCATAGCAAGCATAGCAGGCAAAGTAAGCTAAGCACATCATGGCACAAGCATCTACCAGGTATGCTAGGTTGCAAGGTTTAGCTATTTACTGTGACAAGATCAGGTCATGCATAAGAATAGGATCATCTACCGTGTATAACTGACATGTGATCGTTTGTCCTAATGCAATGAATGAGAGCAGGAGCGAGAGAGTGGGATGTTATCGGAATGATCAATGAGGTTGCTTGCCTTGCTGGGTTGCGGAAGAGTTCTCTCCTTCGTTAGGGTACGGAGTAGTATCCTCCGGATTAGGGCCTACCGCAACGCAGATGAAAACATTCAATACAAGCAGATGCAACAATATGATGCATGATCATGGCATGATAGTATGCATGGATGAGCTAATGTAACTAGTGATCATGTCAATTTGAAATGCATTTGAATATAGTTCAAAGTTGTTCTCATTTCAAATTCTATATGTTGACCTAATGCTAAAATGTCCATGTTCATCTATTTAGGTTGCTCTATCATGCATGAGGATTGCACCATTGGATTCATTGGATTTTTCTGATAAATTTTCATATATAAATTATTTTCATCTGACTTACAGATTAATTTATATGATTTTTCAAAGTTTTAAATAATTTCTGGAATTATGTTTAAATAGGAAATTGACTTATGACATCAGCCTGATGTCATCATGACGTCAACTGGTCATCAGACCCGGCCAGGGTCAAACCTGACATGTGGGGTCCACATGTCAGTGTCTGATTAGCTTAATTAACTAAGTTAAACTAATCCTAATCATTAAGAGACCCTGGGCCCACATGTCATAGACTAACTAGCTTAATTATTTTAATTAATTTTTTAAAACTAACCAGGGTTAACCAGGGGGTGGCCCCACCTGTCAGGGTCAAACCCCGTGGTCAAAACGACCAGAGCCACCGGCGACGAGCCGCCGGCGACTCCAGAAGCGGCGGTGGGGCTCGGGTTTCCTCCTCCGGCGACCAAATGGACGGCGGAGGGCACCAAACTGATCTACGCACACGCACGCGTCCATTCCGACCCTTCCCTGGAGCAGAGGTGGTCGGAATCGGCGCCGGCGATGAGCTTGGCGGCGGCCGGAGCTCGGACGAGCACGGGCTCGTCGAGCCAGAGCTTGAATGGGGCATCCGAGACCTCCAGAGGCTTCCTGGAAGCCTCCTGAGCATGATGGCGCACTCAGAAACTAGCTTGGGTTGCCACGACGGCGACCACGACCTCACCGGCGGCGGGGAGCTTTCGGGCTCAAGGGAAATCGGCGCTATGCGGCTCAAATCAAGGGGGAAAAGGGGGGAAAAGAACCGGGGCTCACGGCGAGTGCAGCGGCGTCAACGGCTGGCTCGGGGAGGACCTGGAACGGCGGCGACCTTCGAATTCTTCTCCGGTGACCCGAGGAGGAAGACAGGGGCGCGACGGCGATAGAAGCCCTTCGGCGATGCGTGGCTCGTCTGGAAAGAAGAGGAGGTCCAGGCGGTCCTTTTGGCTGGCTCAGGCGGCGCGGGGGTTGGCTAGAACGTCGGCGACGATCTTGGGAAGCTCTCGGCCAAGGCGGAGACAGAGGGGGAGAATGCACGGGCGAGAGAGAGAGCGGCGACGGAGGAGAGGAGAAGGCACAAAGCGGCTCGTGACGCACTCAGGGGGGGGGCACGGCAGCCAGGTGAGCAGGGAGGAGGTGGAGGCCTCGCCGGCACCGCGCGGCACTTCGCCTCTGCCTACTGGCAGAGGTTGAAGATGACCGCTTGGCCCTGGTGGACTGGGCCGCCTCCTTCTCTGGGCCAGGTAAGCCTCTTCTTTTCTTCTTTTTTCTTAATTCTGTTTTCTGCTTTCTAACATTTGTTTTATTTCTTTGTAGATCCAAATAACTTTTCAAAATGACCCACATATTTTCTAAATTGAAGTTTGAATATTCCAAACTCATAACAACAGTTTCAGACTATTTTGAAAACAGTGATAATGATAATTGCTTTATTTATCATTTTCCAGGGACTTAAACCATTAGTTTAAATTATTTTAAATGTTCAATTAATTCAAATGGCCCCTGGTATATCCATGTCCCTAATTATCAGACATAGGGGACATTTTTGATGGGCATTTTGGATTTGTTGAAATTTCATTTATCTGGAATTTCTTTAATTCATGAATGCTTGGGGTATCTTTTCTTTCTCCCCATTTCATATTGATGCAATGATGATGATGATGATGCAAACACATTGCTAGCCTATGACACTTGCTAGGGTTGTGACTTGGTGGAACCGATTTTTCTGACTCGGCATCACCGAGATGCAACTTTGTGGGCAACTAAACCTAGAATTCTTCGATTCACTAGACTATTGAGATTTCTAGAGGATTGAGTGGTTGAGAACGGTGGATTATCGATAAAACAAACTCCAATGCGCAAGATTTGGAAGGGGAGCACAAGGAGGGCTGAATCCATACCCTAGCTCGGTGATGGATCTGCTAGGGCGGCGACGATGGAGAAGATTTCGTCGGCGACGGTGATTCCCAGCGTTGGAGCAACGCAGACACTAGGGGAAGCAAAGGCGATGAGAAGGGGTCCTTTTCGGCAGCTTGGGGTTTTGGGGCACGACGGTTTGAGGATTGAATTTCAAAGCGTTGGGTCCACAACATATATACCCCTCACTGTCGGTGACACCGATTCTAAATTTTTGGTGTCATCGAGTTTCTCAACTGTCAGCTGACAGGAAAACTCGGTGTAACCGAGAATATTGAATCGGTAGTGCCGAGATTGAAAACCAAATCAACCCTAGGCATTCAGTGAGACCGAGATTTTTGAGTTGGTTCCACCGAGATGCACTTGGGAGGTTTAAATGGTCAGTCCTTTGTCGATGCGGAACTCCGAGTGCTCCTCACACAAAGAGATCAAAAAGTACTTGTTCAAATTTTGTGATGCAGTATGAATAGAATATGAGGTTAGAAAGCATAGATAGCTAGAGGAGTGGTCCTAGGCATTCTTGTACATCCAATTGGCAAATGAAAAATCAAAAGCCAAATAGCAACAATTTGATGTCCTCTAATGAGAAAATAAATGCTAACCAACATGCCCACACAATAAGATGCCAAATGAAAACATGGCAAACATGCACAAACACACTAGCATCTAACAAGCACTTTGGCAATGACGGAGTCATCTATATATGAGTATATTGACTTAGGAGCCAAGTAAGAATATTTGATCATAGGTCATACTCATCATTTAAACACAAGTGGGGTTACCACTTTTACATAAAGCATTTAATGTTGTCACATACTATGAGATGCTTTGACTCAAGTCTTAGAGTAAAGCTCCCCCTTGATGTGACATCCCCCCATAGGAGGGATAAACTAACCTTGGGTTTTGTCGATGAAGACTTCATGTAGGTGAAGTAGTGATGGATGCTTAAAGTTGATGAAGATCACCACGAGTTGGGAGCATCCTTGTTGTTTCATTACTCTTCTCACCTACATGGGTTAGTCCCAACACACAAGAGACAAATACAAGGATATCTATGGACATGGAGTGCAAAGCATACATAATGATGTCCATTGATTTGTTGATTACCTTGTCCCTTGCTTACCTTTGAGGGAATGTGTGACTCTTTGAACTATTACATGATCTTGATGTTGATTGCAACTAGTTCTTGCCAATAATGAGTAATTGGCGGAGTCACTCCTCAAGAACTTCTCTAGTTCTTTTTGTTGGGTACCCACATCAAGTTGATGGGGATCCTTGGTGTTGAAGTAGCACTTGTAGAAGTTGAGCTTGTAGTAGCCTTGGGAACCCACTTCACCAAAGCTTGGGTTTCATCTTCATATGAGTCAATGTCCTCTTGAAGCTTGTTCTTGGCCTTGAGCTTGGGGTCTTGTGGTGGAAGATCATCTTGAGCTTTTCTTCCCTTGGGGAGAGCATTTTCATACTTCTCCTTTTGAGGAACAAACTTGGGATTGGGGTATTGACCTTCTTCCCATTCAACTCCATTAGCGTTGAAGTAGCCAACACCACGGTTCTTCTGATATTCTCCATGCTTGTGTACAATCTACTCAAATTGTTTGCACCCAGCAAGACTCTTGTAGACACCTTTCTCTATAATCCCTTTCAAAAGTTCATTTTCTTGCTCAAGTGTAACTTGGCTAAGAGAAGATTTAGTGGGATCAATAGAACTACTAGAAGCAATATCATTGGATTTGTCATTTTTATTGCTACTAGTTGAAGAACCTTTCTTGCCCTTGTTACTAGTTTGCTTAGTCTTAACTTGTGGCATGAACGTAGAAAAGAGAAGTCGTTTGGCTAGATAAGAGGAAGTCTTCTTTCGAAGATCGTCATTGATAGCTTTAAGGAACTCGTGCTGTTGCTCTAAATTGAGCTTCTCGAAGCGAAGCTTCTCATGTGTCCTTTCAAGCTCTCTATGATCTTGTAGAGTAGACTTATGAGCTAACTTAAGAGTTTTTAGTTCTTTAGTTAGTCGTTCTATTTCCAAATTATCATCATCACACGACTTATCTACAATAGAGTGATTACTAGCAAGTTCATCTTGACTAACATTACTAGATTTGCCAAATAGCAAGTCATCTTAAATTATCAAGTCATCCTCATCACTATTGAAATCAAGATACTTGGGGTGTGATACCTTGGGTCCTTTAGCCATGAAGCAACATCCACTCCCTTCATTTGGTGAATCAAATATGTCGTAGGAGTCGGTTGTCACTAGTGCAGGTCCGGCAACACCTTCATCTTGACTATAGTCGGAGTTGGAGTGATAGCTTCTCTCGGAGTGGTTGCCGGATTCGGAGCCGGACACCCATTCACAAACTTGAGCTTGATGTCTTCTTCTTGAGTAGATCTTGGTGTACTTTCCTTCTTCTTCGAGTCCCTACTTATCCTTGAGGGTCTTCGTTCATAATGATCATCCCTACTCCTTCTCTCTCTATGAGGTGACTCGTCTCTTGAGCTTTGTCTTCTTGGTGACTCTTCTTTCCTTTTGTAAGGAGCCGTGCACTCATTTGAATAGTTTTCGGGCTTCCCACAATTGTAGTAGTTTCGGCCACGACTTGACAAACGCTTCTCTTCATATCTTGAGTTGGAACTTTGATATTTGCTTCTATTCTTGTAGAACTTGTTGAATTTCTTGATCATGAGGCTTATCTCTTCATTTGTGATAAGGTTGTCGCTTGAGGTAGCGGGAGCATCACTTGTAGACTTGTAAGCACCGCTAGACTTGTGGTGAAGCTCTTCCTTGTCTTTGAGTGTCATCTCATGAGCAACAATCCTTCCAATCACTTCCGTTGGCTTGAGATCTTTGTAGTTGGGTATCATTTGGATCAACGTGCATATGGTTTCATATTGATCATCCAAAGCTTGAAGTATCTTCCTGATGATTAATTTGTCGGTCATTTCTTTGCTTCCTAAGCCAGCAATATCATTTGTGATGAGATCTAGCCTAGATTACATCTCAGCGACTCCCTCACCATCCTTCATCTTGAACTTGTCAAGCTGACTTTGAAGAACATCCAACTTGTATTCTCTCATGGATTCGGTACCTTCATGCATATCAACCAAAGTATCCCAAATCTCTTTTGCATTCTCAAGACGGCTGATTTTGTTGAATTCTTCGGGGCATAGGCAGTTGAAGAGAATGTCACATGCTTGAGCATTAAGTTGCAACATCTTCAATTCTTCCATAGTCGCTTCGTGGTCTGGTTACCTTCCATCCGCAAAGAATTCACCTTGCAATCCAACACGAAGAACAGCCCAAACAGCGGGGTTATGACCAAGAAGATGCATTTTCATTTTGTGCTTCCAACTAGCAAAATTAGTGCCTTCAAAGTACGGACCTCTACGATGATAATTTCCCTCACTAGACGCCATACTCTCCTAGGTTGTGAAACCAACGCAATGAAAATCAAAGCTCTGATACCACTTGTAGGATCGAAAGTAGATATAGAGGGGGGGGGGTGATTAGACTACTTGACGAATTAAAAATCTACTTCTTCCCAATTTTAAGTGTTGGCAGATTTTAGCATTCATAGCAAGTCAAGTATACCCTACACATGCATGTCTACGAGTATAGCAGCGGAAAGTAAAAAGAAGCATGTAAGTAAAGGAAGGGCAGGAAGATCAAACGCAATTTGGAGACACGATAATTTTTCCCATGGTTCCGATAGGTGGTGCTATCGTTTGTCCACATTTATGGAGTCTTCAACCCACGAAGGGTAACGGTCGCGAGAGTCCATGGAGGGTTCTACCCAAGTAGGGTTCCACGAAGTAACAACCTTGACTATACCATGATGGCCTATGTCCACGAAGGACTAGCCTAACTTGGGGTAGATCTTGACGAAGTAGGCGATCTCCTTGCCCTTACAAACTTCTTGGTTCACTCCACAACACGAAGTAGGAGCTCCCAAGCAACACCTAACCAATCTAGGAGGCACCACCCTCAAAAAGGTAATAGGCTCGATAATGTCGATTAACTCCTTTCTCTTGTGCTTCAAGATGATAGACTCCTCAACACACAATCACTTTCTCACAGATTTGGATTTGGTGGAAGAGATTGACTGGGTGGAAAGCAATTTGGGGAGGCTAAAGATCAAGATTCATATGGTTGGAATGGAATGGCATGATCTCAACACATGAGTAGGTGGGTCTCTCTCAGAAAATTAGTTGGTATGAGTGGGGATCTGTTCTGAGTGCTTCTCTTGCGAGTAGGTGGTGGTGGAGGGGTATATGTAGGCATCTCCAAAAATCCAACTATTACACCTAATAAGTCAGACTCGGTGACACCGATGTGTTAATCTTGATGGTACCGAGTTGCCTCAAAGGTAGCAACTTTTGAATCTCGGTGAGACCGATACATAAAACTCGGTTGCACCAATAAGGTGACCAACGGTCAGATTGCCAAACTTGGTGAAGCCAATTCAACAAAGTCGGTGGTACCAATTTTGTGAATTTGTGTAATAGGAAGTTGGCAGCCCAAACTCGGTGGCACCGAAGCAGAATCGGTTGCACCAAATGGCTAGGGTTTGGCTGAGTCTATCTGAGGCTGAGAATCGGTGGCACCGAGTGGAAAGTGTTGGTTGCATCGATTTTTGATATTTGGCTTGACTTTTGTGGAAGAGCTTGTGGGTGTATGTGGTGACTATCACTTGTGCACGTATGAGCATTTTGTCCACCAACAGTACCTTAGCCCCTTTTGATAGTATTGGCTTTCCTATGGACTCAAAGTGATTTCTCACAAAGTAAAATGTAGAGTCCTCTTTGCTTGAAGCTTTGGCAATCTATTTCCTTGCATCTTGGGGTATTCCACAATCCTTTTGCCAACCCATCATTGAACTTTTCCTGAAACATGCTTAGTGGAAACATTAGTTCAATGACATATATGTTGTTATTAATTACCAAAACCACCAAGGGAGGAAATGTGCTTTCAGAGGCATGGATAAATTACTGAAAGTAAAGTAGTGCGAAGAAATATAACCCATTTTCTCGGAGAAGACAATGTGATGTGTTCACCCAATTCAAGTTGTTGTCACAACTCTATGTTTGGTTGCAGATGCAGAGCCACAACTCTAAGTACACGAAAGTCCATGTCTTGTTCTACTGGAGCTAGTTTTTTTGAAACCCTCCCAATAACTCGTGGTGGATATTGAGGTGATCTTCGGACCTTCACAGACTTGTTCTTGGACTTTCCACACTGTAGATGCTTTGAAATTGACTCATAACCATCTATATGATGCCTCCCTCAAGAGTGAAAAATCTTAGTTCAAATTTGATTCTCGAGTGATGCTCAATTACTTAGTAGTTTTAGGTCATGTGGGTTTTTGTCACATAGGATTCTCTCAATCTTTTTGTAGGAATGGGTTGCTAAAACAACTTGTGTCAGTTTTCACACATAGTAGCCAACTACAAATGGTTGAAGGCAGGTGGCTACTTATAGTTAGTGGCTACAAAATTTTTAGAGGGACAAGCTACGTAGGCGCTGGACTGACTCCGTGCAGTTTGTGCTATCTACCCCTTTTCGAGGGATCGACTCACGATAAATTTTGGCACCTTTCCTAGAAGACTTGGGCACCGCCACGCATGAAGGTCTTTGCATGGCTTGCTCTTTAGGATTGGTGTTTTACGACGTATTGCCTTGCCCGTCCTGGGATTCCTGATGAGTTATGCATCCTATGGAATTAGATCCAGGAAGATATGCAACACCTTCTCACCGAGTGCTCCTTCTCCCACCAGGTCTAGTATGAGGTGTTCTCCTGGTGTCGATCGCAACCACTCTGTCGAGCTCTACAACCACCTTATCAAACTGGTGGGCCACCTCAAGTGAGCTCACCCTTGGAGGGCACTCTTCTCTCATTTCTACTCAGTGTCATTGATTTGGAAGCATCATAATGGGTGCATCTTCGATGGGAAGCGGTCATCTGACACTCGCATTATACAAGCCATTTAGGAAGATGCGCGCTAGTGGAGTAAGGACGACACCAAAGGGTTCTCCAGAATGCTCCCGGAGAGTTAGTTTGTTGTCTTTTGGGCTCAGCGCCCCATTTCTCTCCTGTTTGGATTACCATGATCACGTTGTCTAGTGTGTGTTCCTTCCCCGTGTCTCTTATTACTTCTAGAATCAATGAAATGGTACACAAACTTTGCCTATTCACTCTTTTTAAAGCAATTTAACACAACACATATTTAGGGCATTTTTTTCATGTCCCAAAGCAAACTAACCCGGCCCGCAACTTCACTGAGACCTATCTGTGATATATTTGGTTCGTGCCTGCAGATTTTGAAGCTAGCCTGGCCTGGAGGACGTCAGAGTGTCATTATCTTGGCCTAAAATTGAAACTGTAGTTAGCCTTGGCTCAGGCGGCCGAATTTGAAGGAATGGATTGATGCATGGTATGCTGAACTCGTTTTCTCAAATGAAGCGGAGATGGTAGAGAGCACAATGTTGTGATTTGATGTTAAGGTGATCTAAATGATCTTATATTAATTGATAGAGGGAGTATTTAATACCCGCCTAGTCACCAAACAAACTGGAGTCTATGAAGGGTTGGGCATAAAAATATAAAAACAAACTGAGATTGGTGAATAACTATATGGCTATATCAAGGTACCAGCAAAAAAATCGAGTTGAACTATGAATTTAGCCCGTTAGCATTGTCACTGTTGCATTTCTCTTTTCTGTTTCTCGGATCACGATTCTCATTTTCACTTAAAATTGACGGCATGGTGCATGGAGATGGTAGAGAGCAAAATCTTGTGATTTGATGTTAAGGTGATCTAAACGATCTTATATTAATTGATAGAGAGAGTGTTGAATACCCGCCTGGTCACCAAACAAACTGGAGTCTATGAAGGGTTGGGCATAAAAATATAAAAACAAACTGAGATTGGTGAATAACTATATGGCTATATCAAGGTACCAGCAAAAAAATCGAGTTGAACTATGAATTTAGCCCGTTAGCATTGTCACTGTTGCATTTCTCTTTTCGGTTTCTCGGATCACGATTCTCATTTTCACTTAAAATTGACGGCATGGTGCATGGAGATGGTAGAGAGCAAAATCTTGTGATTTGATGTTAAGGTGATCTAAACGATCTTATATTAATTGATAGAGAGAGTGTTGAATACCCGCCTGGTCACCAAACAAACTGGAGTCTATGAAGGGTTGGGCATAAAAAATATAAAAACAAACTCGTTTATGGTTAATAACTATATGGCTATATCAAGGTACCAGCAAAAATAAATCGAGTTGAACTACGAATTTAGCCCGTTAGCGCTGTCACTGTTGCATTTCTCTTTTCGGTTTTTTGGACCACGATTCTCATTTTCACTTAAAGCTGATGACATGGTGCATGAATGTTCATGTTGTAAATTATTTTCAAAATCTCTGCCAAAAATAGTTGTGTTTTTGACTCGTGCATCCATTGAACACACATTCTAAATTTTTTCAAAGAAACCCTAAAAAAATGGTCAAAGAAAATAGAGTTGAGAAACAACCGAGCCTGGAGATACCATACATGTTTAACCTATCACGCAGTTCTTGATAGAAGCACAAGTTGACTTGTAAACATCACTGCCCGATTACCAGTCTATGATGCATGTTAACGTAATACAGTATAGCGTGCATGTGTTTCTGTAACCACATGTCCTTTCTTGATCTGTTATAACTTACGTGCACGTGATGACCAACGATTTGCGGGTGGTGGCCGGTCCGGCTTGCGTTTTTTTGAATTCAAAATGTTCTTTATTTATTCAAAGCAGGCAGGTATCTCTGCCGAAATAACATGCAGAATGCATTCAGGTGGTTCATGCAACCACACCTTACAGGAATTATTCAAAACACCCTCCTTAGCTAACATATGTGCTGCACTATTTGCAGTCCTCCTAACCCAGGAAATTTTCCACCTTTCCCTATTTTCCAGCATTTGCTTGACTTCCTCGACGATTGGTCCCAGCGTAGATAGGTCCTTCTCTTTGCTCTGTAACTTGCTCAATATCTCCTAGAAGTCCATCTCAATGTGCAAGCTAGTAGCATTAAACTCATCTGCTAGCTGAACCGCATGCTTGCAAGCTTGAAGTTCGATCGTAGCTGGATCCTTGCACATTGGAAAGAAGTGGCATGCGCTACCCAGAAAAGCACCTTCATGATTTCTGAAGACCAAACCCGCACCTCCATTGTCACCAATGTTAGACGTGGCTCCATCAACATTGACCTTCACCCAGCCTTCGTCCGGCGGCTTCCACTTTTCAACAGGCACTGCTTTACGTATTTTCTTCGTACGACCGTGTATGGATTGCCACTCCTCCATCGACTTGACTACTGTCTGCGCAATCACCTCTGCATCTTCAATTCTCTTGCCATCACGAGCATTGTTACGAGCTAACCAAAGTGCATACACACCCTGAACCATAATCGCTCTCTCGTCATCTGATGCATTTGCGAACCACGAGAGCAGCCAACTTGAAAGTGCACCCCGAGGGCAGACTGAATCCGTTGCGATCGCCACCGGCACCCCCAACTCTGAGTGCATGATCTTCCAGAACTTCGCTGAGTGATAGCAGCCCCAAAATCTGTGGTAAATTGTCTCTTCCCGCCCACATGGCACACGGAAAACACCGGCTTTGATCTTCCTCCTCAAAAGCTCCGATCCAACAGCCAGACCATTCTGGATTAGTCTCAAGGTGTGAGTTATCGCATTGCCTGGCGCCACCGTGTCCCATATATTCAGCCATGCCTTGTGGTTTACCACCGACAACGAGGTACCCGGTCTGCCAGTCTTGAGCCGTTTTTGTGCCATACACAAGTGATAAGCTGACCTGATCGTGAACACTCCATTCTTAGTGAAATTCCACACCAAATAATCATCCGTCGCTGGCCCTCCTATAGGGATGTGGCTAATCTCCTCTGCCTCATCCTGCGAAAACATGGCTTGTAGCTTTAACCGATCCCACCTTGTTCTATTTGCACTCAGCAAGTCACTGACACGGTGGATTCCATGTATACATGCTTGGCTCAGTGGCTTTAGACTACCTTTCCTTGGAATCCAATTATCATGATGAACTCTGACTTTTGATCCATCCCCAATCCTCCATATGAGACCTTCCAGCAAGAGATCACGGCCGTGTAAGATGCTTCTAAATGTGAACGAGCCACCCCCCAGCTTGCGTTACCATCAAAGCGCTCGCCATCTTGGTTGCACACCGCCATCTCAGGGATCCAGTGAGCTAATGATTGCCATGGGCATGGGCATCCGTGCGTGGCGCGCGGGAGCACTCGTGGGTGGCACGCGGACTCGTTGCACCAGCACCGTTTCTTAGTCTATCTTTCAAGGTCAGAAGCTAAAATCTATATTTTAGGGAATAACTGCCGCTTTATTTAATTAAAAGGATGGGATCTCATCCGATACCACATCAAGCACAAAGTCCGGTGGCACCATAAGCCACACTTTACATAATTCTTCTCCTACCCCTACTCTAGCAAGTTTATGAGCGGCACTATTCACTACACGATTATCCCAGGAATTTTTCACCTCTTGGAACCAATGGAACATTGCTTTGATCTCCTCCATCCTTGGCCCTATAGCAGCCAGATTCCTCTCCTTTCCTTGTAACATCGACGCAATAGCCTTACTGTCAGTCTCCAAGTGCAGCCTTTGGACATTGATCTTTGCAGCTAGCTCGACAACCCGTTTGTATGCCAACATCTCCACCACCTCCGGTTCTGTTGTATGGTGATACACATGGCAGGCTGCCGCTCGAAAGTCTCCTGCTGGACCCCTCAAAATTACCCCTCCGCCTCCCTTGTCGCTCTTTTTAGACACCGATCCATCCGAATTAGCTTTAGTCCATCCATCCTCCGACGACGTCCATTTATGCTTAACTTTTTCCTTCACAACAGGTGCTTCCTTCTTGTGTAGAGCAAGCCATTCTGCCATGTATGCACAAAAAGACTTCTTTATTTCATGTGGTGCAACTATCTTCTTCCCCTCTGTTGGGGATATAACCCCATGGTGAGACCCGTCCAGGCGGGGCCGGGTCATACCTGACGACTCAGGGGCCAGACCAAGGATGGGCCTCGAGACATTAGCCTAGACATATGACGGCTTACCATGATGGGCCAAGGCGAGGCACAGACAAGGAAGGCATGAAGACCGGGGCGGATAAGCCGCCCGGAGACGGCTTGCTCAGGAAGGCAAGACGACATAGAGATCGAGTCGGACACGTTGTAAGAGTCGGTATGAGACTTGTGTAACCCGTGGTCCTGACCTCCTATATAAGGGCGAGACCTGGGACGACTTAGACAGAAACCAACTAATCGAGAACTAGGTCAAGCGAATCCGCTCCCTTGTAATCGATACTCCAATCAATACAACACAAGCAGGACGTAGGCTTTTACCTCTTCTTGAGGGGCCGAACTTGGGTAAACTCGTGTCCTTCGTCCCAACCAACCCCTTTGAGTCCATCACCTTAGCGATGGCCTCGAATCTAAGTCCTCGGACATCTACCTTGACAAAACCACGACAGTTGGCGCCCACTGTGGGGCCAGCGCTCGGTGGTGTTGAGTTCTCAAAGGGCTCTCTTCCAGGGATCGAGGGATACGTGATCGGAAGGATGAACAAAAGTCGTCGCGACCGGCTCTACATCGACGCCGCCGGCTGGGGTCCCGAGGCCGACTCTGTTGAGTACGGGTTCTGGGTTCCCTTGGCGGAATCCACGTCTTCATCGACAACGTCAGCGGATCTACACCCGGGCCGGACGTCTGCACCAACGTCATCGAGCCGGCTCGGCACACGCAACCCGCCTGACGCGTGCAACCCGCTCGTGCTGATCCGGGCAGGAAGCATGTCTTTGTTGGCTTCACTCAAGGTATGGATCTTGAGGCTTCTATGTCGCAGGAGACTCTCATCTGTTCAGAGGATGGATCTTCGAGCGGAGAGGCGGAATCAATCTACCAACTTCATGATGGCAGGCTCGGGGGCTACGACGAGCTTTACCCCGAGTCGGAGCGTTCTGAGCTGGATGATCATGGGTTGCCGACTCATGCGGCCGTGTTCATGGCGGGAACAGAGCCGGGCCCAAGCAGTGCAGCCGCCGGGGCGGCAGACACGGGGGCTAACCCGCCGGCGGCTCAGGTTCTTCTGGATCCGATGAACGAGCTCACAACCCTGATGGTGACTGAAGTAACGCCTGAGAATCAAGCCGCCCGGAACCTGGAGATCACAAGACTGAAGGACCAGCTTGCGGAAGTCCAATAGGGGATCGGCGCATTAAAGGCTTAGATGGACGCGGAGGCAGAGCGCCTTAAGGCAAATGCTTTCCGCCTTGAGCTAGAACAACAGTCGGTGGCCGCGGTGCGGCGGATGAGGCATCAGTCCCGCCTTCCAGAACAATATGAGGCCAGAAACCTTTTTAACATGCCAGGAACGGGTCGGACAACGGAAGCACCTGGAAGTCGGCCGGCGGCTCGGTAGCAGCTTAACCCGCCCCGATGGAACCAGACCTCACCAACGACTTTTTCAACATTGGCGGGTCACTACTCAAACCCGGCAGAGAACATGGTGGCGGCGGCATCCCGGCTTGGAACAATCCCTATTCCTGACGAGGTGCCTTTCGCAGAAAAGGTGCGGAACACTATTGGATACCTACAAACGGTGATGGCCCAGCAAGAGAAGTATACTTATAGCCAGAGTCGCGTGGATTCAACCCCCATCCCTAGCTAGCCGCAACTTCAGCCAGCGCTATGAGTCGCCGGCGGTTTCTAGCAATGATTGGCACCGGGGCCCGCCGCGAGATGACGAGGTGGCTTTGGATGGTCAGGCGTTCGTAGATCGGGCGAGAGCACATCGAGAGGCGGTGGCAGCGGCGGCTCATCAAGAGCCTGCGCCTTCCGTCTCAGTTGGAGCAGGAGTGACCACCAGGGCCGTGGGAGTACCATGCTTGGTGCCGGCTCTACGGAACGAGCGTTTACCGAAAGATTTCAGAGGCCCTCGCAAGGTCCCAAATTACACCGCTGATCTACCCCTGGAGGCTTGGATTGAAAGCTATGAGCTGGCCATGGAGATGTTGGACGTGAATGACGCGGTGTGTGTGAAGTATTTTATCATGATGCTAGAAGGGCCGGCTGCACGTGGTTAAAGGGTTTGCCACCCAATACCATCAATTCCTGGGCTGAGTTAAAAGCAAAGTTCATCAAAACCTTTCAAGGAACGTGCAAGCAGCCCATGCTGTATAACAGGAGAATGAGTCGACTCATCATTGGGTCCGGCTAGTTTTGACTATCATCCACTCATCTGAGCACATTACGGCGGCTCAAGCATTTTTGATTCTAGAAAAGAATTGCCACTTTACCCCTTTGAAGCAGAAGCTCGGCTGGCTCAAGCGCACGTGTCAAGATATGGGGGAGCTCATGGCGGCTCTCATGAAGTATGCCGACTCTGATAATACAAAGGATCCGGGCTCTGATGAGGAGAAGCCTGGTCAGAGTAAGAAGAATAGCCATGCCAAGGGTGCGGCAGGCAATGGTAACCAAGGCAAGAGGAAGAACCCAGACGGCGGATCAGAATTGGCGGCCAACGCTAGCACCGATAACAATCGTGCTAAGGGCAATGGGAAGTTCAGACAACCTTTTAATAAGGGTAAAACTCCTTTTAATTTGGAAGAAATGCTCAATAAACCTTGTCCGGAGCATAGTCGGCCCGACAGGGTGGCGGGTCACACGTGGGGTAATTGCCACATTATGCAAAAGTTCAAGGACTATAGCTTGCGACAGCATAACAACGATGGTGGCCCGCCCGGCGGCTCAGGACCAGGCGGGTCAGGAGCCAGGTTTGGGTCCGGCGGCTCAGGATCCAACCATCAGGGTTAGGGCAACCAAGGAGCACATCATTAGCACTCTGGTGGCAACAATCAGCAATAGAATAACCAATCTGGATATCAGAGTAATCCAAAACAACTCAGTTCGGGTCAATATCATGTTTTTACGACCAGCCTTGACAGGCGAGGTCAGAAGTTGCGCAAGCGGGCGGTTAATGTGATCACACCGGCTTTACCACAATACCTGAAGTGGTCTGAGTATGACATAACTTGGAGCAGGGAGGATCACCCGCCGCGTGTTGATGACCTGGGGCGGCTGGCTCTTGTGGTTGCCCCCAAGTGGGTGGATACATGTTTACTAAAGTACTTATGGATGGTGGAAGCAGCATCAATATCTTGTACTATAACACCTTTCGACAGATGAAGTTGCTTGATAAAGATCTTAGGCCTTCCTCGACAGTCTTTCATGGTGTGGTGCTTGGCAAGTCGGCTTACCCAATGGGTAAGATCTCTCTAGAAGTCACCTTTGGTGACGAACACAACTACAGGGTGGAATCCTTGTGGTGTGAGGTAGTAAAAATCAAGAGCCCCTATCATGCTTTGTTTGGGCGACCGGCTTATAACAAGTTCATGGCTAGGCCTTGTTATGTTTACTTACAACTCAAGATGCCCGGGTTGAACGGGACGATTACTGTTCATGGTGATCGGAAAACGGCTATTGAGTGTGAGGAAGGAGATGCAGCTTATGCAGAATCCAGTTGTGCTGAGGCAGAGCTCAAGTTTTACAAGGAAAACATTGACCCGGTGGACATGAGTCCGCTCAAAAAGCCCACCACAGTGTCTGAGCCGCCCCTCAAATTTTCGGCGGATGATACCAAATTGGTGGACTTCGCTCCGGGTGACTCATCTCAACAGTTCACTATCGGGGCCAATATGGATCCCAAATAGGAAAGCACACTCATCGAATTCATCCGTGAGAATTGAGACATCTTCGCGTGGAAGCCTTCTAACATGCCGGGTGTACCGAGAGAGTTCGCTGAGCACCACCTTAATGTGGATCCTAAGTTTAAACCAGTCAAGCAGTTTTTACGGCGGTTCAATGAAGAGAGACACAATGCCATTGGGGAAGAGGTAGCCTGACTTCTAGCGTCGGGTTTCATCGCCGAGGTTTTTCACCCAGAATGGCTTGCTAACCCGGTGCTAGTACTCAAGAATAACGGCACGTGGCGTATGTGTGTGGACTACACGGATCTTAACAAAGCTTGTCCGGCTGACCCGTTTGCTCTACCTCGTATTGACCAGATAATCAATGTGACGGCGGGTCGTGAGAGCTTATGCTTCCTGGATGCTTACTCTGGTTATCATTAGATCAAGATGGCAGTCAAGGACCAAGAGAATACAGCTTTCATCACCCCTTTTGGTGCTTTCTGCTATGTGTCTATGCCTTTTGGGCTCAAGAGTGCCCAGGCAACTTACCAGCGTTGTGTCTAGAACTGTCTTCATAGCCAAATTGGGCACAACGTTCATGCATATGTGGATGATATTGTGATCAAGTCAAGGAAGAAGGAGACTCTGCTGGACGATCTGAAGGAGACTTCGACAACTTACGGGTCTACAAGATGATGCTTAACCCGACTAAGTGTGTCTTTGGTGTTCCGGTAGGCAAGCTCTTGGGATTTCTAGTCTCTAAGCGTGGCATTGAGACTAACCCAGATAAATTCAAGGCTATCACCTCCCTGTCTGAGCCGACATGCATCAATGATGTTCAACGCCTTGCGGGACGGATTGCTGCGTTAAGCCGGTTTATAAGCCGCCTTGGTGAGAAGGCCATCCCTTTATACCAGATGATGAAGAAGACGGACAACTTTGTCTAGAGCATGGCGGCAGGTGAAGCATTTGAGGCGCTCAAGAGACAGCTTACTAAGCCGCCGGTCTTAGCCGCTCCCATTGAGAAAGAACCTTACTCTTGTACGTGGCGGCTAATAACGGGGCACTCAGCGCCGCAATCGTTGTCGAGCGTAAGGAGGCAGGGAAGGAATATCTGGTTCAATGTCTGGTTTACTATATCAGTGAGGTCCTGACAAAATCCAAGAAGAGGTATCCACATTGGCAAAAGCTGGTGTACGGGGTGTTCATGGCTAATCTTAAGCTTAAGCATTACTTTTTGGGGCATCAACTGCCCCATTGGGAGACATCATTCAAAACAGAGAAGCCACTGGCAGGATTACTAAGTGGGCATTGGATCTTGGATCTCTCAACTTGAAATACGTGTCTTGCATGGAGGTCAAGTCAGAAGCCTTGGTGGATTTCATACACGACTGGACTGAGTGTCAGGCGCCCGAGGAAAAGCCAGATAATACATATTGGACAATCCACTTTGATGGATCCAGACAGCTGGAAGGATCAGGGACAGGCGTTGTCTTAACTTCCCCCAAAGGTGATAAGTTCTGTTATGTGCTAAGGTTGATGTTTCCTTGTACTAACAATGCAGCTGAGTACGAAGCTCTGCTTCATGGCCTCAGGGTGGCTAAGGAGATGAACCTGAGCCAGGTTAGATGCTTCGATGACTTAGATCTCGTAGCCCAGCAAGTTTTCGACACTTGGGACTCCAAGGACCCATGGATAGCGGCTTATTGTCAGGTGGTGGATGTCATTGCTGGTCATTTCAAGGGTTATCAGGTGGATCATATTGATCGTCGCAGGAACGAGGCGGCTAACGCCCTGTCAAGGCTGGGATCTCAATGTAAGCTGGTGCTGCCTAACGTTTTCTTAGACGTACTACATCACCTGTCAGTTAAGTTACCTTCAAAGGAAGACTTGGCTATTCCTGACCCGGAGGGACAGCTAGTGGCGGCTCTACATACTGTCCCTAACTGGACTGTGCCTTATTTGGCATACTTGACTCATGGAGAGTTACCTGATGATGAAAATCTCGCCAAACAGATCACCCAACGGTCTAAGTCTATGACAATAGTCAATGGTGAGTTACATAAGTGTAGTGTCACTAGCGTGTTTCAACGTTACGTCTCACCGGAAGAGGGCAAGGAAATCTTGAATGAAATTCATGCTGGTGATTGTGGTCATCATGCCGACTCAAAATCTCTGGTGGCCAAGGCCTTTCGACATGGTTTCTTCTAGCTGACGGCTCATAAGGATGCGGAAGACTTGGTTCATAAGCGCGATGGATGTCAAAAGTTTGGCCGGCATGCTCATGTTCCGGCTCAAAAGCTGCACATGATCCCAATTACTTGGCCATTTTCGTTCTGGGGGCTTGATATGGTCGGGCCTTTCAAGAGATCCAAAGACAAAAAGACCCACCTCTTGGTGGCGGTTGACAAATTTACTAAGTGGGTAGAACCTGAGCCGATCAGCAAGTGTGACGTGGCTATGGCGGTTCAGTTTATTAAAAAGCTGATCTACCATTTTGGTTATCCTCATAGCATCATCACATATAATGGTACGAACCTATCCAAGGGGGCTATGGGAGCGTTCTGTGAAAGTGCACACATCCGACTTAATGTTTCTGTGGTTGCTCATCCACAGTCAAATGGTCAGGCAGAGCGTGCTAACCAGGAAATCTTGAGAGGTATCAAGCCCCGGCTTATGGTTCCTTTGCAGCGAACGCCGGGTTGTTGGGTGGAGGAGTTGCCATCCGTCTTGTGGAGCATCAGAACCACTCCCAACAGATCAACAGGTTATACACCTTTCTTCATGGTTTACGGTGCAGAAGCCATGTTGCCAAGCGATATCCGTCATGACTTGCCACGAGTGGAGGCTTACGTTGGATGCCTTGGAGTAAGAACGCGATCTGGCGGTGGCTCAATCGGCGATATATCAGCAAGACCTGCGTCGCTATCATAGCCGCAGAGTCAAGACCCGGACGTTTCAAGAAGGTGACTTGGTGTTGCGGTTGATTCAAGATCAGACATATGCACACAAGTTGTCCACTCCATGGGAAGGACCTTTCATGGTCATCAGAAATCTCAACAACAGGTCGTACTATCTCATTGACATCCGAGACGACTCAAGCACTTTTGGGAGGAGACCCGCCGACCATGGAACATAGCTCATCTACGACCTTATTATACTTAAGTTGTCAAGACTTGACAATGTACACCATCATTGTACATATCATATATATATATATATATATATGTGAACAAATTTGGCATCCCTGCAAGCCGAGGCCTCTGCCGTTTCGCATATCTCAGTCTGTGCAAAAAAGGTCAATTAGGGGGCTTCTAACCCACTGGGTTTAGCTTATCAGACCCTATTGATCGGCTCTTAAGCCAAATAGTTGAGTCCGTTAACATGATCGTCCAGGGGGCTTCTAACCCACCGGGTTTAGCTTATCAGACCCTGTCGGTTGGCTCTTAAGCCAAATAGTTGACTCCGTCAACATGATCGTCCAGGGGGCTTCTAACCCGCCGGGTTTAGCTTATTAGACCCTGTCGGTCGGCTCTTAAGCCAAATAGTTGACACTATCAACATGATTGTCCAGGGGGCTTCTAACCCACCGGGTTTAGCTTATCAGACCCTGTCGGTCGGCTCTTAAGCCAAACAGTTGACTCCGTCAACAAAGGTCATTTGGGGGCTTCCAACCCACCGGGTTTAGCTTACATACCCTCTTGATCGGCTCTTAAGGCAAACATGGTTAAACCTGCCTGTAAGCTGATGCTGCTCCGCTAGGTGACCCGCCGAACTCTTATCAGTTAATCTCGCCTGGAGACCCTGAGCCGGCTCAAAGAAATTGATGGCCAATCTCGATAGAGACCCTGTACTGGTTAAGCTTAAAACGGCGACTCTTGTCATGTGAGGGTTGTCTTACAGAAAGCAAGGATAAACTGTCTCATCTACTGCCAACTCTCTGCTATGTGGCCTGTTCGTACTCTTAGACAGTTAATATTTTAAAGACCCTGCATTGTCTAAGGTTAAAATGACGGATTTATGTCACGTGAGAGGCAGTTTATGGGCTACCAGGGTACTCATGCCCTGCCGTATCTCTTCTAGGGCGTTACACTTCCTGTCAGTCAATCTCGATAGAGACCCTGTACTACTAAGGAGTTTTAATTAGCGAGTCAACCCAGCAGAACCAGCACATGAGCTTTCAACTCGCATCTTTTGGTTGCGCTATTCTAAAGCCTCCCTCCTAACAATGCGGAAAATATTCTATGCTCGCAGGTTGGTTATCTGCCAAGAGCCGCCATGACATATGGTATGAGTTGAAAGCACAAAGGCAGATGTAATTTGTTAAAACCAGATGATTCCATATGTGCATGATGGCACAGTTTGGGCAAGACAAAGTTTACTACAAGCCTATTACAATGCTCTCCACGGAGCTCAAAAGTAATGACTCAAAGTTTCTTACACCACCCTATGGCGGGTCACAAGGCCGGATTATCCACGGCGTTACCAAATTCATCAGCTGGATGGCGGGTCACCCTGCGGCGGGTCTTCGACCTCCATGATCAGGAGATTTTCCACGTCCCAGTTGCAGTTGGTTAAAGCCGAAAAGTTTGCCTCTTCAAAGAGGGGGGACGGGTCAAGATCAGGGGCAAAGAAGTGCTTACGGCATGCAGGAGTGAAGTCCTTGGCCTCAAAGGTTGGGCCGCGTACTCTCTTCTACTCAGCATTGTAAGCCGCCTAGCATGTTGAGAGGTCCACTTCTTCCGCTAACACTGATGTGAGGACTCTGGAAGCCTTCATGCAACGAGTGTAGTTAGCTTCAGTGAATTCTGAGTCGTCATCCTTCTTTGATGGAAACCCGTCCATCATCTCTTCGGGAGTCAGCTCTGGGGCGAAAGCTAATGCCCGGCTTATGGTTGCGATGGCTCCTTTTCCGGCGGCTGATTTTTTGAGCTCCTGGATTTGTTTCTACAGGGTGGATAACAATTCTATGACTCCCTTCATAGTCGGGGGAATGCTATCTTTATACAGCACAACCTTGATGGTATAGAGAGCCCTGCAGTAGAGTTGTTTTGTTAAGGTGTAGACGGCTTTCAGTGGCAACAAGCTATCAGCGGCAAGTTGATGGCTCCTTTGACCTGCATAAGATAGATTTTCGGTTATGAGCCGCCACTGTAATTATTCACACAAAGGTATTGGCCAAAGTATTTACTACTTACCAAAGATAGCGGCAGACATCTTTGCAATATGACGCTTCAGGGCATGTAGCTCATCGGACACAACCATTAGCCATTGGTTAGCATCGTCTGCACGCTGGGTCAGGGTGTTTTGTTCCATCTCAGCAGATTTCTTGAAGGTGGCAAAGTCAACTTTAACTTTAGCAAGTTCTTCGACGGCGAGCCGGTACTTCTCGTCTACCTCGCCTCGGGCGGCTTGTGTTAGGGAACGTAGTAGTAAATCAAAAAATTTCCTATGTCACCAAGATCAATCTATGGAAAAACCAACAACGAGCAAAGGGGTAGAGCATCTTCATACCTTTGAAGATCGCTAAGCGGAAGTGTTACTAGAACGCGCTTAGTGGAGTTGTACTCGCAGCGATTCAGATCACGATGGATTCCGATCTAAGCGCCGAACAACGGCGCCTCCGCGTTCAACACACGTGCAGCCCGGTGATGTCTCCTATGCCTTGATCCAGCAAGGAGGAAGGGAGGTTGAGGGAGAGCTGTGGCATCACGACGGCGTGGTGACGGTGGAGCTGCGTGGTACTCCGGCAGGGCTTCGCCAAGAACTACGAAGGATGAAGAGGAGGAGGGGTAGGGCTGCGCCGAGAGAGAGAGAGATGCGTGTCTCCGGCAGCCCCAAGGGCTCCACTGTATATAGGAGGAGGGGAGAAGGGTGCGCAGCCCCTAGGGTTCCCACCCTAGGGCCGACGGCAGCCCTAGATGGCTCTTGGTGCGGCGACCAAAGAGGGAGAGGGAGGGGCGGCGCCCTAGGTGGGCCTAAGGCCCATCTGTACTAGGGTTTGCCCCTTCTCCTCCTTGTGCTACGCCTTGGGCAATGGTGAGGGGCGCACCAGCCCACTCTGGGGCTGTTCCCTTCCACCTTCGGCCCATGCAACCTCTGGTGCCGGTGGCCCCACACGGTGGACCCTCGGAACCCATCCGGTGGTCCCGGTACATTACCGGTGATGCCCGAAACACTTGCGGTGACCAAAACATCACTTCCTATATATATTAATCTTTACCTTCGGACCATTCCGGAACTCCTCGTGACATCTAGGATCTCATCCGGGAATCCGAAAAACCTTCGGTAACCACATACACTATTCCCTATAATCCTAGCGTCATCGAACCTTAAGTGTGTAGACCCTACGTGTTCGGGAGGTATGTAGACATAACCGAGACACCTCTCCGGTCAATAACCAACAACGGGATCTTGATACCCATGTTTTCTCCCACATGCTCCACGATGATCTCATTGGATGAACCACAATGTCGGGGATTCAATCAATACCGTATACAATTCCCTTTGTCTATCGGTATGACACTTGCCCGAGATTCGATCGTCGGTATATATACTTTGTTCAATCTCGTTACCAACAAGGCTCTTTACTCGTTTCGTAACACATCATCCCATGGCTAACTTCTTAGTCACATTGAGCTCATTATGATGATGTCTTACCGAGTGGTCCTAGAGATACCTCTCTGTCACACGAAGTGACAAATCCCAGTCTTGATTCGTGCCAACCCAACAAACACTTTCGGAGATACCCGTAGTGTACCTTTATAGCCACCCAGTTACGTTGTGACGTTTCGCACACCCAAAGTATTCCTATGGTATCCAGGAGTTGCACAATCTCATGGTCTAAGGAAACTATACTTGACATTAGAAAAGCTTTAGCAGACAAACTACACGATCTTGTGCTATGCTTAGGATTGGGTCTTGTCCATCACATCACTCCTAATGATGTGATCCCATTATCAACGACATCCAGTGTCCATGGTCCTGAAACCGTGACCATCTATTGATAAACGAGCTAGCCAACTAGAGGCTCACTAGGGACATGTTGTGGTCTATGTATTCACACATGCATTACGGTTTCCGGTTAATACAATTATAGCATGAACAATAGACAATTATCATGAACAAGGAAATACAATAGTAACCATTTTATTATTCTGTCACAACACTAGCAAGTGTCCTAGGTTAGCATTGTGATTGCATCATCACCATCATCATTGCATCAATGTGAAATGGGGAGAAAGAAAAGAAACCCCAAGCACTTAATGAATTAAAGAAATTCAAGATAAATGAAATTTCAACAAATCCAAAATGCCCATAAAAAATGTCCCCTATGTCTGATAATTGAGGGCATGGATATACCAGGGATCATTCTAATTATTTGAACATTTCAAATAATTCAAATTAAAGATTTAAGCCTCTAAAATTGATAAATAAAAACATTATCATTACTACTGTTTTCAAATTAACCTGAAACTTTTTATACTAGTTTAGAATATTCCAACTTGAATATACAAAAGTTTTGGAATATTTGAAAGGTTATTTGGACCTGCAATAAAATAAACAAATGTTAGAACAAAAAACAGAAAACAGAAATAAAAAGAAAGGGAAGAAGTGTACCTGGTTAAGTGGGAGGCCCAGCCCAGCCCACCAGGGGTGGGGAGGTCATCTCCCACCTCGCGCCAGTAGGCATCGAGGTGGCGACCGAGCGCTCGCCGGCCTCCACCTCCTGCTTGCCACGGAGCAGGCTGCTCCCCTGCTTCCCCTGCGCCTGGAAGACGTGAGAGCCCTCTCTCCCGAGCTCATTCCTCCCCCTCCCTTCCTCCTGTCTCTCTCTCTCGTTCCCCTGCCAAGAGCCGCCGACACTGGCCATCGATTCGTCGCCGTCGCTGCCTCCCCGAGCCTGCTGACCAGCTCCCCGGAAGCGCCGTGAGCTCCTCTTCCTCCTCCCCTTGCTTCCCCTCTCTCTAGCGCTCCCTAGCTAGCCTGGCCGCCGGAATCAAAGACCTCCCGCCTCCGTGATCGGTCGTCGCCGTGCGTGCAGTCCCCCGAGCTCACGTGCGAGTGCATGGTTGAACTCCTGGAGTTCCCAGGAGCTCGTAGAGCCAATTGCCGAGTCGCCCTGTGCCCTGTATCGTGTTTTGGTTCAAGCCCGAGCTCCGTCCGCCGCCACGAGCTCGTTTCCAGCGAGCTCCGCTGACCCCTTAGCCTCCTGTGGCCTCCGTTGGATGCGGTCGTGCACGGGCTACGTGCCGGTGGTCTCAGCTCATTGAATGAGCTCCTGTGGGCAAAACCCTATGGTTGCCGCCGTCTCTGTTGGTCACCGGCGATGAGCCGTCGACCAACTCCGGCGGGTTTGACCCCCGTGGGCCCTAGCTTGACTCTATGAGTCAATGACAGGCAGGCCCCGTCCCTGATTAGTTTTAGGATAATTAGTAATTAGTTTTAATCGGTTTATTAACTAAATGTAACACTGACAGTGGGCCCTACTAGGTTCATTAGACAGGATAATTAGTTTAATTAAAACTGATTAGTATTGAGTCTATGACAGATGGGCCCCACCGGTCAGATTTGACGTGGAACGGGTCTGTTGACCAGCTGACGTCAGGATGACGTCAGTCTGATGTCATAATACCATTTTCCTATTTAAAAATAATTCCAGAAATTATTTAAAACTTTGAAAAATCATATAAATTAATCTGTAAGTCAGATGAAAATAATTTATATATGAAAATTTATCAGAAAAATCCAATGCATCCAATGGTGCTATTCTCATGAATGCTGGAGCAACATAAATAGGTGAACATGGACAATTATCATTAGGTTAATATATGGAATTTGAAATGAGAACAACTTTGAACCTATATTCAAATCTATTTTAAATTGACATGATCACTAGTTACATTAGCTCACCCATGCATATTGCTATGCCATGATCATGCATCATATTGTTGCATTTGCTTGTATTGAATGCTTTTATCTGCGTTGCGGTAGGCCCTAATACGGAAGATACCACCCCGTATTCCGACGAAGGAGAGAACTCCTCCGCAACTCAGCAAGGCAAGCAACCCCATTGATCATTCCTACAACATCCCACTCTCTCGCTCCTGCTCTCGTTTATTGCATTAGGACAAATAGTCATATGTCGGTCATAGACGATAGATGATCCTATTCTTATGCATGACCTGATCTTGTCACAGTAAATAGCTAAACCTTGCAACCTAGCATACCTGGTAGATGTTGGTGCCATGATGTGCTTAGCTTACTTTGCTTGCTATGCTTGCTATGCTTAGAGTTGTGTCAGGTCTGTTTCATCTGGGTGATGAACTGAGTGAAACAATGTTGTCCGATGTGATGAGCTCATAATGAATACGATTTGGTAAAGGTAGCGATGAGAGGCTATGTAGGATTACATAGTGGGTTGTCTCATTGGGACCGTTCTTAGGAACTGGGTTCCGTGTTTGTGATCCAAGACTAGTTACTACCACACATTGGGTTCCGGTAACTCGACCCCTCTTGACTTATCAGTCGCTTAGTCCTTAGTCCAGGAGTTGCAAGTAGTTTCTGGTGTTTATAGCATGCTGGAGGCCGTGCATAGCGCTGACCCTCGGGGTGGGTTACAACGTGGTAGGCAGTGGCACGGTTTACCAAGGGTCACCCGAATGGTGGGCTTGGGAACCCTGCGCACATCATTTGGGACCGTAGCGGAAACTTCGGCCAGACTTCCGTGCGGGTTTCAGTCTCAAATAGGCGATAGCCTGGACTAGAGGTCTTATGTGCTTGACGGTCGTGGCCGACTTCCTCGCTGGGCATCCGCTTGAAGGTTGTCGAGGTGCATGGTTTATGGCACACAACGATAAGTGGCAAGAGCGTGTGTGAAGAAGTACACCCCTCCAGGGTATGAAACTATTCGAATAGCCGCGTCCTCGGATATGGACTACTTGGAGAACTTATGCTGTTCATAGATAATCAAATGGATACTCCTAAAAATATGAAGACAAGTGTGAGTACCATGGATGGCACTCTTCCGGAAGGGGAAGGTGAGTCCATGGTGGTGTATTGTGATGGAGATAGTGGACTCATGTGCGATAACTAAAATTGTAACAAAGAGTTTAAAATTGAGTAGTGTAGGTTAGCCATGAGTCAAAGCTGGCATTCCTGCATGAACTCCACCACCCCCTTTATTGATACATGAGCATAAATAGACTAGGTCTGTTTTAAAGACTTGCTGAGTATGATTGTACTCATCCTTGCTTAATTAATGTTGCAGAAGAGAACGAGGACCCATCAGGTGGGTTCTATCTAGACGTTGACGATGCCGAATAGCTCGTGTCCCAGCTACGATCTTGCCCGTGTGGTGGGCTGTAGATAGTCAGGCCGTGTGCCTCTTTTCTATTTCGCCGTCTGTACTCAGACAGCTTAAGTTTCCGCTGGCTTGTATGACTTTGTTTGTATGGCTTGAGTGTCGGGTTATGTGACCCCTATCTGTAAGAACATATTATGCAAGGCTCGTCTGAGCCTCTTAAATAAAAGTCATGTCGTTGTATGGTTATGTTGTGATGCCATAGTTGTATCTATGCATATCGGGCATGTCGTGCGTACGTGTGACGTGCAACGGTATGTATGGGATCCGACACCTAGTCGTGTGCCTTTAGTAGTACTCTTTACGGGAAACTGCCTCTTTGTGCTTCCACCGAGCCATGGTAGCTTGCTACTGCTCTGGACACATTGATTGACCGGCATGTATCCTTGTTTGCTGCTGTGTCTGTTCCTTCGGGGAAATGTCTCGCAGTGTAATGGAGTCCCTGTAGCCTGCTACGACTCGTCTACATGCAGTGATGACATTTGTGTCTCGTGACGTAATGGAGTCCTTGTAGCTTGCTATGACTCGTTTAGACACGCTTGAGGCCGACACCTGCATTGCTGGGTTATGTATGCCTGTTTCCGTACGGATGTGCCACTTGGGTTCTATGACTAGTCATGTCGGCCCGGTTTCTTTGTTGTGTGATTGCCAGCGACACGTTCACATACGTGAGCCAAAAGATGCAAACGGTCCCGGCCAAGGTAAGGCTGCAGCCGTGGAGTACCGTGTGTGAGGCCACAAAGTGATGTGGCTTGTTACAGTATGGAATCATATGACTTAGGATCGGGGTCCCGACAGCGTTGGTATCAGAGCCTGACTGACTGTAGGACTACCAAGCCAAACCGGTCGAAGTTGAGTCTAGAAACACTATAGATAAGTCGGGGAATTGATTGTGGAAGGGAACGTAAGGCTCTTTTTACTCCTCTTTCCAAGTTATTCTATGCTGGGTCATTCTCATCTTTTCTATGGGGATAGGAACTAGGAATTCTCATCTATTGCTTAGGATGACGAGTTACTAGCCATGGACCAATAGCTAGATCGCTTGCAAGTGAGTGCAGTTATTTAAGTATTGTTGGTGTGACAAACAGATGGAGAAGAGATTTGAGTCTAGATAGTCGAGTGGTTATGCCTTTCCAATCTTTTTCAGTTGTCTCAAAAATTTTCTTGAGCAATTACAGCCGTTATGCTGTCCAATTTCTGCTAGGATCTCTAATGTCTTTGCATCATTCTCTATTTCAGATGCCCTCTCGTCCTTTCCGTCAGGTGGTCCGTCTGACCAGGTGCATCGATGTGCCGGGTCACACGGCCATGTTGGTTAGAGTCATGATGGAGGATGGATACCGTTGGTACCCAGAGTATACAGTGGAGGAGCAGTATCGAGATTTCAACCAGAGTCAGTATTTGTGTACCGTTAGGATATATCCTTCATATCGTGGAGCTGCAGAGCCGCTTCACTGGACTCATGGATTGGGAGTTATCATAGATATGGCCATTCAGGAAGCCGCCTACACTATGCTGACTATTATGAGGTTTCACCATCGTCTGCTACAGAACATGGAGTTCTGCTATGTTCCTGCTTCCATGGGAGGAGAGGATGGATATCTTAGTGAAGCCTGCATTGGGAATCACTCCTAGGTTGGTGATGAACTCCTTCATCCAGACTCCCTCCTTTGCTGCTTCTGAAGCAGCTATGTACTCCGCTTGACATGTAGATGCCGCCACGATCCTTTGCTTGCTACTACACGAGCTGACTGCCCCTCCGTTCAAAATATACACGTATCCGGTTTATGACTTCAAGTCATCCGGATCTGTATCGAAACTAGCATCGACCTAACCCTTTACGACGAGCTCTTCGGCACCTCCATATACGAGAAACATGTCCTTGGTCCTTTTCAGGTACTTCAAGATATTCTTGACCGCTGTCCAGTGTTCTGCTTCGGGATCACTTTGGTACCTCCCTACCAAACTTATGGTAAGGTTCACATCAGGTCTGGTACACAGCATGGCATACATAATAGAGCCTATGGCTGAAGCATAGGGGATGACACTCATCTCTTCTCTATCCTTTGCCGTGGTCAGGCATTGAGTCATACTCAATCTCACACCCTGTAACACAAGCAAGAACCCCTTCTTGGACTGATCCATATTGAACTTCTTCAATATCTTGTCAAGGTATGTGCTTTGTGAAAGACCTATGAGGCGTATCGATCTATCTCTATAGATCTTGATGCCTAACATGTAAGCAGCTTCTCCAAGGTCCTTCATTGAAAAACACTTATTCAAGTAGGCCTTTATGCTTTCCAAGAGTTCTATATCATTTCCCATCAACAATATGTCATCCACATATAATATGAGAAATGCTACAGAGCTCCCACTCACTTTCTTGTAAATACAGGGTTCTCCATAGACCTGTATAAATCCAAACACTTTAATCACCTCATTAAAGCGAATGTTCCAACTCTGAGATGCTTTCACCAGCCCATAGATGGAACGCTGAAGCTTGCATACTTTGTTAGCATCTTTAGGATCGACAAAACCTTCCGGCTGCATCATATACAATTCTTCCTTAAGGAAGCCATTAAGGAATGCTGTTTTAACGTCCATTTGCCAGACCTCATAATCATAAAATGCGACAATTGCTAACATGATTCGGACGGACTTCAGCATCGCTACGGGTGAGAAAGTCTCATTGTAGTCAACTCCCTGAACTTGTCGATAACCCTTAGCGACAAGCCGAGCTTTATAGACGGTCACATTACCATCCACGTCAGTCTTCTTCTTAAAGATCCATTTATTTTCTATGGCTCGCTTATCATCGAGCAAGTCCACCAAAGTCCATACTTTGTTGTCATACATGGATCCTATCTCGGATTTCATGGCTTCAAGCCATTTGTTGGAATCTGGGCCCGCCATCGCTTCTTCATAGTTCGAAGGTTCACCATTGTCCAACAACATGATCTCCAAGACAGGGTTGTCATACCACTCTGGTGCGGAACGTGTCCTAGTGGACCTTTAGATAGCAACTTGATCTGATGTTTCATGATCATCATCATTTACTTCCTCTCCAGCCGGTGCAGGCTCCATAGAAACAACTTCGTGTGCTGCGCTACTCTCCGGTTCGAGTGAAGGTACAATAACCTCATCAAGTTCTATTTTCCTCCCACTTACTTCTTTCGAGAGAAACTCTTTCTCTAGAAAGGATCCATTCTTGGCAACAAAGACTTTGCCTTCGGATCTGAGGTAGAAGGTATACCCAACAGTTTCTTTGGGGAATCCTATGAAGACGCACTTTTCCGCTTTGGGTTCGCGCTTCTCAGGTTGAAGTTTCTTCACATAAGCATCGCATACCCAAACTTTCATAAACGACAGCTTAGGTTTCTTTCTAAACCATAATTTATACGGTGTCATCTTAACGGACCTAGACGGTGCCCTATTTAAAGTGAATGCGGCAGTCTCTAATGCATATCCCCAAAATGATAGCGGTAAGTCGGTAAGAGACATTATAGATCGCACAATATCCAATAGAGTGCGATTACGATGTTCAGACACACCATTCTGGTGAGGTGTGCCAGGCGGCGTGAGTTGTGAAACAATTCCACATTTCCTTAGGTGCGTGCCAAACTCGTGACTCAAATATTCTCTGCCATGATTAGATCGCGGGCACTTTATTTTCCTGTCACGTTGATTCTCTACCTCACTATGAAATTCCTTGAACTTTTCAAATGTTTCAGACTTGTGTTTCATTAAGTAGACATACCCATATCTGCTTAAGTCATCGGTGAGGGTGAGAACATAACGGTAGCCACCGCGAGCCTCAACGCTCATTGGACCGCATACATCGTTATGTATTATCTCCAACAAGTTAATTGCTTGCTCCATTGTTCTAGAGAACGAAGTCTTGGTAATCTTTCCCATGAGGCATGGTTCGCACGTGTCAAATGATTCAAAATCAAGGGACTCCAAAAGTCCATCAGCATGGAGTCTTCATGCGTTTGACACCAAGGCGGTAGTGCCACATGTAAGTGGGACTATCGTTATCAACCTTACATCTTTTGGTACTCACACTATGAACATGTGTAACATCACGTTCGAGATTCATCAAAAATAAACCATTGACCAGCGGGGCATGACCATAAAACATTTCTCTCATATAAATAGAACAACTGTTATTCTCAGATTTAAATGAGTAGCCATCTCGCATCAAGCGAGATCCAGATACAATGTTCATGCTCAAAGATGGTACTAAATAACAATTATTGAGGTTTAAAACTAATCCCGTAGGTAGATGTAGAGGTAGTGTACCGACGGCGATCACATCGACCTTGGAACCATTCCCGACACGCATCGTCACCTCGTCCTTCGCTAGTCTCCGCTTATTCCGCAGCTCCTGCTTGGAGTTACAAATGTGAGCAACTGCACCGGTATCAAATACGCAGGAGCTACTATGAGTGCTAGTAAGGTACACATCAATAACAAGTATATCACATATACCTTTAACGTTGCCGGCCTTCTTATCCGCTAAGTACTTGGGGCAGTTCCGCTTCCAGTGACCGGTACCCTTGCAATAAAAGCATTCAGTCTCAGGCTTGGGTCCATTCTTGTTCTTCTTCCTGGCAACTTGCTTACCGGGGGCGGCAACTGCTTTGCCGTCCTTCTTGAAGTTCTTCTTACCCTTGCCTTTCTTGAAACTAGTGGTCTTATTGACCATCAACACTTGATGCTCCTTTTTGATCTCGACCTCCGCTGATTTCAACATCGAGTACAACTCAGGAATGGACTTCTCCATCCCTTGCATGTTGTAGTTCATCACAAAGCTCTTGTAGCTAGGTGGGAGAGACTGGAGGATTTTGTCAATAACCGAGTCATCCGGAAGATTAAGTCCCAGCTGAGACAAGCGGTTGTGCAACCCAAACATTTTGAGTATGTGCTCGCTGACAGAACTATTCTCCTCCATCTTACAACTAAAGAACTTGTCGGAGACATCATATCTCTTGACCGGGCATGAGCTTGGAAAACCAATTTCAGCTCTTGGAACATCTCATATGCTTCGTGTTGCTCAAAATGCTTGTGGAGCCCCGGTTCTAAGCTGTAAAGCATGCCACACTGAACCAGGGAGTAATCATCACAACGTGACTGCCAGGCGTTCATAACGTCTTGAGTTGCTGGGAAAATGGATGCGTCACCTAGCGGTGCATCAAGGACATATAATCTCTTGGAAGCTATGAGTATGATCCTCAAGCTACGAACCTAGTCCGCATAGTTGCTTCCATCGTCTTTCAGCTTGGTTTTCTCTAGGAACGCGTTGAAGTTCAGGACAACATTAGCGTTGGCCATTGGATCTACAATATAGATTGTAAAGACAATTTTTATACTATGTTCATGATAATTAAGTTCACATAATCAAATTATTTAATGAACTCCCACTTAGATAGACATCTCTCTAGTCATCCAAGTGACACATGATCCACGTCAACTAGCCCGTGCCCGATCATCACGTGAGACGGACTAGTCATCAATGGTGAACATCTCCATGTTGATCGTATCTTCTATACGACTCATGTTCGACCTTTCGGTCTCCCTGTTCCGAGGCTATGTCTGTACATGCTGGGCTCGTCAAGTCAACCTAAGTGTATTGCATTTGTAAATCTGGCTTACACCCGTTGTATGCAAACGTTAGAACCTATGACACCCGATCATCACGTGGTGCTTCGGAACAACGAACCTTAGCAACGATGCACAGTTAGGGTGAACACATTTCTTGAAGTTTTAGTGAGAGATCATCTTATTAAGCTACCGTCGTTCTAAGCAAATAAGATGTAAACATGATAAACATCACATGCAATCAATATAGTGACATGATATGGCCAATATCATCTTGCTCCTTTGATCTCCATCTTCGGGGCACCATGATCATCATTGTCACCGGCACGATACCATGATCTCCATCATCGTGTCTTCATGAAGTTGCCACGCCAACTATTGCTTCTACTACTATGGCTAACGGTTAGCAATAAAGTAAAGTAATTACATGGCGTTTTTGATTGACACGCAGGTCATACAATAAATTAAGACAACTCCTATGGATCCTGCCGGTTGTCATACTCATCGACATGCAAGTCGTGAATCCTATTACAAGAACATGATCAATCTCATACATAACATATATCACATCACATCCTTTGGCCATATCACATCAGATGGCATATGCTGCAAAAACAAGTTAGACGTCCTCTAATTGTTGTTGCATGTTTTTACGTGGCTGCTATAGGTTTCTAGCAAGAACGTTTCTTACCTATGCAAAAACCACAACGTGATATGCCAGTTGCTATTTAACCTTCATAAGGACCCTCTTCATCGAATCCGATCCGACTAGAGTGGGAGAGACAGACACCCGCTAGCCACCTTATGCAACAAGTGCATATCAGGCAGTGGAACCAGTCTCACGTAAGCGTACTTGTAAATTCGGTTCGGCCGCTTCATCCCACAATACCGCCGAATCAAGATAAGACTAGTAACGGCAAGCAAATTGGCAAAATCGACGCCCACAACAACTTGTGTTCTACTCGTGCATAGATTCTACGCATAGACCTAGCTCATGATGCCACTGTTGGGGAACGTAGTAGTAAATAAAAAAAAATCCTACGTCACGAAGATCAATCTATGGAGAAACCAGCAACGAGCAAAGGGGTAGATCATCGTCATACCTTTGAAGATCGCTAAGCGGAAGCATTACTAGAACGCGGTTCGTGGAGTCATACTCGCAGCGATTCAGATCGTGGTGGATTCTGATCTAAGCGCCGAACAACGACACCTCCTTCTTCAACACACGTGCAGCCCGATGATGTCTCCTACGCCTTGATCTAGCAAGGAGGAAGGAGAGGTTGAGGGAGAGCTCCGGCAACATGACGGCGTGGTGACGGTGCAGCTGCGTGGTACTCCGGCAGGGCTTCACCAAGCACTACGGAGGACGAGGAGGAGGAGGGGTAGGGCTGCGCCGAGAGAGAGAGAGAGATGCGTGTGTCCGGCAGCCCCAAGGGCTTCACTATATATATAGGAGGAGAGGAGGAGGGTGCGCAGCCCCTAGGGTGGGAACCCTAGGGCTGGCGGCAGCCCTAGATGGCTCTTGGTGCGGCGACTAGAGAGGGAGAGGGAGGGGTGGCACCCTAGGTGGGCCTAAGGCCCATCTGTGCTAGGGTTTGCCCCTTCTCCTCCTTGTGCAGCGCCTTGGGCCTTGGTGGGAGGCGCACCAGCCCACTCTGGGGCTGGTCCCTTCCACCTTCGTCCCACGCAACCCTCTAGTACCGGTGGACCCCCGGAACCCTTTCGGTGGTCCCGATACGTTACCGGTGATGCCCGAAACACTTACGGTGACCAAAACCTCACTTCCTATATATGAATCTTTACCTCCGAAATGTTTCGTAACTTCTCGTGACATCCGGGATCTCATCCGGGACTTCGAACAACCTTCGGTAACCACATACACTATTTCCCTATAACCCTAGCATCATCGAACCTTAAGTGTGTAGACCCTACAGGTTCGGGAGGCATGTAGACATGACCGAGACACCTGTCCGGTCTAGTGATGGCAATGGGTACCCATTACCCATGTACCCTGTGGGTAAAAACCCTATTATGGTAAGGGTATGGGACAAAAATTTACCCATGGGTATATAAATAGGAAAAATCTAAAATCCATCGGGTAGAGTGGGTACGGGTTTGGGATCATATTACCCATACCCACATACCCATGTACCCATATCAAATCTATGTAAACTAAAAATTATCTCTACAATCTACACTATGTGAAGAATTTGTGAACTGAAAATGTATGTCTATGTGTTGTTGTTTATGACTATATGATGTTATTTATATGTATATGTTGTTGTTATAATCTATTTTTGTAAACTATATTATATGACATAGTTTATGACTATAAGTTGTTCAAATTGATGCTTTGCAAATATGCATAATTTTACCCGCGGGTACCCGTTTACCCTGTCGGGTAATGGGTCTGGGCAAAAATTGTACCCGTTGACGGGTATGGGTAAGCTTAGGCGGGACGAGTAAGGGTATAGGGAGGCTCCACCCGTACCCATACCCTGTGGGTGCCATACCTACTCTGGTCAATAACTAACAGTGGGATCTGGATACCCATGTTGGCTCCCACATGCTGCACGATGATCTCATCAGATGAACCACGAAGTCGGGGATTCTATCAATCCCATATACAATTCCCTTTGTCTATCGGTATGACACTTGCCCAAGATTCGATCGTCGGTATCCCTATAACTTGTTCAATCTCGTTACCGGCAAGTCTCTTTACTCGTTCCGTAACACATCATCCCGTGGCTAACTCCTTAGTCACACTAAGATCATTATGATGATGTCTTACCAAGTGGGCCCAGAGATACCTCTCCGTCACATGGAGTGACAAATCCCAGTCTCGATTCGTGCCAACCCAACAAACACTTTCGAAGATACCCGTAGTGTACCTTTATAGCCACCCAGTTACGTTGTGACATTTCGCACACCCAAAGTATTCCTACGGTATCCGGGAGTTGCACAATATCATGGTCTAAGGAAACGGTACTTGACATTAGAAAAGCTTTAGCAGATGAACTACACGATCTTGTGCTATGCTTAGGATTGGGTCTTGTCCATCACATCATTCTCCTAATGATGTGATCCCATTATCAATGACATCCAATGTCCATGGTCATGAAACCGTGACCATCTATTGATCAACGAGCTAGCCAACTAGAGGCTAACTAGGGACATGTTGTGGTCTATGTATTCACACATACATTACGGTTTCCGGTTAATACAATTATAGCATGAACAGTAGACAATTATCATGAACAAGGAAATACAATAATAACCATTTTATTATTGCCTCTAGGGCATATTTCCAACAGCTTGTTGGGTGGCCAGACTACTCCTTAAGACGGTCAATTCAGACTCGGCCTTGTTTAAAGCTTCTTGTGACATATAAAAAGCAAAATGAGGGCTAAGTCGCCAGGATAGCATATTACTAGATGATAAAAATTAAGATAATATAATGCAAGTCACAAGCAGATTGCAAGCAATATGCTCGACACTTGGGGGCTAATGTCTATTTGATATCCAAGGCTACAATGAAGTTCTGGCTCATCTTCATCAAGTTAAGCTGGCACTTGGGGGCTACATATGGCTCTTTTATCTATCTACAATGAAGTTCCGGATCATCTTCATCAAGTTAAGCCGGTACTTGGGGGATACATATGGCTCTTTGATCTATCTACACTGAAGTTCCGGCTCATCTTCATCAAGTTAAGCTGGCCCTTGGGGGCTACAGATGGATCTTTCAACAAATACTTACGCACTAAAGCATCGGCTCAATATTTAGGTTTTAAGCCGATAATTGAGGGCTACGGGCTAAGTGTTCTACTTATAACAAGACTCGAAGACCCGGTTTACCATTAGCAAATACTAAACCAGCTCTTGGGGGCTACGTAAGGATATAAGGAAAAGAGAGCAAGAGTACCTCATATTTTTTCTTCATCAAGTTAACAAGCTTGAGCTCCATGTTCCGGCTTGTGGAGAGGCGGTTCAGATAACCAGCGTGAAGCTCATCAGCAGTTAACTTCTCTAGCGCAGGGAGCTCATAGTCCAGCTTCTCGGAGGCTTCAGTCTTCTTGGTGTGCTTTGTCAACACATGAGGTTGAGGAGAGTGAAAGCCGGCACCAGTAATGACGACGTCCGGAGTAACCGAATCATCAAAAGACGGTGAAGGGCTCGGCGGCTTAGAATTGGTCCTCGGGGGACTCTTAGGAATCATGTCATTGCCCGCCGGCTTAGCAGAGCGATGAGCGTCTTCAGGCACGTCCTTGGAGGTAGCAGAGAGATCAGCATGCATTGCAGGAGAGTCTGGCTTGGCAGGCTCCGGCTCTCGAGCCTTGGGAGCAAAGGTAGACCCGCCGGTCTTCCTTCGTTTCGCTTGAGCCTCGGAAAACATAGAAGGTCTAAACTTTACGACTAACAAAGGATGGAATGCAAGCATGAAAGGCACGTACTCTGGGTTGATCTTTAGAGGCGGAAGAGCAGTAGCTGTAGAGTCGCCTGATGAAGGGGGTGATTCTTGAAAACAGTTAAGGCAATATAAGACATGGTCAAATTATAAAGGCAAGGTTGACAAACTTAAGCCAAGTGAAACAAATACCTCAGCTGGCCATTTCCCTTGAGATGGAGAGTGAGATAACCTGGCCATGAGGTCGTCAGAGCCGGTGCTCCGGGTCTGGCATCGGGAGAGTTGTTTTTGCTTTTTCAAAAGATAGTGGGGGTCCAAGTAAGCAAGAGGATGAGAAAGTGGGAAGTTTCGGACGACCCACCGTATCTTCTGTGGTGCGCGATGTTCTGAGTCAGATGAAACATAAGTTACCTCAGGAACATTGGTGTGGCTTGTCTCCGTTTCGTCTTGAGAATTATTATTGTTAATATGGTACATGAAGAGACGGCCAAGAGAGTCAAGTTCTACCTCTGAGTCGTCAGATTCCGGTTGTTCTTGAGGTGCGGTTTTCTTCTTTCGATCATCGGTTTTCTCCTTTGATTTGTTTGGAGGAGGAACGTATTTCTTTTTCCAGAAGCTGGAATTGGCCTGAAAGTAAAAGCCGTCGAAAGAAGTCAAAAGATTGCAAAGTATATGGATAGCTAATGCAGAAGTAAGGAGATCGAGAGTCGCCCTTACGTATGGGGCCGGGTTTGCGGCGCAGAAAGGTGCTAACCCGGTGGCACGACAAGATCCTTCAGATTCATGAACAAGGCTTTTGATGGCGACCACAACATTATCTTCTGGCAACATGGTAGGGTTAAAGTAGAGGGGGTCATTAGCATCACCCGTATACTCGCACATGAGGCGGCTTCGCCGGCTCAGAGGCATGACTTTCTAAGAAACCTAGCAGCGGGCCAGATCCATCCCTGTCAGACCATTGGCCATAAGGGCCATGATTTTTTCCTGAGCCGGAGCATACTTCGCTCATTCAGAGGCTGACAAGAGGTGAGGGAGCTCGGTTGTAATCTTGAGCCGGGTCGGACGATAACCCGACAAGGAATGTTCTCCCTTTGGAGAGGTGTCTTTGCAGTAAAACCAGGTTTTATTCCAGTCCTTGGGATGACTTGGCATCCGAACAACCGAAAAGGTCATGTCCCATCTTCTTTGAATTGAGATTCCGCCAAGCTCTAAGCTTGGACCAGCTTTTACCTCCGTCTGGCGGTTTGCGTAGAAAAACTCACGGAAAAGACCAACGAACGGCTCTTCTTGTAAGTAAACTTCATAGAGGATTTGGAAGTTGCACATGTTTGAGGCGGAGTTTGGGGCGATGTCTTGAGGGCGCAGCTTAAAGAAATGAAGGATGTCTCGGAAGAATTTTGATCCGGGCGTGCTGAAACCGCGTACAAGGTGATCCGCGAAAACAACTACTTCGCCCTCTTGAGGAATGGGTTTCTTTTCATTGCCTGAAACCCGCCAATGGATGACATCTTTGGCTGGTAAGGACCCTGTGTCTACAAAGTCCTTCAAAAACTCTTCGGTAATGGTAGACCCGACCCGGTAACAAGAATTGGACGCACGAGGCATGGTGGCGTATTAAAGATGTGCAAGGTAACAATGTGTGGCAAGTTAGAAGGTGACATATGACTACAGACGGCTGATGAAATCTAAGTTCTCTAAGGCTAAGTTGCCAGAGCAGTTTGGGCAAGAGTCGGAAGTTCAATGGCGAGTTAAGTTTGCAAGGAAACAAAGCAAAAGTTACTAAGTGTGGAAAATAGGTTTCACAGGCTATCTATATAATTATGGATCTACAAAATAGAGAAAAAAGCGGGTTTATTCTAAACCTAGCGACGAACAGAGGAGCTAGCAGCATTTGAAGACAGCTTGCTCAGGAAGGCAGGACGACATAGAGATAGAGTCGGACATGTTGTAAGAGTCGGTATGAGACATGTGTAACCCGTGGTCTTGACCTCCTATATAAGGGCGAGACCCGGGGCGACTTAGACAGAAACCAACTAATCGAGAACTAGGTCAAGCGAATCTGCTCCCTTGTAATCGATGCTCCAATCAATACAACACAAGCAGGACGTAGGCTTTTACCTCTTCTTGAGGGGCAGAACCTGGGTAAACTCGTATCCTTCGTCCCAACCAACCCCTTTGAGTCCATCACCTTAGCGATGTCCTCTAATCTAAGTCCTCGGACATCTGCCGTGACAAAACCACGACACCCTCCGTTGTTTCATTGCGAGCCAACCAAAGTCCATAAACAGCCTGAACCATTGGTGCGTGTTCATCCTCACCCGCCTCCGCAAACCATCCTAGAAACCAGCTAGATAACGCACTCGAGGAGTCAGCCTGACCCGGTGGGGATGCCACCAAAACTCCTTTCTCCGAGCGCATTAGTTTCCAGAATAAGACCGAGTGTGGTCATTCCCAAAACCGATGATGTAGTGTCTCTTCTCTTCCACACGCCACACAAAACACCCCAGCCTTAATCCGTATTCTCTGGAGCTCTGCACCTACTGCTAACCCATTCCTCATTAGTCTCCACATGTGTATTTTTGCCTTATTTGGAGCGGATGTATCCCATAATCCCAACCATCCTTTGTGTTTTTGCACAGAGGAGGAAGATCCCGGCTGTCCGGTCTTCACAGAACTCATCCTCATCTTTAGGTGATAGGCCAACTTCACTGTAAACTTACCATTTTTCATATAGTTCCATGCAATATAGTCTTCATTCCCGGACGCCCGATGGCAGTTTGTTTAATACCACTAGCATCCTCCTGTGAGAACATATTGTCCACCTTTTGTACATCCCAGGCCTTGCCATTGTGTGACAATAGGTCAGCGACCTTTGTTACTCCATGCACAAACTGTTGCCCAAGTGGCTTCAAACAACCTTGTCGAGGTATCCAACTATGGTGGTGAATATTAATCTTTGATCCATCCCCTATACGCCAAATAGTGCCTTCTCTCAACAAGTCAAGACCATGAAGTATGCTCCTGAAGGTATATGAGGCACCAGATGGACATGTTGCATTCATAATCGATCCCTCTTTGAAATACCGCGCCTTTAAGACTCTTGCACATAACGATGCCGGTTCCTGTAACACACAACATGCCTGTTTAGCTAATAAGGCCTGATTGAACGCAACTAGGTCTCGGAACCCCAGCCCTCCTTCACGCTTTGCCGTACACATTTTCTCCCATGCTAACTAGTGCACCTTCCTTTCACCATTAACTGCACCCCACCAGAATTTTGACAAGATCAAAGTCAGGTTCCAGCACATCTTCTTTGTGAATTGAAAACAGCTCATAGTGAACGTAGCCTGCCGCTCGATAAAAGAACCGAACCTTTTGGTAGGGCAATGGGGGATTGGCTAGGAGAGGTTGTGAGGATGGATGTGGAAAAAGATGGCTTCGCAAGGGGGAAATATCTCCGTGTGAGGGCAAAAATTTCCATCTTTGAGCCTCTTGTACGAACGTTCAAGCTCAGGACCTCACTGGAGGATCTTGAGGGGACATGGTTTGAATTTACCTATGAAAAGATCCCTCACTTTTGTTTTGATTGTGGACGTCTGGTGCATGCCAATGGCGGTTGTGAGAGACCCGTTGATGCTTCTAGTCAATGGGGTTTGTGGTTAAGGGCCTCACCAAACCGGAGTTCCTCATCCCAGAAAGAGAATCCTCAGCTGACAACAAAGAGTGTGACGAGGAGAGAAACGTCTAGATCTGAAGACAACGACAATAAAAGGGGTCAGTACGGTTATGGCAGAAATGCTCAGGTAAAAAGAATTTTGAATAGAGATTTCAATACATCGGCTGGCTCATGCACTGGTATGAGGCAAAGGACTGAGTTAGGTGAAGTTTCCAGCCCGAATAAGGGAGCTGGTAGGTCTGTGGAAGGGAAGGGAGAAGACATGCGAAATCTCTTGGAACAGAAAAAGGAAATGGATCCGCGGCACGAGCTAAAGAATCAGGTAGTAGGGACGCAACAGGAGGAGTGGAGTTGTTCCAGAGCCACACATGATGGTGGGCGCCATGCAGAGCTGCAACATGGGGAGAGGCACCATGCAAATTCACGTAGTGAGGGAGTTTGCCATGCAGAAGTGCAGCGAGATGGAGAGCTCCATGCAGATTACTAGTCCAATTACAGGTGACATGCAGACAATGGCTATGACTCTAGGCAGTATGGAGAGAAAGGCCGAGGTGGGAGGGATGTCAACGATGCACCCTGGACGGCTGGACGGACTAGAGGGAGGTACGTTAAGAAACCGAGGCCACACGAGGCTGGGATAAGCAAAAACAGACTTGATGCTCAGGAGAAGGAGATAGGAAAAAAAGAGAAGGCCGAAACAAATGTGGGTTGCAAAGGGTGACCCGGACAGGCAGATTCACCATGATACCTTCATTCGTGACACGAGGCAGCAGACTGCAAATTTGTTTGATCGTATTTCAGACTTAAATGATGAAGCAGCAGACCCTGCTGGCCAGGGCCGCCGGGAGCAATGATTTGCCTAGCCTGGAACTGTCGAGGATTGGGGTTGGACTCGACAGTTGGCAAACTACGTGACCAGATTAGGTCCTACAACCTAGCTTGGTTTTCCTGAGTGAAACAAAGAAGAAGTCCAGGGCAATGGAAAGACTAAAGTGGAATCTGGGATTCCGAAGTGGTGTCGCCATGGATTGTAATGGTCAAAGTGGGGGTCTAGCACTATGGTGGAGAGAGAGCATTCAGGTGACAGTTAGACCATGGAGCCAGTATTTTATTGATGCAGTTTTACAGTTTGAGGGGAAGACCTGTAGATTCACTGGATTCTACAGGGAGCCACGTACAAAGTTAAGGAAAAAAAATCTTGGGACGCTATTCGATATCTTCGAGCCCAGGATGATCTGTCGTGGTTGTGTGCGGGATATTTTAATGAGGCTATGTTTCAAGCGGATCAGGTTGGAGGAAATATGCGAGGTTTTGAGAAAATGGAGGACTTCCGGGTTTGCTTAGCAGATTGTGGATTGGTAGATTTGGGCTACACTGGGTACCCGTACACATGGGACAACAAAAGAGAGGGTGGAGCAAATATACAAGTCAGGTTAGACAGAGCAACATGCAATGATGGGTTCGCTATATGTTCCCGGACACAAGTGTGCAACACATTGTGAGAGAGGAGTCCGACCATGTAGCCCTAGTTATTCGAGCGCTGGAGACGGCTCCATGCAACACTCGGAATGGCCCTCGCTCTTTCAGGTGGGAAGAGGCTTGGCTCAAACACCAAGAATACGAAGAGATGGTGGCAGCTGCATGGCAGGCAGCTAACCGGGAAGATCGGGGATTGGCTGCAGTTTGGGCCAAATTGGAGGAAGTTTCAGTGGAGATGTAGCAATGGGGAAAGGCAGTCTTCGGGTCTATTAGAAAGCAAATCTCCATGCTTAGGGCGTAGCTGGAAGATGCAAAACGACGCGGACTTGTGTCTGGGTACTCATCGAAGATTTGAGATCTGGAGGGGCAGCTTCGTGACATATATGAGAAGGAGGAGATATTATATAAACAACGCTCTTGTGTGGAGTGGTTAGCTGCGGGTGATCAAAATACAAAGTACTTTCAGAATAGGTGCACACACCGGAAGAGAAAGAATACTGTCAGAGGTCTGGTACGGGAGGATGGTTTGAGATGTACTACTGATGAGGGTATGAGAGAGATGGCTGCCACTTTCTATAAAAAAATGTTCATGTCCGAGGGCTCTACGGATGCACATCTGCTCTTGCAAAATATACAACCGGCGGTAACCAACAGTATGAACTCTAAGCTCACGACACCCATTACTGGTGATTAGATTGAGTGTGCGCTTTTTCAAATGGGACCGACCAAGGCGCCGGGACGGGATGGACTGCCAACAATGTTTTATCAGCAACACTGGTCGTTGGTTCGTGATGATGTTTGTAGTGCAGTGCGCTATTATTTGGGGGATGTAGCAGCTGCAGAAAAGTTTAATTCGACGGTCATTGTGATGATGCCAAAAATAAACGCACCGGAGCTGCTTTCGCAGTTCAGACCAATTAGCTTGCGTAATGTTCTCTACAAAATAGCTGTTAAGGTTCTCGCAAATCGACTAAAGCTCGTCCTTCCAGTTGTGATCTCTGAAGAACAAATTGCTTTTGTCCCCAGGAGGCTGCTCATGGATAATGTGCTCATGTCATATGAGTGTGTTCATGCGATCAGGACAAGGAAGAGGAAGAAACCTATGTGTGCAATGAAATTGGATATGATGAAGGCGTACGATAGGGTAGAGTGGATTTTCCTAGAACAAATGTTACCACGGTTTGGTTTTGCACCTGGGTGGATAAAGATGGTGATGATATGTGTAACATCAGCAAATTTTATGGTCAACTTAATGGGGGTTGTTCTAGGGTTTTTTTTTACCATCCAGAGGTCTCCGGCAAGGGGACCCGCTATCCCCCTACTTATTCTTATTTTGTGTCGAGGGTTTTTCGGAATTAGTGAGAAAGGCGCAAGAGAACCGGCAGATTAAGGGTGTTTCATTTGGGAGCACTGGCCCCAATATGACACATCTCCTATTTGCTGATGATAGCATTGTTTTCTTGGAAGGATCACAAGACAATCTGGTGACATCGAAGGATATCCTATAGAAGTACGAGGTAGCATCTGGGCAAAAGGTAAACCTTCAAAAGTCAGCAATATTCTTCGGTAAAGGGTGCTCGCAGGAGGATAATGGAGCACTCAAGGAGGTTGGAATTGAAACAGAAGCGCTCAGCAAGAGGTATTTAGGACTGCCAACAGTGGTTGGCAAGTCCAAGGATGGTGTGTTCAAGTATGTGACTAAGTGTTCAAAAGGTAAGATCGCATGTTTGAAAGGACAGGGGCTGTCCAAAGCGGCTAGAGAAGTGCTAAAATCTATTTTTTATAACATATGTCTCATTTATATCACAAAATCATATAAATACCGACCAGACAAATCTAAAAAGACAGCAGAATGCTATCCTTTCACAAAAGAACACCAGCCAAGAAATAAAATCTCTACCTAATACTCCCTCCTGTCCTTTTTACTCTACATATTAGATTTTTGTCAAATCAAACTTTACAAAGTTTGAGGAAATTTATATTAAAAAATATCAACCTCTACAATACAAAAAATGGATACTATGATGAAACTATATTTCATGATGAATCTAACAATCAAGATAATGCATTGTCAATGTTGATACTTTTTTCCATAAGTTTCATCAAAATAGAGATAATTTTACTTCAGACAAAATTTATATACAGACTAAAAAGGATCGGAGGAAGTAATAAAGCACAAACTGCTTCTGGTCGCCCGTCGTGCCATTTTGCAAATAAACCCCTTATTTTTTATAAATTAATCCACGGTACACGTTTAAGTGATAGCCGAATCGTTTTTTGTAGTTTCTCATAAAAAACCCTAATATTTTAGATAATCAACCCGCCATCCATATTTAAGTGAGGCGAACCGTTTTTTCGTTTTAACACAAAGCCCCTTGACGTTTCGGTTAATCAATCCGCAGCTTATGTAAAACAAAATTATCCATATCTTTTAAACTGTAACTTCAATTTTAACATGTTATATACGAAATTTGATTAGAAAAATATGTAGAATCTAAATATGATGTTATTTCTAGCTGTTAAATATTTTGAAAATATTTTTTGTTACAAACTTAATCTATAATGTACGGTCCATTTTTCTTTCGTACCGTCGGCGATCCGAATCGCAAATAAATACCCATTAAAACCAGATTGAGAGAAAAAAAATCGAGAACCACACATGCACACTTATGAAAAACCTTGCGGAAAAATACAACATATTTCTCATCTTATTCCTAACGGGTGTGCGTGCACGCATGAGAGAGAGAGATAAGGAGAGAGAGAGAGACTCACCACATTCAAACGTGTTTTCATTGTGTGAGCAGTTCGGCCATTGTCGGCAACAAAAATGTCATGCCATGTGAAACTAACAGACGTGAGCATGTTAAGGTCTTGAGTCATGATTATTGGCTTAAAGAGTGTGTATTATCTTCTCTCATGTTGCAACGTACGGACTCTTTTGCTAGTTATAATCAAGACCGAATAATCCCCTGAGCTTGGCACCAACACCCGTCACCTGTCTCTAACACCACCACAGCAACCATCAAAGAAAAAAAATGATGGATCACCTACTCACCCGAGCTCGAAACGACTTCATCGTTGATATTGTCAGATTTCGGGCTCTGCAAAACCCCAAGAAGTTCGAACACAGGGGCATGTGCAAAGATCCCCTACAGCCTCGCCCTACCTAGCTTGCTACTCGATGACTTCTACGACGAACTCGCACGATGACGAGGAAGCAGATGCACACGATGGTTTACCCAGGTTCGGGCTGCTGCGAAGCGTAATACCCTACTCCTGCTTTGGTGGATTGCCTCACGAGGAGGTTGGTGGATGAACTAGTATAATGGTGCCTTGCCTCGCTAGAGGGCTCTGGTGGTGTTGCCTCTCTTCTGTTGCCTCCCTTTTGTGTTGTCCCTCTCTATGGTGCAGCCTATCCTCTATTTATAGTGCCCCGGGTCCTCTTCCCTTATCGCCATGGCGGGAAGGGATCCCACAACGGCCAAATCCGAAGGGGGACAGGAGTACATCTTTATCCCGACGAAAGGTGGTCTTCGCCTGCAAAGTAGTTGTTGATGATGTAGAGGTGGGCTCAGTGATGACATCCTTCGTACTGGCCTCATGGTCGTGGTCTCGTTGCACAAGGATGGAAACCTTTGGGGGACGCTTTGGGAACCCGCATCCGTCCTCGCCCCCCTTTGCACCAAAGGGGAAATTGCACAGCCTGGCATGCTAGCACCTGCCTGTACTGCCTTGCGTCATCCCTGGCCTCCCGAGGCCAGGTGCTGCATAGAGATCTTCGCCGCTCTGGAGGGGGCCTAAGGAGGTCCGTCCTCGCTGGGCTCAATGATGCCTCCCTCGCGATCTCAGGTCCTCACGAGGGCCTTGTCTTGAGCGCGGTCTTGCCAGGCCATGCCTGGATAACGAAGTGGGCCATGCCCTAGGCCGCAGACAAGCAGTTCTGGGTACCCTCGTTCCCAGAACACCGATAGTAGCCCCCGGGCCCAGGGCGCTCGGGCCGACTTTCGGGCGAAGCTGTTAAGGGCGTCCCGAAGCCAAGCGGGCCCCAAAAGCCTGCGGGCCAAGACTCGCATGCGTCATGCGGTTGGTGTTGGGTGTCAAACGCCTCCTCGGCCATCGCTCGAATCGACAAAAGCCTGACTTCTAGCGCCGAGCCATTACTGCTTTCCTCTTCTGCGCACTTGCTCTTATTTCCAGATCCCAGGCCTTAGTAGAAACCTTTCCAGATTGCGGCACCACTCGTCTGCCTTCTTGCCGCGTCAGCACTACGAAATCCCTAATGGCTCTCGGCGGCAAGTCGAAGCTAGAGGCCCAAAGCTTTATGTTGTAGATCAATGGCTCGTGCAGTAGCACCCCTGAATTTTAATGCATTCCTAGAGAAAGCTAAGTTGAAAGATGATGGAAGTAACTTTGTTGACTGGGCCCGTAATCTGAGGATTATCCTCACAGCTTCCCAGAAATCATATGTCCTTGATGCACCGCTTGGTGACCAACCAGAAGACATGACCTCCGAAGACATTAAAAATGCTTGGGAGGCACGTACTGGAGATTACTCAATAGTTCAGTGTGCAATATTGTATGGCTTAGAACCGGGACTTCAAAGACGTTTTGAATATCATGGAGCATATGAGATGTTCCATGAGTTGAAGTTTATCTTTCAAAAGAATGCCCGGATCGAGAGGTATGAGACCTCCGATAAGTTCTATGCTTGCCAAATGGAGGAGAACGGGTCTATCAGTGAGCATATACTTAGAATGTCTGGGTATTCAAATCGTCTAGCAGAGTTGGGAATTACCCTTCTGCTAGAGGCAATCACTGATAGAGTTCTTCAATCACTGCCACCTAGTTACAAGAGCTTTGTGATGAACTATAACATGCACAGGATGAACAAGTCAGTCGCCGAGCTGTTTGCGATGCTGAAAGTCGCTGAGTCTGAAATCCAGAAAGAACATCAAGTGTTGATGGTCAATAAAACCACTAGTTTCAAGAAAAATGGCAAGGGCAAGGGCAAGAAGGGTAAAACCAAGAAGGATGTGAAAGCAGTTGCTACTCCTGTAAAGAAGCCTAAGCATGGACCTAAGCCAGAAACTGAGTGCTTTCATTGCAAGGGAACTAGTCACTGGAAGCGGAACTGCCCCAAGTACTTGGCTGACAAGAAGGCAGCCAATGACAAACAAGGTATATATATGATATACATGTTATTGATGTGTACCTTACTAGCTCTCGTAGTAGTGCTTGGGTATTTGATACCGGTTCGGTTGCTCACATTTGCAACTCAAAGCAGGAACTACGGAATAGACGAAGGCTGGCAAAGGACGAAGTGACGATGCATGTGGGAAATGGTTCCAAGGTTGATGTGACGCTGTCAGCATGCTCTCTCCTCGATTACCATTGGGATTAGTGATGAACCAGAATAATTTTTATTTAGTGCCTGCGTTAAGCACGAACATTATATCTGGATCTTGTTTATTGCGAGACGGTTACTCATTTAAATCAGAGAATAAAGGTTGTTCTATTTATATGAGTAATATCTTTTATTCTCATGCACCCAATGTTAGGGGTTTATTCATATTGAATCTTGATAGTGATGACACACATGTTCATAACATTGATGCCAAAAGATATAGAGTTGATAATGATAGTACCACTTTGTTGTGGCACTGCCGTTTAGGTCATATTGGTGTAAAACGCATGAGGAAGCTCCATACTGATGGACTTTTGGAGTCACTTGATTTTGAATCACTTGACACATGTGAACCATGCCTCATGGGCAAGATGACTAAAACGCCGTTCTCTGGAACAATTGAACGGGCAAGTGACTTATTGGAAATCATACATACTGATGTTTGCGGTCCAATGAATGTTACAACGCGTGGTGGATATCGTTATTTTGTCACCTTCACTGATGACTTAAGTAGATATGGGTATATTTACTTAATGAAACACAAGTCTGAAACGTTTGAAAAGTTCAAGCAATTTCAGAGTGAAGTTGAGAATCATCGTAACAAGAAGATTAAGTTCCTGCGATCTTATCGAGGAGGTGAATATCTGAGCTATGAGTTTGGCAGTCACTTAAGACAGTGTGCAATTGTTTCACAGTTGACACCGCCCGGAACACCACGTCGTAATGGTGTGTCCGGACGTCATAATCGAACCTTATTAGATATGGTGTGTTCTATGATGTCTCTTGCTGATTTGCCATTATCGTTTTGGGGTTATGCATTAGAGACAGCTGCATTCACTTTAAATAGGGCACCATCGAAATCCGTTGAGATGACGCCGTATGAACTATGGTTTGGCAAGAGGCCAAAGTTGTCATTTCTTAAAGTTTGGGGATGTGATGCTTATGTCAAAAAGCTTCAGCCTGAAAAGCTGGAACCCAAAGCGGAGAAATGCGTCTTCATAGGATACCCGAAAGAGACAGTCGGGTATACCTTCTATCTCAAATCCGAAGGCAAAGTGTTTGTCGCTAAGAATGGAACATTTCTTGAGAAAGAGTTTCTCTCGAAAGAATTGAGTGGGAGGAAAATAGAGCTTGATGAGGTTATTGAACCTTTACTTCAACCAGAAAGTAGCGCAGCGCAGAAAATGTTTCTGTGGAACCTACGATGGTGGAAGAGGAAGTTAATGATGATGATCATGAAGCTTTGGATCAAGCTACTTTTGAACCTCGTAGGTCGACAAGGGCGCGTACTGCTCCTAAGTGGTACGACAACCCTGTCTTGGAGGTCATGTTGTTGGACAACAATGAACCTACGAGCTATGGAGGAGCAGTGATGGGCCCGGATTTCGAGAAATGGTTAGAGGCCATGAAATCCAAGATGGGATCCATGTATGAAAACAAATTATGGACTTTGGAACTATTACCTGAAGGGCGAAAGGCCATTCAGAACAAATTGTCTTTAAGAAGAAGACATATGCGGACGGTAATGTCACCGTCTATAAAGCTCGACTTGTGGCAAAGGGTTTTTCACAAGTTCAAGGAGTTGACTACGATGAGACATTCTCACCCGTAGCGATGCTTAAGTCTGTCAGAATCATGTTGGCAATAGCTGCTTATTTTGACTATGAAATTTGGCAGATGGATGTCAAAACAGCGTTCCTCAACGGTTTCCTTGAGGAAGAGTTGTATATGATGCAACTAGAAGGTTTTGTCGATCCAGAAAATGCTGACAAAGTTTGCAAACTCCAGCGATCCATTTATGCACTGGTGCAAGCATCTCGGAGTTGGAATAAGCGCTTTGATGAGGTGATTAAATCGTTTGAGTTTATACAAGTTTATGGAGAAGCTTGTATTTACAAGAAAGTGAGTGGGAGCTCTATAGCGTTTCTAATATTATATGTGCATGACATATTGCTGATTGGAAACAGTATAGAAATGCTGGAAAGCGTGAAGGAATATTTGAACAAGAGTTTTTCAATGAAGGACCTAGGAGAAGCTACTTTCATATTAGGCATTAAGATCTATAGAGATAGACCGAGACGCTTAATAGCACTTTCACAGAGCACATACCTTGATAAAGTTTTGAATAAGTTCAAAATGGATCAGTCCAAGAAGGGGTTCTTGCCTGTGTTACAAGGTGTGAAGTTGAGTAAGACTCAATGCCCAGTGACTACAGAAGATAGAGAAAAGATGAGTGTCATCCCCTATGCTTCAGCCATAGGCTCTATCATGTATGCAATGCTGTGCACAAGACCCGATGTCAGCCTTGCCATAAGTATGGCCGGATGGTTTCAAAGTGATCCTGGAATGGAGCACTGGGCAGCGGTCAAGAATATCCTTAAGTACCTGAAAAGGACTAAGGAAATGTTTCTCGTTTCTGCAGGTGATGAAGAGCTCGTCGTAAAGGGTTACATCGATGCAAGCTTTGACACTGATCCGGACGACTCTAAGTCGAAAACCGGATACGTATTTATTCTAAACAGGGGAGCGGTAAGCTGGTGCAGTTCCAAGCAAAGCGTGGTAGCGGATTCTACGTGCGAAGCGGAGTACATCGCAGCCTCGGAGGCGGCGAAGGAAGGTGTCTGGATGAAGCAGTTCATGACAGATCTTGGAGTAGTGCCAAGTGCACTGAATCCAATGAATCTGTTCTGTGACAACACTGGTGTCATTGCTCTAGCCAAGGAACCAAGGTTTCACAACAGGACCAGACACATAAAGCGACGCTTCAACTCCATCCTCTATTACATCGAGGAGAAGGACATAAATATTTGCAAAGTGCACATGGATCTGAATGTTGCAGACCCATTGACTAAACCTCTTCCAAGGGCTAAACATGATCAACACCAGATATGCATGAGTGTTCGATTCATTACCATGTAAATCACATAGTGATGTGAACTAGATTATTGACTCTAGTGCAAGTGGGAGACTGTTGGAAATATGCTCTAGAGGCAATGAATAAAGTGTTTATTATTATATTTCCTTGTTGATGATAATCGTTTATTATCCATGCTATAATTGTATTGATTGGAAACACATTACATGTGTGGGTAAATAGACAACACACTGTCCCTAGTATGCCTCTAGTGAACTAGCTCGTTGATCAAAGATGGTCAAGGTTTCCTAGCCATTGACATGAGATGTCATTTCATAATGGGATCACATCATTAGGAGAATGATGTGATGGACAAGACCCAAACTACAAACGTAGCATATGATCGTGTCAGTTTATTGCTACTGTTTTCTGCATGTCAAGTATGTGTTCCTATGACCATGAGATCATGCAACTCATGGACATCGGAGGAGTGCCTTGTGTGTATCAAACGTTGCAACGTAACTGGTGACTATAAAGGTGCTCTACAGGTATCTTCGAGGGTGTCTGTTGAGTTGGCATGGATCAAGACTAAGATTTGTTACTCCATGTGACGGAAAGGTATCTCAGGGCCCACTCGGTAATACAACATCACAATAAGCCTTGCAAGCAATGTGACTAAGTGTTAGTCGCGGGATCTTGTATTATGGAACGAGTAAAGAGACTTGTCGGTAACGAGGTTGAACTAGGTATGGAGATACCGACGATCGAATCTCGGGTTAGTAACATACCGAAGAACAAAGGGAACATCATACGGGATTAACTGAATCCTTGACATAGAGGTTCGACCGATAAAGATCTTCGTAGAATATGTAGGTACCAATATGGGCATCCAGGTCCCACTATTGGTTATTGACCATAGAGGTGTCTCGGTCATGTCTACATAGTTCTCGAACCCACAGGGTCTGCACACTTAAGGTTTGGTGATGTTTGGGTAGTATAGAGTTATTTATGGTGGTTATTCTTTGGTGTCCCAGATAAGATCCCGGACATCATATATAGGAAGTCCTGTTTTGGTTGCCCTAAAAGTTTCGGGCTCATCGGTAGTGTACCGGGAGTGCCGGTAGTGTACCGGGAGACCATCGGGAGGGGTATTTCGACCCAAGAGGCTACATGGGCTGTGGGATAGTGAATACTAGCCCTTAGTGGGCTGGTGGAAGTCCCACACAAGGCCCATGCGACTGGGAAGAAAAAGTCCAAAGAGAAAAAGGTGGAAAATGGCAAAAAGGCAAAAATAAGGAGGAGTCCTAGTCCTACTAGGATTGGAGGAGGAATCCTCCTCTCCTCTTGGGTTCGGCCGAAGCCTACATGGCTTGGCCCTTGGGCCAAGCCTCTTCCTCTCATCCTCCTATATATACTAGAGGTTTTAGGGTTTTTGGCACTAGTTTTTTTCAGCCAGGTGCTACCCGTTCCTCCAGTGCATAGTTTCTCCTCTAGATCGGATATCTGCAGTGCGTAGGCGAAGCCCTGCCGGAATAGCTCCACCACCATCGCCGAAGCGCCGTCATGCTGCTAGAGAATTCTTCTTCCTCTCCACTCCCTTTTGCTGGATCAAGGAGGCGGACATCGTCATCAAGTTGTACGTGTGCTGAACGCGGAGGTGCCGTCCGTTTGGTGCTTGATCGGGACGGATCGTGAGGACGGTTCGTGATTGGATCGTGGGACACTCGGCGATTTGGATCGTGAAGACGTTCGACTACACCAACCGCGTTTCTTAATGCTTCCCGCTTAGCGATCTACAAGGGTACGTAGATCCACTCTCCCTCTCGTAGATGCTCATCACCATGGACTGCGTGTGCATAGGAAATTATTTGTTTCCCATGCAACGTTCCCCAACAGACCCTCATCCAGGTTGGCCTATCCTTTCTTTCTCCATAGCGTCTTTGCTGGGCTCGTCCCGCCCTTCTCCATGTTCTTCACCGCCGTCCTCGACCACTACGGGATCCAAGCCCTTCATCTCCAATCCAACTCCACCCTGCCCTTGTCCGTCTTTGCCTTCTACTGCGAGGCCTTTGTTGGCGTGAAGCCTTCGGTGGCCCTCTTCCGCCATTTTCTTCAGCTTGTGTGTGCACGACGACGCTCAGCGGTCGGCATGCATCTCCTTCGTCGCGGTCCAGAGCGGTAACATGCTCTTAAAGCCGGGAGGAAGGTGGAGAACTTCAGGCACCGCTGGGTCTTCATGGATGTCAAGGGCACCAACCCCCGCTTGGATATGCCGAAGGGGCTGTCGGAGAAGATCCCTGCGTGGAGCTCCACGAAGCTTTCCCACCCCCAGACAAGGCCCGTCCTGGAGCCGATTTCTCGCGATATCAGCGCCAAGACTCTGACTGGGGGGATGATAGTGAAGGAGTTCTTGAAGCCGCGCCTGGCACCCCTCTAGACACATTCGAGGCCCTTGTGGGAGTACCGGGGCAGCAGCGACAACCTCAGGCTTTGGTCTGCTCCCATGTCCTCTGGGGAGCTGAGGAGAGTTGTAAACACCATGCTCAATGGCGACCCCAGAGATTTTCCCGACGGTTGCGCCCTGTTGTACCGCCGCGACGACGGGGCCGATCTGGTCGTCGCGATGCCTATCTTCAATGAACTGGGACTCTCCCCAGCTGAGGGTCTTGGCTCCCCGGTGATGGTGTCCTCCGGCGACACCACGGGTGGGGAGGATTCAGAGAAGACAGCAGACGACTACATGGCGGAGGCGTCTCCCCTGTCGCACAACATGCTCTTGCGTGACCTTGAGGACGACAACGATGTTGGTGAAGCTTCTACTGTAGGTTCTCCGAGTCTCGCCAAGGTCCTCAGGGGGTTATACGTCTCCATCTTATCCACTTTTCCAAACTCTTTTGCCCTTCTTTTGGACTCTAATTTTCATGATTTGAATGGAACTAACCCGGACAGACGCTTTTTTCAGCAAAATTGCCTTAGTGTTATTTTTGTGCAGAAATAGAAGTTCTCGGATTGACCTGGAAAATTTATGGAGATTATTTTTGGAATTAATAAAAAATACTGGCGAATGAATCAACCGGAGGGGGAGTCACCCATAGGTGACAAGCCCACCAGGCGCGGCCACCCCCTGGTCGCGCTTGGCAAGCTTGTGGGCCCCTTGTGGCTCCACCGACCTCAATTTCAACTCTATATATTCCTATTCATGGAGAAAAAAAATCAAGGAGAAGAGTTCATCGCATTTCACGATACGGAGCCGCCGCCACCTCCTGTTCTTCCTCAGGAGGCCAGATCTGGAGTCCGTTTTGGGCTCCGGAGAGGGGAAATCAACGCTATCGTCATCACCAACCATCCTTCATCACCAATTCCATGATGCTCTCTGCCGTTCTTGAGTAATACCATCATAGGCTTGCTTGAATGTGATGGGTTGGATGACATTTGTCATGTAATCGAGTTAGTTTTGTTAGGGTTTGACCCCTAGTATCCACTATGTTCTGAGATTTATGTTTCTATGACTTTGCTATGCCTAATGCTTGTCACTGGGGCCCGAGTGCCATGATTTCAGATCTGAACCTATTATGTTTTCATGAATATATATGTGTTCTTGATCCTATCTTGCAAGTTGTAGACACCTATTACGAGTTATGATCCGCATCCCCTAGGGTGACAATAACTGGTATTCTTTCCGGTGATTAACGTAGTTTGAGGAGTTCATGTATTCACTAAGTGCTAATGCTTTGGTCCGGTTCTCTATTAAAAGGAGGCCTTAATATCCCTTAGTTTCCATTAGGACCCCGCTGCCACCAGAGGGTAGGACAAAACATGTCATGCAAGTTCTTTTCCATAAGCACCTATGACTATATATGGAATACATGCCTACATTACATTGATGAATTGGAGCTAGTTCTATGTCACCCTATGTTATAACTATTGCATGATTAATGCCATCCAACATAATTATCCATCACTGATCCATTGCCTACAAGCTTTTCACATATTGATGTTTGCTAAGTTACTATTCCATTGCTACCGTTACAATCACCACAAAACTGCTACTTTCACTTTTGCCATCATTACCATTACTACCATACTACTTTTCTACTAAATACTTTGCTGCAGATATTACGTCTTTCAGGTGTGGTTGAATTGACAACTTAGCTGCGAATACTTGAGAATATTCTTTGGCTCCCCTCATGTCAAATCAATAAATTTGGGTTGAATACTCTACTCTCGAAAACTGTTGCGATCCCCTATACTTGAGGGTTATCAAGACCTTTTTCTGGCGCCGTTGCCAGGGAGTATAGCTCTCTTCTCTGAGTCACATGAGATTTATATTTGTTGATCACTATTAAGAATCTGAAAGATCCAACAACCAAGATCTATACCTCTTCTATGAGGGTAGGTAAGGAACTGCCATCTAGCTTTGCACTTGATTCACCTTCTGTTATGAGTAAGTTTGTGACAGCACCACCTACTAGTATTTCTGATATGTAGCAAGTAATTGATGATGCCACTTCTGCTATGCATGACACTTATGATGACAATTTGCTTGATAATTCTGTGCCACCGGGTGAATTTCTTGATGAACGGACTGCTAGAGTCAATGCTGGAAATGATGATATTTCTGAAACTGATGAAATTATTGAAACCGAACACTATGAGACACCCGCTAGACCTAGATCTCCTAGATATGAATTGCCTGATATACCCGAGGGTTATGTTATGGAAGGAGAGGTAGCTAGGGACATTCTTGCTTGTGAGGATAGAGATGATCTTAAGAAATTGCTATGCAAGTGGAAAGAAAAATCTTTGAATGCTAGAATGAAATATGCTCCTAAGTTTACTACTTCACCTATCTTTGTTACTGATAAGGATTATGAATTCTCTGTCGATCCTGAGTTAATTACTTTGGTTGAATCTGATCCTTTCCATGGTTATGAATCTAAAACTGCTGTGGCATATCTTACTAAACTGAATGATATAGCCACCTTGTTTACTCAAGAGGAAAAAATCATTATTACTATATTCTTAAGTTGTTTCCTTTCTCATTACAGGGTGATGCTAAGATATGGTTTAATTCTCTTGCTCCTGGTTATGTGCGTAGTCCCCAGGATATGATATATCACTTCTCTGAAAAATATTTTCCCGTCCATAAGAAACAAGCTGCCTTGCAGGAAATATTTAACTTTGTGCAAATTGAAGAAGAGAGTCTCCCACAAGCTTGAGGGAGGCTTATCCAATTACTCAATGCTTTGACTGGTCATCCTCTCAAGAAAAATGAAATACTTGATATCTTTTACAATGGACTAACCGATGCTTCTAGGGACCACCTAGATAGTTGTGCTGGTTGTGTTTTCAAGGAACGAACTGTTGAACAAGATGAACTACTATTGAATAATATATTGAGCAATTATAATGATCGGACGATTCCCAAACCACCTCTGAAGCCAACTCCAAAGAAAAGAGGTATTCTATTTCTCGGTCCTGAAGATATGCAAGAGGCAAAGAAATCTATGAAAGAAAAAGGTATTAAAGCTGAAGATGTTAAGAATCTAACACCTATTGAAAAAAATACATAGTCTTTATAATCCGACACAGGTAGGAGAGGTAAGTTCTCTTTGTAGATTTGATGAAGGTGATATTCCTTATAATAAGTATGCTAGCCAATGCTTGGATGAGTTTGATAACTTTGTTATTAAGCAAGAAAATTTTAATGCTTATGTTAGTAGACAATTGAAACATAATGCTTACATGCTTGATCGTTTAGGTGATTATATGAGTAGAACTATCAATGATCTTAAGCTTATTAGTAAACATGCTTCCATGGTAACCAATCAAGTAGAACAAGTACTTAAGGAAAAATGATTTGCTTAATGAGATGAATAGTAAGAACAATGATCATTCTATCAGAGTTGCGACTAGAGGTGGTAAAATGACTCAGGAACCTTTGTATCCTGAGGGCCATCCTACGAGAATTGAGCAGGATTCTGAGGGAATTAATACTGATGCACCTAGTTGTTCCAGTAATAAGAGGAAAAAGGATGATGATAGAACTTTGCATGCTACTAGTGAACCTGTTATAGATACACGTGAAAACCCAAATGATATTTATGTTTCTAATGCTAAGACACAATCTAGTGATGAACGTGAGCCTAGTGATAATATTAATGATGATGTTCATGTTGATGCTCAGCCTAGTAATGATAATTATGTGGGGTTTGAACCTGCTATTGATCTTGATAACCCACAACCTAATAAGAATAAAATATATTACAAAAGAGATTTTGTTGCTAGGAAGCATGGTAAAGAAAGAGAACCATGGGTTCAGAAACCCATGCCCTTTTCTCCTAAACCATCCAAGTAAAAGGATGATGAAGATTTTGAGCGCTTTGTTGAAATGCTCAGACCTGTCTTTTTGCGTATGCACTTGACTGATATTCTGAAAATGTCTCCTTATGCTAATTATATGAAAGAAATTGTGACTAATGAAAGGAAGATACCAAAAGCTGAGGTTTCCACCATGCTTGCTAATTACACTTTTAAGGGTGGATTACCAAAGAAATTGGGAGATCCAGGAATACCAACTATACCATGCTCTATTAAAGGGAATTATGTTAAAACTGCTTTGTCTGATTTGGGAGATGGTCTTAGTGTTATGAATTTCTCTTTATATTGTAGACTTGCTTTGAATAAGTTGACACCTACTGAAATCTCTTTGCAAATGGCTGATAAATCAACTGCTTTACCCATCGGTATTTGTGAGGATGTACCTGTCGTAGTTGCAAATGCTACCATCTTAACGGACTTTGTTGTTCTTGATATTCCCGAGGACGACAGTATGTCGATCATCCTTGGTAGACCCTTTTTGAATACTGCAGGGGCTGTTATTGATTGCAACAAGGGCAATGTCACTTTTCTTATTAATGGTAATGAGCATACGGTACACTTTCCGAAGAAACAACCTCAAGTTCATAGTATCAACTCCATTAAAAAATCCAACGATTATTATTGGAGACTTTGAATTCCCTCTCCCTACTGTCAAGAAGAAATATGATATACTTATTGTTGGGGATATGCATATCCCCATTGAGGTAACTTAGTGTTATTCGAAAATTCTCCGGTTTCATGTTACTCGAAAGAAGTTTGTTTATAAGACTTGATCAACCTTATTGATGGATTCCTTTTGATGAGCATGAGATGGATGAATATATAAAGCACAACTTTCTGTACCCAACTTTTACTTTCTGTTAATTAGAGGGAATAAAGTAAAAAAATGCTATTATTTTTCTGTTTTCTAAGTTTCCCGTGCAGTAGAAAAATGACCTGAAAATAAAAGTTCTTAAAATGCCTTGAAAATGTAGGATGATTTTTTCTGGAACATTTAAAAATATCTGGCACTAAGCACACATTAGGGAGCAACACCACTGGGTCACAAGCCCACAGGGCGCGACCACCCCCTAGCCATGCCTGGGAGGCTTATGGCTCCCACATAGGCCCCCTTCACTTATTCCAGCACCCATCCACTTCGTCTTCCTCTAGAAAAATCCCACCATTGCTCAAACCCGTGTTCTACCTCATCTTGCTGCCATTTTTGATCTCCTTGTGCAAAGCTCCATTGCAAAACTGTTTTAGGAGATTGTTTTTCGGTATGTGACTCCTCCAATGGTCCAATTAGTTTTTGTTCTAGTGCTTTATTTATTGCAATTTTTTGCTGCGGTGGTGACCTTGTTCTTGAGCTTGCATGTCAAATTTGTATGGTCCCAAGTAGTTTTGATGCATGATATAGGCTCTTGGCACTTGTGGGAGTAGTTACTATAAGTTTTGTTGTTTTATTCACCTTCATTTTGAGTCACTAAAATTTTAGAAAATTTTCAGGGAAAGAGAAATGTTTAGGCGAATATACCAAGGGGGTTCCTCGAGCAAGAAAGCTCGAGGCTCGCGAGACGCGAACCTGACCTTGAACCTCTGAGGGAAGCACAAGTGCGGCCTTGTGAATGGCATCGGATCAATTCATGGTTGATGCTGGTTTCAAAGAAGAATTTTATGCATAGGCACAAAATGTGGGCCCTAAAGATTTCCTTTCAGACCAGTGCAAGCAGTATTATCACCTCCCGGGTTCTTTCATGCGGAGGTTTGAATTTTCATTCGGGCATAATAAACCTTATGTTCTATTAAATCTTTATGATAAATCTTATACTATGGACCTAGAGGATTTTAACCGTTACGTGGTTATTACCCCTGGGTAGGCCAAAGCAACGGGGTTCACTCCCCCGCTTCAAGAAAAAGGACATGGCCGGCTGCTTCCCGGCCGGCTGGCACGCATTGCCATCTGGATCGAGGACAACTTCTCGAGCAGCCGGCTCGGCCCCGGCCAGCTATACGCGGCCGGCTGCCTGCGGGCTGCCTCCTCCATTGACCATTGGGCAGACAAGCTCCCATTTCATCCCCCTGCACGCAGGTACGGCGACACGACGAGTCCCCCACGACGGGCACCAATGTAGCCACAGTGATCGCTGACGCGCGGGTGCGCGTGGCTACAGTTTGGCTGGTCGTACCGCTGACCTTGCCCGATCGCGATCGGGCGGGGCAACAGTGCCAGCACGCCCCCATCCACTTGATTACCTGCTCTGGCGTGGCTATGGTGCAGCCGACCCTATCGGAGACTTTGGCCGGCTGGCGCAAGACGCCGACGCCCGAGCGGCCCGTGCCGTAGCAGGTGGGCATGGGCCAATCGCGGAGCCGGCTGGCGAGTCCCAGCAAGCGATGGGACCGCATAGCTGGTGGACCCTATGGGCGATGAGACGGCTCACGAGGCGGGACCCCTTGGTCGGCCGGAGAGGCTGCCAGCCGGGTCCCCCCATTATGTACCCCAAGAATATTGTAAGCCGGGGGTTGGCCTATACCCCCCCGAGCCCCACATGCAACGGGGACGAGGAGTCTTACGCACACACACACACATACCCACGGGACTCTTCCCACATATCCACCTTCGTAGCGGAGGAAGACAAGTCGGTTGGTTGCTCCCTCTTCCTCCTATAGACAACTGCTCCAGGAGCAACCTTGTAAACATACCCATCCATCAACTAGACCAAGCAGGACTAGGGGTGTTACCTCTCCCGAGGGCCCTAAACCTGGGTACATCGCGTGTCACCACCGCTTGTCCCAACCACCTTCGATAAGCCTACCCATGGCATTTGTCGTGAGAAAACGACAACAGTTGGCGCCCACCATGGGGCCGTACGCGGCACCGGCTGAATTCATGCTCCGGGCGGGACCCCTCGCCATTCCCCGCTGCCACACGTCCAGGCGAAACCACAGGCTCGTGGGGCTTGCTCCGGTAGGCCCTACGGGCAGCGTCGTCGACCTCATGCTCGACATCGACGCGCTCACCGAGCACTTCGGTAGGATAAGCCTTGCCGAAGCGCCGGTCGCCGATGAGTACCCTAGCCAGGTCCCCGACTGCACCGACCCGCCCACGGCTATGGGCGCACTCGCTGCGACCCAGTCCAGCAGCTCTCATGTCCGCGTGGAAACGATGGCTATCATCTCCTCCACCTCCTCCGGTCGTGCATGGGCCGAGGCAGACACCGCCCCAGCGCCCTGATGCCGAACCCTGACGTCGCCATGACCGAGCTAGAGGCAGCTCGCCGCCTCCTGTTCGAGGATGCTAGCACCCTCGTGGCCACGTGGCGCCGCATGGAGGTCGCTCAGTGGGAATACGCCTCCGCCTATGGTCTCACCCCGGCTGGCACCGAGCCCAGCCGGTGTGGGGCTGTGCGCAACCGCCGTCGTATGGTCACCGAAATCTTGGGTGGGAACATGCCCGTCTACGACACCCCCGCGGGCAACCTGTGGGCCGCCAAGGTAGCCTACAAGGATTTGGCTACCTTGGAAGACGAAGAACATGCCGCTCGCGAGCGTCACATCAAGGACCTCATTGACGCTGCCGACGCGCAGCAGCATCAGCTTGCGACGGGCGGCGCTGCCTCCGAAGGCCCCCGGCTCGAGCACGAGAGCACGGGGACTACTGGCCGTCAGCCGGCTCAACACTCATGTCCCCCTCGCGCCTTCGGCTATCGGGTCGAGGCAATCAACCCCTGGCACTCTCAGCTACCGGGAAGCGAGCAGCAGGCTGTAAACAGCCGGCACACCAACAACCCGCCTCGCAGCAGCCACCACCACTAGGTGTCGGCTGTCGGCTGCCGACGCAGCCGCGGGCATATGCTACCCCCGCGGCGTGAGCCGGAACGGTCAATTCCGCCTGTCATCTGCCCAAACTCTTGGGGCCCGACATGGTTCGGCCCTCAGATCCGCAATGAGCTATTCCCAACCGGCTTCACGCTCCCCCGAGACACCCCATAGTACAACGGGGACGCCAAACCCGAAGACTGGCTGATCGACTACACCATCGCAGTCGGCATCGCAAGGGGGAACAAGTGCGTAGCCATTGGCCCGCACCTAGCTCAACAGACTGGCGGCCGGCAACATCAACACCTGGACGGACTTGAAGGAAGCCTTCATACACAACTTCACCAACACCTACAAGGGGCCCGACCGCCCCCATGAACTGGCCATGTGCATTCAGGGGCCGAACGAGTCCCTCCGTGATTACCTCACCCGATGGACCGAGCTCCACAACTCCTATGAGGAGGTGCACGAGGTGCAAGCCATACAGTACTTCATCGAAGGCTGTCACGACGGCACCCCCCTTGAGCACAAGCTCCTGTGCTCTGAGCCGGCTATGCTAGCCGAGCTCATGACCAAGGCAGACAAGTACACCATGGCCGACTCCGCCACTCGGGTCAAGACGACTCCGCCTGCCAAGGCAACGCTGACGCCGATGGTGTCCCGACCGGCTGCCGACAACCAGCAGTCGCAGAACAACAAGCACAAGAATGACCAGCCCAACTCCCTCTATGGGAGCTGGCAGGTTGCCACCATCAAGGAACAGGAGCCGGCTGCCCAGTCTTCCAGCCAGCACTAGTGCACTGCCAAGGCTTCCTGGCAGCCCAAGCTCACGTTCGAGTAGATGCTCGACCTCCCCTGCAAGAACCACTCTGGGGCCAAGCCTTCCATGCACACGCTCCAGGAGTGCATCTTCTCAAAATGACTAGCCTGGGGGGACGGCCTTCCGGCTCCTCCCCTGTCGCCAGCCCATGCGCCGGCCCCGACACTAGCTGCCGCCCTGGCACCGGCTCCGGCTCCGGCCCAGAACGACGGTCGCCTACACAACCAATTCCCCAACCATGATGGTTGCTACGTCGTCTTCACCAGTGAAGAGACGAGCAAACATGCTCAACGTCGGCTCCATCGTGAGGTGAATGCTACCATGCCGGCAACTCCCCAGTTCATGCACTGGTCGGAGAAGCCGATCACCTGGAGTCGGGCAGATCACCCGGCCGTGATGCCGAGTCCCGACAGTTATGCCCTTGTCCTCGACCCCACCATCTCCACCGAGAAGCACACCTCCCGCTTCTCACGGGTGCTGATTGATGGTGGCAGCAGCATCAACATCCTTTACCTTGACACGATGCACAAGATAGGGTTGAAAATAGAAGACCTTCAGGCGAGCCGGACGGTTTTCCACGGCATCGTGCTAGGAAAGTCCTGCTCCCCTGTCGGCAAGATCCAGCTTGACGTCCTCTTCGGCGGCCCCGGTCACTTCCGCCGCGAGCCGGTGTTGTTCGAGGTAGTGGACCTCGCGAGTCATTACCACGCGCTGTTGGGCTGGCCGGCTCTCATCAAGTTCATGGTGATCCCCCATTATGCCTACCTCAAGCTCAAGATGTAGGTCCTCAAGGGAATCATCACCATCACAAGAGACTACAAGATGTCGCTCGAGTGCGCTTGAGACGGCAGCCGGCTGGCCGAGGCCCTGGAGATAGGTGAGGAAAAGCGGCAGCTCGACTCGCTCGTGGCCCTCGCTGCCAGCGAGTCGGCCATGCCGGCTCCTCCCTCACAGTCGGTCGGTGAGGTCACCTTCCAGCCGTCCAAGGACACCAAGCAGATCCCGCTCGATTCGGCCAACCCTGCTCAGTGCGTCACCATCAGCTCCCGCCTCGACAGCAAATAGGAAGGCAAGCTCGTAGACTTCCTCCGTGAGAATTAGGACATCTTTGCATGGTCCCCCAAGGACATGCTGGGTGTTCCGAGGAAGTTCACCGAGCACAAGCTACATGTCCGGCCGGACGCTAAACCGTCAAGCAACCCCTACGCCGTTTCTCCGAGGAGACGTGGCGTACTATAGGAGAAGAAATCGCCCGGCTGCTCGCAACCGGCTTCATCATGGAAGTTTTCCACCGGACTGGCTGGCCAACCAATCCTGGTACTGAAGAAGAACAAGACCTAGTGCATGTGCATCGACTACACCAGCCTGAACAAGGCATGCCCCAAGGACCCATTCACCCTGTCGCGGATCGATCAAATCATCGACTCCACGGTTGTCTATGATTTGCTGTCCTTCCTGGATGCCTACTCTGACTACCACCAGATCAAGCTAGATCTGGAGGACCGGCTCAACACCTCCTTCATCACGCCTTTTGGGGCCTACTGGTACATCACCATGTCTTTCGGCCTAAAGAATGCCGGCGCCACCTTCCAACGGTGCATGCAGAAGTGCCTCCTGCCTCAGATAGGCAAGAACGTCCACGTCTATGTCGACGACATCGTCGTCAAAACCAAGAAACACTTTAGCCTCCTCGACAACCTCCGGGAGACCTTCGCAAACCTGCGCGAGTACAAGATCAAGCTCAACCCAGAGAAGTGCGTCTTCGGCAACCCCCAATGTCCGGCACTACCACAGCAAGCGGATCCGGCTGCTCTCCTTCAGCGAAGGGGACCTCGTGCTCAGGCGGATCTAGCGGACAGCCGGCCAGCACAAGTTGTCCTCCCCATGGGAGGGCCCGTTCATCATCAGCAAGGCTGCACAACAATGCGTACTACCTGATAGATGCCTAGAAGCCGCAGAAGCGCAAGAGAGATGCCTCCCGCGAGGAGACCGAGCGCTCGTGGAACGCGACGCTCCTTCGCCCGTTTTACTGCTGAAAAAACCCATTGTATGTATGTATCTTCCCCTCTTCGGAGCAAATGAATGCAATGGGTGCCCCAGGCCGGCTCTTGGACAACGCCCTTTCTGTTTCCATTCGAGGTCTCCTCACTCCCCGGCTCCCCGGCCCGGGGGCTCTCCGGCTAGTCCTAGGCCGCATCCCTCGAAACCGACCAAGTAGTGTGAGCTAAACGAGCCCTCCCACCCCTCCCAGTTATAGACCGGCTCCCAACTGTTCGGCTAACGGGGCCTCGGGGCGGCGAAACTTAGCGCATGTGAAAAATCGATTGCAAGGGGCTTGACGGCCAGGTCCAGTCGGACTCCATCCTTGCCTCTGCCACTCAACTTACCCAAAAGTCCCTCACGCTTCCCAAGTTCGGAACCGGCTCCCTTGAGGCGGACGCCCCGACCGAGCTATAGACCGGCTCCCAGCTGTTGGGCTAGCGGGGCTGAAACCAAAGGGGAAAAGGGGACGCGCGGACGGAAGCAAGGGGGGCAAAAAAGGGATAAGGATGAGCCGGCACGCACAATAAACAAGCTCACCGGGCATTCAAAACACAAGTTAAAAATAGCAAAGGCCCAAGGCACACGTTCATTACAATACACCCCTAGTGGGTAAATTTGAGTCTAACATGCAGAAAAAACAAAAGACAAGTAAATACGCCCCGGGGCTTAGGCTACCGGCGCGCCGCTAGTCGGCTCGACGCTCGGCCCGGAGATGGTTGCGGCCTTCGGGTCGGCTTCCGTGGCCTTTGGGGCAGCCTCCATGGTCCCAGCCGTCCCGCCGCCGCTATCAGTGCTGGAGTCGGTGCTCTCATCGGTGACCTCCTCGTCCATTGGAACTTGGGGGTTGCCGAAGGAGTCCTCGGCTACCGGCTCGCCGTCCTTGCCAAGGGCCGGCAGGAGCTTGTCCGAGTCGACGTACGTGGCGAGCTCGTTGGCCCGGCAGACGAGGACAGGTTCACGTGCTGCCCGCTCCTCGGCAGTCTTGTCCCGCATGGTGGCCAGCCAGTCCAGGTCAACACCGCCGTACCACAACGTGATGAACCGGAGCGCCATCTATGCGTTGGCTCGAGCCGCTGACGCCTTCCAGACCTCGAGCCGGGCCATGGTGTTCTCCAGCCACAAGGCCACGCAGCTCTCCGGAGCCCCGTGACCTGGCCACAAGGCGACGATGACCTCCTTGACGGCCCTCTTTAGCCGCTCCATGCTCCGCTCGAGGTGGATCAGCCGGTTTTCTATGGCTAGCCCAAGCTCCTCCATGTCCCAAGCGGCATCCCCCTCAATGTTGCGCCCGCGCCCCTGGAGATATTCCTGGTGCCCCTCGATGGCACGCTCAGCACGACGTTGGGTTTACGGGAAGCGTCCTAAAGAAGAAAGGGAAGAATGAGAATAGGGCAACTCAAGGACAAGAAGAAAGCAGCCGGCTGAAAACGAAAAACTGATACTTACACTCAAGTGAGTCATCCAGCTCGATGGTGAAGTGGAGCGACGAGTCCCACTCCGACACTAGAGCCGCCTCCGCCTCGGCGAGGGAAACCCTGCACTCCTCGAGCACCCTCTCGAGTCGGGTCACCTTGTTTTGGAGGTCAGCGGTCCGTTCAGCAGCGCCAGCCGCTTCCTTGACGGCCTTCTCCTTTGTCATCACCTCCCACGCCACGTCAGCTCTCAAACAGTCTTGGGCCGCCTGCCCATCCACCAGCAGGGCGCCTAGCTGGTCCCTCTCCTGGGTGACCGCTTGGATGCTCTACGCTAGTCGGTCCCGCTCAGATACCGCCCCGGTTTTCTCCTCCCGGAGGGTGGGCAGCTCCCTTGCAAAGCAAAACCGGCGTCAGCCATACATTCCGGGCCCATCGACCAGCCGGCCCGGCTCCAGGGGGCCTACCCCCCCCACAAGACCAAACATACCTCGCACCCTCGCCAACTCCTCCTCCAACCGATAGAAGCCATGCTTGTCGCGGTTGTGGATGGCGACTGCCTCGTCGAATAGCTCCTGCCGCCAGGCGTTCCCCGCATGCCACAAGAGGTCTTCTGTCGGGCTTCCAGGTGAGCCACATAATGTTCTTTTCATGAAAGATGAATTTATTAAATTTGTGCTATCGTTATATATATAGCAGCCACCGAGCCCTAGCTGAGTTTAGAAAAACTCACCTGGGGGTCAAGTACAAACTAGCGACCAAACAATATACGAGTTGATATTTGTTCGTAATGTTCTAGAAGCCCTTAAGAGGACCAAACATAGGGTCATGTTTTTGACAGTTCGGAGGTTTGAACCCATGTAGTCTGATAGGGATTTGTTGTTTGTAGGCATCGTCATCAGTGGCGGCTGCTAATGCTGCCGAGCTAGACAATCTAAATCGGAAGCTCAAGAGCTCCGAAGATGATCTTGATGCTATGAACAGGAGGTTCGACGAGGTGCAAGGTAAGCGGAATTATAATATCTGAATTTTCCATCATGAGTGGTTCACGTTGTTGGATTAGTATTCTTATATATTTATTGCTTTCACAGCCTCCTCGAAAGAAATCGAGAAGCTCAAGGCCAAGCTGCAGAAGGCAAAGCAAGAGTGTCATGCCCAAGATACGACCCTATCCTTATTTTGGCTCGAGGGCCTTGACGGGGATAGGAGCGCATCTCGTCGTGTTGCAAGAATGGATATCATTACAAGTACAAGTACAGAAGAGATGACTATATGGAATTGGCTTACACTCGCCACAAGCTTAAACAAGATCACATCAATACAACAACATACTCAAACATCATACAGAAGAGCAGGATCCAACTACAGACGAAAACAAACGGTAAAATGACATCCATCCTTGCTATCCCAGGCTGCCGTCTAGAACCCATCCAAGATTGATGAAGAAGAAGAAGAATAACTCCAAATCAAATCAAACATCGCTCTCACGTCAAATCATCGCATTACCTGTACCTGCAACTATTGCTGTAGTAATCAGTGAGCCACAGGGACTCAGCAATCTCATTTCCAAGGGTATCAAGACTATTAAAGCTTAATGGGTGAGGTATGGTTAAGTGGTGAGGCTGCAGAAAGCAACTAAGCATTTGTTTAAGTGGCTAACTTACGAATACATAAATTAAAGTATGATGGTCTACGCCTAATGGACGTGAACTAGTAATGATCACTAACTGATCCTGATCACCTACTTACGTCAAACATGACCCCACCGTGTTCTCTCTCGGATAAGAACTCGCGAGAAGAGACAATCATGGTTACACACACGGTCAGTGTATTGTATTTGAGTTTACTTCAAGTTTGCTATGACTGGGTGTTAAACAAAGTTTCCAAGTTTGCCACATAACCGCGTGCACGGCTTTTCGAAAGATTTAACCCTGCAGGGGTGCTCCAACTCATCCATCATAAATTAACCACACGTAGCGGGAATAACCTCGACCACGGATCTCCTGATCTTCCTAGGAAATTCCATAGGAAATCCGCCACCTCAAGATATCCCAAAGAATAATTGGAATTCCTCACTCAAGATGTTCGAGAAAGGTAAAACAAATCCAGCAAGGCCGCCCGACGTGTCGCCGAACCCGACAGGAGCCGCGTATCTCGTTCTCAGGACACGACCGGATAAGCACAACGTACGGTGGCCTGATAGAAATCTCTTGAGTTGCCCCGGGTTGGCCCCGCACACGGCTCTTGGTTGGACCAACACTCATGAGGAGCACTGGCCCGGGTTGTTGATTAAGATGCTCGGGTTAATTACTCCCTATGCAGGTTTATTAGTTATTAGGCAAATGTAATACCAATGTTGGGCCTTGTCAGACAAGCTTTATCCCAAAACGAAAATCAAGGGGGTCCCCATAACAACCCCGAGCATGTTAGGAGCGCTCAGTTATGGAACATAACACCGGTTCACAAGTAACTAGGGTGGCAAGAGTGGAACAAAACAACAAGAAAAAGGCCAAACAAGCGGTAACATAGCCAAACAAAGGTTTGCTGGGATGTGGAGAGGTTAGAGGCTTTCATGGCAATGTTGGGAAGGCTAGTCAAACAAATGGTAGGTAGCGTAACATAGCGATTGAAAACGAGACATCTAGCATGGCAATGCTAGTAGTGGTATCTAGGGAAATGTGTCATCTTGCCTGAGATCCCACTCGGAAGAAGATCGAGTCCATGAAGAAGACGGGCCAACGTAGTCGAACGAATCCACAATCTCCGAATGCTTTCGGAACTCTATCGAGAAGGAACAATCCGAAAACAACAATCAACACACGGTACACCACAACGTATGCATGACATGATGCGCAAACAACTATGATGCATGTCTGGTTTAATATGCAATGTATGGCATGGAAAGAACATCAAACAACTACTACACATTAAGTGAAGTTCAATATGCAATGAGTTGCATATTGACGAAACTCCACGTTCAAATTATTTAGTTCACTCTCGTTTAGGTACTCATCAATATTAAATGTTGTTTAACATGGGTGGTCATGCATAAGGCGAAGATGGAATTAAGCAATTTTAAATGGAGAGGATAACATACATATAAGAAAATATTAACTCTCCAATTATGATAAAGTGGTTAATGTTGTTTATCATGGCAAGAGGTGAAGCATGAACAACTACATCATCTAGGCATTTTAAATGGGGCCGAAAGTAACATATAGCATTTCCGAAACAGCCTCATATGCATATTATGATTTAGGTCCAGATCTGTCCTAACACAATTTTATAGTTGTTAAACAGCAAAATAAATCTCACCATGTGATTCTACACATTTTTCTAGTCAAGTTACACATATAAAAAATTTGCATCAGAGTTGCGGTTAATTAGGTATGAAATAAATCATTCTAGCATGGCATTTATGCAAATTAATGCAAACAGCAAGGTTAAACATTTTAAACATGTGTGAAAGTTGGATATTGTGAAACTACACAAAATTCTAGCCCCTTTACATATATTAAGTTGTTAAATCTGAGGCACGGTTAATTTGCTAGGAATTAATTCGTTGTTTAATATGTCATCATGCAAATCCATGCATACATCGTCCATAAATATTTTTAACATGCATGAAAATTGAATATTATTAAACTACACGAAATTCTGGACATCTTACATATCTAAATTATTTCCACTGGGTGTACAATTCTCAAGTTATTAATGCATGAAAATTAGGGGGTTTTCTGCAAGTTTGTAAATCCTCGAATAATAGCTAAATTTGCAGGACATAAAAAAGTATGCATTGGGCTGAATCTGGATAGTGCACTGGGCGCAAGACAACAAAATCTTTCTCAGGCATTGAATAGCTAGCCTGGGCTCACCTAGCGGCCAGAGGGCCGGCTCGATGTTGGGCTCGATGTTGGGCCGGAGGCGTGGCTCGGCCTTGGGGCGCAACCTCGTGCGCTGCAGATGGCACATGCACGTGTCAGGGAGCGAGGGGGTCAATGTCTCGTCCTCCTCCCTCACGCGAGCACACCAAGCCATGGCGTCGGGGCTCGAAGGAGATGCGACACGAATCCGGCAAGGACGCCGCCGCTTAGGGAGAGGGGAGGTCCGGGACGGATGGATCCGGGTGGGGCTCTTGGGATTCGGCAACCAGCAAGGCTTGGCGATAGGCGGCGAGCTTCTCGAGCGGCCATGGCGGTCCTGGCATGAAAGAGTGAGAGAAATGAGACGAGGGAGAGATGGAGACGAAGGGGAGGAAGAGACGCGCGGGGTCCGGCCTGGTCCGGTGAGAAGACAGCCTCCGGGGGCTCCGACGAGGGGGCGGCGGCATGGATGCCTCGGGCGGCTGCGGACGAAGGCGCTCGGGCAAGGGAAGGCTCAGGAGGAGCTCCTAGGACAACTACTCCAAATGGGCTTCGGCGGGCTTGGTTCGGGCCTGGGTGGGCCCGACGCGAGGAGGGAGATAGGAGGCGCTAGGTTGACGGCTGGCTATTGGCTCGGTGTGGAAAACGAGGAGGGATTAGGGTTTCTATTAGGGGCAGGGTAGGGGTGTTTAAATAGGAAATGGAGGGCTAGGTTTCGGGGTTTTGCTCCGTTTTCAGACCGTTCAATCTCGATCGGACGGCCCGAAAACGGAGGGGGATAGCTAAGTGGGCTAGTGGGGTGTGTAGTGGCTTTGGTCCAAGATGAGAGGGAAGGTGGCAGCCCGTCACAAGAGTTTAAAACACCAAAAAACACCTGACGAATAAAACGATGACTGCACTACTATGACTGTCCATTCGGGTATCAAACAAACTCGGAACGCGGCGAAATTTGGCAGGCGGTCTAGCTACGCTATAATAAGACCACATGCCAGGTTTCAACCCAATCCGAGAATATTTTAGCGCGCCTTTTAAAACATTTTCTAAACGATGTCGCGGGCGCGTGCGTGTGTGGTTGGTCTCAAAACGGGCAATGTCACGAACAGAGAGAACCGGCAACTGCGAACGGATGTCGAAAACGAGTGATGATGCTATGTAGATAATGCAAATGATGCGATGATGAATGCGATGGCCAAATGAATCACACGACAACAGCGGAATAAAAGGGGAATCTTCTGGAGCGTTGGTCCCAGGCTGTTATAACTCTCCTCCACTACACTTGGATCTCGTCCCGAGATCTAGAATGAGAAGGGGAAGAGAAAGAGAAAGAGGAAACGAAGAGGTAAAACTTAGTTACTTCTTTGACAAACGAGTGAAACGAATGAGTCTTGAAAGATGCAAACAGATGAAGAATGACATGAGGAACAAGCACGAATTCACAAGAAAATTTCGACAGCACTTCGGTAGGATAAGAGGAAAAATTTGATATGATGGAAGGAAATTGAAAGAGAGACACCAAACATCAGTTGGCTTAGAATCGAAACTTCATAAGATGGAAGGATCGTGAAAAATTTCTCAGCACTCCGGTTAAATGAATAAGCAAGAAAGAACATGATCTTGGTAAAACAAGATGATGGATTGAAGAGAGCAACATCACAAGGCCTCCGTAACAACAGAATAGAAACTAGATCTTTGGAGAGAAGAGAACGGAGAAGAAATGACACTTCTACCACCATTGAATTTGAAAATCATGGTTGAACGGAGTTGATGGAGAATCAGCCACGAAAACAATAGTCTTGTTATGGGCTTATGGAAAACATCTCAAAATTATGAGGTGACAACCTGCCACAATAGGAACAATTTATTACTTGAGAGCAACAAGATATGCAAAACTTCTTTCACCAAGAGGTGGAAGAGACACTTGGATCATTTATAGCACCAAAATAGCAACAATCCTTAGGAAATGCTTTAGGTGAAACCCAACCCAAGATAACTCCAAGAAGACATGATGGATTTACATATCTCATTCTTGACAATTTCCTTCGAGACTCCTCATAATCAAGAATTTAATAACACCATCTCAAAAGACAATGGAGAAGGAATTGAACTTAGAAATCCAAGAGAAAGAACACTTGAGCACCTCCAACAAGAATCTTGATGAATACTTCGAGAAAGAATTAACTCCTTGACGAACCACCATGAGGAACCTCGGGAGATGAGAGGATGATAGAAAAGAATTGAAGGTTGAAAAAGAACAAGATTGGGGCCTTCCAATGATTTAGATGACGCTTCGAGACAAGATACTTGAGTAAAACTAGGAACTCCGGAAAAGAAAGCTGACCACTTGGGACAAGGAATTTGATGTCATGAACAACTCCGGAAGAAGGATTGAAATCGCTTTGATGAGACAAGAATAAGAATTATGATATGCCTATCCTTCATCAAGTTAAATTGATGACAAACAACAGATTTCGCCCACCACTTATTCTTCTTGCAAAGAATTGAAGAGAAAGAGAGAGATAGATCACAGACTTAAAGAAGTCTTTGAACGAGAACGCCGGTAAGAATTGAAACGAATGAAGATACTACGAATGAATGAAGATACATGAAAACAAAGAGATCATGATCCTCCTAATAGAAATCTTGAACGAATCACCAGAATAATTGAGATACGAACGAAGGAACCACACTTGAGAAGAATTTGAGAACGAAAGCTGAAAGCTGAGAACGAAGAAATCTTCTGAAACGATGGCCTTCAGAGGATCAAGAAATAAAAACAATTGTGAATGCACCAGATAGATATGGGAGAAATTACTCATGATTGAACAATTTGAGAGGAAAACATCAAGATGAGATGACAAATCTTCAAGAGAATGGACCAAGATTAAGGGAGACTCTCCTTCGGTCTTCAATACTGAGAATAATGACGAGATGCAACACCATGAATTATTGAGGCACTCCGGAACAATGAATAAAGAGAGGTTGAGCCAACAATGAAAAATGATTTAGAAGCAATCTTCGAGAAGGCACCTTACTGATGAAAATCATTCTTACGTCATATTGAAAAGATTTTGAGAACATCTCCGAAAAGATTAGAAGAGCCAGGTAAGATCCTAGGGAAAAACCTGTGGGTTATGGGCCCACTCAAAAGAAGTCATCGTTGGAACAATTGCTTAAAAAGAGAGATTGCGCCGGTACTAATTAAGAAATTGAAGATATGAGACCCATGAAATAATTTGAAAGGATTATGAATGGAAATGAAAGTCTTCTAAGATATCTTCAGCACTCCGGACAGAATAGAGAGAGACGAAAACAAGAGATACATGGACATAATTTCTGACATGGGGAAGCATTTAGCGATTGAAAAGGATATGAAGAACACCAAGATCTTGAATTGAATCCACCGAAGAAGAATAACAACGAGAACAAGGGATACGAGGATAGATCTTGAAATTGAAACTCTTGAGAATCTCCACAAGGAATCACCGGATATAATATGAAGAAATGATAGAGGAATCATTGATGAAGAGAAAGGCAATTGGAAGAGAATTTAATCATTGAAGAAAAAGGGCGGGATGGTGGGGAAAAACAAAGATAACTTGAGACAGATGAGACAAACTCTGGAAAGAAATGAGAATTGATCTTGCAACATTGAAGAGGATAGAATTATCTTGAAGAGAAGCACACCGGTAGGGAAAGAATTGATATGATAACTTGATTGGGAAAAAGAATTACAATTCCCACAGAAATATGAGAACACTTCTTAGGAAAGATATGAGATCACCACTTGAGATCGAAGCAACTTGAATTACTGTATACAAAACAAAACAAAGGATGGGGCTTATGAAACAAGCCAGAACAAATTCATGACAGAGATTTCGCTCAGTATTTTCGTGGTAACGTTCTCATGGCTCGATCGTACATTGGATTGTCATATTGAAATGACCCTCGAATATGCTCCCTAGGCATAGCGAACTACAAGGCTTGACGAAGCATAAATCAAGACTGTCCTCTGTAAGAAAGACCGTGAACAAACGAATCCACTAGATGTCGAACCCCAACCTCACATCATGATCTGTTGAAAGATGGCCTAGGTAACTACTTGAATTCCCACCTAAGAACTTCCGAAAACATTATGGTTATGCAATCCAGTGTTGGGGATACAAGTAGGAAATATCTCACACAACTAACAAACCTACACCCCAACTATATCCATCCTTCAACACATAACCAGAGGCTTTCGGAAATCCATCTAACTCGGATCCTCGAAAGTACAAAGATACTAACCATGGTGGTACCCCGGAGGCCTCCCCAGTACTGGGTGACTCCGACCTTATCTCACCATGACAAGTATTGAGGCAATTCCGAACACCCTCCGTCCTGAGATACTAAGGAAGATGAATGATAACGATGTGCCAACAATTCCCTGGAGCTCAACTCCCCAGAAGAAATCATGTCAGACAGGAGGCACCAAGACAGAACTCTGTCACATCGGTACCATATAGTTTCCAAAATACCCGTGTGATCCTAAAAAAATTTGAGAGAGAAGAGGAGTAGAATAGAAATTCCTAAGTCATAATTCCTCACCAGAGCATAGAAGAGGAGTAAAATGAATCCTACTCTCCGATATAACTAGACTCAAATAGTTTTTCACTAGACTCGACTTGGCCAAGTTCGATCAATCAAGGGGGCTCCTAGGTCGGTACAGGCTATAATACCAACTTGTCACGCCCAAGATGTGACCCTATCCTTATTTTGGCTTGAGGGCCTCGACGGAGATAGGATCGCATCTCCTCGTGTTGCAAGAATGGATATCATTACAAATACAAGTACAAAAGAGATGAGTATATGGAATTGGCTTACATTCGCCACAAGCTACAACAAGATCACATCAATACAACAACATACTAAAACATCATATAGAAGAGCAGGGTCCGACTACGGACGAAAACAAACGGTAAAATGACATCCATCCTTGCTATCCCAGGTTGCCGCCTGGAACCCATCCAAGATTGATGAAGAAGAAGAAGAATAACTCCAAATCAAATCAAACATCGCTCTCACGTCAAATCAACGCATTACCTGTACCTGCAACTGTTGTTGTAGTAATCTGTGAGCCACAGGGACTCAGGAATCTCATTTCCAAGGGTATCAAGACTATTAAAGCTTAATGGGTGAGGTATGGTTAAGTGGTGAGGCTGCAGCAAGCGACTAAGCATTTGTTTAAGTGGCTAACTTACGAATACATAAAGTAAAGTATGGTGGTCTACGCATAATGGAAGTGAACTAGTAATGATCACTAACTAATCCTGATCACCTATTTGCGTCAAACATAACCCCACCATGTTCTCTCTCGGATAAGAACTCACGAGAAGAGACAGTCACAGTTACACACACGGTTGGTGTATTTTATTTGAGTTTACTTCAAGTTTGCTATGACTGGGTGTTAAACAAAGTTTCCAAGTTTGCCACATAACCGCGAGCACGGGTTTCCGAAAGATTTAACCCTGCAGGGGTGCTCCAACTCATCTATCATTAATTAACCACACGCAGCGGGAATGACCTCGACCACAGATCTCGTGATCTTCCTAGGCAATTCCATAGGAAATCCGCCACCTCAAGATAGCCCGAAGTATAATCAGAATTCCTCACTCAAGACGTCCGAGAAAGGTAAAACAAATCCAGCAAGTTCGCCCAACATGTCGACGAACCCGATAGGAGCGGCGTATCTCGTTCTCAGGACACGACCAGATAAGAATAGCGTACAGTGGCCTGATAGAAATCTCCCGAGTTGCCCCGGGTTGGCCCTGCACACGGCTCTAGGTTGGACCAACACTCATGAGGAGCACTGGGCCGGGTTGTTGATTAAGATCCTCAGGTTAATTACTCCCTATACATGTCTATTAGTTATTAAGCAAATGCGTACCAATGTTGGGCCTTGCCAGAAAAGCTTTATCCCAAAACGAAAATCAAGGGGGTCCCCATAACAACCCCGAGCATGTTAGGAGTGCTCAATTATGGAACATAACACCGGTTCACAAGTAACTAGGGCAGCAAGAGTGGAACAAAACAACGAGCAAAAGGCCAAGCCTTCCACCCTTTACCAAGTGTATAAGTGCATTAAATTAAATAGCAATAATATTGTGATAACAAGAGAATGTCCATGTTGTCACATGGAAGCAATTGCACCTGCAGCTAGAAACGCCATAAGAAGGGCTGAGCAAGCGATAACATAGCCAAACAAAGGTTTGCTGGGATGTGGAGGGGTTAGAGGCTTTCATGGCAATGTTGGGGAGGCTAGTCAAACAAATGGTAGGTAGCGTGACATAGCAATAGAAAATGAGACATCTAGCATGGCAATGATAGTAGTGGTATCCAGGAAAATGTGTCGTCTTGCCTGAGATCCTGCTCGGAAGAGATCGAGTCCATGAAGAAGACGGGCCAACGTAGTCGAACGAATCCTCACACTCCAAACGCTTTTGGAACTCTATCGAGAAGGAACAATCCGAAAACAACAATCAACACACGGTACACCACAACGTATGCATGACATGATGCACAAACAACTATGATGCATGTCCGGTTTAATATGCTACGTATGGCATGGCAAGAACATCAAACAACTACTACACATTAAGTGAAGTTCAATATGCATATTATAATTTAGGTCCAGATCTGTCCTAACACAATTTTAGAGTTGTTAAACAACAAAATAAATGTCATCATGTGATTCTACACATTTTTCTAGTCAGTTTACATATATAAAACAATTGCATCGGAGCTGCGGTTAATTAGGTATGAAATAAATCATTTTAGCACGGCATTCATGCAAATTAATACAAACAGCAAGGTTAAACATTTTAAGCATGTGTGAAAGTTGGATATTGTGAAACTACACAAAATTCTAGTCACTTTACATATATTAAGTCGTTAAATCCGAGTCACGGATAATTTGCTAAGAATTAATTCATTGTTTAATATGTCGTCACGAAAATCCATGCAAACATTGTGCTTAAATATTTTTAACATGCATGAAACTTTGATATTATTAAACTACACGAAATTCTGGACATCTTACATGTCTAAATTATTTCCACCGGGTGCACGGTTCTCAAGTTATTAATGCATGAAAATTAGGGGGTTTTCTGCAAGTTTGTAAATCCTCGAATAATAGCTAAATTCGCAGGACAGAAAAAAATATGCATTGGGCCGAATCTGGACAATGCACTTGGCGCAGGACAACAAAATCTCGCTCAGGCGTTGAATAGCTAGGCTGGGCACACCTAGCGGCCAGAGGGCCGGCTCGTTGTTGGGCTCGATGTTGGGCTGGAGGCGTGGCTGGGCCTTGGGGCGCGGCCTCGTGCTCCGCTGATGGCACAGGCGCGGGTCAGGGAGCGAGGGGGTCAACGCCTCGTCCTCCTCCCTCGTGCGAGCACACGGAGTCATGGCGTCAGGGCTGGAAGGAGATGCGGCGCGAATCCGACAAGGATGTTGCTGCTTAGGGTGAGGGGAGGTCCGGGATGGATGGATTCGGGCAGGGCTCACGGGATTCAGCGGCCAGCAAGGCTTGGCGACAGGCGGCGAACTTCTCGGGCGGCCATGGCGGTCCTGGCTTGGAAGAGAGAGAGAAATGAGACGAGGGGGAGATGGAGAGTAAGAGGAGGAAGGGACGTGCGGGGTCCGGCCTGGTCCGGCGAGAAGACAGCCTCCGGGGGTTCCGACGAGAGGGCGGCAGCCATGGATGCCTCCGACGGCTGCTGACGGAGGTCCTCGGGCAAGGGGAGGCTCGGGAGGAGCTCCTAGCTGGGGCAACGACTCCAGATGGGCTTCGGCGGTCTTGGTTTGGGCCTGGGCGGTCCCGATGTGAGGTGGGAGATAAGAGGCGCTAGGTTGGCGGGTGGCTGTTGGCTCGCTGCGGAAAACGAGGAGGGATTAGGGTTCCCATTAGGGGCATGGTAGGGGTGTTTAAATAGGAAATGGGGGCTAGGTTAGGGGGTTTTGCTCCGTTTTTGGACTGTTCAATCTCGATCGAATGGCCTGTAAACGGAGGGGCCTAGCTAGGTGGGCTAGTGGGGGGTGTGTAGTGGCTTTGGTCTGAGATGAGAGGGAAGGTGGCAGCCCGTCACAAGAGTTTAAAACACCGAAAACGCCCGACGAATAAAACGATGACCGCACTGCTACGACTGACCATTCGGGTATCAAACGAACTCGGAACGCGGCGAAATTTGGCAGGCAGTCTACCTACGCTATAATAAGACCGCATACCAGGTTTCAACCCAATCCCAGAATATTTTTAGCGCACCTTTAAAAAAACGAAGTCGCGGGCGCGGGCGTGTGTTGTTGGTCTCGAAATGGGCAAAGAGACGAACAGAGAGAACCGACAACTGCGAATGGATGCAAGTTTTTGAAAACGAGTGATGATGCTATGTAGATGATGTTAATTATGCCATGATGAATGCGACGACCAAACGAATCACACGACAACAACGGAATAAAAGGGGAATCTTTTGGAGCGTCGGTCCCGGGTTGTTACAAAGAGGCTGCGGATGAGAAGGCGGTGGCCAAACAAGCAGCCATCACGCTCTCTGCTTTAAAACCCACAAGTGCAAAGCATGAGGTTCGGGTGGTGGAGCTCCAGCAGGAGCTCAAGGACGCCAGCCTATAGTGCGAGGACCTTGAGCAGAAGGTTAAGGAGCGAGCCATCGACCTATTCGCTCTAAAATACGATCTCCAAAAGGAGCGGGTGGATAAGCGGTTCTTTGAAGAGCAGGTCCGCCAAGTCAAGGCTATCATAGATGGTAAGCCGTATTTACTGCAGTGTGCCTTCGGTGATAGTAGGTTCGCATTACTCACCCAAGTGTGGCGTTCCTCAGGCACCTGCTCGGACCTTCAAAAGAGCATAGAGGATGCGAAACAAAGCTATGTGTCGCGGGAAAAAGGAGATGAAGCTCGGCTCTTTTGGGCGCAATTTGAAGCCTCCGAGCGCTCTCCTCTCCTCATCGAGTAGATGAAGCAGCTGATGGAGCTACACCGGATGGCGGAGCCGGCCATGAAGGATCTCTGCATCCGTCTATGGCCCGACGAGATATTGCCGGGCAGTTACTTCGGCTTGTTGCGGAAGCTGAGCGATGCCTCGCCTCGGATTGACGCACTAAAGTGTTCTTCCTGTATAGGGGGAGCTTGGATGGCCTTTGCAAGGGCCAAGGTGCACTGGCCGGGACTTGATCCGATGAAGATGGCCACCGCTCCTCAGCCCCCTGGAAAGGAGCATAGGTGCCCTGAGCTATACTTCTTCGTAGTGATGGAGGGTGCTCAGGCGATAGAGGCTCAATGCTCAAAAGATAACTTTTATGAGTAGGCGCATTGTAATATGTCCATAGACCTTTTAACACTTCTATGGTTATGATGCATGGTTTATCATGTCTTTTATGTTTTGCATTTGCTATAACTCCTGTGTGGCCATTTAAACTGAAAGTTGCGAGTCGCCGACTTCAGCCCCCATGTAGATACTACGAGAGGTATCTCTGCCCCCGTACTGTGACCCTCAGCCGAGCTATCGATACCCGAAAGCGTTAGTGTGAGGTGGACAAGGCAATCAGACCATAATGCTTTATTGCTTTCACTTAGCCATAGGAGCGTGAAAAAGGAATGCAGGCGCTGATGACTAGCCCCCAGTCGTTTCTGATGTTCGGATGAACCGCGGCTAAAGCCGGCATCACATGATTTGTACGAATACCAAACCCATCGTATGACACGGAATAACTTCTGACAAAGTTTTTAGTATAACACTTATGCTTGGATTCGCATACCAGTTCTCGCATACTATGACAGTCAATTTTTGGCTTTCTCCCCTGAGGTGCTTAACCAGGCTAGCTGGAAACACAATCGCAGTGGTTCTCCCTTTGCCCTTTTAGCTGAACGAGCGGAACGTAAAGGGGCAAGCACAGGAGCCGGGCAACCCAACTATTGACCCAAGACATAGTTCAGAACCAATTCATATAAAGCGAACTCCAAGACGTCGTACACATGATTGATTGTGCTTAGGGTGATTTTTAAATTTGAGCCCCCGGTTTACTAGCCGGTTGCGTCATAATGTGTACCAAATGGTTTCGCAAGAAGCGATGAGGAGGGAGGAAATAGGGTACATGCCAAAAAAGACAGCAAGGCGTCCATGCATAATGGTTTTGTATTTTGCTCAACAACTCTTATGGCTCAAATTGCCGACGGAACTCTTTGCAGGTACTTGAAATAAAAAAATACAGGAGGGGTTGTACCAGGGGTCTTCGATGGGTGACCTAGCGTCCTCGATGTGCCCTATCGCTTGTCCTCTCCTATGCCTCCTAGGGAGTTGTATCCCTTTATGGGTGGTGTTGTCGGCGAGCGAACCTTGGAAAGAAGATCTTGAGAAGTCGCCGAAGTATGGATAAGCTTTACGCCTCAATGGGTCCTTGATGATACCTGTGGTATGTCCGAGGACATGTAATAGTAGTAGTTCGGTCTAGCCGAACACTTACCCTAGATAATTTTTTCCCACAGCCGCCCATGGGATCTTGAGTGTGAAGTTGTGCCTCCTTGGCACGTGCTTTGCTAGCCTTAGGTCTGTGCAATGGAGAGCATGTCCCTATTTTTGAGGGGATGACGGTTTTGGGAGTTCAGACTGAAGCCGAGCTTGCTTGTCCATCTTGGGTGCCTTTACGGCAGATTTCGGCGTTTGTCGATAATCATTGTAATGGAATTCGGCCGCCAGAGCCAATGCATGGTCCTCAGTTCGGAGGGAGCGGTCTGTGTTGCCGTTGACAGTAATGACCCCCTTGGGCCCGGGCATCTTGAGCTTAAGTTATGTGTAGTGTGGGACGGCGTTGAAGCGAGTGAACATTGTACAACCTAGTAGGGCGTGGTAGCCACTGTGGAAAGGTACAATGTCGAAGATCAAGTCTTCGCTTTGAAAGTTATCGGGCAAACTGAACCCTACTTCTAGGCTTACAGAGCCCGTGCACTGGGCTTCGACGCTTGGGATCACTCCCTTAAAGGTAGTATTGCTGGGTTTGATCCTTGACGGTTCTATATCCAACTTTTTCACCGTGTCTGAGTAAATGAGATTAAGGCTACTTCCTTTATCCATTAGGACTTTAGTGAGGTGATACCCATCTATGATGGGGTCTAGGACGAGGGCGAATGAACCTCCATGATGGATGTTGATCGGAAGATCGTGTCGATCGAGGGTGATCGGATACGCCGACCATGGGTTATACTTCAGGGCCACTGGCTCTACGGCGTAGACCTCTCGAAGGGTGCGCTTCCTCTCCTTTTTGGGTATGTGACTGGCATATATCATATTCACAGTTTTTACCTCTAGAGCGAATTGCTTTCGACCACCATTGTTCAGACCGTGGGGCTCTTCGCCATCTTTGCTGCGCGGGACCTTGCCTTGCTCCTCGGCTACGAGTTTGCCGGCCTGTTTGAACACCCAGAAGTTACAGTTGGTGTGGTTGGCAGGTTTCTCTTGGGTGCCATGGATCTGGCAAGGCCTCTCCATGATATTGTCCAGCGAGGTAGGTCCGTCGTGGTTGCCTTTGGGAGGCTTCTTTCCACTGCCCAGGTCGGGAATTGCGGTAGCCGGCATTAATAGCCGTGTCATCGGCATCGTTATTGTTGTGCGAGCGTTTATTCTTGTTGCGTTTTGGTTTCCCGTTTCCATCCTGAACTTCGGAGTTTCCGGGGTCTGCGGGGTTGTGGCTCTGTCTTGCTAGCCATTTATCCCTGCCTGCGCAAAAGCGAGTCATGAATGATGTAAGAGCGAACATTGTCCTAGGTTTATCCTGGCCGAGCTGGCAAGCCAGCCTTTCATCCCGAATATTGTGTCTCAAGGAGGCTATTGCCTCGGCGTCTTGGCAATCAACGATCTAGTTTTTCTTGGTCAAGAACCGATTCCAGAATTGGCGAGCGGACTCTCCTGCCTTCTGGACGACGCTGCTCAGGTCGGAGGAGTCCGGCGGCCGAACATAGGTGCCTTGGAAGTTAGATGGAATTTTTGGGGAGGTAGTTTAACCAGTGCCGAGCTAGCCCCTTAAGTTTTAGGGGTAGATACTTGATGGCGTGGAGATCATCTCCTCGCGCCCTGTGGATGTGGAGGAGGAAATCCTCGATCCATATTGTTGGGTCAGTTGTCCCATCGTATTTCTTTATGTTCATGGGTTTGAACCCCTACGTGAACTGATGCTGCATTACCTCCTCCGTGAAGCATAGTGGATGGGCAGCGCCTCTGACCCGAGCTATGTCGTGCGGGTAACCGGAGTCTGTTCTGGCCCGGCTTCTTTCCCGACCTCTACTGTTGCGATCGAGCCAAGGCCGGGGCCCCTCCCGTCTATCAGGTGAGTACCCTCTAGATCCGTAAATGGATCTCGTATCACCTCCTCTATAGTCCAGGTCATGTCGCAGGTCAAACATGTCATCATGCTCTATTGGCTCGTTTCCCCGTCTTCGGGGTATCGTCGGCCTATAGCCGGTGTCATCAGCCTTCCTGTCTCGTCCTCGAGGAGGGCAGGCTGGCTTGTCGCATGGATTATGTTTGGGAGATGGTGTATCAGCAAGCTCGTCATCAAATTGTGGTAGCAGCCTTCGGCGTGGATAGATTTTGGGTTGGTCCAATAGACCGGTACCGTATCCTTCCTCAGCTGATAGGACCCTTGTCCATCTACTGTTGAGGTTGTCATGTCCGGCCTTAAGCTACCGTTCTTTTGATTTCAGGCTTCGGGCGGTAGCTAGGAGCTGTTGCTGGAACTCTTCCTAGTCTTCGAGGTTATCGAGAATGGTGAAGTCGTCGGATGCTCGGGGGGGAGGTAGTTGTCATCCTCAGAATCGTTTGGGTCATCAGGGTCATGCCGATCCTCCGGCCTCTCCTGGTCCTCTAGCGGATGCTTGGGGATATCGGGATTTCCGAGGTCTTTCGGGGTACCGTTTTCCCCGGTGCCAGCAATAGCTTCCCTTCCCTTATTTCCTTTAGACCATTTGCGCGGCTTCTGGTGCCTTGACGACGCTTCACCCGATCTATCCCTATTGCTTTTGGGTGTGTGATTGCCGCCATCGGCTGGCGTGTCCACCATGTAGACGTCATAGGTGGAGGTGGCGGCCCATGGCCTGGTATTGATGGGGGTGGGGTGCAATTTTTCTCATCCATGTTCTCTACCTCCTCGGAGGCATAGTCCAACATGTCGATTAAGTCCTCGACAGTGTCTATCAAGTGGGTGGTGGATGGGATGAAAAATTCTTCCTGGCCCGCCTTGAGACCTATCTAAGCATGGATCAGGGTTGTACCGTCGGTAATTTTCATCGACAAGATCCGATCTATAGCCTCATCGAGCATCAAGAGCTCGGTCGGGTCAACCTGCTTAGAGCTTTCGAAGTTAACCTCTGACGCATCTGCACATGGGGAGTGTTCGGTTGGAACAAGTATCCAGACGTCTAGCTCTATGGCCGGACCCGGACTAAAGATCAGGTCATCGTCAAGGTGGATTCCAAGGGCGAGACTGAAAGCAGAATCTAAGGTTAAAGCCTCAGAGTCTTCGGGCATGAGAGGCAAGACTGCGAGTCTACGAAGAACTCTAGGTTCCTGAATTTGACCTCTTGATCAGGGGAGAAACTACCGACCCTGCCTGGACGGACAGTCAGGTCAGCATGCAGCACAATGTTGCCGAAAGCGAAGATCTGTCCCAGGTCAAAGGTGTCCATGTTGCGGACTTCTTCCTTGATGACGAAGCGAGCCATTGATTCCTTTGGTGATCAAGGCAGAACTCTCAATGAAAGCACCAATGTCGGTGTCAGAACCGGCGGATCTCGGGTAGGGGATCCCGGGCTGTGAGATTAGGATCGATGGTAATAGGGGACAAAGGAGACGATGTTTACCCAGGTTCGGGCCCTCCTATGAAGGTAAAACCCTACGTCCTGCTTGATTATATTAATGGTATGAAGGTTATAGAGTTGATCTACCTCGAGATTGAATAACTAAACCCTAGATGAGTTGTTCTCTGCCCTATAGACTAAAACCCATCCAGTTTATATAGACACCGGGGGTACCTAGGGTTTACACATGGTTGGTTTCCTACCGAAGATGGAGACGTCGATTTCCTCATCTTGACTTGGAGTGTACGTCACGCCTTTGGGGCTTCCTTATGGAATGAGGGCTCTTCCATGTATCCGACCCTTCCTGCATGGTCAGAGAGCGGCCCACCAAGTCGGCCTATTAAGAGATAGGCCGGCGGCCCGTGGACCCCTTAGTCCAAGACTCCCTCACTGGCCAAACTACTAGTTGGGTTTCTAGTCATATGCAGGCTGTTGTGGCCTAGTAGATGGGAATTTTTTCTATTATTTTAGTTTTCTATTAACTATTTTATTTTAGTTTATTCTTTTTATTTGTTATTTTACTTTTCTATTAAAGATTTTATTTTAGTTGATTCTTTTTAGTTCACTCTTTTTAACAAATAAATACTTTGATAATTTTAGTTAATATTATTTTGATTCTTTTTAGTTAATGTTTTAGTTGATTCTTTTTAGTTAATATTTTAGTTGATTTTTTTAGTTCATTATTTAAAAAAAAATACTTTCATAATTTTAGTTAATACTATTTTGATTCTTTTTAGTTGATTCTTTTTAGTTGATTCTTTTTAGTTCATTCTTTTTAGTTAATATTTTAGTTGATTCTTTTTAGTTCATTCTTTTTAACAAATAAATACTTTGGTAATTTTAGTTAATATTATATTTAATTGATTCTTTTTAGTTCATTCTTATTGCTATTAGAGTTTTATAAAAGCCTTTTAGTTCATTCTTTGAGCTAAATGACCCTCAAATTGATAAGCACTACAAATGAACTCTGAAAAGGTCGAAAGTTGGCATGTAATCATCATTTCACCCACATAGCATGTGATAAAAAGATGAGAGGGTTACGACAAAAGCTGGATGCACTTCGTGTACAAAATGGACAATCTCTTTCGAAGTATCAAGGTTTCGGACGAAAAATCATCTGTTACAAAGGGATTTCATTTTTGAACTTATTTTAAGTCCATACTATTGTGTGTTCAAAATGCACCCTTCAAAGCCACATCATCAATTTTCAACCCTTTGTCACTTCATTTGCTATTTTTCATGCATTTATTGATTTTTTAGCTAAATGACCCTGAAATTGAAAATCAATACAAATGAACTCTGAAAAGGTTGAAAGCTAGCATGGTATTATCATTTCACCGACATAGCATGTGCTAAAAAGTTGAGAGGGTTACGACAAAAACTAGATGCACTTCGTGTACAAAATGGACAATCTCTTTCGAAGTATTAAGGTTTCAGACGAAAACTCATTTGTTACAAAAAGACATTTCATTTCTTGACATGTAACTACAGTGATATTCTAGATCCAAGCCATCATTAGAATAGTTGTGGAGAGAAAGTCTTCACTTTTTCTTCGCGTGTGTCCCTCGCTTATTACGCCGTAACCATGGATAGTCTTCATTGTTTAATAAGGTGCTTGGGTCAGGTTTCACTTTGAAGGGAGGAATTTCATGAAAGTTTTCATAATCTTTAGACATGCCTGTCTTGCCCTCCACTCCCATGATGTCTATTTTCCCTAAAAGAACTATGTGGCGCTTTGGCTCATCTAATGATGTATTCGCTTCCTTATCTTTTCTTTTTCTCGGTTGGTAGACATGTTATTCACATAGAAAATCTGTACCACATCACTGGCTAGGACGAATGGTTCGTTTTTGTACCCAAGATTGTTCAAATCCACTGTTGCATTCCGTACTATGGGTCTACCTGTACCCCGCCTCCTAATAGATTGACCCATTTGCACCGAAAGAAAGGGACCTTAAAATCATGTCCATAGTCAAGTTCCCATATGTCCACTATGTAACCATAATATGTGTCCTTTCCCCTGTTGGTTGCTACATCAATGGTGTTACCCATGAGATGTGTTTGCAGTCAACTACCAAAAGTCCTGATGTGTTCACATGTAATCCAGTCGTCACACTGCTTCAGGTGTTTGGAGCGCAGAATATTCTTGTGTTCATTGACATACGAGGTCACCAAGGTAGAATTTTGTAGAACTGTGTAGTTTTCTTGAGACCAAGAATGCCCGTCCCTACATATTATTGAGTCTGGTCCTAGCGTGCCTCTTTCAGTTAGTCTCCCCTTATACCGCGATTGAGGGAGACCAATCGGCTTAAGGTCAGGAATGAAGTCAAGACAAAACCCAATCACCTCCTCTTTTTGATGGCCCGTGGAGATGCTTGCTTCTAGGCTAGCATGGTTACAAACATATTTCTTTAAGATCCCATGAACCTCTCAAAGGGGAGATATTGTGTAGAAATACAGGGCCAAAATGCCAATCTCGTCGACTAGATGAACTAGGACGTGCGTCATGATATTGATGAAGGATGGTGGGAACACCAGCTCGAAACTGACAAGACATTGCACCAAATCACTCTTTAACCTTGGTAGGATTTCTGATCGATTACCTTCTGATAGATTGCATTGAGGAATGCACATAGCTTCACAATGGGCAATCGAACGTTTTCCGTTAGAAGCCCCCTCAATGCAACCGGAAGCAGTTGCATCATAATCACGTGGCAGTCATGAGACTTTAGGTTCTGGAACTTTTTCTCTACCATATTTATTATTCCCTTTATATTCGATGAGAAGCCAGACAGGACCTTCGTACTGAGGAGGCATTCAAAGAAGATTTCCTTCTCTTCTTTGGTAAGAGCGTAGCTGGCAGGACCTTCATACTGCTTTGGATGCATGCCGTCTTTTTCGTGCACACGTTGCTGGTCCTCCCTTGCCTCTGGTGTATCTTTTGTCTTCCCATACACTCCCAATAAGCCTAGCAGGTTCATGCAAAGATTCTTCATCACGTGCATCACGTCGATTACAGAGTGGACCTCTAGGTCTTTCCAATAGGGTAGGTCCCAAAGTATAGATTTCTTCTTCCACATGGGTGCACATCCCTAAGCATCATTCGGAACAGATAGCTCGCCAGGACCCTTTCCAAAGATTACATGTAAATCATTAGCCATATCAAGTATGTGATCACCAGTACGGAGGGCGGGCTTCTGCCGATGATCCGCCTCACCTTTGAAATGCTTTCCTTTCTTTCGACATTGATGGTTGGTTAGAAGAAATCGACGATGCCCCAGGTACACATTCTTCCTGCATTTGTCCAAATATATACTTTTGGTGTCATCTAAATTGTACGTGCATGCGTGGTATCCCTTGTTTGTGTGTCCTGAAAGGTTACTGAGAGCATACCAATCATTGATGGTTACAAACAGCAACGCATGTAGGTCAAATTCCTCCTGTTCGTTCTCATCCCACACACGTACACCTTTTTTATTCCATAGTTGCAAAAGTTCATTAACCAATGGCCTTAGGTACACATCAATGTCATTGCCATGTTGCTTATGGCCTTGGATGAGCACTAGCATCATAATGAACTTCTGCTTCATGCACAACTAAGGAGGAAGGTTATACATACATGGAGTCATATGACATGTGCTATGCTTGCTGCTATGCTCCCCAAAAGGATTAACGCTATCTGCACTTAAACCAAACCATATGTTCCTTGGGTCACCTGTAAAGTCCCCCCACTTTCTCTTGATATTTCTCTACTGCAACCCATCAGCGGGTGCTCTCAACTTCCCGTCTTTCTTACGGTCTTCCTTGCGCCATCGCATCAACTTGGCATGCTCTTTGTTTCTAAAGAGAAGTTTCAACTGTGGTATTATAGGAGCATACCACATCACCTTGGCAGGAACCCTCTTCCCGCTGCGCTGGCCCTCAACATCACCAGGTTCATCTCGTCTGATCTTATACCACAATGCACCGCATATCGGGCATGCGTTCAAATCCTCATACGCACCGCGGTAGAGGATGCAGTCATTAGGGCATGCATGTATCTTCTGCACCTCCAATCCTAGAGGGAATAGAACCTTCTTTGCTTCATTCGTGTTGTCGGGTAATTCGTTATCCTTTGGAAGCTTCTTCTTCATTATTTTCAGTAGCTTCCCAAATCCTTTGTCAGATACACCATTGTCTGCCTTCCATTGCAGCGATTCCAGTGTGGTACCGAACTTTGTGTTGTCATCTTCACAATTTGGGTACAACCCTTTTTTGTGATCCTCTAACATGTGATCGAAATTCAACTTCTCCCCTTCATTTTGGCATTGTCTCTTTGCATCAACAATGACCCGACGAAGATCATCATCGGGCACATTGTTGGGAGACATAATAGTAAATCAAAAAATTTCTTGCGTGTTCACCAAGATCCATCTATGGAGAAACCAGCAGTGAGTGGGGAGACTGCATCTTCATACCTTTGAAGATTGCAAACTGGAAGTGTTACTAGAACGGGGTTGGTGGAGTCGTACTCGCAGCGATTCAGATCGCAGTGGAATCCGAGCTAAGCGCCGAACAACGGCTCCTCCGCGTTCAACACACGTACAGCCTGGTGACACTTCCTACGCCTTGATCCAGCAAGGAGGAAGGAGAGGTTGAGGGAGAGCTCCGGCAGCACGACGGCGTGGTGACGGTGGAGCTGCATGGTACTCCGGCAGGGCTTCGCCAAGCACTACGGAGGACGAGGAGTAGGAGGAGTAGGGCTACGCCGAGGGAGAGAGAGATGCATGTCTCCGGTAGCCCCAAAACCCTCCACTATATATAGGAGGAGAGGGAGGAGGGTGCGCACCCCTAGGGTTCCCACCCTAGGGTGGTGCGGCAGCCCTAGATGGGATCTGGCCGGCAACCAAGAGGGGAGAGGGGTGCGGTAGCCCAAGGCGCCCTAGGGTGGGCCTTAGGGCCCGTCTGTGCTAGGGTTTGCCCCCATCTCACCCTTGCTGCACCTTGGGCCTTGGTGGGAGGCACACCAACCCACTCTGGGGCTGCTCGCTTCCCACACTCGGCCCACGCAGCCCTCTGGTGCCGATGGCCCCACTTAGTGGACCCCTGGAACCCTTCTGGTGGTCCCGGTACACTACCGGTGATGCCCTAAACACTTCCGGTGACAAAAACCTCACTTCTTGTATATGAATCTTTACCTCCGGGCCATTCCGGAACTCCTCGTGACATCCCGGATCTCATCCGGGACTCCGAACAACCTTCGGTAACAACAGACACTATTTTCCTATAACCCTAGCATCTCGAACCTTAAGTGTGTAGACCCTACGGGTTCGGGAGGCATGTAGACATGACAGAGACACCTATCTGGTCAATAACCAATAGTGGGATCTGGATACCCATGTTGGTTCCCACATGCTCCATGATGATCTCATCGGATGAACAACGATGTCACGGATTCAATCACTCCCGTATACAATTCCTTTTGTCTACCAATATGATACTTGCCCGAGATTCGATCGTCAGTATCCCTATACCTTGTTCAATCTCGTTATTGGCAAGTCTCTTTACTCGTTCCGTAACACATCATCCCGTGGCTAACTCCTTATTCACATTGAGCTCATTATGATGATGTCTTACCGAGTGGTCCGAGAGATACCTCTCCGTCACACGGAGTGACAAATCCCAGTCTCGATTCGTGCCAACCCTACAGATACTTTCGGAGATACCTGTAGTGCACCTCTATAGCCACCCAGTTATGTTGTGACGTTTGGCACACCCAAAGTATTCCTACAGTATCTAGGTGTTGCACAATATCATGGTCTAAGGAAACAATACTTGACATTAGAAAAGCTTTAGCAGACGAACTACACGATCTTGTGCTATGCTTAGGATCGGGTCTTGTCCATCACATCATTCTCCTAATGATGTGATCCCGTTATCAATGACATCCAATGTCCATGGTCATGAAACCGTGACCATCTATTGATCAACGAGCTAGCCAACTAGAGGCTCACTAGGGACATGTTGTGGTCTATGTATTCACACATGCATTACGGTTTCCGGTCAATACAATTATAGCATGAACAATAGACAATTATCATGAACAAGGAAATACAATAATAACCATTTTATTATTGCCTCTAGGGCATATTTCCAATAGTCTCCCGCTTGCACTAGAGTCAATAATCTAGTTCACATCGCCATGTGATTACCACTAACATCACCATGTGATCATGTCGTCATGTGATTAACACCCAATTAGTTCTGGGGTTTGATCATGTTTTGCTCGTGAAAGAGGTTTTAGTCAACGGGTCTGCGACATTCAGATCCGTGTGTACCTTGCAAACTTCTATGTCCTACTATAGATACTGCTCTCACACTCCACTTGGAGCTATTCCAAATGGCTACTCCACTATACGTATCCGGATTTCTACTAAGAGTCATCCGGATTGGTGTTAAAGCTTGCATCAACGTAACCCTTTACAATGTACTCTTTATCACCTCCATAATCAAGGAATATTTCCTTAGTCCTCTAGTTGCTAAGGATAATTTCGACCGTTGTCCAGTGATCCACTCCTGGATCTCTCTTGTACCCCTTGACAAACTCATGGCAAGGCACACACAGGTGTGGTACACAGCATGGCATACTATATAGTGTTGGGGATCGTTGCATGAGAAACAAAAAATTTCCTACGCACACGCAGATCTATCCATCGTGATGAGCATCTACGAGAGGGAGAGTGGATCTACGTACCCTTGTAGATCGCTAAGCAGGAAGCATTAAGAAACACGGTTGGTGTAGTCGAACGTCTTCGCGATCCAAATCGCCGAGTGTCCCGCGATCACATCACGATCCATCCCGCGATCCAATCACGATCCGTCCCCCGAACTCATCACGATATGTCCCGCGATCTCATCATGATCCGTCTCGCGATCTTGATCACGGTTCTTTCGATCTAGCGCCGAACGGACGGCACCTCCGCGTTTAGCACACGTACAACTTGATGACGATCTCCGCCTTCTTGATCCAGCAAGAGGGAGCGGAGAGGTAGAAGAGTTCTCCAGCAGCGTGATGCCGCTCCGGCGATGGTGGTGGAGCTATTCCGGCAGGGCTTCGCCTAAGCACTGCAGAAATCCGATCTAGAGGTGAAACTATGCACTGGAGGAACGGGTAGCAAGTGGCTGAAAAAACTTAGTACAAAACCCTAAAACCCACCAGTATATATAGGAGGATAGGAGGAGAGGCTTGGCACAAGCGCCAAGCCTCCTTTGGTTCGGCCGAAGTGGGGAGGAGAGGAGGACTCCTCCTCCAATCCTAGTAGGACTAGGATTCCTCCTTTTTTGCCTTTTTCCACCTTTTCCTATTGGGTTTTTCTTCCCTGGCCGCATGGGCCTTGTGTGGAAGTTCCACCAGCCCACTAAGGGCTGGTATTCACTCTCCCACAACCCCTGAAGCCTCTTGGGTCGAAATACCCCTCCCGGTGGTCTCCCGGTACACTACCGACACTCCCTGTACACTACCGATGAGCCCGAAACTATTCCGGCGACCAAAATAGGACTTCCTATATAGAAATCTTTACCTCCGGACCATTTAGGAGCTCCTCGTGACGTCTGGGATCTCATACAGGACTCCGAAAAACCTTCGGTCACCACTATGCATAACTCTATACTACCGAAACGTCACCAAACCTTAAGTGTGTAGACCCTGCGGGTTCGAGAACTATGTAGACATGACCAAGACACCTATACAGCCAATAACCAATAGAAGGACCTGGATTCCCATACTGGTTCCTAAATATTCTACGAAGATCTTTATTGGTCGAACCTCTATGTCAAGGATTCAGGTAATCACGTATGATGTTCCCTTTGTTCTTCGGTATGTTACTTGCTCGAGATTCGATCGTCGGTATCTCCATACCTAGTTCAACCTCGTTACCGGCAAGTCTCTTTACTCGTTCCATAATACAAGATCCCGTGACTAACACTTAGTCACATTGCTTGCAAGGCTTATTGTGATGTTGTATTACCGAGTGGGCCCTGAGATACCTCTCCGTCACACGGAGTAACAAATCCCATTCTTGATCAATGCCAACCCAACAGACACCCTCGGAGATACCTATAGAGCACCTTTATAGTCACCCAGTTACGTTGCGATATTGGATACACATAAGGTACTCCTCTGGGGTCAGTGAGTTGCATGATCTCATGGTCATAGGAACAAATACTTGACATGCAGAAAATAGTAGCAATAAACTGGCACGATCATATGCTACGTTTGTACTTTGGGTCTTGTCCATCACATCATTCTCCTAATGACATGATGCCATTATCAAATGACATCTCATGTCCATGACTAGGAAACCATATCCAACTTTTATCAACGAGCTAGTCTATTAGAGGCATACTAGGGACATGGTGTTGTCTATGTATCCACACATGTATCTGAGTTTCCGATCAACACAATTATAGCATGGATAATAAACGATTATCATGAACAAGGAAATATGATAGAAACTAATTTATTATTTCCTCTAGGGCATATTTCCAATAGTCTCCCACTTGCACTAGAGTCAATAGTCTAGTTCACATCACCATGTGATTCGCATTGTTATGAATCTAACACCCAATGAGTTTTGGGGTTCGATCATGCTTTGCATGTGAGAGAGGTCTTATAGTTAATGGGTCTGCAATATTAAGATCCGTGTGTACTTTGCAAATCTCCATGTCAAACCATAAACACTGCTACCACACTCCACTTGGTACTATTCCAAATGGCTGCTCCACTATACATATCCGGATTTCTATTAAGAGTCATCTGGATTGGTGTCAAAGCTTGCATCGACGTAACTCTTTATGACAAACTCTTTCTTACCTCCATACCTGAGAAACATTTCCTTAGTCTTTTAGTTACTAAGGATGATCTTGACCGCTGCCCAGTGATCCACTCCTCGATTACCCTTGTACCCCTTGACGGACTCATGGCAAGGCACACACAGGTGTGGTACACAACATGGCATACTGTACAGAGCCTATGGCTAAGGCATAGGGGACGACATTCATCCTTTCTCTTTCTTTTGCCATTGTCGAGCTTTGAGTCTCACTCAACTTCACACCTTACAAATCTGGCGAGAACTTTCTCTTACTGATCCATTTTGAACTCTTTCAAAATCTTGTCAAGGTATGTACTCATTGAAAGTCTCATCAAGCATCTTCATCCATCTCTATAGATCTTAATGCTCAACAATTATGTAGCTTTATCCAGGTCTTCCATTCAAAAACTCTTTTCAAACAACCATTTATGATTTCCAGAATTCTACATCATTTCCGATCAACAATATGTCAACCACATATGCTGACCAGAAACTCTATAGTGCTCCCACTCACTTTATTGCAAATACAAGTTTCTCATAAACTTTGTATAGACTCAAAAACTTTGATCACCTCATCAAAGTGTATATTCCAACTCCGAGATGCTTGCTGCAGTTCATAGAAAGATCACTGCAGCTTGCACACCTTTTAGCATCCTTAGGACTGACAAAACCTCTGGTTGTATCTCATACAACCTTTCCTTAAGGAAGGAAATGATGTTTTGGCATCCATCTGCCAGATTTCATAATTCAAAAATGCAGCAACTACTAACATAATTCCAACAAACTTTAGCATCGCTATGAGTGAGAAAGTCTCATCGCAGTCAACTCTTTGAACTTATCGGAAACTTCTTTGTGAGAAGTCGAGCTTTATAAATGGTGACATTTACCATCAGCGTCTGTCTTCATCTCAAAGGTCCATTTGCACTCGACGACCTCCCGTCCAACGAGCAAGTCTACTAAAGTCTATACTTGGTTTTCATACATGGATCCTATCTCGGATTTCATAGCCTCTAACCATTTGTCAGAATCTGGGCCCATCATCGCTTCTCCACAGCTCGTAGGTTCATCGTTGTCCAACAACATGACCTCCAAGACAAGGTTGTCATACCGCTCAGGAGCAGTACACATCCTTGTCGACCTACGAGTTTCGATAGTAACTTGATCCGAAGCTTCATGATCATCATCATTTACTTCCTCTTCAACTGACGTAGGTTACACAGAAACATCTTTCTCTGCTGCGCTACTCTCTGGTTGAAATAAAGGTTCAACAACCTCATCAAGTTCTATCTTCCTCCCACTCAATTCTGTCGACAGAAACTTTTTCTCCGGAAAGTACCTGTTTTAGCAACAAACACTTTGTGCTTGGATTTGAGATAGAAGGTTCACCCAACTGTTCTTAGGGTATTCGATGAAGATGCATTTGTCTGCTTTGGGTTTGACCTCATTAGGTGAAAACATTTTCCACACAAGCATCACAGCCCCAATCTTTAAGAAATGACAGCTTAGGTTTCTATCAAACCATAATTCACACGGTGTCATCTCAACAGATTTAGATGGTGCTCTATCTAAAGTGAATGTAGTTGTCTCTAATGCATAACCCCAAAATTATAGTAGCAAAACGATAAGAGACATCATAGCAAGCACCATATCCAATAGAGCATGACTATGACATTCGGACACACCATCACACTATGGTGTTCCAGGTGGCATCAGTTGTGAAACAACTTTAACATTGTCCAAAGTTGTAAGCCAAACTTGTAACTCAGATATTCACCTCCACGATCATATCGTAGACATCTTTATCTTCTTGTCATGATGATCTTAAAACTTCACTCTGAATTTTCTTGAACCTTTCAAACAATTCAAACTTGTGTTTCATTAAGTAAATATACACTATATCTACTCAAATTATCAGTGAAGGTAAGAAAATAACGATATCCACTGCATGCTATAACACTCATTGGACTGTATACATCAACATGTATCGTTTCCAATAAGTCAGTTGCCCGTTCCGAAAACGGGGTTTTATTCATCTTGCCCAAGAGGCATGGTCCGCATGTCTCAACTGATTCAAAATCAAATGATTCCAAAGATCCATCACCATGGAGTTTCTTCATGCGATTTATACCAATATGACATTTAGCGGCAGTGCCACAAGTATGTGGTACTATCATTAATAACTTTATCTTTTGTCATCAATGTTATGAACATGTGTATTACTACGATCAAGATTCAACAAACCATTCTCACTGGGTGCATGACCATTGAAGGTATTATTCATGTAAACAGAATAACCATTATTCTCTAACTTAAATGAATAACCGTGTTGCAATAAACATGATCTAATCATGTTCATGCTTAACGCAAACACCAAATTACATTTATTTAGGTTTGTCACTAATCCCGAAGGTAGAGAGAGTGTGCGATGTTGATCACATCAACTTTGGAAACATTTCCAACACACATCATCACCTCACACCTAGCTAGTCTCCGTATATTCCGTAGCTTTTACTTCGAGTTACTAACATTTAGCAACCGAACCGATATCCAATACCCAGGTGCTACTAGGAGTACTAGTAAGGTACACATCAATAACACGTATATCAAATATAGTTTTGTCGACGTTGCCAGCCTTCTTATCTACCAAGTATCTAGGGTTGTTCCGCTTCAGCGACCGCTCTCCTCATAATCGAAGCACTTAGTCTCGGGTTTGGGTTCAACTTTGGGTTGCTTCACTGGAGCAGCAACTGACTTGCCATCCATGAAGTTTCCCTCCTTGCCCTTACCCTCCTCGAAACTAGTGGTTTTACTAACCATCAACACTTGACGCTCCTTCTTGATTTCTACCTTCGCGGTGTCAAACATCGCGAACAGCTGAGGGATCATTAATTCTATCCTAAGCATTTTATAGTTCATCACCAAGTTCTAGTAGCTTAGTGACAGTGACTTGGAGAACTATATCAATCACTATCTTATCTGGAAGATCAACTCCCACTTGATTCAAGAGATTGTAGCACCAAGACAATCTAACCACATGCTCAACGATTGAGCTATTCTCTTTCATCTTGCAGGCAAAGAATCTTGTTGGAGATCTCATATCTCGCAACACGGGCACGAGCCTGAGATCCTAATTTCAGCTCTTAGAACATCTCATATGTCCCATGATGTTCAAAACGTTTCAGAGCCTCGATTCTAAGCCGTAATGCATGACGCACTAAACTATCAAGTAGTCATCAGAACGTGCCTGTCAGATGTTCACAACATCTACAGACGATGTTAGAGGGGTTGGCGCACTGAGCGGTGCTTTAAGGGCATAAGCCTTCTGTGCAGCAATGAGGACAATCCTCAGATCACGGACCCAGTCCGCAATATTGCTACCATCATCTTTCAACTCTATTTCTCTAGGAACATATAAAAATTCAAGGGAACTACAGCGCGAGCTAGTAATCTACAACATAATTTGCAAAGACACTATTGACTATGTTCATGATAATGAGTTCAATTAATCATATTACTTAAGAACTCCCACTCAAATTGACATCCCTCCGTTGATTCGAGTGATACATGATCCAATTCACCAACTCAAGTCCGATCATCACGTGAGTTGAGGTGGTTTCAATGGTGAACATCATCATGTTGATCATATCTACTATATGACTCATGTTCGAGCTTTCGGTCTCTTGTGTTCCGAGGCCATGTCTATACATGCTAGGCTCGTCAAGTTCAACCCGAGTGTTCTGCATGTGCAACACTGGCTTGCACCCGCTGTATGTGAGCGTAGTGTCTATCACACCCGATCATCACATGGTGTTTCGACACGACGAACTTTCACAACGGTGCACACTCGGGGAGAACACAATTTATCTTTAAATTAAGTGAGGGATCACCTTATAATGCTATCGTTGTCCTAAGCAAAACAAGGTGCATAAACAAATTAACATCACATGCAAATCATAAGTGACATGATATGGCATGAACTTGTGCTTTTGATCTCCATCTTGAAAGCATCGGCATGATCTTCATCGTCACCGGCATGACACCATGATCTCCATCAACGTGTTGCCATCGGGGTTGTCGCGCCCACCATGCTTCTACTACTATTTCTACCGTTTAGCGATAAAGTAAAGCATTACATAGTGCTTAATGATTGACACGCAGGTCATACAATAATTAAAGACTACCCTATGGCTCCTGCCAGTTGACGTACTCATCGAGATGCAAGTCGTGATATTCTATACATCACATGATCATCTCATACATCACATGATCATCTCATACATCACATATATCACATAATGTAATTGGCCATATCACATCACAACATACCCTGCAAAAGCAAGTTAGACGTCCTCTAATTGTTGTTGCATGTTTTACGTGGCTGCTACGGGTATATAGAAAGAACAATTCTCACCTACGCAAAACCACAACGGTGATACACTGGTTGCTTTTCAACCTTCTCAAGGACCGCCTTTGTTGAACCGATCTAACTAAAGTGAGAGAAACTGGCACCCGCAATCCATCTATGCAACAAGTTGCGGTCGAGGGAACCGGTCTGTCGTAAGCGTACGAGTAATGTTGGTCCGGGCCGCTTCATCTCACAATACTGTTGAACCAAAACACGACCAAGGGAGAAAGTAATCTAAGGATTAGCGCCCACAAACTCTTTGTGTTCTACTCGAGATCTCATCTACACATAGACCTAGATCATGATGCCACTGTTGGGGAACATTGCATGGGAAACCAAAATTTTCCTACGCACATGTAGATCTATCCATGGTGATGAGCATCTACGAGAGAGAGAGTGGATCTACGTACCCTTGTAGATCGCTAAGCGGGAAGCGTTAAGAAACGCGGTTGGTGTAGTCGAACATCTTCACGATCCAAATCACCGAGTGTCCCGCGATCTCATCACAATCCGTCTCGCGATCCAATCACGATCCGTCCCGCGAACTCATCACGATCCGTCCTGCGATCTCATCACGATCCGTCCCGCGATCTCATCACGATCCGTCTCGCTATCTTGATCACGGTCCTTCCGATCTAGCGCCAAACGGACGGCACCTCCGCGTTCAGCACACATATAGCTTGATGACGATCTCCGCCTTCTTGATCCAGCAAGAGGGAGCGGAGAGGTAGAAGAGTTCTCCGGCAGCGTGACGGCGCTCCGGCGATGGTGGTGGAGCTATTCCGGCAGGGCTTTACCTAAGCACTGCAGAAATCCGATCTAGAGGAAAAAACTTAGTGCAAAACCCTAAAACCCACCAGTATATATAGGAGGAGAGGAGGAGAGTCTTGGCACAAGGGCCAAGCCTCCTTCGGTTTGGCCTAAGTGGGGAGGAGAGGAGGACTCCTCCTCGAATCCTAGTAGGACTAGGATTCCTCCTTTTTTGCATTTTTTCCACCTTTTCCTATTGGGTTTTTCTTCCCTAGCCGCATGGGCCTTGTGTGGAAGTTCCACCAGCCCACTAAGGGCTAGTATTCACTCTCCCACAGCCCATGAAGCCTCTTGGGTCGAAATACCCTTCCCGGTGGTCTCCCGGTACACTACCAACACTCCCGGTACACTACCGATGAGCCCGAAACTTTTTCGGCGACCAAAACAGGACTTCCTATATATCAATATTTACCTCCGGACCATTACGGAGCTCCTCGTGACGTATGGGATCTCATCTGGGACTCCAAACAACCTTTGTTCACCACCATACATAACTCTATACTACCGAAACATCACCAAACCTTAAGTGTGCAGACCCTGCGGGTTCGAGAACTATGTAGACATGACCGAGACACCTCTACAGTCAATAACCAATAGCGGGACCTAGATGCCCATACTGGTTCCTACATATTCTAAGACGATCTTTATCGGTCGAACCTCTATGTCAAGGATTCAGTTAATCCCGTATGATGTTCCCTTTGTTCTTCGGTATGTTACTTACCCGAGATTCGATCGTCGGTATCTCCATACCTGGTTCATCCTCGTTACCGACAAGTCTCTTTACTCATTCCATAATACAAGATCCCATGACTAACACTTAGTCACATTGCTTGCAAGGCTTATTGTGATGTTGTATTACCGAGTGGGCCTTGAGATACCTCTCCATCACACGGAGTAACAAATCCCAGTCTTGATCCATGCCAACCCAACAAACACCCTCGGAGATACCTGTAGATCACCTTTATAGTCACCCAGTTACGTTGAAACGTTCGATACACACAAGTTACTCCCCCGGTGTCAGTGAGTTAGATGATCTCATGGTCATAGGAACAAATACTTGACATGCAGAAAACAGTAGCAATAAACTGGCACGATCATATGCTACGTTTATTGTTTGGGTCTTGTCCATCACATCATTCTCCTAATGACGTGATCCCATTATCAAATGACATCTCATGTCCATGACTAGGAAACCATAGCCATCTTTGATCAACGAGCTAGTCTATTAGAGGCATACTAGGGACATGGTGTTGTCTATGTATCCACACATGTATTTGAGTTTCCGATCAACACAATTATAGCATGGATAATAAACGATTATCATGAACAAGGAAATATGATAATTACTAATTTATTATTGCCTTTAGTGCATATTTCCAACATATAGAGCCTATGGCTGAAGCATAGGGGATGACACTCATCTTTGCTCTATTTTCTATAGTGGTCGGGCATTGAGCTGTGCTCAATCTCACACCTTCTAATACAGGCAAGAACCCTTTCTTGGACTGATCCATATTGAACTTCTTCAATATATTTTCAAGGTATGTACTCATTGAAATTATTATCAAGCATCTTGATCTATATCTATAAATCTTGATGCCCAACAATTAGGTAGGTTTATCCAGGTCTTCCTATGAATTTTTTTTTCCAAACAACCATTTGTGCTTTCCAGAAATTCTACATCATTTCTGATCAATAATATGTCAACTACATATTCTTATCAGAAACTCTATAGTGCTCACACTCACTTTCTTGTAAATACAAGTTTCTCATAAACCTTGTATAAACTCAAAAACTTTGATCACTTCATCAAAGCTCATATTTCAACTCCGAGATGCTTGCTCCAGTCCATAGAAGGATCGTTGGAGTTTGCATACCTTTTAGCTTCCTTAGGATTGACAAAACCTTCTGGTTGTATCACATACAACTCTTCCTCACGGAAACCATTAAGGAAGCCTTGTTTTGACATCCATCTGCCAGATTTCATAATTGAAAAATGCAGCAATTGCTAACATAATTTTATCAGACTTTTAGCATCGCTACAGATGAGAAAATCTTATCGCAGTCAACTCCTTGAACATGGTGGAAACTTCTTTGCAACAAGTTGAGCTTTATAAACGGTGACATTTCACCATTAGCATCCGTGTTCATCTCAAAGGTCCATTTGTACTCAACGACCTGTCGTTCAACGGGCAAGTCTACCAAAGTCCATACATGGTTTTCATACATGGATCCTTTCTCGGATTTCATGGCTCCTAGCCATTTTTTGGAATCCGGGCCCACCATCGCTTCTCCATGTTGGAAATATACCCTAGAGGCAATAATGAATTAGTTATTATCATATTTCCTTGTACATGATAATCGTTTATTATCCATGCTATAAGTGTTGGAGGACATTGCATGGGAAACAAAAAATTTCCTACGCACACGTAGATCTATCCATGGTGATGAGCATCTATGAGAGGGAGAGTGGATCTACGTACCCTTGTAGATCGCTAAGCGGGGCGTTAAGAAAAGCGGTTGGTGTAGTCAAACATCTTCACGATCCAAATCACCAAGCGTCCCGCGATCTCATAACGATCCGTCTCGTGATCCAATCACAATCCGTCCCGCAAATTCATCACGATCCGTCCTGCAATCTCATCACGATCCATCCCACGAACTCATCACGATCCGTCCCGCAATCTCATCATGATCCGTCTCGTGACATTGATCATGGTCCTTCTGATCTAGCGCCAAACGGACGACACCTCCACATTCAGCACACGTACAGCTTGATGACGATCTCCGCCTTCTTGGTCTAGCAAGAAGGAGCAGAGAGGTAGAAGATTTCTCCGGCAGCGTGATGGTGCTCCGGCGATGGTGGTGGAGCTATTCCGGCAGGGCTTCGCCTAAGCACTACAGAAATCCGATCTAGAGGAGAAACTATGCACTGGAGGAATGGGCAGCACGTGGCTGAAAATCTAGTGCGAAAACCTTAAAACCACTAGTATATATAGGAGGAAGGGAGGAGAGGCCTTGGCGAAAGGGCCAAGCCCTCCTTGGGTCGGCCGAAGGGGGGAGGAGAGGACGACTCCTCCTCCAATCCTAGTAGGACTAGGGATCCTCCTTTTTTGCCTTTTCCCACCTTTTCCTATTGGGTTTTTCTTCCCTAACCGCATGGGCCTTCTATGGAAGTTCCACCAGCCCACTAAGGACTGGTATTCACTCTCCCACAGCCCATGAAGCCTCTTGGGTCGAAATACCCCTCCCGATGGTCTCTTGGTACACTACCGGCACTCCCGGTACACTACCGATGAGCCCGAAACTTTCCGGCGACCAAAATAGGACTTCCTATATATGAATCTTTACCTTCGGACCATTCCGGAGCTCCTCTTGACGTCTGGGATCTCATCTGGGACTCCGAACAACCTTCGGTCACCACCATACATAACTCTGTACTACCGAAACGTCACCAAACCTTAAGTGTGCAGACCCTGTGGGTACGAGAACTATGCAGACATGACCGAGACTCCTCTACGATCAATAACCAATAGCGGGACCTGGATGCCCATATTGGTTCCTACATATTCTATGAAGATCTTTATTGGTCGAACCTTTATGGCAAGGATTCAGTTAATCCCGTAAGATGTTCCCTTTGTTCTTCGGTATGCTACTTGCCCAAGATTCGATCGTCGGTATCTCCATACCTAGTTCAACCTCATTACTGGCAAGTCTCTTTACTCATTCCGTAATACAAGATCCCGCAACTAACACTTAGTCACATTGCCTGCAAGGCTTATTGTGATGTTGTATTACCGAGTGGGCCCTGAGATACCTCTCCGTCACACGAAGTAACAAATCCCAGTCTTGATCCATGCCAACTCAACAAACACCCTCGGAGATACCTTTAGATCACCTTCATAGTCACCCAATTACGTTGCAACGTTTGATACACACAAGGTACTCCTCCGATGTTAGTGAGTTGCATGATCTCATGGTCATAGGAACACATACTTGACATACAGAAAACAGTAGCAATAAACTGACACGATCATATGCTATGTTTGTAGTTTGCGTCTTGTCCATCACATCATTCTCCTAATGATGTGATCCCGTTACCAAATGACATCTCATGTCCATGACTAGGAAACCATAGCCATCTTTGATCAACGAGCTAGTCTATTAGAGGCATACTAGGGACATGGTGTTTGTCTATGTATCCACACATGTATCTGAGTTTCTGATCAACACAATTATAACATGGATAATAAACAATTGTCATGAACAAGGAAATACGATAATAACTAATTTATTATTGCCTCTAGGGCATAATTCCAACAGTCTCCCACTTGCACTAGAGTCAATAATCTAGTTCACATCACCATGTGATTCGCATTGTTATGAATCTAACACCCAATGAGTTATGGGGCTCGATCATGCTTTGCATGTGAGAGAGGTCTTATAGTCAACGGGTCTGTGACATTCAGATCCGTGTGTACTTTGCAAATCTCTATGTCAAACTATAAACACTGCTACCACACTCCACTTGGTACTATTCCAAATGGCTGCTGCACTATACGTATCCGGATTGCTACTACGAGTCATCCGAATTGGTGTTAAAGCTTGCACCAATGTAACTCTTTACGACGAACTCTTTATCACCTCCATAATCGAGAAACATATCCTTAGTCTTTTAGTTACTAAGGATAATCTTGACCGCTGTCCAGTGATCCACTCTTGGATCACTCTTGTACCCCTTGACGGACTCATGGCAAGGCACACACCAGGTGCGGTACACATCATGGCATAATATAGATCCTATGGCTAAGGCATAGGGGACGATGTTCGTCCTTTCTCTTTCTTCTGCCGTTGTTGAGCTTTGAGTCCCACTCAACTTCACACCTTACAAATCAGGCGAGAACTCTTTCTCTGACCGATCCATTTTGAACTCTTTCAAAATCTTTTCAAGGTATGTACTCATTGAAAGTCTCATCAAACATCTTGATCTATCTCTATAGATCTTGATGCTCAACAATTAGATAGCTTTATCCAGGTCTTCCTTTGCAAAACTCTTTTCAAACAATCGTTTATGCTTTCCAGAAATTCTACGTCATTTCCGATCAACAATATGTCAACCACATATGCTTACCAGAAACTCTATAGTGCTCCCACTCACTTTATTGTAAATACAAGTTTCTCATAAACTTTGTATAGACTCAAAAAACTTTGATCACCTCATCAAAGTGTATATTCCAACTCCGAGATGCTTGCTTCAGTTCATAGAAGAATCACTGAAGCTTGCACACCTTTTAGCATCCTTAGGACTGACAAAACCTTCTGGTTGTATCACATACAACCTTTCCTCAAGTAAACTGTTAAGTAAATGATGTTTTGACATCCATCTGCCAGATTTCATAATTGAAAAATGCAGCAACTGCTAACATAATTCCAACAAACTTTAGCATTGCTATGAGTGAAAAAGTCTCATCATAGTCAACTCCTTGAACTTGCCGGAAACTTCTTTACGACAAGTCAAGGTTTATAAATGGTGACATTCACCATCAGTGTCTGTCTTCATTTTAAGAAGATCCATTTGTACTCAACGACCTGCCGTCCAACGAGCAAGTCCACCAAAGTCTATACTTGGTTTTCATACATGGATCCTTTCTCGGATTTCATGGCCTTTAACCATTTGTCGGAACCCGGGCCCATCGTCGCTTCTCCATAGTTCGTAGGCTCATCATTGTCCAACAACATAACCTCCAAGACAGGGTTGTCGTACCGCTCAGGAGCAGTACACATCCTTGTCGACCTACGAGGTTTGATAGTGACTTGATCCGAAGATTCATGATCATCATCATTTACTTCCTATTCAACCGACGTAGGTTCCACAGAAACATCTTTCTGCGCTGCGCTACTCTCTGGTTGAAACAAAGGTTCAACAACCTCATCAAGTTCTATCTTCCTCCCACTCAATTCTTTCGAGAGAAACTCTTTCTCGAGAAAGGATTGTTTTAGCAACAAACACTTTATGCTTGGATCTAAGGTAGAAGGTTAACCCAACTGTTCTTAGGGTATTCTATGAAGATGCATTTGTCCGCTTTGGGTTCGAGCTCATTAGGTGAAAACATTTTCCACACAAGCGTTGGAGCCCCAAACATTAAGAAATGACAGCTTAGGTTTCTATCAAACCATAATTCACACGGTGTCATCTCAACGGATTTACATGGTGCCCTATTCAAAGTGAATGTAGTTGTCTCTAATGCGTAACCCCAAAATTATAGTAGCAAAATGATACGAGACATCATAGCACGCACCATATCCAATAGAGCACGACTATGACGTTCGGACGCACCATAACACTATGGTGTTCCAGGTGGCGTGAGTTGTGAAACAACTTTCACATTGTCTTAAGTTGTATGCCAAACTCGTAACTCAGATAATCACCTCCACGATCATATTGCAGACATTTTTATCTTCTTGTCACGATGATCTTAAACTTCACTCTGAATTTTCTTGAACCTTTCAAACGATTCAGACTTGTGTTTCATTAAGTAAATATACACTATATCTACTCAAATCATCAGTGAAGGTAAGAAAATAACGATATCCACCGCACGCTACAAGACTCATTGGATTGCATACATCAACATGCATCATTTCCAATAAATCACTTGCCCGCTCCATCCATCTAGAAAACGGGGTCCTTAGTCATCTTGCCCAAGAGGCATGGTTCGCATGTCTCAACCGATTCGAAATCGAATGAGTCCAAAGATCCATAAGCATGGAGTTTCTTCATGCGCTTTATACCAATATGACATTTAGCGGCAGGGCCACAAGTATGTGGTACTATCATTATTAACTTTGTATTTATTGGCATTAATGTTATGAACATGTGTATTACTATGATCAAGATTCAACAAACCATTCTCACTAGGTGCATGACCATTGAAGGTTTTATTCATGTAAACAGAATAACCATTATTATCTAACTTAAATGAATAACCGTGTTGCAATAAACATGACCTAATCACATTCATGCTCAATGCAAAACACCGAATAACATTTATTTAGGTTCATCACTAATCCCAAAGGTAGAGAGAACGTGCGATGTTGATCACATCAACCTTGGAAAACATTTCCAACACACATCGTCACCTCACCCTTAACTAGTCCTCCATTTATTCTGTAGCTTTTATTTCGAGTTACTAACATTTAGCAACCGAACTGGTATCCAATACCCAGGTGCTACTAGGAGTACTCGCAAGGTACATATCATTAACACGTATATCAAATATACTTCTGTTGATGTTCCCCGCCTTCTTATCTACTAAGTACCTAGGGTTGTTCTGCCTCAGCGACCGCTCTCCTCATAATCGAAGCACTTAGTCTTGGCTTTGAGTTCAACTTTGTGTTGCTTCACTCGAGCAGCAACTGATTTGCTATCCATGAAGTTTCGCTCCTTGCTCTTTCCCTTCTTGAAACTAGTGGTTTGACTAACCATCAACACTTAACGCTCCTTCTTGATTTCTACCTTCGTGGTGTCAAACATCGCGAAGAGCTCAGGGATCATTATTTCTATCCCTAGCATTTTATAGTTCATCACCAAGTTCTAGAATCTTAGTGATAATGACTTGGCGAACTACATCAATCACTATCTTATCTGGAAGATGAACTCCCACTCGATTCAAGCGATTGTAGCACCCAGACAATCTAAGCACATGCTCAACGATCGAGATCGTGATGAGATCGCGGGACGCTTGGCGATTTGGATCGTGAAGACGTTCGACTACACCAACCATGTTTCTTAACGCTTCCCGCTTAGAGATCTACAAGGATATGTAGATCCACTCTCCCTCTCGTAGATGCTCATCACCATGGATAGATCTTGCGTGTGCGTAGGAATTTTTTTGTTTCCCATGCAACGTTCCCCGATAGTGGCATCATGAGCTAGGTCTATGTGTAGATGAGATTTCGAGTAGAACACAAAGAGTTTGTGGGCATTGATGCTTAGATTGCTTCATGCCTTGGCCATGTTTTGGTTCAGCGGTATTGTGGGATGAAGCGGCCCGGACCAACATTACTCGTAGGCTTACGAGAGACCGGTTCCCTCAACTGCAACTTGTTGCAAAAGATGGCTGGCAGGTGCCAGTTTCTCCTACTTTAGTTGGATCGGATTCGACAAAGGCGGTCCTTGAGAAGGTTGAAAAGCAACTTATGTATCACCGTTGTGGTTTAAGCGTAGGTGAGAATTGTTCTTGCTAGATACCTGTAGCAGCCATGTAAAACATGCAACAACAATTAGAGGACGTCTAACTTGTTTTTGCAGGGTATGTTGTGATGTGATATGGCCAATTACATGATGTGATATATGTGATGTATGAGATGATCATGTGTTGTATAGAATATCATGACTTGCATGTCGATGAGTACGACAACCGGCAGGAGCCATAGGGTTGTCTTAAATTATTGTATGACATGTGTGTCAATCATTAAGCGCTATGTAATGTTTTACTTTATCGCTAAACAGTAGCAATAGTAGTAGAAGCATGATGGGTGCGACAACCCTGATGGCGACACGTTGATGGAGATCAACATGATGGATATCATGGTGTCATGCCGGTGATGATGGAGATCATGCCAGTGCTTTCAAGATGGAGATCAAAAGCACAAGTTCATGGCCATATCATGTCACTTATGATTTTCCTGTGATGTTAATCCTTTTATGCACCTTGTTTTGCTAAGGACGACGGTAGCATTATAAGGTGATCCCTCACTTAATTTGAAGATAAATTGTGTTCTCCCCAAGTGTGCACCGTTGCGAAAGTTTGTCGTGTCGAGACACCACGTGATGATCGGGTGTGGTAGACTCTACGTTCACATACAACGGGTGCAAGCTAGTGTTGCACATGCAGAACACTCGGGTTAAACTTGACGAGCCTAGCATGTACAGACATGGCCTCGGAACACAAGAGACCAAAAGGTCGAACATGAGTTATATAGTAGATATGATCAACATGATGATGTTCACCATTGAAACCACCTCAACTCACGTGATGATTGGACTTGAGTTGGTGAATTTGGATCATGTATCACTCGAATGACCGGAGGGATGTCAATTTGAGTGGGAGTTCTTAAGTAATATGATTAATTGAACTCGTTATCATGAACATAGTCAGTAGTGTCCTTTGCAAGTTATGTTGTAGATTACTAGCTCACACTGTAGCTCCCTTGAATTTTTATATGTTCCTAGAGAAATAGAGTTGAAAGATGATGATAGCAATATTGCGGACTGGGTCCGTGATCTAAGGATTGTCCTCATTGCTGCACAGAAGGCTTATGTCCTTAATGCACCGCTCGGTGCGCCAACCCCTCTAGCATCGTCTGTAGATGTTGTGAACATCTGACAGGCACATTCTGATGACTACTTGATAGTTTAGTGGGTCATGCATTACAGCTTAGAATTGAGGCTCCAAAACGTTTTGAATGTTACGGAACATATGAGATATTCTAAGAGCTGAAATTGGGATCTCAGGCTCGTGCCCGTGTTGTGAGATATGAGATCTCAAACAAGATTCTTTGCCTGCAAGATAAAGGATAATAGCTCAATCATTGAGCATGTGCTCAGATTGTCTGGGTGCTACAATCGCTTCAATCGAGTGGGAGTTGATCTTCCACATAAGAAAGTGATTGATATAGTTTTCCATGTCACTGTCACTAAGCTACTAGAGCTTCATGATGAACTATGAAATGCCAGGGATGGAAATGATGATCCCTGAGCTGTTCGCGATGTTTGACACAGCGAAGGTAGAAATCAAGAAGGAGCATCAAGTGTTGATGGTTAGTAAAACCACTAGTTTCAAGAAGGGCAAGGGCAAGGAGGAAAACTTCATGGATGGCAAGTGAGTTGCTACTCCAATGAAGCAACCCAAAGTTGAACCCAAACCTGAGACTAAGTGCTTCTATTATGAGGAGAGTGGTCGTTGAAGCAGAACAACCCTAGATACTTGGTAGATAAGAAGGCTGGGAACGTCGACAAAAGTATATTTGATATACGTGTTATTGATGTGTACCTTACTAGTATTCCTAGTAGCACCTGGGTATTGGATACCAGTTCGGTTGCTAAATGTTAGTAAATCGAAATAAAAGCTATGGAAGAAACAGAGACTAGCTAAGGGTGAGGTGACAATGTGTGTTGGAAATGTTTCCAAGGTTGATGTGATCAACCTCGCACGCTCTCTCTACCTTCGGGATTAGTGAAAAACCTAAATATATGTTATTTGGTGTTTGCGTTAAGCTTGAACATGATTAGATCGTGTTTATTGCAACATGGTTATTCATTTAAGTTACAAAATAATGGTTATTCTTTTTACATGAATAATACCTTCAATGGTCATGCACCCAATGAATGGTTTGTTGAATCTTGATCATAGTAGTACACATGTTCATAACATTAATGCCAAAATATACAAAGTTAGTAATGATAGTACCACATACTTGTGGCACTGCCGCTAAATGTCATATTGGTACAAATCGCATGAATAAACTCCATGCTAATGGATCTTTGGACTCATTCGATTTTGAATCGATTGAGACATGCAGACCATGCCTTTTGGGCAACATGACTAAAACCCTATTTTCCGGCTTGATGGAATGGGCAAGTGACTTATTGGAAATGATACATGTTGATGTATGCGGTCCAATGAGTGTTGTAGCATGTAGTGGATATCGTTATTTTCTTACCTTCACTGATGATTTGAGTAGATATAGTGTATATTTACTTAATGAAACACAAGTCTGAATCGTTTGAAAAGTTCAAGCAGAATTGGAGTGAAGTTTGAGATCATCATGACGAGAAGATAAAATGTCTACGATATGATCGTAGAGGTGAATATCTAAGTTACAAGTTTGGTATACAACTTAAGACAATGTGAAAAGTTGTTTCACAACTCACGCCACCTGGAACACCATAGTGTGATGGTGTGTCCGAACGTCGTAGTCATGCTCTATTGGATATGGTGCGAATTATGATGTCTCTTATCGTTTTACCACTATTGTTTTTGTTATGCATTAGAGACAGCTACATTCACTTTAAATAGGGCACCATTTGAATCCATTGAGATGACACCATATGGCTTGATAGAAACCTAAGCTGTCATTTGTTAATGTTTGGGGCTGCAACACTTATGTGAAAAAGGTTCTCACCTAATGAGCTCGAACCCAAAGCGGACAAATGCATCTTCATAGAATACCCTAAGAACAGTTGGGTAAACCTTCTATCTTAGATCCAAGCATAAAGTGTTTGCTGCTAAAACTAGGTCCTTTCTCGAGAAAGAGTTTCTCTCGAAAGAATTGAGTGGGAGAAAGATAGAACTTTATGAGGTTGTTGGACCTTTATTTCAACGAGAGAGTAGCGCAACGCAGAAAGATGTTTCTGTGGAACCTACGTCAGTTGAAGAGGAAGTAACTCATGATGATCATGAAGCTTCGGATCAAGTTACTATCAAACCTCGTTGGTCGACAAGGACGTGTACTGCTCTTGAGTGGTATGGCAACCCTGTCTTGGAGGTCATGTTGTTGGACAACGATGAACCCACGAGCTATGGAGAAGAGATGATAGGCCCGGATTCCGACAAATGGTTGGAGGCCCTGAAATCCGAGAAAGGATCCATGTATGAAAACCAAGTATAGACTTTGGTAGACTTGCTCGTTGGACGGCAGGTCATCGAGTACAAATGGACCTTTAAGATGAAGACAGACGCTGATGGTAAATGTCACCATTTATAAAGCACGACTTGTCGCAAAGAAGTTTCCGACAAGTTCAAGGAGTTGACTACGATGAGACTCTGTCACTCGTAGTGATGCTAAAGTTTGTTGGAATTATGTTAGCAGTTGCTGCATTTTTCAATTACGAAATCTGGCAGATGGATGTCAAAACATCGTTTCCTTAACGGTTTACTTGAGGAAAGGTTGTATGTGATACAGCCAGAAGGTTTTGTTAGTCCTAAGGATGCTAAAAGGTATGGAAGCTCCAGTGATCCTTCTATGGACTTGACCAAGCATCTCGGAGTTGGAATATACGCTTTGATGAGGTGATCAAAGTTTTTGAGTCTATACACAGTTTCTGAGAAACTTGTATTTACAATAAAGTGAGTGGGAGCACTATAGGATTTTTGATAAGCATATGTGGTTGACATATTATTGATCGAAAATGATGTAGAATTTCTGGAAAGCATAAACGGTTGTTTGAAAAGAGTTTTTCAAAGGAAGACCTGGATAAAGCTACATAATTGTTGAGCATCAAGATCTATAGAGATAGATCAAGATGCTTGATGAGACTTTGAATGACTACATACCTTGACAAGATTTTGAAAGAGTTCAAAATGGATTAGTCAAAGAGAAGTGTTCTCGCCTGCTTTGTAAGGTGTGAAGTTGAGTGAGACTCAAAACTCGACCACGGCAGAAGAAAGAGAAAGGACAAATGTCGTCCCCTATGCCTTAGCCATAGGCTCTGTATAGTATGCCATGCTGTGTACCGCACCTGTGTATGCCTTGCCATGAGTCCGTCAAGGGCTACAAGAGTGATCCAGGAGTGGATCACTGGACAACAGTCAATATTATCCTTAATGACTAAAATACTAAGGAAATGTTTCTCGATTACGGAGGTGATAAAGGGTTCACCGTAAAGAGTTACGTCGATGCAAGCTTTAACACTAATCCGGATGACTCTTAGTTGCAATCCGGATACGTATAGTGGAGCAGCCATTTGGAATAGTACCAAGTGGAGTGTGGTAGCAGTGTTTACAGTTTGACATAGAGATTTGCAAAGTACACACGGATTGGAATGTCGTAGACCCGTTGACTATAAGACCTCTCTCACATGCAAAGCATGATCGAGCCCCGGAACTCATTGGTTGTTAGATTCATAACAATGCAAATCACATGGTGATGTGAACTAGATTATTGACTCTAGTGCACGTGGGAGACTGTTGGAAATATGCCCTAGAGGAAATAATAAATTAGTTATTATCATATTTCCTTGTTCATGATAATCGTTTATTATCCATGCTATAAGTGTATTGATCGGAAACTCAGATACATGTGTGGATACATAGACAACACCATGTCCCTAGTATGCCTCTAATAGACTAGGTCATTGATCAAAGATGGCTAAGGTTTCCTAGGCATTGACATGAGATGTCATTTGATAATGGGATCACATCATTAGGAGAATGGGGGGATGGCCAAGACCCAAACTACAAACGTAGCATATGATCGTGTCAGTTTATTGCTACTGTTTTCTGCATGTCAAGTATCTGTTCCTATGACCATGAGATCATGCAACTCACTGACACCAGAGGAGTGCCTTGTGTGTATCAAACGTTGCAACGTAACTGGGTGACTATAAAGGTAATCTACAAGTATCTCCAAGGGTGTCTGTTGGGTTGGCATGGATCAAGACTGAGATTTGTTACTCCATGTGACGGAGAGGTATCTCAGGGCCCACTCGGTAATACAACATCACAACAAGCCTTGCAAGCAATGTGAGTAAGTGTTAGTCATGGGATCTTGTATTACGGAATGAGTAAAGAGACTTTCCGGTAACAAGGTTGAACTAGGTATGGAGATACCGACAATCGAATCTCGGGCAAGTAACATACCAAAGAACAAAAGGAACATCATACGGGATTAACTGAATCCTTGACACAGAGGTTCAACCGATAAAGATCGTCATAGAATATGTAGGACCCAATATGGGCATCCAGGTCCCGCTATTGGTTATTGACTGTAGAGGTGTCTTGGTCATGTCTACATAGTTCTCGAACTCGCAGGGTCTGCACACTTAAGGTTCGGTGACGTTTCGGTAGTATAGAGTTATGTATGGTGGTTACTGAAGGTTGTTCGGAGTCCCGTATGAGATCCCAGACGTCAGGACGAGCTCCGTAATGGTCAGGAGGTAAAGATTGATATATAGGTAGTCCTATTTTGATCGCCGGAAAAGTTTAGGGCTCATCGGTAGTGTATCGGGAGTGCCGGTAGTGTACCGCGAGACCATCGGGAGGGGTATTTCGACCCAACGGGCTACATGGGCTGTGGGAGAGTGAATAACAGTCCTTAGTGGGCTGGTGGAAGTCCCACACAAGGCCCATGTGGCTGGGAGAGAAAATCCCAAAGAGAAAAGGTTGAAAAAGGCAAAAAAGGCAAAAACGGAAGGAGTCCTAGTCCTACTAGGATTGGAGGAAGATTCCTCCTCTCCTCCTTGGTTCGGCCGAAGCCTAGGGCTGGCACCTTGAGGGCCAAGCCTCCTCCTCTCTTCCTCTTATATATACTAGAGTTTTTAGGGTTTTTGCACTAGATTTTCTGCCACGTGCTACCCTCTCCTCTAGTGCATAGTTTCTCCTCTAGATCGGTTTTCTGCAGTGCTTAGGCGAAGCCCTGCCGGAATAGCTCCACCACCATTGCTGCAACGCCGTCACGCTGCCGGAGAACTCTTCTACCTCTCCGCTCCCTCTTGCTAGATCAAGAAGGCGGAGATCGTCATCGAGTTGTACTTATGCTGAACGCGGAGGTGTCGTCCGTTCGGCGCTAGATCAGAAGGACCGTGTTCAAGATCGCGAGACGGATCGTGATTAGATCGCAGGATGGATCGTGATGAGTTCACGGGATGGATCGTGATTGGATCGCGGGATGGATCGTGATGAGATCGCGGGACGCTCGGCGATTTGGATCGCGAAGATGTTCAACTACACCAACCGTGTTTCTTAACGCTTCCTGCTTAGCGATCTACAAGGGTATGTAGATCCACTCTACCTCTTATAGATGCTCATCACCATAGATAGATCTTGCGTGCGTAGGAGTTTTTTTGTTTCCCATGCAACATTCCCTAGCTGTAACATCCCAAAATTTCATTTTGGAATGTTATGAAATATAGCTATGCATCATCATCACATTGTTTGAATGAATATAATGGTTGAAGTGTTTCTTTTGAATTTCTGAAATGCACTTTCATTTTCCCCTTTTTCTAGTTTCACCTAGTTGAAAACTTCTGGAAAAGTTCAAAGAAAGAGAGGAGTAACATGACACTCCACACCAGGGACTTCTTGGTGATTTATTTGAACAATAAAAACCAGGGGTTATTTTGAAAAATATTTGCAAAAGCTTTTAGAACGAAATAGGCATTTTCTGAAAATAATAGGAACCTGACACGTAGCCCCTGTCCGATCGTTAGTCTTTTTTTTTCTTTTTTTTCTGATTTAGAAAACAGAATGCATCCTGATTTTGTTTTTATCATATCTTTTAAACTATTTGGTGTTTTTAGTTGATTCTTTTTGCATTAGGTCACATATTTCATGTAGTTTCACCCTGTGGTCTTAGATTTTAAATTTGAACTATAAAATTTGAATTTAATCAAACTTGCTCAAACTACTCAAATCTGAATAACTAGAGTTTAAAAACATTGGTTGGTGGAACCATCTCATTAATCAACCAACATTGTAGTAATTATGCCCTTACCCTCTCTTGATGTAGGAAAATTGGCTTTACGCAAAAACTTACTACCCCACCTGCCATATATGCATGTAGATTAGATGATTATCTTTTCACCCCTCTCTTGTGACTTTGCTGCTATATTTAATATGCTGACCTATATGGCTCCAACGTATCATGTTGTAGAGTATTTTTCCGACCAGGAGTGAGGATACGCTCTACGCTCGGTGAGATGCCCTTGGAGTCAGATGAACTTCACTACCTTTGAAGCTTCTGCAAGATTTAGATATTCTCATGAGTTGGCCTTTAGCCACTTTATTGTAATCTTTATTGTAATGAAGGACTCGATATGAGATTTACGATTAATAAATGTTGTGTGATTTCCCTTTGATATATACATTGATGTACCGTGTGTGTACCAGCATGTTCTTGGGATGGTACGGAAACACCGGAGATTCGACCTTTCAGGTCGGGGCGCTACACTAGCACTCCATAGTTCATAGGTTCATCGTTGTCCAACAACATGACTTCCAAGACAGGGTTGCCGTACTACTCTCTAGCAGTACGCGTCCTTGTCGACCTATGAGGTTCAATTGTAACTTGATCCGAAGCTTCATGATCATCATCATTAACTTCCTTTTCAACTGACGTAGCCTCCACAGAAACATCTTTCTGTGTTGCGCTACTCTCTGGTTGAAACAAAGGTTCAACCACCTCATCATGTTCTATCTTCCTCCCACTCAATTCTTTCGAGAAAAACTCTTTCTCGAGAAAGGACCCGTTCTGAGCAACAAACACCTTTTGCGCTTGGATCTAAGATAGAAGGTATACCCAATGTCTCCCGAAGGTATTCTATGAAGATGCATTTGCCTGCTTTGGGTTCGAGCTCATTAGGTGAAAACCCATTTTCACATAAGCGTTGCAGCCCCAAACATTAAGAAATGATAGCTTAGGCTTCTGTCAAACCATAATTCTCATGGTGTCATCTCAACAGACTTAGATGGTGCCCAATTAAAGCGAATGGATTTGTATTTAATGCATAACCCCATAACGATAGTGGTAAAATGATAAGAGATATCACAGTATGTACTATATCCAATAGAGCACGACTACGATGTTCGGACACACAATCACACTATGGTGTTCCAAGAGGCGTTGGCTGTGAAACAATTTCCACACTGTCTTAAATTGCATACCAAACTAGTAACTTAGATATTCATGTCCACGATCATATCATAGACATTTTATCTTCTTGTCATGATGATCTTTTTCTTTACTCTGAAACTCCTTGAATATCCCCATATTTACTCAAATCATCAGTGAAGGTAAAGAAAATAACGATATCCACTGTGTATTTCAACACTCATTAGACCACATACATCAACATGTATTAATTCCAATAAGCCACTATCCCGCTCCATCATACCGGAAGACGGGGTCTTAGTCATCTTGCCCAAGAGGCATGACTCGCATGTCTCAACCGATTCGAAATTGAGTGAGTCAAAAGATCCATCGGCGTGGAGTTTCTATATGCAATTTATTCCAATATGACATTTAGCGGCAGTGCCACAAGTATGTAGTGTTGGAAATATGCCCTAGAGGCAATAATAAAATGGTTATTATTGTATTTCCTAGTTCACGATAATTGTCTATTGTTCATGCTATAATTGTGTTAACCGGAAACCGTAATACATGTGTGAATACATAGACCACAACATGTCCCTAGTGAGCCTCTAGTTGACTAGCTCGTTGATTAATAGATGGTCATGATTTCATGACCAAGCACATTGGATGTCATTGATAACGGGATCACATCATTAGGAGAATGATGTGATGGACAAGACCCAATCCTAAGCATAGCACAAGATCATGTAGTTCGTCTGCTAAAGCTTTTCAATGTCAAGTATCGTTTCCTTAGACCATGAGATTGTGCAACTCCCGGATACCGTAGGACTGCTTTGGGTGTGCCAAACGTCACAATGCAACTGGGTGGCTATAAAGGTGCACTACGGGTATCTCTGAAAGTGTCTGTTGGGTTGGCACGAATCGGGACTGGGATTTGTCACTCCGTGTGATGGAGAGGTATCTCTGGGCCCACTCGGTAAGACATCATCATAATGAGCTCATTGTGACTAAGGAGTTAGCCACGGGATGATGTATTACGGAACAAGTAAAGAGACTTGCCGGTAACGAGATTGAACAAGGTATAGAGATATCGACGATGGGATCTCGGGCAAGTATCATATCGATAGACAAAGGGAATTGTATACGGGATTGATTGAATCCCCAACATCGTGGTTCATCCGATGAGATCATCGTGGAGCATGTAGGAGCCAACATGGGTATCCAGATCCCGCTGTTGGTTCTTGACTGGAGAGGTGTCTCAGTCATGTCTACGTGTCTCCCGAACCCGTCGGGTCTACACACTTAAGGTACGATGATGCTAGGGTTATAGGGAAATGTTGTACGTGGTTAACGAAGGTCTTTGGAAGTCCCAGATGAGATTCCGGACGTCACGAGGAGCTCCAGAATGGTCCAGGAGGGGTGTGACGACCAAAGGATTTCGTGGGCCCTTGGAGGAGGTGTGCCATCCCTTATTGGGATGGCCAAGACCTTCCGGAAGGGCTCATGCGTCTAGAGATATAGAGATAAGGCTGAAAAGATTCAAAAGCAAGAGATCCACCTCCCTTGTGGGAGGTGGACTCCTCCCTAGGTTCGGCCGAACCTCTCCTCCTTGGAGGAGGGGCCAAGGAAGCCCTCCCTCTCCCTCCTCCTATATATATCCAAGGGTTTGGGCTGATTTGAGACACGACTTCTCTCTCTCTCGGCGCAGCCCTACCCTTCCTCTTCCTCGTTCTACGTAGCGCTTGGCGAAGCCCTGTCGGAGTCCACGTAGCTCCACCATCACCACGCTGTCGTGCTGCCGGAGCTCTCCCTCAACCTCTCCTTCCTCTTTGCTGGATCAAGGCGTAGGAGACGTCATCGGGATGCACGTGTGTTGAACGCCGAGGCGCCGTTCTTTGGCGCTTAGATCGGAGTCCACCGCAATCTGAATCGCTACGAGTACGACTCCACCAACCGCGTTCTTGTAACGCTTCCGCTTAGCGATCTTCAAAGGTATGAAGATGCAATCTTTCCCCACTCATTGCTGGTTTCTCCATAGATAGATATTGGTGATACGTATGATTTTTTTTGATTTACTACTACATTTACCAACAGTGGTATCATGAGCTAGGTCTATGCGTAGAATCTATGCACGAGTAGAACACAAAGCAGTTGTGGGTGTCGATCTTGTTAATTTGCTTACCACTACTAGTCTTCTCTTGATTTGGCGGTATTGTGGGATGATGTAACATCCCAAAAATTTCATTTTGGAATGTTATGATATATAGCTATGCATCATCATCATATTGTTTGAATGAATATAATGGTTGAAGTGTTTCTTTTGAATTTCTGAAATGTCACTTTCATCTTTCCCCTTTTCTTGTTTCACCTATTTGAAAATCTCTGGAAAAGTTCAAAGGAAGAGGGGAGTAACATGACACTCCACACCAAGGACATCTTGGTGAAATATTTGAACAATAAAACCAGGGGGTCTTTTGAAAAATATTTGCAAAAGGTTTTAAAACAAAATAGACATTTTCTGAAAATAATTATTTTCCAAAGTATTCAAATGACAGAGGAAAAATGTTCATTGAATAGCATTAATTCTCCTGATCATTTTGATATATATATTTCCTATATTTGGAAATGTTTTGAATGCTTTTAAATGAGTTTTATTGCTCTGGATATTAAAAAGGAAACTATTTAATTCGAAACGGGCCGGCCCACTGCAGTTAAGTCCCGAAAACGCTCCGAGCCGACCGACCGACGCGCTGACGCCACTCTCTCTCTCTCTCTGACACCCCGGCCCCACTGTCCGATCCCGAAGACGCCGTGGTCGCCTTCTTCCTCGCGCGCGCGCCACCGTCGCCGGAGATCCCTCTCCCGGATGTCCCTCCTCTTTCCTTCCCTGACCACCGCACCGGCCCTATAAATACCCCGCTGACTCCCCGCACTCCATTCCACCCCGAGCCCCCACTCCACCTTGCCAGAGGGCTGCCCACACCCTCGCCGGAGTTCGGATCCCCACCGAAGCTCCCGGAGCTCGTGCCCGTCGCCTCTGTCGTCCCCACTCCCCTCCGACCCCACCAGAGCATGCCGGAGACCCGTCGTCGTCGTTTGCACCCCTCGGACGCCGTCCCTAACCACCGGAGCGCCTTCCCCGACGACCTCGCTGCCTCGGCCTCGCCGGAGAACCCCCTCGACGGCGAACCCTCTCTCTGTGAGCACCTGTCCCCCTCTCTTAGCCGTTCGATCCAGATCCGACGCGTAGGATTAGATCGTTTTAAAAGCCGAACCAGTACGCGCTAAGCTTCGGTCACCCGCCCACAAACGCCCGAACGCACACCCCGTAGCCAACCAGAGAACGACATTTCACCCTGTCCGTTCGATCAGTTTTCTTTTTCGTTTCTTTTCTGTTTTAGAAAACAGAATGTTTTCAAATCTTGTTTTTATCATATCTTTTAAACTATTTAGAGTTTTTAGTTGATTCTTTTTGCATTAGGTCAAATATTTGATGTAGTTTATGTCAGTATGCTGAGTTTTCAAATTTAACCTTTAAATTATGAATCTAATCAAATTTGTTCAAATTACTAAAATATGTATAACTATAGTTTAAAAATATATTTTTGGGCGAATCTTTTTGCGACTGTTTGGTACTAGTTAAATCTATCATTCCACATGATTTGAGTAATTTGTTAATAAATTTAGTTACTGTTTTTAACAAGAAACAGAATCTGTTTAGTTCTTTATATAGTTTAGTTAGTTTAAATTTTAAATAGTTCAAATCTGAGTTAGTCTAGACTTTGTTAATAGTTTTCATTAGTTTTTGTTGTTTCAAACTTTTAGATAACATAATTTGTTAATATTTAAAATGATTGTTTAGTTTTATACCATGTGGTTATAGGAATCTTTATATCTTTTTCATTAGGTATAGTTTTATAAAAAAATTAGTTTTACTTTCACAAACTAGTTAGATGATTGAGATAGATTTCTAGTAAATAATTTTAGTAATTTAATTCTGTTAAGTAATATGATGTTAATAATATTAGTGATAATAATATCATTGTTTTGGTTTCCTATTCCAAAGTTATAGGAACATTCTAGTTATTTTCATGTTAGTAGCGTTTCTTTACACAAAAGTTTTAGTAAATTGGTTCTGTTTACTAAAATTGATTTTATTTAATATTCCTTTTTCTACTAGCTATTGCTTGGTTGTTTGTCTTAAAGTAGTAGTAGTAAAAGTTTTTGACACTACAAATTTTGTGAGTCAAACAATTTCTTTTATTTTGATTTCTTTCTCTTGATTGATACTATTAAATGGTTTTAGTATTGTTTGTTTACCCTCGCTGAATTGTGTGAATTGTTTTGTATTTATGCTTATAGTGTACTCTTGTTTGATTCGTTAGATCATCTGGAGTGCGAAGCTTGTTATCTAGAGTCACTTGATTACGAGGATCATCAGCAAGGCAAGTCACTTTGATCATGTATACCTATGTTTTATTGCATTAGTTTTTCCATGCAAAGTAGGTAAATTGGAAACTTGGTTACTAGCTGTAGTATCATGTGGTAGGTACCCCCTCAACCCTTTGACACATTTGGCCCCGGGAAACGTTGTTTTACATTTTGCTATGCTATTAGTAGACGGGGTTGGTTGTGTGATGCATGAGAGTTGAGAGTTAATAATTTCAAGGCCTACATGATGATCAAGTCTTCAAGACTTCAAGTTTTCAACTTACCTCTGGGTGGATGATGGTTGAACGGCGCCCTGGAGAAACTAGTGGTTAGCCTAGAAGATGCTGGAGATGTGCTAGTATTCATGCGGAAAGGTCCACCCAGGCACAAAGAGATGGATGGATGCTTCAAGACCCAAGGCTTACCTGCACAGCCACAAGTCATTAGGGCTCTGGCTTGGTTGGATATCGTGGTGACCCTAGACAGGCGGTGCTACGAGATGTAGAAGAACGGTAGGAAAGGATGGGCACCGACAGAGTCGCAGGGAAACCCTTTGGAAGACCATGTTTTGGTCATCCATTTCTCAAACACCCTGAAGTGCGAGAAATCAAACGGGGGCGACCAAATCTTGTGGGGCACGTGTGCAAAACTCTACAGAGTACCCAAACCTAATCGATTAGCCGTGTCCACGGTCATGGAAAGTTTGAGCCAAAGGAACTAAAACTATCTGGAACTCTCAACACAATTAATTATGTTGATGTGGGTTATTAATGTCAACTTGGGTATGAGAATTGGTTGGTGGAACCATCTCATTAATCAACCAACATTGTAGTAATTATGCCTTTGCCCTCTCTTGTTGTAGGAAAAAATTGGCTTTATGCAAAAACTTACTACCCCACCTGCTATATTTGCATATAGACTAGATGATTACTTTACCCCCTCTCTTGTGACTTTGCCGGCATATTCAATATGCTGACCTATACGGCTGCAACGTATCATGTTGCAGAGAACTTTTCCGACCAGGAGTGAGGATACGCTCTATGCTCAGTGAGATGCCCTTGGAGTCAGATGGACTCATCTACCTTCGATGCTTCCGCAAGTCTATGGTTTAGTTTATCTCATGAGTTGGCTTTCAGCCACTTTATTGTAATCATTATTGTAATAAAGGACTCGATATGATATTTCGATTAATTTGTGCTGTGTGATTTCCCTTTGATATATACATGGATGTACCGTGTGAGTACCAGCATGATCTTGGGATGGTACAGAAACACCGGAGATTCGACCTTTCAGGTCAGGTCGCTACAGATGAAGCGGCCCAGACCAACTTTACACGTATGCTTACGTGAGATTGGTTCCACCGCCTGACATGCACTTGTTGCATAAGGTGGCTAGCGGGTGTCTATCTCTCCCACCTTAGTCGGATTGGATTCGATGAAAAGGGTCCTTATGAAGGGTAAATAGCAATTGGCATATCACGTTGTGGTTTTGGCGTAGGTAAGAAACATTCTTGCTAGAAACCTATAGCATCCACGTAAAACTTGCAACTACAAATTAGAGGACGTCTAACTTGTTTTTGCAGCATATGCCTTGTGATGTGATATGGCCAAAAGGATGTGATGTGATGCATTGTGATGTATGAGATTGATCATGTTCTTGTAATAGGATTCACGACTTGCATGTCGATGAGTATGACAACCGGCAGGAGCCATAGGAGTTGTCTTATTTTATTGTATGACCTGCGTGTCAATCATAAACGCCATGTAATTACTTTACTTTATTGGTAAACGTTAGCCATATTAGTAGAAGTAATAGTTGGCAAGACAACTTCATGAAGACACAATGATGGAGATCATGATGATGGAGATCATGGTGTCGTGCCGGTGATAGTGATGATCATGGTGCCCCGAAGATGGAGATCAAAGGAGCAAGATTATATTGGCCATATCATGTCACTATATTGATTGCAGGTTATGTTTATCATGTTTACATCTTATTTGCTTAGAACAACGGTAGTAAATAAGATGATCTCTCAATAAAATTTCAAGAGATGTGTTCACCCTAACTGTGCACCGTTACTAAGGATAGTTGTTCCAAAGCACCACGTGATGATCGGGTGTAATAGGTTCTAACATTCGCATACAACGGGTGTAAGCCAGATTTACACACGCGGAACACTTAGGTTGACTTGACGAGCCTAGCATGTACAGACATGGCCTCGGAACACGGAAGACTGAAAGGTCGAACATGAGTCGTATAGAAGATATGATCAACATAGAGATGTTCACCATGGATGACTAGTCCGTCTCACGTGATGATCGGACACGGGCTAGTTGACATGGATCATGTGTCACTTGGATGACTAGAGAGATGTCTATCTAAGTGGGAGTTCATTAAATAATTTGGTTATGTGAACTTAATTATCATGAACTTAGTATAAAATTGTCTTTACAATCTATATTGTAGATCCAATGGCCAATGCTAATGCCAACCTCAACTTCAACACGTTCCTAGAGAAAACCAAGCTAAAGATGATGGAAGCAACTATGCAGACTGGGTCCGTAGCTTGAGGATCATCCTCATAGGTTCCAAAAGATTGTATGCCCTTGATGCACCGCTAGGTGACCCACCCATTTTTCCAACGGACCAAGACGTTACGAACGCTTGGCAGTCACGCTGTGATGATTACTCCCTGGTTCAGTGCGGCATGCTTTACAGTTTAGAACCAGGGCTCCAAAAGCGTTTTGAGAAACACACAACATATGAGATGTTCCAAGAGATGAAAGTGGTTTTCCAAGATCATGCCCGGGTCGAGAGATATGACATCTCCGACAAGTTCTTTAGCTGTAAGATGGAGGAGAATAGTTATGTCAGTGAGCACATCCTCACAATGTCTGGGCTACACAACCGCTTGACTCAGCTGGGAGTTAATCTCCCGGATGACTCGATCATTGACAGAATCCTCCAGTCGCTTCCACCTAGCTACAAGAGCTTTGTGATGAACTACAACATGCAAGGGATGGAGAAGTCCATTCCTGAGTTGTACTCGATGCTAAAATCAGCGGAGGTCGAGATCAAAAGGGAGCATCAAGTGTTGATGGTGACTAAGACCACTATAGTTTTAAGAAACGCAAGGGTAAGAAGAACTTCAAGAAGGACGGCAAAGCTGTTGCCGCGCCCAGTAAGCTAGTTGCCGGGAAGAAGAACAAGAATGGACCCAAGCCTGAGACTGAGTGTTTTTACTGCAAGGGTACCGGTCACTGGAAGCGGAACTGCCCCAAGTACTTACCGGAAAAGAAGGCCGGCAACATTAAAGGTATATGTGATATACTTGTTATTGATGTGTACCTAACCAGCGCTCGTAGTAGCTCCTGGGTATTTGATACCTGTGCAATTGCTCACATTTGTAACTCCAAGCAGGAGCTGCAGAATAAGCGGAGGCTGGCAAAGGACGAGGTGACGATGCGCGTTGGGAAAGGTTCCAAGGTCGATGTGATCGCCGTCGGCACGCTGCCTCTACATCTACCTTCGAGATTAGTTTTAAACCTTGATAATTGTTATTTAGTACCATCTTTGAGCAAGAACATTGTATCTGGATCTCGCTTGATGCGAGATGGCTACTCATTTAAATTTGAGAATAATGGTTGTTCTATTTATATGAGAGAAATGTTTTATGGTCATGCCCCGCTGGTCAATGGTTTATTTTTGATGAATCTCGAACGTGATGTTACACATGTCCATAGTGTGACTACCAATAAGTGTAAGGTTGATAACGATGGTCCCACTTACATGTGGCACTGCCGCCTTGGTCATATTGGTGTCAAACGCATGAAGAAGCTCCATGCTGATGGACTTTTGGAGTCACTTGATTTTGAATCATTTGACACATGCGAACCATGCCTCATGGGCAAGATGACCAAGACTCCGTTCTCCGGAACAATGGAGCGAGCAACCGACTTGTTGGAGATAATACATACCGATGTATGCGGTCCAATGAGCGTTGAGGCTCGCGGTGGCTACCGTTATGTTCTCACCCTCACTGATGACTTGAGCAGATATGGGTATGTCTACTTAATGAAACACAAGTCTGAAACCTTTCAAAGGTTCAAGGAATTTCAGAGTGAGGTAGAGAATCAACGTGATAGGAAAATAAAGTGCCTACGATCTGATAGTGGCGGAGAATATTTAAGTCACGAGTTTGGCACGCACCTAAGGAAATGCGGAATTGTTTCACAACTCACGCCGCGTGGCACACCTCAGAAAAATGGTGTGTCTAAACGTCGTAATCGCACTCTATTGGATATGGTGTGATCTATGATGTCTCTTGCCGACTTACCGCTATCATTTTGGGGATATGCATTAGAGACTTCCGCATTCACTTTAAATAGGGCATCGTCAAAGTCCGTTGAGACGACACCGTATGAATTGTGGTTTGTAAAGAAACCTAAGCTTTCATTTCTAAAAGTTTGGGGATACGATGCTTATGTGAAGAACTTCAACCTGAGAAGCTCGAACCCAAAGCGGAAAAGTGCGTCTTCATAGGATATCCCAAAGAGACTATTGGGTACCCCTTCTACCTCAGATCCGAAGGCAAAGTCTTTGTTGCCAAGAATGGATCCTTTCTCGAGAAAGAGTTTCTCTCGAAAGAAGTAAGTGGGAGGAAAATAGAACTTGATGAGGTAATTGTACCTCCACTCGAACCGGAGAGTAGCGCAGCACAGGAAGTTGTTTCTGTGGAGCCTAAACTGGCTAGAGAGGAAGTTAATGATGATGATCATGAAACTTCAGATCAAGTTACTATTAAACGTCGAAGGTTCTAGGACACGTTCCGCACTAGAGTGGTACGGCAACCCTGTCCTGGAGATCATGTTGTTGGACAACGGTGAACCTTTGAACTATGAAGAAGTGATGGCAGGCCCGGATTCCAACAAATGGCTTGAGGCCATGAAATCCGAGATAGGATCCATCTATGAGAACAAAGTGTGGACTTTGGTGGACTTGCCTGATAATAAGAGAGCCATTGAAAATAAATGGATCTTTAAGAAGAAGACTAACGCGGATGGTAATGTGACCGTCTATAAGGCTCAGCTTGTCGCTAAGGGTTATCGATAAGTTCAAGGAGTTGACTACAATGAGACTTTCTCACCCATAGCGATGTTGAAGTCTGTCCGAATCATGTTAGAAATTGCCGCATTTTATGATTATGAGATCTGGCAAATGGATGTCAAAACAACATTCCTTAATGGCTTCCTCAAGGAAGAACTGTATATGATGCAGCCGGAAGGTTTTGTCGATCCTAAAGATGCTAACAAGGTATGCAAGCTCCAGCGCTCCATCTATGGGCTGGTGCAAGCATCTCGGAGTTGGAACATTCGCTTTAATGAGGTGATTAAAGCATTTGGGTTTGTACGGGTTTATGGAGAACCTTGTATTTACAAGAAAGTGAGTGGGAGCTCCGTAGCATTTCTCATATTATATGTGGAGGACATACTGATAATGGGAAATGATATAGAACTCTTGGAAAGTATAAAGGCCTACTTGAATAAGTGTTTTTCAATGAAGGACCTTGGAGAAGCTGCTTACATATTAGGTATTAAGATCTATAAAGATAGATCGAGACGCCTCATAGGTCTTTCACAAAGCACATACCTTGAAAAGATATTGAAGAAGTTCAATATGGATCAGTCCAAGAAGGGGTTCTTGCCTGTGTTACAGGGTGTGAGATTGAGTACGACTCAATGCCCGACCACGGCAAATGATAGAGAAGATATGAGTGTCATCCCCTATGCTTCAGCCATAGGCCCTACTATTTATGCCATGTTGTGTACCAGACCTGATGTGAACCTTGCCATAAGTTTGGTAGGAAGGTACCAAAGTGATCCCGGAGCGGAACACTGGAGAGCGGTCAAGAATATCCTGAAGTACCTGAAAAGGACAAAGGACATGTTTCTCTTATATGGAGGTGCCGAAGAGCTCGTCGTAAAGGGTTACGTCGATGCTAGCTTCGACATAGATCCGGACGACTCCAAGTCGCAAACTGGATACGTGTATATTTTGAACGGAGGGGCAGTCAGCTGGTGCAGCAGCAAGCAAAGCGTCGTGGCAGCATCTACATGTGAAGCGGAGTACATAGCTGCTTCGGAAGCAGCAAAGGAAGGACTCTGGATGAAGGAGTTCATCACCAACCTAGGAGTAATTCCAAGCGCGTTGGGCCCGATGACTCTATTCTGTGACAACACTAGAGCTATTGCCCTTGTGAAGGAGCCCAAGTTTCACAAGAAGACAAGACACATCAAGCACCGCTTCAACTCCATACGTGATTACATTCACGAGGGAGATATAGATATTTGTAAAGTGCATACGGATCTGAATGTCGCAGATCCGTTGACTAAACCTCTCTCACGAGCAAAACATGATCAACACCAGAATGCTATGGGTGCTCAATTCATCACAATGTAACTACATTATTGACTCTAGTGCAAGTGGGAGACTGTTGGAAATATTCCCTAGAGGCAATAATAAAATGGTTATTATTGTATTTCCTAGTTCATGATAATTGTCTATTGTTCATGCTATAATTGTGTTAACCGGAAACCGTAATACATGTGTGAATACATAGACCACAACATGTCCCTAGTGAGCCTCTAGTTGACTAGCTCGTTGATCAATAGATGGTCACGGTTTCATGACCATGGACTTTGGATATCGTTGATAACGGGATCACATCATTAGGAGAGTGATGTGATGGACAAGACCCAATCCTAAGCATAGCACAAGATCGTGTAGTTCGTCTGCTAAAGCTTTTCAATGTCAAGTATCGTTTCCTTAGACCATGAGATTGTGCAACTCCCAGATACCGTAGGAATGCTTTGGGTGTGCCAAACATCACAACGTAACTGGGTGGCTATAAAGGTGCACTACGGGTATCTCCGAAAGTGTCTGTTGGGTTGGCATGAATCGAGACTGGGATTTGTCACTCCGTGTGACGGAGAGGTATCTCTGGGCCCACTCGGTAAGACATCATCATAATGAGCTCAATTTGACTAAGGAGTTATCCACGGGATCATGTATTATGGAACGAGTAAAGAGACTTGCTGGTAACGAGATTGAACAAGGTATAGAGATACCGACGATCGAATCTCAAGCAAGTATCATACCGATAGACAAAGGGAATTGTATACGGGATTGATTGAATCCCCGACATCGTGGTTCATCCGATGAAATCATCGTGGAGCATGTAGGAGCCAACATCGGTATCCAGATCCCGCTGTTGGTTATTGACCGGAGAGGTGTCTCGGTCATGTCTACTTGTCTCCCGAACCCGTAGGGTCTACACACTCAAGGTACGATGACGCTAGGGTTATAGGGAAATGTTGTACGTGGTTACCGAAGGTTGTTCGGAGTCTTGGATGAGATCCCGGATGTCACGAGGAGCTCCAGAATGGTCCGGAGGTAAAGATTGATATATACGAAGTCCAGTTTTGGTCACCGGAAAGTTTTTGGGCTCATCGGTAATGTACCGGGAGTGTCGGGAAGGTGCCGGAGGACCCCCGGAAGGGGTGTGCCTACCAAAGGACTTCGTAGGCCCTTAGAGGAGTTGTGCGAGCCCTTATTGGTATGTCCAAGACCTTCCGGAAGGGCCCATGCAGCTAGGGATAAAGAGATAAGGCTGAAAAGATTCAAAAGGAAGAGATCCACCTCCCTTGTGGGAGGTGAACTCCTCCCTAGGTTCGGCCGAACCTCTCCTCCTTGGAGGAGGGGCCAAGTCAGCCCTCCCTCTCCCTCCTATATATATCCAAAGGTTTGGGCTGATTTGAGACACGACTTCTCTCTCTCGGCGCAGCCCTACCCTTCCTCTTCCTCGTTCTCCGTAGTGCTTGGTGAAGCCCTGCCGAAGTCCACGTAGCTCCACCGTCACCATGCCGTCGTGCTGCCAGAGCTCTCCCTCAACCTCTCCTTCCTTCTTGCTGGATCAAGGCGTAGGAGACGTCATCGGGCTGCACGTGTGTTGAACGCGGAGGCACCATTCTTCGGCACTTAGATCAGAGTCCACCGCGATCTGAATCGCTACGAGTACGACTCCACCAACCGCGTTCTTGTAACGCTTCCGCTTAGCGATCTTCAAAGGTATGAAGATGCAATCTTTCCCCACTCGTTGCTAGTTTCTCCATAGATTGATCTTGGTGATACGTAGGAATTTTTTTGATTTACTACTATGTTTCCCAACATGTAGTACTATCATTATTAACTTTGTATCTTTTGGTACCAATGTTATGAACATGTGTACTACTACGATCAAGATTCAATAAACCATTCCCAGTGGGTGCATGACCATTGAAGGAATTATTCACGTAAACAGAATAACCATTATTCTCTAACTTATATGAATAACCGTATTGCACTTAACATGATCTAATCATGTTCATGCTCAACGCAAACACCAAATAACATTTATTTAGGTTTATCACAAATCCCGAAGGTAGGGAGAGCGTGCGATGTTGATCATATGAACCTTGGAAACACTTCCAACACACATCGTCACCTTTCACTTAGCTAGCCTCCGTTTATTCCGTAGCTTTTATTTCGAGTTGCCAACACTTAGCAACCAAACCGGTATCCAATACCCAGGTGCTACTAGGAGTACCAGCAAGGTACACATCAATAACACGTATATCAAGTATACTTCTGTCGGCATAGCCAGCCTTCTTATCTACCAAGTATCTAGGGTTGTTCCGCTTCAGTGAACATTCTCCTCATAACAGAAGCACTTACTCTCGAGTGTGGGCTTAACCTTGGATTTCTTACTAGAGCGGCAACTGGCTTGCCATTCCTGAAGTATTTCCCTTCTCGCCCTTGCCCTTCTTGAAACTAGTGGTTTTCACTTAACCATCAACACTTGATGATCCTTCTTGATTTCTACCTTCGTGGTGTCAAACATCACGAACAACTCAGGGATCATCTTATACATCCCTGGCATGTTATAGTTCATCACGAAGCTCTAGTAGCTTGGTGGCAGTGACTTGGAGAACTGCATTAATCACTATCTTATCTGGAAGATTAACTCCCACTCGATTCAAGTGATTGTAGCATCCAGACAATCTGATCACATGCTCACCGATTGAGCTATTCTCTTTTATCTTGCAGGCAAAGAATCTTGTTGGAGGTCTCATACCTCTCAACATAGGCATGAGCCTGAAATCCCAATTTCAGCTCTTAGAACATCTCATATGTTCCATGACGTTCAAAACATTTTGGAGCCTCAATTCTAAGCCGTAATGCATGATGCACTAAACTATCAAGTAGTCATCAGAAAGTGTCTGTCATATGTTCACAACATCTACATACATTGCTTGAGGGAGTGGTGTACTTAGCGGTGCATCAAGCACATAAGCCTTCTATGTAGCAATGAGGACAATCCTCGGATCACGGATCCAGTCCGCATTATTGCTACCATCAATTTTCAACTTACTTTTCTCTAGGACCGTATCAATAAAACAGGGGAGCTACAGCGTGAGCTATCTATGACATAATTTGAAAATACACTTTTAGACTAAGTTCATGATAATTAAATTCACATAATCAAATTATTTAATGAACTCCTACTTAGATAGACATCTCTCTAGTCATCCAAGTGACACATGATCCACGTCAACTAGCCCATGTCCGATCATCACGTGCGACGGACTAGTCATCCATGGTGAACATCTCCATGTTGATCGTATCTTCTATATGACTCATGTTCGACCTTTTGGTCTCCCGTGTTCCGAGGCCATGTTTGTACATGCTAGGCTCGTCAAGTCAACCTAAGTGTATTGCGTGTGTAAATCTGGCTTACACCCGTTGTATGCGAACGATAGAACCTATCACACCCGATCATCACGTGGTGCTTCGAAAAAATGACCCTTAGCAACGGTGCACAATTAGGGTGAACACATTTCGTGAATTTTTAGTGAGAGATCATCTTATTTAGCTACCGTCGTTCTAAGAAAATAAGATGTAAACATGATAAACATAACATGCAATCAATATAGTGACATGATATGGCCAATATCATCTTGCTCCTTTGATCTCCATCTTCGGGGCACCATGATCATCACTATCACCGGCACAACACCATGATCTCCATCATCATGATCTCCATCACCGTGTCTTCATGAAGTTGTCTTGCCAACTATTACTTCTACTACTATGGCTAACGATTAGCAATAAAGTAAAGTAATTACATGGCGTTTATGATTGACACGCAGGGCATACAATAAAATAAGACAACTCCTATGGCTCCTGCCGGTTTTCATACTCATCAACATGCAAGTTGTAAATCCTATTACAAGAACAGATCAATCTTATACATCACAATGCATCACATCACATCCTTTGTCCATATCACATCACAAGGCATATGCTGCAAAAACAAGTTAGACGTCCTCTAATTTGTAGTTGCAAGTTTTTACGTGGCTGCTATAGGTTTATAGCAAGAACGTTTCTTACCTACGCAAAAACCACAACGTGATATGCCAATTGCTATTTACCCTTCATAAGGTCCATCTTCATCAAATCCGATCCGACTAGAGTGGGAGAGACAAACACCCGCTAGCCACCTTATGCACCAAGTGCATGTCAAGCGGTGGAACCGGTCTCACGTAAGCGTACGTGTAAAGTTGGTCCGGGCCGCTTCATCCCACAATACGCCAAATCAAGATAAGACTAGTAACGGCAAGCATATTAACAAAATCGACGCCCACAACGACTTGTGTTCTACTCGTGCATAGATTCTACGCATAGACCTAGCTCTGATGCCACTGTTGGGAGACGTAGTAGTAAATCAAAAAACTCCTATGTGTTCACCAAGATCCATCTATGGAGAAACCAGCAACGAGTGGGGAGAGTGCATCTTCATACCTATCGCAAAGCGGAAGCATTACTAGAATGCGGTTGGTGGAGTCGTACTCATAGCGATTCAGATCGCGGTGGAATCTGATCTAAGCGCCGAACAACGGCTCCTCTGTGTTCAACACACGTACAGCCCAGTGATGTCTCCTACGCCTTGATCCAGCAAGGAGGAAGGAGAGGTTGAGGGAGAGCTCTGGCAGCATGACAACATGGTGACGGTGGAGCTGTGTGGTACTCCGGAAGGGCTTCACCAAGCACTACGGAGGACGAGGAGTAGGAGGAGTAGGGCTGCGTCAAGGGAGAGAGAGATGCGTGTCTCCGACAGCCCCAAAACCCTCCACTATATATAGGAGGAGAGGGAGGAGGGTGCGCACCCCTAGGGTTCCCACCCTAGGGGGGTGCGGGAGCCCTAGATGGGATCTGGCCGGCGGCTAAGATGGGAGAGGGGTGCGGCAGTCCTAGGCACCCTAGGGTGGGCCTTAGGGCCCATTTACGCTAGGGTTTGCCCCACTCTCACCCTTACTGCGCCTTGGACCTTGGTGGGAGGCGCACCATCCCACTCTGGGGCTGGTCCCTTCCCACTCTCGGCCCACGCAGCCCTCTGGTGCCGGTGGCCCCACTTGGTGGACCCTAGGAACCATTCAGGTAGTCCCGGTACGCTACCGGTGATGCTCGAAACATTTCCGGTGACCAAAATCTCACTTCCTATATATGAATCTTTACCTCCAGACCATTCCGGAACTCCTTGTGACGTCCGGGATCTCATATGGGACTTCGAACAACCTTAGGTAACCACATACACTATTTCCCTATAACCCTAGCGTCATCGAACCTTAAGTGTGTAGACCCTACGGGTTCGGGATGGATGTAGACATGACCGAGACACCTCTCTGTTCAATAACCAACAGCGGGATCTAGATACCCATGTTGGTTCCCACATGCTCCATGATGATATCATCGGATGAGCCACGATGTCAGGGATTCAATCAATCCCATATACAATTCCCTTTGTCTACCGGTACGATACTTCCCCGAGATTCGATCGTCGGTATCCCTATACCTTGTTCAATCTCGTTACCGGCAAGTCTCTTTACTCATTCCGTAACACATCATCCCATGGCTAACTCCTTAGTCACATTGAGCTCATTATGATGATGTCTTACCGAGTGGTCCCAGAGATACCTCTCCGTCACACAGAGTGACAAATCCCAGTCTCGATTCGTGCCAACCCTATAGATACTTTCAAAGATACCCGTAGTGTACCTTTATAGCCACCCAGTTATGCTGTGACATTTGGCACTCCCAAAGTATTCATACGGTATCCGGGAGTTGCACAATCTCATGGTCTAAGGAAACGATACTTGACATTAGAAAAGCTTTAGGAGACGAACTACATGATCTTGTGCTATGCTTAGGATTGGATCTTGTCCATCACATCATTGTCCTAATGATGTGATCCCGTTATCAACGACAGCCAATGTCCATGGTCATGAAACCGTGACCATCTATTAATCAACGAGCTAGCCAACTAGAGGCTCATTAGGGACATGTTGTGGTCTATGTATTCACACATGCATTACGGTTTCCGGTTAATACAATTATAGCATGAACAATAGACAATTATCATGAACAAGGAAAAATAATAATAACATTTTATTATTGCCTCTAGGGCATATTTCCAACACACATAGTATGGTTCTACTTGATCTCTAGCTTCCCCCGTTGCAGCATCACCATATTCATGGGGCGGATAGTTGTCATCATTCTCTTCTTATTCGTTGTCTTCCATCATAACCCCTCTTTCTCCGTGCTTAGTCCAAACATTGTAGTGTGGTATGAAACCCTTCTCAAGCAGGTGGATGTGAAGGGTTTTCGACTTAGAGTAATCCTTCGTATTCCCACAGATAGTACATGGACAATACATAAAACCATTCTGCTTGTTTGCCTTAGCCACTTCGAGAAAATTATGTAGGCCCTTAATGTACTCGGAGGTGTGTCAGTCACCGTACATCCATTTCCGGTTCATCTATGTGCATTATATAATTAAGTGTATCAAAAAACCATTACAGAAAATCATGAATAGAGAAGTGACCAAATTAATGGAAGTTCATCATCACATTAAAACCAAAGTACAATAGTGATAAAATGTTATTACTGGAAAAATAAACACATAAAGTTCATACATAGTTCTCATTGAACAACATATAGCTCTCTAGAGCATCTAATTAAAACATACATCGAAACTATGTAAAACATTTAAATGCAACGACAAATGCGATCATACCCTCAACTAAGGTAACAATTGATCCAACAACATAATGATACCAAGCCTCGGTATGAATGGCATATTTTCTAATCTTTTTAATCTTCAAGTGCATTGCATCCATCTTGATCTTGTGATCATCGACGACATCGGCAACATGCAACTCCAATTCCATATTCTCCTCCTCAATTCTTTTCAATTTTTTCTTCAAGTAATTGTTTTCTTTTTTTAACTAAATTTAACCTCTTGACAAGCGGGTCGGTTCAAATTTTTGGTTCACATACCTCCTAGATAAAAACATCTATGTCACGTTGGTCGTCATAATTGTCATAAACACTAAATGAAACAAATAGTTATAAAAGATAATTGGGAGAGGTATTTTGACCCAAGATGCTAAATGGGCTGTGGGAGGAGGTAAACCAGCCCCTGGTGGGCTGTCCGAAGCCTCCTCTAAGGGCACATGCGGCTGGAGTGGTTGGAGAAGGAAAAAAATCCAAAGGTGGAGAGGTGGAAAGAGTTTCCAAGTGGAAAGGAGGAATCCTACTCCTAATAGGATTGGAGTAGGACTCCTCCACCTCCAATATCGACCAAACCTTGAGGGTTTGAGGCTGCCTCCTCCCCTCCCGCCCTCCTATATATACTAGAGGCTTTAGAGGAAAAGCTAACCCTAATATCCATGTGCTACCTCTCCTCTAGATCGCAGTTTCTCCTCTTGATCGGTTTTCAGCGGTGCTTAGGCGAAGCCCTGATGGAATAGCTCCACCACCATCGCCGCAACACCGTCGCGCTGCTGGAGAACTCATCTACCTTTCCGCTCCCTCTTGCTGCATCAAGAAGGCGGAGATCGTCATCAAGCTGTACGTCTGCTGAATGCAGAGGTGTCATCCATTCGGCGCTAGATCGGAAGGACCGTGATCAAAATCGCGAGACGGATCATGATGAGATCGCGGGACGGATCGTGATGAGTTAGCGGGACGGATAGTGATTGGATCGCGGGACGGATCGTGATGAGATCGCGGGATGCTCGGTGATTTGGATCGCGAAGACGTTCGACTACACCAACCGCGTTTCTTAACGCTTCCCGCTCAGCGATCTACAAGGGTATGTAGATCCACTCTCCCTCTCGTAGATGCTCATCACCATGGATAGATATTGCGTGTGCGTAGGAAATTTTTTGTTTCCCATGCAACGTTTCCCAACAAGGACGGACTGCCAAACCTAACAAATCTTGAGGAAAATTGAGCTTGGAGGTCGAGCTTGGAGAGGAGAAAGCTTAAGTGTGGCTCGGGAATTTCATTGAACACCTCATGTGCATAGGAGGTGACATCTAGAGAAACACACACCTGCACACGCCGGCCGACCAAAAATACAGAGTGAGCGGGCAGGGGCGGGGGTATATATAGGCTTATCTTTAGTCCCGGTTGGTGGCTAGAACCGGGATAGAAGACTGATCTTTGGTCCCGGTTACAGACACCAAGCGGGACTAAAGGTGTTGGGACAGGAGCGAAGCCCATTGGTCCCGGTTCGTGTCTGGAACCGGGACCAAAAATGTCAGACGAACCGGGACCAATGGCCCCCGAGGCCCGGCCGGTGCCCTGGCCTCACGAACCGGGACTGATGCACCCTTTGGTCCCGGTTCGTAAGTGAACCGGGATTAATGCCCTTATCCTGGCCTCAACCAAAGCCATGTTTTCTACTAGTGGTGGATGATGATGAAGATGATGATGGCCCGAGAAACAAGAACAATCCGGATGGAAACAAGAAGGCCAAGGACAAGAGCAAGAGGGAATAAGAGGCATCAAGCTGGCATGATAAGATAGATATCATGGTGCAGTCAAATGAGGTGTTGGTGCTCAAGACATTAGAGGCAAAGAAGGAGTTGGCTGAGAAGAAAGCGCAAGAGAAGCAAGAAAAGTGGCTCTTGCTCAAGGAAGATGGGTTGCGCAAGGCCACCATTGAGGAGAGGAAAGCCTTTATCGAGGTGAACAAGGCCTTGGCCAAGATTCTTGCGGAGGAGAATAAGATCATGACTGTGAACCACAATGAAATGGATGACATCGCCAAAGAACGGCATGATATGGCAAGGACATAAATCGCCAAAGAATGGCATGATATGGCAAGGACATAAATCTGGAAGAGAAGGATGATGGCCGCAAGGTCAGATGGCTTCAGTGCCGGTGGGGGAATGGGTGGCGGTGGTGGAGTGATGCTGTTGACAATGATGATCATCGAGGTGGGTATGGCTTTTGCATGAGGTTCTTTTGCGGGGTTTTTTTCTTTTGAGATTAAGTCCTTTTGCGGTTGTGGAGAGCCAGAATGATGAAAAAGATGATGCTTGCTTTTGCATTACGTTTTTTAGCATCTTGATCGAAAACTATGGTTTAATTTCTGCGCAAACTGTGTTTAAGTTCAAATTTATCGCCAATCGTCGGAATTAATGTCAAATTGTTAAATTTAACTTTTTAAAGTCTGCGGACTGGCGCGGGTCATGGCAGAACATAACTCGGATAGTGAAATTGTAAAACAAATATTCTATTTTATGTGAAACCCGTAAAAACTGCCTTTCGTGACCTGACGGATCGGCGATATAAAAGGTGTGTCAGAGTTGCTCTTAAACCCTAGCTGCAGCTCGCCTTTCCTCCCAGAACTTCTCAATTCCGGCGATCGTTTCCTGGCTTGGCCTCACGCCGATCTAACCTATTGTTCAGACATGACTGCTTGCAAGCAGACCGCATCCATGGGTGCCGCCGACATGGACGAGGACGACAACAAGTAAGATTCAAAACCGAATCTTGTTTCGGTGATGCAAGAGAGAAGAGACATCCCTAGTTTTGGTGCGTCCAGCTGCGGATCCATAACCATGGATTCCCACGCAGGTCGGCAGCGAAGAGCAATGAAGCGGGGGCGCGGAAGCCCTCGACCAAGTGCAAGAAGGGGAAGAAGGCCAAGGGCAAGTAAGATTCCAATCGATTTGTGTGATGCAATAGAGGTTAATTCTGGTGCGTCGACCCATGACCTTCTCGATGTTCCACGCAGGTTGGCGGTGAAGAGCAATGGAGCGGAGAAGCCGAAGACCCACGACCTTTCCGATGTTACACGTGGGTTGGCGGCGATGAGCACTGCAGAGGATGAAAAGCTCGGCCTGCTCACCTACCAGTGAGATGAGATCCTCCACGTTTTTTCTGATTGTTGTTCATTTTTTTGCTTTTCTGGACGGCGCTGATTTGACCATGATTTGGTTAGGGACTACTTCTGGATGAAGTACTTCAAAGACATCTGTGACAAGCCGAACGTAGATGCTGTCAGTTCGACCCTTCAATGGCTCCTTACCTCTATCAGAAGGCATAATTATTTGTTTCAATTGTTTCGTGGATAATTTGTTTCTTGTGGAAAACTTTCAGATTAGAAACAAAGCCGCCGAAATCTGGAAATCCTTTAACGATTCGGTAAGACGGCTTCTAATCTTCTATAACTTTCGCCGTGCTGATTTGTTGTTGATACATACATGCATGGATCTGTGTTGCAGGCCAAGGCCCCTTATGTAACCAAGGCCCGTGTGAACAAAATAGGCCTGGCTCGGATTGCTGAGTTCAATAAGGTTGAGACAAAGAACTAGGGCTTTTACCTATTTTTAGATGACTGTAGCGTTATAGCTAAGCATCCTCTTCAGATATAATGCTCTTCCATCACATATATTATTTCCAATAACAATAGATAATCTCATCTACTTTACCTTTCATTGGAATAATGATTAAACTATTTGTGTATGGATATTTAATTTAATTTCTTGTTGATCCTGTTTCTGCTTGAACTTTTATGGATTTCTTTCCTTTGTAGACACTGAGGTTGGCGGAGAATAAGATGATGAATCTGAACATGTGAACACACAAGATCTCTAAGATGTGTTTGAATAGGTGATTTGCACTTTTCTTCTTGTTATCTGAATCTTTCTGATTGGTTATTCAATTAGCAGTTAATGCATGTTCTCTTGTTTTGTTTTGTAAGGTGTCTGTTGTATGGATTTGATTAATGTCTGAACTAGATAGTTATTAGATTAATACATATGACTATGAGTTAGATAACATACGCTCCTGCTTTCTACTCTGTGAGCCTCTCATATGCATGTTAATACAAAGTCAGGCTCACATGACTTTTGATTATCTTGAAAGTTCAGTATTTGCCTCTGATGGAGGAACCCATGTATTATATGTTGCCAAAAACAGGCGAACATGATTGTCAGCAACAGAAGTAGAACGTATGCTGACACATTAACTTAGTTCTAATCTTGTTCATTCAATGTTTCTATTGTTGATTTTGTCTAGTAATAATGCGGAAATAATTCAGCTTTCGATCGGATAACCTTTTTTATAATTTCCACAATGAGTTAGATACCATAGCTCTCTTGCTTTCTACTCCCTCCGTCCCATAATGTAGGACGTGTTTTGACACTAGTGATGCTGAAATGATTCAGCTTTGGGTTTTCATGTTAACTTACTGTTCAAGTCATGCAAAAATTGCAAGATATAACTTTGCCAGCTTTTCCATGAATGGGCAGTAGAAGTTTGTTTTTATTATTTCCATGCTGGTTTATGTTAGTGCAGTACCGTTGGGCAGTGTCTAATGTGACCATAATGCCATGGTTTTATAGGTGGCATGCTATTGGAATTGGTTTTGGTGGCCTTGTAGTTGGCAAGGAAGAAGGAACTAAACTTAGTACTCCTTCCATTCCAAAATAAGTGTCGTGGTTTTGAACTGAAACCATGGCAATTATTTTGGAACAAACCACGACAGTTATTTTGGAACGGAAGGAGTACTGGTTAATTTTGTTGTGTTTCTGTTCTGCTGAACAAAACAGTGCTCTTTTACTATTGCTTATATCTTGTGTCGATAATATCATCCTTCAAACTCCACCACATATCATTGATAAAGGAGTTTCATTTGCTTTTGATATTTATTTGTTGTTAACTGCCATGTTATTAGACTACATATGAGAAAGGCAAACTCTTTAAAAATGTAACTGATTGTTTATGAGTTAGAAACTTTTACATGTTCCAGCAGAATTATTTACTTGTGAGCACATGATGCCAGAATCAAAGCAGCTTTGTTTGCTTACAGAAGTGTCATGGTAGATTGCACAGTTGCTGCAACTAACTCCAGAACCTGATTCTGTATGCGACGGCACTTGGAGGGCTCAGATGCAGGTGCAGATCAAGCTGCCATATGGACAATATTAGTATTAAATATGTTTGTGCTCCTGGCTTTAGATGTTGAACTCTTTTGCATATTTTGTGATGTTTGCTTAGTAATTTTGAACATCCGCTAAGTTATTTCATTATTAGAAACCCTACGATGAAATTGTGAGATTGCTAGGTGCTGACTGCTTAAGTTGTTGTTTCTCCGTTATGTTATGGGTTATCCCAACCAAGCCAAGTGGGGGCATCTTGTATTATGTGCGAAGTGTGTCAGTTATATTACAGTATTTAACTATGGAAAGAAAGATTAGAATTTGCTGAAGTTCACCGCTACTTGTTGGAGTCTTGTGATGTCGCTGCCTTTTGCAAAATCGCAAGCTTCAAAATTAGCATCTCTCCCTTCATGGACACGTTCAGTAGTATGCCAAGTCTTTAGACACCACGGTGCTTACAGGATGTTAAGAATGGTCCGCGCGTCCATAGGGTAAGGAGTGCTTACAGGATGTTAAGAATGGTCCGTGCGTCCATAGGGTAAGGAGTTGTTCGGTGATCCTCCAGCTCTGTGAAATCGGAGGAGCTGCGGAGCATCCTTTCCCCCGCTCTGCAGTTTTTAACTGCTGCTCCACCAACTCAGGGAGTGGGGTTGCCGAGCGGAAGTTCTTCGAACAGACCCTAAATATGCTCCTTGACAACTTCATGATTCCACCTCGACGGTCCATCATTGAGAGTCGACACCAGCTCCGGAAGATCTGGGTAAAGCGCCCGCATCATATTATCCCTTGGCAACCAATTATAATTCCAAATGTTAGTGGACTCAACATCCCTCATACGGCGTATCAGGGCCTGTTTAAGCATAGATAAACCCGCATGAATGACATGCCATACTTGCAATGGATTGTTTCCAAGCTTAGAATCGAGCACATCCATCGATATGAACCTTGGGAGCCTGGATCCTGCAAAATACGTTGTCCCTGATTTGTCAACATTTTTTTGAACAATCATGGGGGAGAGAGGGTCCCACATGCATTACCTATATCTATACTTTATATCCCTTACTAATAAAGAAAATATGTTTTTTTGTCCATCATAGTATTTTTTATAAACCCTCCTCAAATTCATGGTAATCAAACCGTAGTACATAGTAAGTGATTTTTAAAAAATACATATCTTTTAAACCATAACTTCAAATTTAACATGTTATATATGAAACTTGATTAGAAAAATATATACAATCTAAATATGATATTATTTGACCTGTTAACCATTAAAAATGCTATTTATAATGAAAACGTAATCAATGGCGTATGGTCGGTCTTTCTTTCATACCATGGCCGGTCCGAATTGAAAATGAAAACTTCGGCAAACCAGGATGAGAAACGAAAAGAAGTATCTATAACCACTCATGCACACCTCGCCGAAATCTCAAAGAAAAAAAATGATTTATCATCCTATAGCGAAAGGTAGACATATTAAGATTGATAACATTCAATACATGATGTGAGTGTGTGAACACTGGGATCACTGTCGACGAGAGTGAGAAGAAGAATAAATAAAAACACAAATGGAATGTCACGTATTAAATAAAGGACATGGACTTATTGAAGTCTCAAGTCATGTTTACTAAGTTAGGCAGTGTATTTTATTTTCACCCATTGCAACGCACAAGCTCATTTGCTATATATTATTATATCTCTACCTAATAATAAAGCAGGGATAATTTCTGGTCGTCTGTCGTTCAAATTACTTTCGAAGTTGATAAAAATTACCCCCTATGCCATCGATAAGTGAAGAAAATGATTCGTTTTTAATTTCCTATATTAACCACGGTAATGGGCCAGCCCATGTGCGGGTTGTCACGCCCCCTGTTTTGTATTTTTTTACTTTTTTTTATTTCTGTTTTGTTTTTTTCCTCTGAAAATTAATTTCGGATTTCCAAAATATTAAATTTTTTTGAGTTTTTAAAACAGTAGGAAAATGATAAACTTCTTGTGAATTCAAAATATATTTGGAAAGTCCTAAAACGTTCATGAGTTAAACAATTGCTCACATATTATAAAACAAATCATGTTTTCAAATAAATTTTAATGAAATAAAAAATGTTCATGATTTTTAAAAATGATCCAATATTCAAAACATATTCAGGAATTTGAAAAACATGTCCATCAACTATTTGAAAATGTTCACAAAAGTTAATACACATCCGTAAATAATGAACAAAATGAACTGTCTCTTACGTAAAGGTATTATTAGGAGATCTGTAGAGGTCGTTTTATGATTTTATTTAGTCCCTCGCAAATAAAAGTTGCGAGTTTTGAAAAAAGTAGGAAAATGATAAACTGTTTGTGAATTTAAAAAATATTCAGAAAATCTTAAAATGTTCATGAGTTCAAAAATTGCTCACATATTATAAAACAAATGACGATTTCAAATGAATTGTCATGAAATAAAAAATATTCATAATTTTTTTAAATGGTCCAATATACAAAGCATATTCATGAATTTAAAAACATGTCCATCAGCTTTTAGAAAATGTTCACAAAAATTAAAACACATTCATAAACAATGAACTGGCTTGCACCCGTTGTATGTGAACATAGGGTCTATCATATCCGATCATCACGTGGTGCTTCAAAACAACGAACTTTCGCAACGGTGCATACTCGGAGAGAACACAATTTTATCTTCAAATTTTAGTGAGGGATCACCTTATAATGCTACCGTCGTCCTAAGCAAAATAAGATGCATAAAATGATTAACATCACATGCAAATCATAAGTGACATGATATGACATGAACTTGTACTTTTGATCTCCATCTCCAAAGCACTGGCATGATGTCCATCGTCACGGACACAACACCGTGATCTCCATCATCATGGTCTCCATCGTCGTGTCTCCATTAGGATTGTCGCGCCCACCATGCTTCTACTACTACTGCTACCGCTTAGCGATAAAGTAAATCATTACATTGCGCTTAATGATTGACACACATGTCATACAATAATTAAATACAACCCTATGTCTCTTGCCGGTTGCCCTACTCATCAACATGCAAGTCGTGATATTCTATACAAAACATGATCATCTCATACATCACATATTTCATCCTGTAATTGGTCATATCATATCACAACGTACCCTGCAAAAATAAGTTAGACGTCCTCTAATTGTTGTTGCATGTTTTACCTGGCTGCTGCGGGTATCTAGCAAGAACAATTCTTACCTATACAAAACCACAAAGGCGATACACAAATTGCTTTTCAACATTCTCAAGGACCGCCTTTGTCGAATTCGATCCAACTAAAGTGGGAGAGACAGATACCCGCCAGCCATCTTTATGCAACAAAGTCACATATCAGTCGATGGAACCGGTCTCTCGTACATGGACGAGTAAGGTTGGTTCGGGCCGCTTCATCCCACAATACCGCTGAATCAAGAAAAGACCAAGGGAGGAAGCAATCTGAATATCAATGCCGACTAACTCCTTTGTGTTCTACTCGTGATCTCATCTACACATAGACCTAGCTCATGATGTCACTGATGGGGAACATTGCATGGGAAACAAAAAAAATTCCTACGCACATACAAGATCTATCCATGGCGATGAGCATCTATGAGAGGAGAGATCAAATCCACATACCCTTGTAGATCACTAAGCGGAAGTGTTAAGAAACGCGGTTGATGTAGTTGAACGTCTTCGCGATCCAAACCGCAAGCCGTCTCATGAACTCCCGATCAAGTGCCAAACGGACGACACCTCTACGTTCAACACACTTGTATCTTGATGATGCCTTCACCTCCTCTATCCAACGAGCGATGGTGAAGTAGTCGCTCGAGTCCTTCTAGCAGCACGACAGCGTGGTGGCGGTGGTGCGGGACTGATCCGGCAGGGCTTTGCCGTGCACAGAAGAACCAATCTAGAGAAGTAGAATGAGCTATGAGGGAGGAAGAGGCTGCACCGTGGATTAAGGTGTGGCAGGCCTCCCTCCCCTCACATATATATAGGGGGAGAGGAGGAGGGGGCCGATGCCCTAGGGTTCCCACCTGAAAGGATCAATATGGTTGACTAGAGGGGGGTGAATAGGCAACTAACACTCTTTAACTTTTCTTTAACAATTAAGGTTTAGCATCAAATAAGTTAGCTAGATGTGCAACTAGGTGAACAACCTATATGATGCTAACCACAACAAGTGCACAAGCAAGCAAGGGATATGACACAATAAACGCTTGCAAGAAGTAAAGATGCGAGATAGTCAAAAGTGGAGCCGGTGGAGACGAGGATGTGTTACCGAAGTTCCTCCCCTTGTGGGGAAGTACGTCTCCGTTGTAGCAGTGTGGAGGCACAATGCTCCCCAACAAGCCACTAGGGCCACCGTATTCTCCTCATGCCCTCACACAATGCGAGATGCCGTGATTCCACTATTGGTGCCCTTGAAGGCGGCGACCGAACCTTTACAAACAAGGTTGGGGCAATCTCCACAACTGAATTGGAGGTTCCCAACGACACCACGAAGCTTCACCACAATGGAATGTGGCTCCGAGGTGACCTCTAGGGTGCTCAAACACCCAAGAGTAACAAGATCCGCAAGGGATTAGTGGGGGCAATCAAATTTCTCTTGGTGGAAGTGTAGATCGGGGCCTTCTCAACCTATCCCTAGGAAATCAACGAGATTGATTGGCTAGGGAGAGAGATCGGGCAAAAATGGAGCTTGGAGCAACAATGGAGTTTTGGGAAGGAAGAGGTAAGCTTCTTGGAGAAGAAGACCTCCCTTTTATCATGGAGGACAAGATCCAACCGTTATTCACTTACTCAGCCCCGCGCATCGCGGTACTACCGCAAAAGTCACGGTACTACCGTGATGGATTGCGGTACTACCGCAGCCTTGAGCGGTACTACCGCTAGCACATGAGTAACTGGCCCTGGCCGTTAGCACTAGGCCACAAGCGGTAGAACCGCCGGAGCGGTACTACCGCGAGCCCGTGCGGTACTACCGCACGGTCGGCAGAGGCAGCCACTGGAGGTGCACGGAAGTAAAAAATTACTTCCGTGCCAACCTCCGCAGAGGTAAACTCTACGAAAAAGTCCGCACGGTAGTACCGGACGAGAATCGCAGTACTACCGTAGTAGGCGGAAGTAAAAAAGTTACATCCGCGCCTACTACCGCAGGTGTAGAGGCCAGGGCAGGAGACAGCGGTACTACCGCTCCATCGAGCGGTACTACCGCTGGCACCTACGGTACTACCGCTCCCTGGAGCGGTACTACCGCAGGCCACTGAACCCAAACACCTTGCAGGCGTTCCTTTTGCACAAAGAAGGAAAGCGGGTTGGGGCTCCATTGGAGAGAGGGAAAGGTGGTGCAAAGGAATAGATGTGTACGTGTTGATTCCACCCAGACCTTTCTGAAGCGGACCCCCCTCTTGATAGTACGACTTTTCTACGATTCAAATCCACCGAAAGGAAACGCATAGAACAACCGTCTTCGAGAGATTCTGAGGGGCACTGGATCGTCTTGTGCCTAGACCTGAGATATCTGAAATGCTCAATGCACACGATTAGTCCGCAAAGGCATTGTCATCAATCACCAAAACCACTTAGGGAGAAATATGCCTTTACAATCTCCCCCTGTTTGGTGGATTGATGACAATACGGGATTTGCACATAAGGATATCAAATGAGCATATGCAATCTTAAGACCTACAAAATATAGAAGAGCTCCCCCTAGATGTGTGCATACTCTAGATATGCTTTGGACTGCAAGGCACACACACTAGGATCAACACTCCCCCTGTATTTTATAGGCAATGCAATCTTTGCAACAGAATGAACAGAACTAAGTATGGAAACTAGGCATAGCAAGTGAGCATAAAGATAAGGTTACATAATGGATAGACTCACAAGCTACGAATCATACTAGACAATAATAAAGTAGTAGTGATAGCATATGTCTCACACCATATGATAGAGGAAGTTTCCAGGTCACACACACACATACAAATGACATAAACCAAAGTTCAACAAAAGCAGAGAGACGACGAAAAGACAAACACAAATACGCGCAAATCCTACTCGCTCTCTCCCCCTTTGGCATCGAGACACCAAAAAGGCAGAGAGGACACCGAACACACAGGTGGTAGCTCCCATGCAGAATGATCAGTCATCTGACTCCTCTGAAGCATCTGGGATGGACTCCGCATCTGAATCTCCCCACTGGAACTGTTGCTTAGCCATCCAAGTGGCCTCAGGGGTGATGTCCTTCTCATACCCACTCAAGATGGTCTTGCCAAGCTTCCTCAGAATACGCTTGTCATGCTGGCGACTCTCCTTCTAAGCAACGTGAGCCTTATACTGACCCTTGGCCTGCATGCAGAACAAAGTCTTAATCTTGTGAGATAGCTTCTTGGCCCAAGATGGCTCAGAAGACGGAGGAGGCACATAGGACTCAGAACTGTTATCATCCTCCTCTTCGATCTCATCCTCATTGACCTCCATACGAGCAGAAGGTGGCTTAGTGGTGGTGTTGGCCCACTTTTCCTTCATACAAAAACGAATGTGCTCATGAATAAATGTGTGCTCCGGCATGTCCTGACCCGGAAAGGTCTTGTCCCAAGTATCACGAATCAGGTGGAACAAGTATGGCCCATAAATGGGGACCTTTCGATGAAACACAACAGTGCGAAGCTCAGACCACATAACGTGAGACACATCAAGGATGCCAAGGTCTTCATTTCTTCCTTTCTCACATAGCAGCAACATATCCACCAGATAGGAGTGTACCTTGTCCTTGTCTCCCATGCGAGGAAACAGAGTGTTGCGGAAGATCCGGTGCATGACGACGTCAAGGAAAGGGTTGAGCATAGGAATTTGCTCACCAGATCGTAAAGTCTTCAGAATATGGAAAGGCACGAGTTGATCCTTACCAGCTGGGTGAGGGTTGTCGTGAGGGCACAGTCCAAGTGGCACATCCAGCCCCGAGTCAGGAACATGCAGCAGGTCCATGAAGTCCTTCCAGGTGGCAAACAGTTACTCGCCATGGGTCATCCATGTCATGGTCCGCTCCGCATCAGAGTGAAAGTGGACAGAGGCAAAGAACTGACCCAAAAGCTCTGGATCAAAGTCAAGGTGGAAGGTGATGATGTCTGCTATAGCAAACTGCTGCACCAACTCCTGAGCCTCACCAAAGTATTGCAGATGCTTCCTCATATGTTCCACATCAATGTATTGGACAGGAACATAGTGATTTTTCTTGCCCTTGATCATATCTAGGTGAATGAGATACTGCTGCTTGGTCCAGAACAAGTCATTTGCCTTGGAAACTTCCCTTGGCTTGTCGTAGGGATTGATCAACCTTCGAGCCAGAATCTCAGCTTGGGGCATGACCTCAAAGTTCTCAACTAGTGGCTTGAGCTTGGATGAGGTCCTCTTGAAATGGCAGGGAGGATCATTGGAGCCCTCGGGAGCATTAGGATTGCGAAGCCGCTTGGAACTTGTGTCACGAGACGGATTGGAACAGCGTGGAGCAGAGCTGGAACCAGAGCCACCACCTATGGCACACAACGCAAACACAAGGGACAAATGAAAAGAAAAAAATAAGGCAAGGATGAAAGCAGGCACGAAAATCATGTAGAAGAGAGAATAGACAGGACAAAACGAGGTAGTTATGGATCGAGTAGTAGTACCAACACGTTCTACGGAAGTAAAATTTTACTACCGCTCCAGACGCGGTAGTACCACTGGAGCGGTAGTACCGTGGCTGGAGCGGAAGTAAAATGTTACTACCACCCAGTCAGTGGAAGTAAGAATTTACTACCGCTCCAGACGCGGTAGTACCGCTGGGAGCAGTAGTACCATGGCAGGAGCGGAAGTAAACTGTTACTACCGCCCCGTCAGCAGAAGTGAAAAATTAGTATCGCCCACGACGCGGTAGTACCGCGGGTGCGGTAGTACCGTGGCATCAGCGTAAGTAATATTTTACTTCCGCCCTACGAGCGTAGTACCGCACCATGTGCGGTAGTACCGCACAGGGCGGAGATTGCAAGAACACAGATCAGATCATATTGGTACTGCCCTAGATAAAAAAATACCCCATTTTATCCTATCAATACGCACTTCTACCGCACTACACCCGCAAAACATCTCCTCATGCATAGATAGGATCAAAACAAAGCTAGACCATCTCATATTTCCCCAAAATCCTAGATTCAAAAGGAGAGAGGCAAAACAAGAGGGGATTGGGGAAATATCAGGGTCCATTGCAAGAGGACGAGGTGGGGAACGATCCCACCAGAGCAAATAAGAATTGGGTGGCCAAAGATGGAGATCCGGCGAGGTGTTCCGGCGGTAGTTTAGAGGAGGAGAGAGAGATACGTGAGGGGAAGAGAGAAAATGGGGTATGGGGAAGATGGGAAATCCCCCTGCCCGCTCTTAACCCCCACGTGCACACGATTGTACGGTAGTACCGCAGTCATCACGATAGTACCGCTCAATGGTCGGAAGTGATTTTTACTTCCGCACGGTAAGCGGTAGTACCTCTTCAGCGGTAGTACCGTGCTCCTCCACGGTAGTACCGTGCTGCTTTCTTTGTGCATAAAAGCAACAATAAAAGAAAAAGAGAAAGAGGGAGAGATTTCCAGTGAGATCGCCAAAGTCCGCACAACACAAGAGACAAGATAAACTATGATCTAAGATAAAAACACGAGCATGGTCCATCGGAGAAGAGAGAATAAAATAGGACCAATCAGTGAGCCTCTACTTCACATGAAGAGAGGGCGGTGGCCCTAGAGCAACCTATGTTTGAGTCAGATGGTATGGCACCGCGAAGAATTATCCTTGGGCCCATGACCAAGACTCGTCTTTTAAGCACAGTAACCATCACAAATGGCAAGTGTGATAGACTTTGGTTAGTTTATGCATAATAGGAGGAGGAATAGTTCATTGAGAGAACTAGACTCCCCCTAAATCCATGCCTACACCTAGACAAGACATAACGATGAGTGTGGGGAGGTGTGCACTAAGCCAATCCACATTGCTCGAATCAATGATATTTAGCTCATGCCTTAACTCGCGAAATCTTGCTTCATCTAAAGGATTCGTAAAAATATCTGCGAGTTTCTCGTTAGTGCTCAGATGAATAAGATTGATGTCTCCACGCTTGACGTGTTCCCGAACAAAGTGATGATGAATATCAATATGCTTCGTCTTGCAATGTTGAACTGGGTTGCTGGAGATCATAATGGCACTTTCATTATCACATTAAAGAGGCACTTTGTCACAATTGACACCGTAATCCTTTAAAGTTTGCCTCATCCATAGAATCTGAGCACAACAACTGGCAACAGCTACATACTCGGCCTCGGTGGATGAGAGAGAAACAAAATTTTGTTTCTTTGAAGACCAACTTACCAAAGACCGACCAAGAAATTGGCAGCCTCTGGAAGTGGACTTTCTATCCACACAGTCTCCCGCCCAATCCGAGTCAATATATCCAACGAGATCTAACGAAGCCCCCTTGGGATACCATAAGCCAAAGTTTGGGGTATGAGCCACATATCGAAAGATTCGCTTGACAGCCACATGGTGACTCTCCTTAGGTGCGGATTGAAATCATGCACAAATACCCACACTTAACATGATATCCGGTCTAGATGCACAAAGGTAAAGCAAGGATCCAATCATGGAGCGATATACCTTTTGATCCACCGCTTTACCATTGGGATCGCTGTCAAGATGCCATTTGAGTGGCATTGGAGTGTTGGCCTTGGGAGGATTGAGTTCATCCATCTTGAACCTCTTGAGCATGTCTTGAGTGTATTTGTCTTGATTGATGAAGGTACCTTGACTTTGTTGCTTGACTTCGAAACCAAGGAAGTACTTCAACTCTCCCATCATGGACATCTCAAACTTGTTTGTCATCAAAGTGGCAAACTCTTCATTGAAAGCTTTGTTAGGAGAGCCAAAAATAATGTCATCAACATATAGTTGGCATATGAACAAGTTCCTGTTGACCCTCTTTGTAAAAAGAGTGGGGTCAATTTTCCCAATTTCAAACCCACGGTCTTGCAACATGTCGGTAAGGTTCTCATACCATGCACATGGGGCTTGTTTAAGGCCATAGAGAGCCTTATCGAGAATGTATACATGATTGGGGAACTTGGGATCCTCAAACCCCGGGGGTTGCTTGACATATACCAACTCCTTAAGAGGGCCATTGAGAAAAGCACTCTTGACATCCATTTGATATAATTTAAAATTATGATGAGAGGCATATGCAAGTAACATGCGAATAGATTCAAGGCGAGCAACAGGAGCAAAGGTTTCACTATAGTCGATACCCTCGACTTGGGAGTATCCTTGTGCCACCAGTCTTGCCTTGTTGCGAATGACAATACTGTTCGCATCTTGCTTGTTTTTGAAGATCCATTTCGTTCCAATGGCATTGTGATTCTCCTTAGGTCTTGGCACCAGTCGCCACACTTGGTTGCACTCGAAGTTGTTGAGTTCATCATGCATAGCTTCAACCCACTCCATATCCTCGAGTGCATCTTGAACCTTAAGGGGCTCAATGCAAAAAACAAACACGTGATGTTCACAAAAGTTTGTTAATTTTTTATGAGTGGTTACCCCTTTTTGCAAGTCATCGTAGACGTTCTCCAACAAATGTTGTCTAACTTTGAGCTTGGCGGAATTCTTGGCGGCTTTCTTGGCGGCTTGTCTCTCTAAGATTTCTTCCATGGAAGGTTGAGGGACAACATTCTGTGATTCATCATCTTGATGATCTTGAGCGCCTTCTTGAGCTTGCTCTTGATCTTGAAGAAGATCTTGATCTTGAGATTGCTCGGAGACAGGAACTTGATCTTGGGCATCACTTGGTGAGACACCATCATCAGTGAGTTGATCTTGCCCTTGATCTTGTACATGTGGTAGAGGACCTTCAGTTTGTTCTTTGGAAGCGTGTGGGTCTTGCGTCGGTGATGGTTCCACTTGAGTGGAACATTGTCCTTCTCCTTTGGCCACAAGGGGTTCCTTAACGGGTAGGCAGTATCCCACACCCATTCTTCTTATGGCTTGGGGGGAATTTCATCACCTACATCACAAAGACCACTTTGCTCCACTTGGGAGCCATTATTTTCATCAAACTCTATGTTACTCGTCTCCTCAATGAGTCTCGTGGACTTGTTGAGGACACGGTAAGCATGAGAGTTTGCAGCATAACCAACAAATATGCCCTCATGGGCCCTGGATTCAAATTTAGACAAATGAGCACCTTTCTTGAGAATGAAACACTTACAACCAAACACCCGAAAGTATGTGAGGTTGGGCTTGTTCCAGGTAAGACTCTCATACGGGGTCTTGTTCAACCCTTTGCGAAGATAGAGCTGGTTAGATGCATGGCATGCTGTGTTGATGGTTTCGGCCCAAAAGTTGTACGGAGATTTAAACTCTGCCATCATGGTTCTTGCCTCATCAATCAACATCCTGTTCTTCCTCTTAGCAACACCATTTTGTTAAGGGTGTAAGGTGTGGAATATTGGTGCTTGATCCCTTCGTCACTGAGAAACTCATTCAGGGTGTAGTTCTTGAACTCGGTGCCGTTGTCACTTCTAATCATCAAAATCTTTGCATCATGTTGGCATTGGACTTCATTTGCAAATTTGAGGACAGTCTGTTGGGTCTCACTCTTCTTCTTGAAGAAATAAACCCAAGTATATCTCAAGTAATCATCCACAATCACCAAGCAATATTTTCTTCCACCAAGACTATCAAAAGATGGAGGACCAAAGAAATCCAGAAGGAGCTCTAAGGTTCTCTTAGAGTATATTGTAGTTGTTGCACGATGTGCCTTCTCATGTATCTTTCCTTAGATACAAGCACTACAAGCACGATATTTGGAAAAACTCACATTTGTTAGTCCAAGGATGTGATCCCCTTTGAGGAGACTTTGCAAAGATCTCATATTAACATGGGCTAGCCGGCGATGCCAAAGCCATCCCACATCAACTTTAGCCATTAAGCAAGTCACAGTCTTAGTGGGTTGCTCCGAGAAGTTCACCACATAGAGACTGTTCTCGACATGCCCAACAAAATCTACTTTAAGAGTCTTGCTCCACAAAAGGGTCACAAAGTCAATACCAAAGAAAGTACTAAAACCCATGGTTGCAAGTTGATAAACTGACAACAAATTGTATGCGAGGGTGTCAACAAGCATGACCTTCTTTATGGTGAGTTCCGGAGAGATTACCACCTTGCCAAGACCCAATACCTTTGAAATTTCATCATCACCAAACGAGACTTGGGTGGCCATAGATGTGTCAGGATGAACGTCCACCACCAAGTCCTTGCTTCCGGTCATATGATTTGTCGCTCCACTATCGAGCAACCATGATGTTCCTCCGAAAGCAAACCCCTACAAGCGATCAATGTTTGGCTTTAGGTACCCATTCTTTGATGGGTCCTTTCATGTTAGAAACAAGGGTCTTAGGAACCCAAATACACCATTCAATGTTCTCATAAGAAGAACCAACATATTTGGCATAAACATGCCCATCACTAGCACAACATAACACATAAGAGGGGTTAAAATCGCCGGTCTTGTTGGGTTGGATGTTCTTGCTCTTGCCCTTCTTGGCATTTTCCAACATAACTTGGTCTTTCTTCTTCTCATGAGGACTTTAACCATCTCTTACAAAGGTTCTCTTGAGCGATGAGCTTCCTTGGTGTTAACCTTCTTCTTCTCCTTTATTTTGGGTACAAACCCCACTCCTTTTGCCACAACTTCCTTCTAAGAAGTCAGAAGGTCATTGAGTGTCTTCTCACCTTGGATACACGTCACCAAACCCTTTTTAAGCTGCTCTTTTAGCTTGTCATTTTCCTCCACAAGGTGTGCATGCTCACAACATGGGTTAGTAGGAGATGCATTATCAATTAGAACAAAAGGAGGACATGTGGCAATTTCCTTAGTGAGTTTCACTTGGAGTTGATCATGTGACTCCTTAAGAGAGGTATGAGCACACGTCAATGCCTTGTGAGCATTGTCAAGTGTGTCAAGCTCAACTTTGAGACGATCATGATCCACCCCAAGTGCAACCTTCTCAGACTTGAGAGCACGGTTAAGAACAATAGTATGATCATAATCTTTACGTAATTTAGTAAGGTCAGCATTTTATGACTCCTCAAGAGTCATACAAAGACCTTTCTCTTCCTCAAGAGCAATTGATAGATCCGCTATCTCGTCGGCACAATCACGACTATGACCTCTTAGTTCCTCAAGACACTCTTCTTGAGACTCAATAGTGTCATGGGCCTCACCAATTTGTTCCAAGAGAGCAACGAGTGCTTCTTGGACTCTCCCTTGAGTTTGACCATGAATTTGTCAAACTCATTCTTATCCTCTTTTCCTCCCTCAAGTTCATTCACACTATCTAAGGATGGAGTGGAAGAAATGGAAGCCTTAACGTTTGAGGTTACGACGTTGGAGGTTACCTTAGTGATACCTTTAGCCATGAGGCACCTCGCGACGATGTTCTCATTGGGGGCGTTGAAGAGTGATGCCTTTGTCGGGGTAGAAGAGGCAATTGCCACGGATGCCATTGCCATTCCTTCACTGCTTGTGTCTTCATCATCAACATCATCATCTAAGACATACTCTTCTTGAGAAACCAATAATTTGTGAGGAGCCTTCTTGACAAAGTTGGTTTTGTTTGGGAAGGACTTGGCTTTATCTTTGCGAATGAACTTGCCACCATTGTCTTCCCTCTTCTCATATGGACAATCCACCACAAAGTGACTTACATTACCATAGTTGTAGCAAGTTCTCACACGTTGCTTTCCCTTTGACCCATTTGAGTTTTTCTTGGAGAAGTTGGGCCTTGAGTTTCTCTTGTTGCCCCAAAATTGTCTGGACGCAAGAGCCATGTGCTCATGATAATCATATTTGGTGTCCTCGGGGCTAACCTCTTCTTCTTCTTCTTCTTCTTCCTCTTGACTGACCTTGGCCTTTAATGCAAGATTGGGAGAGGACTTCCTTGACCGTTGAACACGAGCAAGAGCATTGTCGGCTGTCGTGTTTAGGATGTTCATTGCAATGAATTCATCCAACATATCACCAGATGATAAGGTGTGAAAGTCTGGCCTTTGACGAATGACAACGGAGATGGCCTTGTTGTAGGGCATGATAGCCTTCAGGAACTTACGCTTGATCCAAGTATCATCCACATCCTTGCTGCCATGATCCTTGAGGGAAATAGAGAGAGCGGTCACCCTTCTATAGAGCTCACGCGGTTCCTCATACTCTATCACCACAAACTCATCTGACTGATCAAGAACAACTTCATAGTTTGACTGTTGAATGCTTGACCTGTCCTTGTACATGGAGATGATGTGTTCCCAACATTATTTAGAAACAGTGAAGGGCCGCAGGTGAGGTAGATCTTCAGGAGGAATAGCAGCTTGGAGTATGAACAGAGCGGAAGAATTTAGCTGTTTATCTGCTTGTTCTCTTGGAGTAAGGTTGCGTGGATCATGAGGATAGTATCCTTCTTCAATGACTCTCATGAGATGAATTGAGTTGTGATCTAAATGAGACTTGATACTAAAAACCCAGTTAGCAAAATCATTCTTAACAAGTTTAGGAGGAGGACCGAGACTAACTATATGAGGTGGGTGCACCGGTCCTCCATAGACCATGGGAGGGGGAACAAAGGCAAAGCTCCCCGACCCGTTAACTCTTTGAGCATGATTATCTTTGCCGGCACTAGCCCCCTCCTTACCGGAGTTGGCATCCGATGTCGAGTTAGTGGGTTTGACCACTTGCCCCGCATAGGTAGACATTTTAAGAGTATTAAGGAAATCTTTAAACATGGATTGAACCTCGGTAGCCATGGAGGATTTGAGTAAGGTCAAAGCCTCGTTCAAATCCTCACGTGAGACCGTGTTCACACCCATGGCCTCGGGAAGATCTCCCACACGCGCCTCTTCGCCAGCCATACTTTTAGGGTGGTGAAACCCTTAATAAAGAGACGTGGCTCTGATACCAATTGAAAGGATCGATATGTTGACTATAGGGGGGGGGGGGTGAATAGGCAACTAACACTTTTTAACTTTTATTTAACAATTAAGGTTTAGCATCAAATAAGTTAGATAGATGTGCAACTAGGTGAACAACCTATATGATGCTAATCACAACAAGTGCACAAGAAAGCAAGGGATATGACACAATAAACGCTTGCAAGAAGTAAAGATGCGAGATAACCAAAAGTGGAGCCGGTGGAGACGAGGATGTGTTACCGAAGTTCCTTCCCTTGTGGGGAAGTACGTCTCCGTTGGAGCTCTATGGAGGCTCAATGCTCCCCAAGAAGCCACTAGGGCCACCGTATTCTCCTCACGCCCTCACACAATGCGAGATGTCATGATTCCACTATTGGTGCCCTTGAAGGCGGCGACCGAACCTTTACAAACAAGGTTGGGGCAATCTCCACAACTGAATTGGAGGCTCCCAACGACACCACGAAGCTTCACCACAATGTAATGTGGCTCCGAGGTGACCTCAACCGTCTAGGGTGCTCAAACACCCAAGAGTAACAAGATCCACAAAGGATTAGTGGGGGGAATCAAAATTCTCTTGGTGGAAGTGTAGATAGGGCCCTTCTCAACCTATCCCTAGGAAATCAAGAAGATTGATTGGCTAGGGAGAGAGATCGGGCAAAAATGGAGCTTGGAGCAACAATGGAGTTTTGGGAAGGAAGAGGTAAGCTTCTTGGAGAAGAAGACCTCCCTTTTATAGTGGAGGACAAGGTCCAACCGTTATCCACTTACTCAGCCCCGCGTATCGCAGTACTACTGCAAAAGTCATGGTACTACCATGACGGATTGCAGTACTACCGCAACCTTGAGTGGTACTACCGCTAGCATGGGAGTAACTGGCCCTGGCCGTTAGCACTAGGCCACAAGCGGTAGAACCGCCAGAGTGGTACTACCGCGAGCCCGTGCGATACTACCACACGGTCGGCAGAGGCAGCCACTGGAGGTGCACGGAAGTAAAAAATTACTTCCGTGCCAACCTCCGCAGAGGGAAACTCTACAAAAAAGTCCACACGGTAGTACCAGACGAGAATCGCGGTACTACTGTAGTAGGGCGGAAGTAAAAAGTTACATCCGCGCCTACTACCGCAGGTGTAGAGGCCAAGGCAGGAGACAACGGTACTACCGCTCCACCGAGCGGTACTACCGCTGGCACCTGCGGTACTACTGCTCTCTGGAGCGGTACTACCGTAGGCCACTGAACCCAAACATCTTGCAGGCATTCCTTTTGCATAGATAAGGAAAGCGGGTTGGGGCTCCATTGGAGAGAGGGAAAGGTGGTGCAAAGGAATAGATGTGTACGTGTTGATTCCACCCAGACCTTTCCGAAGCGGACCCCCCTCTTGATAGTACGACTTTCCTATGATTCAAATCCATTGAAAGGAAACGCATAGAACAACCGTCTTCGAGAGATTCCGAGGGGCACTGAATCGTCTTCTGCCTAGACCTGAGATATCTGAAATTCTCAATGCACACAATTAGTCTGCCAAGGCATTGTCATAAATCACCAAAACCACTTAGGGAGAAATATGCCTTTACACCACCCCCAGGGGCGGCGACCAAGATGGGTGTGGTGGCCGAGGGGGGTGCCTTGGCCCCCACAGGTGGTGCGCCCCCTCCCTCACGCCAACCCTGGCCCAACCACATGGGCCTTGGGTGGGAGAGGCGGCCAGCCCACCAGGGGCTTGTGCGATCCCTCTCACAGCCCATGGGGCCCTTTGTGGTAGGTGGACCTCCCCGGTGGACTCCCGGAACCCTTTCGACATTTCTGTCACAAAACCGGCGAGTCCTGAAACCTTTCCAAACTCCGATTCCCTCCATCCTATATATCATTCTTCACCTTCGGACCATTCTGGAGTTCCTCGTCACACCCGGGATCATATATAGGACTCCGAACAACCTTCGGTCACCAAGATGAACACTCGACTATAGTTATATCGCCACCAAGCGTTAAGTGTGTAGACCCTACGGGTTCGAGAACTATGCAGACATGACCGAGACACCTCTACGGTCAATAACCAATAGCAGGACCTGGATGCCCATATTGGTTCCTACACATTCGACAAAGATGTTTATCGGTTGAACCTCTGTGTCAAGGATTCAGTTCATCATGTATGTAGTTCCCTTTGTTCTTCGGTATGTTACTTGCCCGAGATTTGATTGTCGGTATCTCTATACCTAGTTCAATCTCGTTACCGGCAAGTCTCTTTACTCGTTCCTTCATACAAGATCCCATGGCTAACTCTTTAGTAATTTTGCTTGCAAGGCTCATTGTGATGTTGTATTACCGAGTGGGCCCTGAGATACCTCTCCGTCACATGGAGTAACAAATCCCAGTCTTGATCCATATCCACTCAACATGCACCCCCGGAGATACGTGTAGAGCATATTTATAGTCACCTAGTTACGTTGCGATGTTTGATACACAAAATGTATTCCTCCGGTGTTAGTGAGTTGCATGATCTCATGATCTCATGGTCATACTTGACATGTAGAAAACTATAGCAATAAACTGACACGACCATATGCTACGTTCATAGTTTGGGTCTTGTCCATCACATCATTCTCCTAATGATGTGATCTTGTTATCAAATGACATCTCATGTCTATGGCTAGGAAACCTTGACCATCTTTGATCAATGAGCTAGTCTACTAGAGGCATACTAGGGACACAGTGTTGTCTATGTATCCACACATGTATTTGTGTTTCCAATCAATACAATCATAGCATGGATAATAAACAATTATCATGAACAAGGAAATATAATAATAACCACTTTATTATTGCCTCTAGGGCATATTTCCAACAGGATCTAGGTTATCAATTGAGACCACTGCACCGCGAGCACATCGAGAAATCAAGGTGGTTGCACGATGACGACCACAATGATGCAATAGAAGGTGAGCCTGATGCGGCTGGACGACGGTGAGTTGGTGACCACGACAATGAACGATAAGGTGAACCCAATGCGGCTGGACGATGATGACCATGGTAGTTCCCTTGGAATGTGGACAGCAGCGACTCCAGTCGTGCTCTTCCTCGAGCTTCCTGTCATCATGCTATCGAGGTTATCCTAACCCACATCTCCTCGCGTCGGTCAGCCTATCCTTGACTTACCATGTTCCCCTTTCTGGCTGGCCTCACACTGCATTGTTTGGACATGTAAATTCAAATGATAGAGCTAGTCGTTGGTGGAGTGGCTAGGTAGTTTTAGAATTCAGACTTTCAGTTGTTGCTAGCTCCGCTCTGCTTTCACTGGTGCAACGACGTGCTATACAAACAATTTTTAACCTCTTTCCGTGACGTAGTTCTAAATCATCGCCTTGCATGTGTGGGCAATAGGAGGGTCCATCCCACATGACATGGAAAACCCGTTAGCGATGGTGGCCAATGAATGCAAACATTTGGCAAAACTAAGCGTATGGGATGTCTGCATCTATAACAAATGAGGGTCACGAGACAATCGTTTGAGATATGTGTATTACCCCATACGGTACATCCTTGCAACTCGTGTGAGATCACACTAACATCGCACACGCTATTCTGTTGCATACCGTTTACAATGTGCACCGAATCACAAACAGTTCATCATTATAAAGCGTGTATGATAAGGGGGCTATCACACACATTTAGTTCCAATATGATCATGTGTGATATAATATAAGAGTGCATACGTTTATCATTATAAAACCGTATGCGAAGGTTGAATATATCCCACATGCTGCATTTCTGATAAATGTTTGTGATTTATAAAACGTCCCAAACATGTGATCCATACTTCCCAAAAGTGTCATCAAGACTATGTGTGTCAGATGAAGGCCTATCGCACGTGTTGTTCTTTGACCAACGTTTATGATGGGCACGATATCATACACAGTTCAAAATACGAAATCATGTGTGATAAGGAGACTAGCACAAACACTGGTGGTGTTAATCTCACACGTTCTTTCTCGTATGACCATGCGCGAAGACGAGATTCATCGCACATGCCTCGAATGGAGGAACGCGTGTGATGTTGGAGTTGATCGCAAACGTTTTTCTTTCTCAAACTGTGTGCATTGTAATGGCCTGTAGAGCATGATTTGCCCCTAATTAAATACCTCTGTTCATAATTCACATCATTTAAATTTGAAAGTAGGAATTCATGTATTTCATATCGAATGATGTTTAGGGTTAAGAACAAAAGCATAATTCGATTCACATGTACATATACTCAAGAACTACATAATCATCAATTCTCAAAAAAAAGGAAAACTACAGAATGGACAAATGAAGAATGATGGAAGCAAGGTTGTACTAAAGATGGTAAAGAGAGAGCCGAAAGAAATTTTGTATGCTCGCGAAGGTGAAGCCGAATGCCCGTATTGTGCCCTCCTCCATGCCTAACGCACGAACGACTCTAGGCCAGCCCCTAGTGATGGCCACCCGCCCATCCTTCACTGTCTCAATTACTACTTCTCGATGCTCATTGTAGTATCGATGATATATTTTAACTTTCATTGCATGTCCAACAATCATGTACTTTGCAAGGTAGTCTTGAGTAAACTGCTTTGGCAACCACTGCAAAAGAAAAAGATTCAGACATTGTTGTGTGACAACTCATTATGGGAAGTTCTAGTAGAAGCCTACAAAGTTTGTAGTTACCATCCTACAACTCACTGTTGTGTTGGATAGAGTGTAAACAAATAGTCTAATTGGCATTGTTCGTCTCTTTGCCTAGACAATCATTTTCAGTTTCCTCACTTGATGCTAGTTCATGAATATTTCATTGCCCCACATGCAAAAAGGGTTCAGGAATGGATCTTTACCTAAGAAATATGTACCTACAAGCAAGAAGCCGATATTAGAAGCTAACATACAGTTGTAGAATGGTGTAATATATTACTCCATCAGTTCCACAATGTGTTGCGTATAAACATTTTGAGAAGTTAACATTTACTTACTTTGACCAAGTTTGTAGAGAAAAACATTTACATCTAGAATTTCAATTCCATTTCATTAGATACATCACAAAAATCTATATGCACTACATGATGGAACGGATGGAGTATAAGCGGAGGGATGAAAAGAACCTCGGTGGAAAATGTTGGGAACTCCCATTGTTGTCCTGTGCAAGTACATGTAAAGTCATGATAAGTACAACAGGCTTAACATCAACCAAGTATACAGGGCATCTGTTTGAAATACACAAGGCATATATGCACACTATAACAACCAAATATAGCCATTTGATACTAGACAAATGCTCAATGGAACCAACCTAACAACCAGATAACGAAAAGCAAGGCATCAGCTTTAAAACTAGACAGATGCTCACTACAATCAACCTAACAATCAGATACAGAAAAGCAAGGCATCCACTTGAAAACTAGACAAATGCTCACTGCTACCAACCTGGCAACCAAATTCAAAGAAACAAGGCATAAATGTTTAAAGCGGGAGTTAAGGGCACATGTCAACAACACCAGGCATAACATGTGGTATTGATGAAATTGAACTGCACAGTTCATACTTGCACATAATGAACATCACATTGCGAATAACTGAAAGAAACAAGGCATTCATGCTCACTGCAACAACCAACTATAGCCATTGAAAACTGGACAAATACTCAATGAAACCAACCTAACAACCAAATACACGAAAGCAAAGCATCTTGTTGACAACTGGAAAAATGCTCAATTAAACATTGCATGATTATCACATGGCAAAAGCTACTACAACAATGGGTACGAGACAACTAGCTAGAAAAGGTATGATTTGCTCACATGATGTTGCCTCACTTGTCATGGATGGGATCTGTCCACTTGGGATATGAGGTGCCCAGGGTGCGCTCCCTAATGTCACAGATGGGACGTTTTGCCTTGTAACAACCGTAGTGTGTGCCATTATCTTGGTGAATGAGATCCGACTTTGGAGCTAAGGATCCCAAGCCACCGCCGTAGAACGTTTCCTTCAGAAATGATAAAAGGGGCTCGATGGTATAGAAGGATCACAAATCCATGACCGCGAGGCAGAGGAGATGAGCAGCACGACCTTTGAAGATCGACGGGGGTTGAACCAAAGGCGTTGCCGGTGGACCAGTTAACTTGTGACATGACCCGAGTGAAGCTGGTGATGTTGACGGGCTTGATGTCATAGCTGGCTCTCCTGAGATACAGGAATACATGATCCGACAGACTTGAAGCCTTCAGCATGGCAACGTAGGCAGCGTCCTCACTGGCTCCCGCGGTGAGGTGCTTGTTCGGGATCGAAGGGTCGGCGCAAACGACGCCCACCTCACCAGCATGCGGCAGAGAGGCCATGATAGACCTCTTTTTGCTCGTACACTCCTCGAGGTTCATGGGAGATGTGGTCGGGATGATTAGGCTGTGACTCTCTAGAGTACAGGATGGGGATCTGGGGGAAAGGGACACCACCGGCCTCATCTAAAAACTCAGGGCGGCGATGGTGTATATGGATGATAACCCACAACTATAGGGGATCGCAACCGTTTTTGAGGGTAGAGTATTCAACCCAAATTTATAGATTCAACACAAGGGGAGACAAAGAATACTTGAGATTATTAGCAATTGAGTTGTCAATTCAACCACACCTGGATATGAATATCTGCAGCAAAGTGATCAGTAGCAAAGTAATACGATGGGTTTGATAGTAGTAGCAATAGTGACAGTAGCGGATGAGTTGTCAATTCAACCACACCTGGAGAGGAATACTTGAGAGTATTAGCAATAGTGGGGAGCCAAAGAATACTTGAGAGTATTAGCAGTTGAGTTGTCAATTCAACCACACCTGGAGATGAATATCTGCAACAAAGTGATCAGTAGCACAGTAATATGATGGGTTTGATAGTAGTAGCAATAGTGATAGTAGCGGTAACAGTAGTAGCAATAGTTTTGTAGCAGTTGGAACAGTAGCAACAATAGTAGTAACTTAGCAAGAACAATACGTGGAAAGTCCGTAGGCATTGGATCGGTAACTCGTTGGATGATATTCATCATGTAATAGTCATAACCTAGGGCGATACAAAACTAGCTCCAGTTCATCAATGTAATGTAGGCATGTATTCCGTAAATAGTCATGCATGCTTATGGAAAAGAACTTGCATGATATCTTTTGTCCTACCCTCCCGTGGCAGCGGGGTCCATCAGGAAACTAAGGGATATTAAGGCCTCCATTTAATAGAGAACCGAAACAAAGCATTAACACATGGTGGATACATGAACTCCTCAAACTACGGTCATCACCGTGAAGTATCCCAAATAATATTCACTATGGGGTTGACAGATCATAACACCTAATAGGTGCATATGAATAGGCAAGATCGGATCAAGAGCATATATATAGAGATGATAACATAAATGGATGAGATCTGAAATCATGGCACTTGGACCCTAGTGACAAGCATTAGGCAAAGCAAAGTCATAGCAACATCAATCTCAGAACATAATGAATACTAGGGATCAAGCCCTAACAAAACTAACTCGATTACATGATGAATCTCATCCTACCCCTCACTGACCAGCAAGCCTACGAAGGAATTATTCACACCCGATGGGGAGCATCATGGAATTGGCGATGGAGAAAGGTTGGTGATGATGAAGACCGAAGATTCCCCTCTCTGGAGCCCCAAATGGGCTCTAGATCTGGCCTCCCGACGAAGAATAGGATGTTGGAAATATGCCCTAGAGGCAATAATAAAATGGTTATTATTGTATTTCCTAGTTCATGATAATTGTCTATTGTTCATGCTATAATTGTGTTAACCGGAAACCGTAATACATGTGTTAATACATAGACCACAACATGTCCCTAGTGAGCCTCTAGTTGACTAGCTCGTTGATCAATAGATGGTCACGGTTTCATGACCATGGACATTGGATGTCATTGATAATGGGATCACATCATTAGGAGAATGATGTGATGGACAAGACCCAATCCTAAGCATAACACAAGATCGTGTAGTTCGTTTGCTAAAGCTTTTCAATGTCAAGTATTGTTTCCTTAGACCATGAGATTGTGCAACTCCCGGATACCGTAGGAATGCTTTGGGTGTGCCAAACATCACAACGTAACTAGGTTGCTATAAAGGTGCACTACGGGTATCTCCGAAAGTGTCTGTTGGGTTGGCACGAATCGAGACTGGGATTTGTCACTCCATGTGACGGAGAGGTATCTCTGGGCCCACTCGTTAAGACATCATCATAATGAGCTCAATGTGACTAAGGAGTTAGCCACGGGATGATGTATTACGGAACGAATAAAGAGACTTGCCGGTAACGAGATTGAACAAGGTATAGGGATATCGACGATCGAATCTCGGGCAAGTATCATACCGATAGACAAAGGGAATTGTATACAGGATTGATTGAATCCCCGACATCGTGGTTCATCCGATGAGATCATCGTGGAGAATGTGGGAGCCAACATGGTTATCGAGATCCCGCTGTTGGTTATCGGCCAGAGAGGTGTCTCGGTCATGTCCACGTGTCTCCCGAACCCGTAGGGTCTACACACTTAAGGTTCGATGACGCTAGGATTATAGGGAAATGGTATACGTGATTACCCAAAGTTGATTGGAGTCCCGGATGAGATCCCGGATGTCACGAGGAGCTCCAGAATGGTTCGGAGGTAAAGATTGATATATAGGAAGTCCAATTTTGGTCACCGGAAAGTTTTCAGGCTCATCGATATTGTACCGAGAGTGCCGGGAGGGTGCCGGAGGACCCCCGGGAGGGGTGTGACGACCAAAGGACTTCGTGGGCCCTTAGAGGAGGTGTGCCAGCCTTTGTGGGCTGGCCAAGACCTTCTAGAAAGGCCCATGCGGCTGGAGATCTAGAGATAAGGGCAAAGGAGTTTGAAAAGGAGGAGATCCACCTACCTTGTGGGAGGTGGACTCTCCCTTTGATTCGGCCGAAGCTCTCCTCCTTGGAGGAGAGTCCAAGCCAGCCCTCCCTCTCCCTCCTCCTATATATACTTGAGGTTTTGGCCTTTTGAGCACAGTTCTGAACTCTCTCTCACGGCAAAGCTCTACCTCTCTTCCTCCTCCTCCGCAGCGCTTAGGCGAAGCCCTGCCGGAATACCTTGCTACTCCACCACCACCACATCGTCGTGCTGCTGTTGGAGCCCTTCCCTAACCTCTCCTTCCTCCTTGCTGGATCAGGGCGTAGGAGACGTCACCGGGCTGCACGTGTGTTGAACGCGGAGGCGCCGTTGTTTGGCGCTTAGATCGGAATCCAGTGTGATCTGAATCGCTGCGAGTATGACTCCATCAACCGCGTTCTTGTAACGCTTCCGCTTAGCGATCTTCAAAGGTATGAAGATGCAATCTCTCCCCACTCGTTGCTGGTTTCTCCATAGATAGATCTTGGTGACACGTAGGAAAATTTTGATTTACTACTACGTCTCCCATCAGTGGCATCATGAGCTATGTCTATGCGTAGAATCTATGCACGAGTACAACACAAAGTAGTTGTGGGTGTCGATTTTGTTAATTTGCTTACTACAACTAGTCTTATCTTGATTCAGCGGTATTGTGGGATGAAGCGGCCCAGACCGACTTTACTCGTACGCTTACATGAGACTGGTTCCACTGCCTGACATGCACTTGTTGCATAAGGTGGCTAGCGGGTGTCTGTCTCTCCCACCTTAGTCGGATTGGATTCGAGGAAAAGGGTCCTTATGAAGGGTAAATAGAAATTGGCATATCACATTGTGGTTTTGGCGTAGGTAAGAAATGTTCTTGCTAGTAACCTATAGCAGCCACGTAAAAACTTGCAACTACAAATTAGAGGACGTCTAACTTGTTTTTGAAGCATATGCCTTGTGATGTGATATGGCCAAAGGATGTGATGTGATGCATTGTGATGTATGAGATTGATCATGTTCTTGTAATAGGATTCACGACTTGCATGTCGATGAGTATGACAACCGGCAGGAGCCATAGGAGTTGTCTTATTTTATTGTATGACCTGCGTGTCAATCATAAACGCCATGTAATTACTTTACTTTATTGCTAAACGTTAGACATAGTGGTAGAAGTAATAGTTGGCGAGACAACTTCATGAAGACATAATGATGAAGATCATGATGATGGAGATCATGGTGTCGTGCCGGTGACAGTGATGATCATGGTGCCCCGAAGATGGAGATCAAAGGAGCAAGATTATATTGGCCATATCATGTCACTATATTGATTGCATGTGATGTTTATCATGTTTACATCTTATTTGCTTAGAACGACGGTAGTAAATAAGATGATCTCTTAATAAAATTTCAAGAAAAGTGTTCACCCTAACCGTGCACCATTGCTAAGGATCGTTGTTCCGAAGCACCACGTGATGATCGGGTGTGATAGGCTCTAACGTTCGCATACAACGGGTGTAAGCTAGATTTACACACGCGGAACACTTAGGTTGACTTGACGAGCCTAGCATGTACAGACATGGCCTCGGAACACGGAAGACCGAAAGGTCGAACATGAGTCGTATAGAACATACGATCAACATGGAGATGTTCACCATGGATGACTAGTCCGTCTCACGTGATGATCGGACACGGGCTAGTTGACATGGATCATGTGTCACTTGGATGACTAGAGAGATGTCTATCTAAGTGGGAGTTCATCAAATAATTTGATTATGTGAACTTAATTTTCATGAACTTAGTCTAAAATTATCTTTACAATCTATATTGTAGATCCAATGGCCAACGCGAATGTCACCCTCAATTTCAACGCGTTCCTAGAGAAAACCAAGCTGAAAGATGATGGAAGCAACTATGCGGACTGGGCCCGTGGCTTGAGGATCATCCTCATAGCTTCCAAGAAATTGTATGTCCTTGATGTACCACTAGGTGACCCACCCCTTCTCCCAGCAGAGCAAGACATTGTGAACGCTTGGCATTCTCGCTGCGATGATTACTCCCTTGTTCAGTGCGACATGCTTTACAGTTTAGAACCGGGGCTCCAAAAGCGTTTTGAGCAACACGAAGCATATGAGATGTTCCAAGAGCTGAAACTGGTTTTCCAAGCTCATGCCCAGGTCGAGAGATATGACGTCTCCGACAAGTTCTTCAGCTGTAAGATGGAGGAGAATAGTTCTATCAGTGAGCGCATCCTCAAGATGTCTGGGCTACACAACCGCTTGACTCAGCTGGGAGTTAATCTCCCGAATGACACGGTCATTGACAGAATCCTCCTGTCGCTTCCACCTAGCTACAAGAGCTTTGTGATGAACTACAACATGCAAGGGATGGAGAAGTCCATTCCTGAGTTGTACTCGATGCTGAAATCAGCAGAGGTCAAGATCAAAAAGGAGCATCAAGTGTTGATGGTGAATAAGACCACTAGTTTCAAGAAAGGCAAGGGTAAGAAGAACTTCAAGAAGGACGGGAAAGCTGTTGCCGCGCCCAGTAAGCAAGTTGCCGGGAACAAGAAGAACAAGAATGGACCCAAGCCTGAGACTGAGTGTTTTTATTGCAAGGGTACCGGTCACTGGAATATGTGATATACTTGTTATTGATGTGTACCTAACTAGCGCTCATAGTAGCTCCTGGGTATTTGATATCGGTGCAGTTGCTCACATTTGTAACTCCAAGCAGGAGCTGCGGAATAAGCGGAGGCTGGCAAAGGACGAGGTGACGATGCGGGTCGAGAATGGTTCCAAGGTCCATGTGATCGCCGTCGGCACGCTACCTCCGCATCTACCTTCGGGATTAGTGTTAAACCTTAATAATTGTTATTTAGCTTTGAGCATGAACATTGTATCTGGATCTCGCTTGATGCGAGATGGCTACTCATTTAAATCTGAGAATAATGATTGTTCTATTTATATGAGAGAAATGTTTTATGCTCATGCCCCGCTGGTCAATGGTTTATTTTTGATGAATCTTGAACGTGATGCTATAATTGTCTATTGGGAGAATGTTTGATGCAAGTGGGAGACTGTTGGAAATATGCCCTAGAGGCAATAATAAAATGGTCATTATTGTATTTCCTAGTTCATGACAATTGTCTATTGTTCATGCTATAATTGTGTTAATCGGAAACCGTAATACATGTGTGAATACATAGACCACAACATGTCCCTAGTGAGCCTCTAGTTGACTAGCTCGTTGATTAATAGATGGTCATGGTTTCATGATCATGGATATTGGATGTCATTGATAACAGGATCACATCATTAGGAGAGTGATGTGATGGACAAGACCCAATCCTAAGCATAAATCAAGATCGTGTAGTTCATTTGCTAAAGCTTTTCAATGTCAAGTATCGTTTCCTTACACCATGAGATTGTGCAACTCCTGGATACCGTAGGAATGCTTTGGGTGTGACAAACGTCATGATGTAACTGGGTGGCTATAAAGGTGCACTACAGGTATCTCCGAAAGTGTCTGTTGGGTTGGCACGAATCTAGACTAGGATTTGTCACTCCATGTGACGGAGAGGTATCTCTGGTCCCACTTGGTAAGACATCATCATAATGAGCTCAATGTGACTAGGAGTTAGCCACGGGATGATGTATTATGGAACGAGTAAAGACACTTGCCGGTAACGAGATTGAACAAGGTATAGGGATACCGACGATCGAATCTTGGGCAAGTATCATACCGATAGACAATGGGAATTGTATACAGGATTGATTGAATCCTCGACATCGTGGTTCATCCGATGAGATCATCGTGGAGCATGTGGGAGCCAACATGGGTATCCAGATCCCGCTGTTGGTTATTGGTCGGAGAGGTGTCTCGGTCATGTCCACGTGTCTCCCGAACCCGTAGGGTCTACACACTTAAGGTTCGATGACGCTAGGGTTATAGGGAAATGGTATACGTGATTACCCAAAGTTGTTCGGAGTCCCGTATGAGATCCCGTATGTCACGAGGAGCTCCGGAATGGTCCGGAGGTAAAGATTGATATATATGAAGTCCAGTTTTGGTCATCGGAAAGTTTTCGGGCTCATCGGTATTGTACGGGGAGTGCTGAGAGGGTGCCGGAGGACCCCCAGGAGGGGTGTGACGACCAAAGGACTTCGTGGGACCTTAGAGGAGGTGCGCTAGCCCTTTGTGGGCTGTCCAAGACATTCTAGAAAGGCCCATGCGGCTGGAGATCTAGAGATAAGGGCAAAGGAGTTTGGAAAGGAGGAGATCCACCTCCCTTGTGGGAGGTGGACTCTCCCTTTGATTCGGCCGAAGCTCTCCTCCTTGGAGGAGAGTCCAAGCCAGCCCTCCCTCTCCCTCCTCCTATATATACTTGAGGTTTTGGCCTTTTGAGCACAGTTCTGAACTCTCTCTCTCTCACGACAAAGCTCTACCTCTCTTCTTCCTCCTCCGCACCGCTTAGGCGAAGCCCTGCCGGAATACCTTGCTACTCCACCACCACCATGTCGTGTTGCTGCTGTTGGAGCCCTTCCCCAACCTCTCCTGCCTCCTTGCTGGATCAAGGCATAGGAGACGTCACTGGTCTGCACGTGTGTTGAATGTGGAGGCGCCATTGTTCGGCGCTTAGATCGGAATCCACCGCGATCTGAATTGCTGCGAGTACGACTCCATCAACCGCGTTCTTGTAGCGCGTCCGCTTAGCTTTCTTCAAAGGTATGAAGATGCAATTTCTCCCCACTCGTTGCTGGTTTCTCCATAGATAGATCTTAGTGACAAGTAGGAAAATTTTGATTTACTACAACGTCTCCCAACATAGGAGGTGGCGGCGGCTCCGTCTCGTGAAACACAATAATTCTTTCTCTCCGTTTTTTCTCCAAATTTAGGAATTTATAGTGGCGGAGATAGGGCAAGTGAGGCCTCGAGGTGAGCACAACCCACCAGGGCGCGCCGGGAGGGGGCTGGCGCTCCTTGGTGTCTTGTGCCTAGCCTGGGCCCCCTCTCCGGTGGTTTCTCGCTCCGATAGTTTTTATATTTTCCAAAATAAATTCCCAAAAGTTTCGTTCCAAGATGAGAAATTTTACTTCTATACAAAAACAACACCATGGTAGTTGTGCTAAAAATAGCGTCAGTTCGGATTAGTTCCATCCAAATCATGCAAATTAGAGTCCAAAACAAGGGAAAAAGAGTGAGGAAAAGTAGATACGTTGGAGCCATATCAGTGGATCAGTGGGGACCCTCAACTTGTTTAGCTATGAGGCATGGACAGACCGACTAAGGTCGGTGGTGGGAGATGGCGGCGGGGGCAAGCTAGGGTTCAAGCGGGGGAGGATGGGGGAGGGGGTGGAGATGGTGATGGACTAGGGATGGCGACAGTTCAAATGCCTCGGCAATTGGAATTTTCCTATAGGGTTGGTGCGGTGGACGAGGAAGGGCGGCATGCAGTTGAAATGCCACTCCCAATTAAATTTTGGCAAAGGAATCGGACGGGAGCAATCAAGATTGCACACGGACCAAACATAATAAAGTGTGTACGCTCTACGCAGTAACGAAATGTCGTGCCATGAAACCACGAATTTTTGCATCGCTCAAGGTGGGTAGCTCTTTCTGAGATTTCTCAAGGCGGATTCATCTCGCACGGCTCATCCTCAATTTCAGTCGCAGATGTCATATTCATCCTAAATTCCCACATGCCCACAAACAGATGACACAAACATTTGGCAAATTTTCACCAAAAAATGTCTTATTTTGTAGCGGATTAGTTGAAATTAGTTAATACGCTCAGTAATTTACAAACAGTTCGTCATTTTACATGAAGATGAATTGCACAAAATATTCACTACACCATGGATGCATACAAATGCCGCACCTCCACCCTCGTCATGACCTTCCTAAGCTCAGAACAAGTATTCAGAGGAGCTTGTCAAGTCGATGAGCGCCACTGGTTTCACGGCGGAGACCAGTAGGGCTACCTCGCCAGAGCAACTGTGACGCCTCTTGCCAGGTCTGCCGCTATCGACGAAGATGTCGTGGCGTCCACGTGGGCCATCAGGATACAAACAGGCGGGCTACCTTGCCAGAGCAACTGTGACGCCTCTCGCCAGGTCTGCCGCTATCGACAAAGATGTCATGGCGTCCACGTGGGCCATCAGTATACAAACAGACGCCGATCTCTCTAGATCCGCGTCCCTGGCCGTCGTGGCTGTTGTGGCCAGGGCTGCGGCCGCAGTTGCAAGGCCTGCACTAGACTTCAATGCGGCTGAGAGGCATGTGGTGGCCTGCTCCGCCGCCTTCTAGTCCTGCTCCCGCCTCTTTTTGCCCTCTGCATCTGAGTTCTGCTTCCTCTTTGCACTCTCCTGCCGTTTCTGCCGCTTCAGATCCCAGGTCGCGTTGCGAATGGCATCCGCAGATGCGATAGATTGTTCCACACCGACACCGAGACGACGCTCATCCTTGTTGCGCAAGAACGCATCGAGGCCCGATTCCTGGACAGACAGAGCGATGGCCATCTGCATCCGACGCTAGAACTTGGGGTCGTCGGTGGTGGCGGCCATGGAAGATGATGGTTAACCGTTGACCGACATGAAGGACATCACGTCAGAATCCTCTATCCCGGCGTCGTCCACCGTGGTAGCTAGCTGTTTGTCGTTGCCCACCATGGCGGTCAACGCGTCGGAATCCTCTATCACGTCGTCATCCAACACTATCAGGACGACGCCATGCACATCCCCATGGTCGAGTAACGGTTCCATTTGGTGTGTGTGGTGGTGGTGGCAAGCTATTGGTGGAAAAATTAGTTGTTAGTCACCGCCACCGGGATCTTTTATAGGTCCCTGTCGGGTTTGGGTTTGTACTGTGCACATTACCCCTTTGCACTGGCTGACGCTTTCAGTTGGCACCACTAGGCAAGGCCGATTTTGCTATGTACGGGCATCGCACACGGTTAGAGTAGCACACTCGTGTTTGGTGGGGATACAATTGCATACGGTTGCTTCGTCACTTTCCTTTGCTATTTGACATAATACTAGCATCTTTGGGATAAACGACAAGAAAAACGCAAGAGAGGGCACTGGTGCAGCGATGTGCTATACAAACGGTTTTTAACCCCTTTCCGCGACGTAGTTCCAAACCGTCGCGTTGCATGTGTGGGCGATAGGGGGGTCCATCACACACGACGCCGCAAAACCGTTGGCGATGGTGGACAACGAACGCAAACGATCTCCAAATATAATTGTGTGCGGTGCAGGACCAGATCACACACATAATCTTTTGGGCGTATGTGTGGGATTTGGGTTCAATCACACACGTCTATGATGAGTGAAATGCGTCTAATTGCTCATGGAAAACAAACGAAGTTTGACCTTTGACCGTTTGTGCAACATTAAGTAATCCACACGGGCCATTATAGACACCTTGTATCTTCATCATCGCCCACGAGATTTCTGTGGGAACTGTGTACCATGTATAACATCATCGGACATGTTTCCCGAAAAATGTACACGTGCGATCGTATTTGCATCAGGCACGGTTTCCTATTGGCTCACGTGTGAGATACGGTGTTATCGCAAACGATTGAGTAGCTCCTACACACACGTACAAGTGCCGTAAACCGTTTGCAATTTCTTATGTATCACCAACGCTGTAGATTATATCTCGTGTACTTTTCCTGTGTATCACAGGCGGTTGCATTACGAGTTCCGTGTGCTTTCGGTTTTGGACCGCACACGCTTAGTTGCTTGAATCGTGTGCGCTGAAATTGCGAGGTTATTGTAAAATATCGCATTTAATACTTCCTGCAAAGAGCAAATTTGCCACAATATGCAATTGACAAATAGTGTCCACATGAAGAACATTCATCATAATTCACCACAATATGCAATTGAACGAATAGTGTTAACAAACAGAGGATTCATCATAATTCACGACAATATGCAATTGTGAAAATGCTAGCTAAATTTTAGAGATGTCAAACCGACATATCCAGTACATAATCATAGTGTACGAAATACGAAGACATGATCACATGGAAAATAATCCATCCATGTGTATATGTTTAGCTATTAACACTATATGAATGCATACTTATTTTTAGGAAATTTGATTCCGAAAATCCGCGTCGTCTTTAGAGGGCTTGATGTAGTGTTTCACAAACAAGGTGCTGATAAATTTCCTAACAGACAACAATTCATTGGCGACAAGCGGTTCAGAAGCCATCGGTGCGAAGATCAGCTCCATGACTTTTAGATAAAATGTGACATACCTGTGGAGTAGAAGTGACGGGGGGATGACCTCGGGGTAGCCTCAAGCGCCCCCTTTCTCGAGCCTTCTAACGCAACCAAAGGGCGGGCCGCCACCCCCTACAGTCCGGCTACGCCCTGCCAGAAGCGGCCCGCCGGCTATGCCCCGCCGGTTACCACGTGCCGGCCAGCTGGGGGCGTTGCCGCCTGGCCCCCCAGCCAGTCGCGCATTGGATACAGTCGTCAAGGCATGCGTGGCAACAGTGGCCCCCATCCCATCGGGGGTCAGTGTCGGTATGGCCATAGTGAAGGCGTTAGGGCCTCTGACCCTAGCGGACGGTGACCGGGCTCACAACAGTGCCGGCACGCCCCAACCACTCCATTACCTGCGCCGGCATGGCTACAGGGTGGCCGGCCGTACCGTTGACCTCGGCCGGCAGCCGCAAGACGACGCCACAAGGGGCGATCCGTGTCGTGACATGACCGGCGTCGGGCCCTGCCGCGTGGGCCCTGCCGGTTCCCGCCGGGGACCTTCAACCAGTGGGACCTACCGGCGACAGGACCCCACAGCCGGCGGCCCCCGAAGCCGGCCGGAGAAGATGTCGGTCGGGCCCCCCCTTTGACCTTCTATTTGTATTGTAATCCGGGGGGTTGGCCGATAAACCCCCCCGGGCCACCCCCATGCACGGGGTCGGCGCATCTCCTAGCTCTCCTCACGTCCACTCCACACACACATGCGTAGGGAGGCAGAAGAGCAGGCTAGCTCCTTCTTCCTCCATGATCCATACAGCTCAAGGAGCGCCATTGTAATCCGACCATTGTCTCAACTAGACCAAGCAGGACTAGGGGTGTTACCTCCCACGGAGGGCCCCGAACCTGGGTACATCGTGTGTCTCCCACTACTTGTGCCTAACCCCGCTCCCGGAGCCCGCCAGCGTCCTTTGGCCCCTCTCGACAAGCCTACCTATGGCATCTGCCATGACGAAACCATGACAGTTGGCGCCCACCGTGGGGCCGTCCGCGGCGTCGGCCGGAGTCACGCTCCGGGCGGGACCCTTCACCACCTCCCCCGACCACCTAGCGTCCGGGCGGAACCGCGTGCTCGTGGGGCTTGCTGCTGCGGGCCTAGTGGGCAACGCGGCCGGCATCTTTGACGAGTGCCTCGGCCGCGACCTCGCGCTCGACGTCGCCGTGCTCGCTGGGTGGTTCAGCAAGCTGAGCCTCGCCGAAGAACCGGAGGCCGATGAGTACCCTATTTGGGTGTTCGACTGCACCGACCCTCCCTCATCCATGGGCACGCTCGCCACGGGCGAGGCCATCGGCCCCCACACCCGTGTGGGAGTGATGGTCACCGTCTCCTCCACCACTTTGGGCCGTGTAAGGGCGGACGAGGCCGACGCAGCCGCCGCTGGTGCCGGCACCTCCGACCCATTCGCCGCCACCCTCCGGGGTCTGGGCACTCCCATCGCTACGACGGCGGACCCGGCCACCGCTAGAGCCGAGCTGGAGGCAACCCGTCGCCTGCTGTTTGAAGACACGAGCGCCCTCGTTGCCAAGTGGCGTCGGATGGAGGCCGCGCAGCGGGAATACGATTCCACGTACGGTCTCACCCCGGCTAGCCCCGAGCCCAGCCGGTGTGGTGCTGTGCGAGAACGCGGCTGCATGGTCATAGAACGCTTCCCCATCTATGACACCCCCGCGGCCAACCTACGCGCCGCCAAGGTTGCCTACGAGGATTTGGCAACCTTGGAGGGCGAGGAGCGGGCTGCACATGAGTGGCACATCAAGTCCCTCATCGACAGCGCCAACACGCAACAGGTCGTCCTCACCCCCGGTGGGGCCGTCTCCGAGTTTCCCCATCCCGAGGGCGAGGACACTGGGGCTGCTGACCGCCGGCCGGCTCAGCACTCGAGCACCCCTCGTCCCTCCGTCCGGAACGCCCGGGGGAGCAACGCTCAGTGCCCCCGTCATGCGGAAATGAGCAGCCGGTTGTGAACAACCGACGCAGCAACAATCCGGCTGGCAGCCACCGCCGCGACGACGGGCCGGCTGGCGGCAGCCGGCGCACCCACGGGCATACTCCGCCTCCGCGGCAGGAACCCGCATGGTCCACCCCGCCGGCCGTCCGCCCCGAGCTTGCAGCCCGACTCGGACCGCGCGTCCCCCACAGCGACAACGACGCCCGGCTCCGTCTTGACCGGCTGGCGCGGTCGGCTCTCCTCGAGGAGGAGGGCTTGATTGGCCCGGCCTGCTTTGGTCCGCGGATCTGCAACGAGCCTTTTCCGCCGGGCTTCACACTCCCCCACGACACCTAGAAGTATACTGGGGCCACCAAGCCGGAGGACTGGCTGATCGACTACACCACCACCGTCGGCATCACCAGGGGGAACAAGCGTGTACCCGTCCGCTACGCCCCCCTCATGCTGATCGGCTCGGCCCGCACCTGGCTGAATAGCCTGGCTGCCTGCAGCGTCAACACCTGGACGGACTTCGAGGAGGCCTTCGTCCCCAACTTCACCGGCACCTACAAACGGCCTGGCCGGCCCCGTGAGCTGGCCATGTGCGTCCAGGGGCCGGAAGCGCCCCTCCGCGACTACCTCACACGCTGGACCAAGCTCCGCAACTCCTGCGAAGGAGTACACGAGGTATAGGCCATCCAGTACATCATCGAAGGCTGCCGCGATGGCACCCCCTCAAGCACAAGCTCTTGTGCTCCGAGACAACCTCCTTGGCAGACCTGATGTCCAAAGCAGACAAATATGCCACGGCCGATTCCTCGATGAGGATGAGGGCTAAGGCACCAGCCAAGCCGGCTATGCCCCCCGCCGCGCCGCAGGTGGCGGCCGACAACCGGCAGCAGCAGAACGGCAAGCGCAAGAATGACCAGCCCGACTCCCACTACGGGAGCCAGTAGGTTGCCTCCATCGAGGAGGAGGAGCCGACTGGCCAGGCCTCCAGTTAGCGCCAGCGCACCGGCAAGGCCGCCTGGCAGCCCAAGCTGACTTTTGAGCAAATACTTGTCCTCCCCTGCAAAAACCACTCTGGTGCCAAGCCGGCCACACACATGCTCCGGCAGTGCAGCTTCTCACGGAAATTGGCCCGGGAGGACGGCCTCCCCCCGCGCAGCCAGCCCATGCTCCGGCACCAGCTCTGGCTCTGGCTCCCGGTCCGGGTCAGGCGGACCCGGCCCCAGCTCGGAGCGACGGCCGGCTGCACGAGTGGTATCCTGAACATGATGACTGCTACGTCGTCTTCACCAATGAAGAGACAGACAAGCACACCCAGCGCTGGCTCCACCGCGAGGTGAATGCCACCATGCCCGCGACTCCCCAGTTCATGCTCTGGTCCGAGAAGCCGGTCACCTGGAGCCGGGCGGACCACCCGGCCGTGATGCTGAACCCTGGCAGCTACGCCCTCGTCCACGATCTTACCATCGCCTCCGAGAAATACTCGTGCCGCTTCTCGCGGGTGTTGATCGATGGAGGCAGCAGCATCAACATCCTCTACCTCGACACCTTGCTCAAGCTGGGGCTCAACATGGAGGATCTGAAAACAAGTCGGACCGTCCTCCACGACATCGTGCCGGGAAAGTCCTGCACCCTTGTCGGCAAGATCAAGCTCGACGTCCTCTTCGGCGACGCCAGTGATTTCTGCCATGAGCCGGTCTTGTTCGAGGTATTGGACCTCGACAGTCCCTACCACGCCTTACTGGGCCGGACGGCTCTTGTCAAGTTCATGGCGATCCCCCATTACGCCTACCTCAAGCTCAAGATGCCGGGTCCCAAGGGCATCATCACCATCGCCGGCAAATACCGGATGTCAATGGCATGCGGGCGAGACGGCAGTCGGCTGGCCGAGGCCCTAGAAATAGCCGAGGAGAAGCGCCAGCTCGACCGGCTGGTGGCCCTTGCCCCTGCCCAGCCAGCCGTGCCGGCCCCTCCGTCCCAATCGGTCAGTGAAAGCTCGTCCCAGCCGTCCAAGGACACCAAGCAAGTGCCACTCGATCCAGCCAACCCCACCCAGTGCGTGACCATCGGCTCTCGCCTCGACAACAAATAGGAAAGCGAGCTCTTCGACTTCCTTCGTGAGAATCGGGACATCTTTGCATGGTCCCCCAAGGACATGCCGGGTGTTCCGAGGAAGTTTGCCGAGCACAAGCTACACATACGGCCGGATGCGAAGCCGGTCAAGCAACCCCTGCGCCGTTTCTCCGAGGAGAAGCTATGTACTATTGGAGAAGAGATCGCCCAGCTGCTCGCAGCCGGCTTCATCATGGAGGTGTTCCACCCGGACTGGCTGGCCAACCCAGTCCTGGTGCTGAAGAAAAACAAGACCCGGCGCATGTGTATCGACTACACAAGCCTGAACAAGGCGTGCCCTAAGAACCCATTCGCCCTGCCACGGATCGATCAAGTCATCGACTCCACGGCCGGCTGTGATCTGCTGTCCTTCCTGGACGCCTACTCCGGCTACCACTAGATAAAGCTGGACCCGGCTGACCGGCTCAAGACCTCCTTCATCACCCCTTTGGGGCCTACTGCTACATCACCATGTCCTTCGGCCCGAAGAATGCAGGCGCTACATTCCAGCGTTGCATGCAGAAGTGTCTCCTGCCTCAGATAGGCAGGAAGATCCACGTCTACGTGGATGACATTGTCATCAAATCCAAGAAGCACTTCAGCCTCCTCGACGACCTCCGGGAGACGTTCGCCAACTTGCGCGAATACAAGATCGAGCTCAACGCGGAGAAGTATGTCTTTGGCGTCCCAGCCGGCCAGCTCCTAGGTTTCTTCGTGTCTGCCCGCGGCATCGAAGCTAACCCCGAGAAGATCCGGGCAATCGAGCGCATGCCCAAGCCGGTCCGGCTCCGCGACGTCCAGAAGTTCACCAGCTTCCTTGCCTCCCTCAGCCGGTTCATCAGCCGGCTGGGCGAGAAGGCCTTGCCCCTCCACGGGCTCCTATGCAAGTCGGCCCTGGTCGAGCCGGGCCGGGACCTCTCAAAGAAGCCGACCCTGTTCGACTGGTCCGACGAGGCGGACGCGACGTTCTGCGGCCTCAAGCGGGCTCTCACCAGCGCGCCCATCTTGGCCGCGCCGGCTGACAAGGAGCCTTTGCTCGCCTACATTGTGGCGACCACATGCGTCATTAGCATCGTCCTGGTGGTGGAGCGGCCGGAGGAAGGCAAGGCGCTGCCGACATAGCATCCCGTTTACTACCTAAGCGAGGTCCTCTCTGCCTCCAAACAAAACTACACCCACTACCAAAAGATGTGCTACGGCATATACTTCACCGCCCAGAAGGTGAAGCAGTACTTCTAGGAGCACGTCATCACCGTCGTGAGCACAGCGCCGCTAGGCGAAATCATGGCCGGCCGGGATGCCACCGACCGGATCGCCAAATGGGCCATCACCCTGGCCGACTACGAAATACGGTACGAGCCACGCACCGCCATCAAGTCCGAAGCAATGGCTGACTTCCTCGTTGACTGGGCCGAAACCCAGTTCGTGCGGCCTCCGCCCGACTCCACGCACTAGCGCATGCACTTCGATGGCTCGAAGATGCGAGCCGGCCTGGGAGCCGGCATCGTCTTGTCATCTCCCAGAGGAGACCAGCTCCGCTACGCCCTCCAGATCCACTACGTTGCCTCCAACAACGTGGCTGAATACGAGGCCCTCGTCCACGGCCTTCGGCTCGCCAAGGAGATCGGCATCCAGTGCATCATTTGCTTCGGCGACTCCAACCTCGTGGTGCAACAGGTCTCCGGCAAATGGGACGCCAGGGATGCCAACATGGCCAGCTACCGCTTCCTTGTCCAGCAGCTCACCGGCTCCTTCGAGGGCTGCGAGTTCCACCACATCCCCCATGCGGACAACGAGGCGGCCGACATGCTGGCCAAGATCGGCTCGACCCGGCAGGCCATCCCAGCCAGCGTCTCCCTCGAGTGGCTGCTGAAGCCTTCGATCAAGCCTTCTCCCGAATCGGAGTCCATCTTCGTACCGGCAAACATGGCCGACACCTCAGCACAACCGGCTGCCTAACCGGCCCCGCCGGCTGCGGCAGCTCTGCCGGCTCCGTCACCACCAGCTGCCGGGCTGGCGCCGGCCGCCACGGCAATTGAGCCGACCACGTCTACGCATGCTGGCACCGGTCCCGTCCCTGTCATGATGACGGTCGATGCTCCTGCCGCCGCCTCGCTCTCGGGGGCTGGCGAACTGGTCTCGGGGACTGGCGAGCCGGTCTCGGGGGCTGAGCCGGCCCCTGTCTCGGCTCCCTCATGGGCCCAGCCCATCCTGGCATTCTTCCAGCGCGGCGAGATCCCCTCCGATGAGGCCACTTCAAGGCAAATTCAGCGCTGGGCCTCGGCCTACAACATCATCAACCGCGAGTTGGTTCATCGCAGCACCACCGCGCGTCTTCCAACGCTGCATCGAGCCGGAGAAAGGGCAAGAAATCCTCCTCGACATCCACCAGGGCGAGTGCGGGCATCATGCCGCCTCCAGGTCTTTGGTGGCCAAAGCATTCCGTCACGGTTTCTACTGGCCGACTACTCTGGAGGCGGCCAAGGAACTGGTTGACATGTGTGAGGGCTGCCAGCGCTTCAGCATGCAGAGCCATCTTCCGGCTAGCGCTCTCCAGACCATCCCCCTTTCGTGGCCCTTCACCATCTGGGGGTTGGACATGGTAGGACCCTTCAAACCGCACGAGGAGGCATGACACATTTGTTGGTAGCCGTCGACAAGTTCACCAAGTGGATCGAGGCCCGGCCAATCAAGAAACTGTACGGCCCCACAACCGTTCGGTTCATCGAAGACATCACAGTCCGCTACGGCGTCCCCCATAGCATCATCACTGACAACGACACGAACTTCACCAAGGGCGCGCTAGCGCATTTTTGCTCAAGGCGGGGCATCTGGCTCGACCTGGCGTCCGTCGCTCACCCATAGTCAAACGACCAGGTTGAGAGGGCAAATGGCCTGCTCCTGTCCGGCGTCAAGCGCAGGCTCGTGACACCACTGGTTTGGTCGACCGGTTGCTGGGTCGAGGAGCTACCGGTTGTCCTTTGGAGCCTCTGGACCACGCCCAACCGATCAACCGGCTACACTCCGTTCTTTATCGTTTACGGGTCCGAGGCGATCATCCCCACTGACATCGAGTTCGATTCGCCTCGGGTTACCCTGTACACCGAGAAGGACGTGAGGAAGGCAAGGGAAGACGGCTTCGACCTCCTCGAGGAGGCCCGCGAGCTGGCCTTGAGCCGGACAACCATCTACCAGCAGAAGCTCTAGCATTACCACAGCAAGCAGATCCGGCCACTCTCCTTCCGCGAAGGAGTCTTGGTGCTCTGGCGGATCCAGCGAACCGCCGGCTAGCACAAGCTATCCTCCCCATGGGAGGGCCTGTTCGTCGTCAGCCGGGCGCTGCACAATAATGCGTACTATCTAATAGACGCCCAGAAGCCGCAGAAGTGCAAGAGAGACGCCTTTGGCGAGGATACGAAGCGCCCATGGAATGCGGCGCTCCTCCATCCGTTTTATTGCTAAAAACTAGTGTATGTACCCTCCCCCTTTTGGGCTTATGAATGCAACGGGGGCCCCAAGCCGGCACTTGGGGCACGCCCCTTTTCGATTCCTCCATAGTTTTCCTGTTATTTAAGGCACGTCAACCGGGTCCGGCTCCCGGGCCCGGGGGCTCGCCCGACTCCCCGCCGAGGCGGAAAAATAATGTGAGCGAGCAACCCTTCGCCTCCCCTCCCCTAACCAGCTACAGACCGGCTCCCGGCTGTCCGGCTATCCGGCTGAAGGGACCACGGGGTACGAAGGAAATTCTCACACGAAGGTCCGCTGACGCGCGTGGTAGCCGGACCGGCCGAGCCGAGCTATGTTAATCCTAGTAACCGGCCTCTGCTGGCTCAACCTAGCCCTAGCCGGTTGACTCTAAGAGCCCGCTGTTTTCCCCCAAGGGTGAAACCCCGTCCCTGTCCCAGACCGGCTCCCGGCTGGCTGGCAAGCAGGGCGGAAGCCGGAAGGAATCCCGGCGCGCAAGCACAAGTCAAAAGGCAAAAGGCGAAAGAAGAGCCAGCATGCACATTCTTTTTTAAAAAAACAATGGCATAAGTCATAACAATAAAAGGCCCACGACCACGAGTTCATTACATATACACCCCCAGTGGGTGGAATTCCAGTCTAAAACAAAATCCAGGAAAGGGAAGTCCTAAGTGGTGGCAGCTTCGGGCCGGCCCTCCTCCGGTGCTGACGCCTCTGGAGACGGCGGTGCTCACGCCTTGGGAGCCGGCAGTGTTGGCACCTCCGAGGCTGGCGCCTCCGGGGCGGCTGAGGTAGAAGCCCCTGCCCCCGCATTCGGAGCCGTCTCGGACTCGGCATAGTCGTCGGTGTCAGACGCTTCATCGGTCGTCTCGGCGGTGCTTCCCTCCAGGTCGTCCAGGGTGAGCCCGGACCGGTCCTCTGGGACCACCACGCCGTCCACCCCGTGCTCCGGGACGTACTCGTCCCACGTGGTGAAGGACGCGAGGTCGCTCGCCCTCACAGGCATCTCATCAGCCACCGCCTCCAACTCTGCTTCGGTGCCGGCACGCTGGGCTGTGAGCAAACCCAAGTCCAGCTCGGGGTACCATGACCTGGCAATGCGGAGCGCCATGCCTGCACCGGCACGAGCCGCTGAGGCCCTCCAGGCGTTCACCCGTGCAGTCCCAAACTCCAGCCACCTCGACAACCGGTTCATGGAGCCCGGGTCCGCCGCGCCGGGCCAAAGGGTGCGAACCAGTGCCATGTCGGCCGTTTGGAGCCGCCTCAAGGCGCGGACCACCTCTGACAGACGCGCCTCGGTGGCGATCCCCACCTCGTCCAAGGTCCAAGGGGCAAGCGGCCCAATGGCCTCTCCTCACGCCCGCCGGGCCTCACGGTTGGCCTCCACGACCGCCTCCGCGACCTCCTGCGTGCCGGGGAAAAGCCCTAGGAAGAAAACAAGGGATGAGTACGGAGGCAAGCTAGAAAACCCAAAAGGAAGGCGCGAGAAGAACAAGGCAACAGAAGCTTACTGTGCAGCATCTGATCCACCTCATGCCCTTGCTCCTGCAGCTGCACCTCCTTGGCCAACCACTCCTGACATTGACGCTCGTGCTCCTCCCGGGCCGCCTACGCGTCCTCGGCCACCTTGGCTAGCGTGGCGTCCTTGGCCTCCAGCCTCTCGCGGAGAACCTTCTCCCGCTCCTCCGCCTCCCGACGAAGGGCTGCCCCTTGGTCCACCAGTGCTTGGCGGTGGGCCGCCTTGCGACCCTCCCGCTCCGCCTTCACCTGGTCTGCCTCCCCACGGAGCCGTTCGTGCTCCGTCGTCAGGAGTTCCCGCTCCTCATAAAGGCACACCACCTGGCGCCGGAGGCAGACCGTCTCGGCGTGGGTAGTTGCATGAGAAGAAGCCGCTGTTGTCAGAAAGGATTCAGCCCGCCTCAGGGGCAGCCGGCCTGATTCCCGGGGGCTACACCCAGTGGGTGCGCTTGTGCGCTCCCATTGAAAGATCGCAAGAACACATACCTTGCAAGTCCATGGACACGACAGCGAGCCGGTTTTCGGTTCCTCGGTACAACCCCAGCAGGGTGTTGTACGCGGCCTCCCGGCGGTCATGCGCTGCCTGCAAAATAATAAGAGTACACAGCTTTAGGCTCGACCCGCCTGCGCCCTAGCCGTCTTGAGCCTATGGGGCTACACCCAGTGGGTGCGCTGGCGTGTCCCCACTGGCAAAGACAAAAAAACGCAAGTCAAGAGAAGAAGGAAAGAAGAAACTCACCGCGACCGCCTGCTCCAAGCTCACCAACCGGACTTTGGCGGCCCGAGCGTCTTGCGTCGCCTGGGCGTGGCAGGCGGCAAACGCTTCGACAACGGCGGCCACCGCTGCCCCGAGGGCACTCGATGGTTCACCAGGGGTCGAGCTCCCGGCCGCCGCCCAGGTCTGCTGCGGCTGGCCTCCGTCTGTGGGTCCTCCCTTGTTGGAGACCGTGATGGGACCGGCCCCTCCTGTCGCCGTCGCACCGGGGGCCGCCAATGAGGCGCTTGCGGCGGTCGTTTCCCCGGCTATCGTGGCCCCCACCTCTGGCACTCCGCCTCCGGCAGCTCCGAGCCGACTCGCTTCCAATGCCGACGCCTCTGGAGCCGATGCCTCCGGAACTGGTGCCTCCGAAGCCAGCACTTCCAGGGCCGGTGCCTCTGCCCCTGGTGGCACGTCGCCCGCCAACGGCTGGGCGGCATCGCAGTCCATCCCCGCCGCGTCCTCCGTGGCCCTTCGCCCGGAGCCGTGGTGGCCCTTTGACCACTTCTCCCGGCCGCAGGGGCAAGGCTCCCACGCTCCGCCAGCAGCCTCCCCGCTAGTTCCTCAGAGGAAGGGGAACGACTCCCACGCTCCGCCGGTGGCCTCCCCGCTGGCTCCCCCTCGCCTCTTCGCCGCTTCCTCCCACGAGCAGAGCTCCTTGACACGCTGCTCCCGCTCGGCCGCCTCGAGGTCGAGCCACGCTTGGCGCTCCCTCTCCTCGGTAGCCGTCGGCGGTGCCGCCCTCTCCGTCCCGCCACCCTGGGTCCTCCCCAGAGCGCGTGCCTCCCTGGTAACTACGAAGTAAGGGATTGGAGGGAAGGCAGAACGGACCAAGGTGGAGGAGGAGATGGACTTACCCGGCGACGACGGGGACTGCCCTCCTCATGGGTCCCACTTGGGCGACCTTTTGCTTCTAGCCCCCGCCTCCGCAGCTACCGCCCGGCTGCGCGGTTGCCGCACGCTTGGGCGTCGGTTTGGTGGCGGCCGGACTTTTCCCCTTGTCGTCCGCGTCCGGGCCTCCCCAGCTGGAGCCGCCGCCGGCTCGAGGTTAGCGTCTCCACGGTGTTATGACCTCGTCCTCCGAAGTCTCGGGCTTCCCCGGAGCCTTTGCAACACGCGACGTCTCTGCCTCAGCGTCATCATCGGTCCAGTCCCGTAGGTGTGTCTGGGGAGGAGACTCACCCGTCGATTCGGCCTCTTCGGCCCCCTCCGTCTCCGTCTCCGCGTTTTCGGTTTCGGACGCGCCGGCTCGCTCGGAGTCAGCCGGCTCCACGTCATCGGCGTCCTCGACCTCCTCGGGGTCCGACTCCACCGTGTCAGGGGCCGGCTCCCTGTAGTTCTGCAGCAACGGGAAAAGCTGCGGGCGGGCCCGGCGGCACGATGTCAGACTAACAGCGCCAATTGCAAGACGGCGTTAGGAGGAAGGTAGTGCGGCTGCAGGCCGAACCGCGTCAGGAAGCGGCGGAAGAAGGTGCTCGCCGGCAGCCCGAGCCCATGGAGGAAGTGATCGGCGAAGACAACCACCTCGCCCTCCCACGGTGCCGGGGAGTTCTCCTGCCCGGCTGGGCGCGCCTCCAAGTACTCCTTTGCCGAGAGTTTGTAGCGGTGGCGGAGGTGCTCGAAGAAGGTTTCATCTACGTCGCTGCCGTCCCATGTGCCCTTACCCGCCATGGTCTCCGAGGGGGCGTGCGGTCGCGACGACGGGCGCGGGTGCTCGACGGTGGCCTGGGCTTTCTTTGGCGGTGGATGGCGGCGTGGCCTGCTCGCGTGCCCTGGCTCCCTGCTCTCTGCTCTCGCTCTCTCTCGTGGCGGGGGGAGGAAGATGACGAAGGCAATGCGACGGCAGGGGGAGCGAACGGGGCGTTCTGCCACCCCCTCTCGACATTTAAACCCTGTGCGGGTGATCGTGGGGGCCGGATTCATTGCGCACGACCCCCACGATTCCCGCGGCATGCGGGGCGGATATCGTGGCGCTCGGGAACGCCAACCGTCCACCCCGCGCCGTAAAAGATCCCCGCGCGCGGGCTGAGACCGCGGTCGTGGAGGGCCTTGCCCTGCCGCCCGGTCTTTTCCGCCGCGTGGCGCGTCTTCTCTACCCGGTGGAGAACCCAAGGCTGGCTGTGTTGCCGGCGGTCGCTTGCCGGCTTCGCTCGACTCTCAAGGCAGCCCGCGGCGCAAGTACGATCTTCAAGCCGGCGAGGACCGCCACGGTTCGTCGGCAGGCCTCCCTGGCTTTGGGGACTACTAACGGGGGGATGACCCTAGGGTAGCCTAGAGCGCTCCCATTCTCCAACCTTCTAACGCAACCAAAGGGCGGGCCGCCTCCCCTGCAGTCCGGCTACGCCCTGCCAGAAGCGGCCCACTGGCTACGCCCTGCCGGTTACGATGTGTCGGCCAGCTGGGGGCGTTGCCGCCTGCCCCCCTAGCTGATCGCGCATTGGATACCGTCATCAGGGCAAGCTTGGCAATAGTGGCCCCCATCCCATCGGGGTTCAGCGCCGGTTTGGCCACAGTGAAGGCGTCAGGGCCTCTGACCCTGGCGGATGATGACCGGGCTCCCAATAGTGCTGGCACACCCCAACCACTCCATTACCTGCCCCGGCATGGCTATAGGGTGGCCGGCCGTACCGCTGACCTTGGCCGGCCGCCGCAAGACGACGCCACAAGGGGCAGCCCGTGCCGTGACATGACCGGCATCGGGACCCGCCGTGCAGACCCCGACGGGTCCTGACGGGACCCTTCAGCCGGCGGGACCTACCAGCGACAGGAACCCACAGCCGGCGGCCCCCACAGCCGTCCGGAGAAGCTGTCGGCTGGGGCCCCCCTTTGACCTTCTATTTGTATTGTAATCTGGGGGGTTGGCCGATAAAACCCCCCGGGCCACCCCCATGTACGGGGTCGGTGCATCTCCCAGCTCTCCTCACGTCCACTCCACACACACATGCGTAGGGAGGCAGAAGAGCAGGCTAGCTTCTTCTTCCTCCATTATCCATACATCTCAAGGAGCGCCATTGTAATCCGACCATTGTCTCAACTAGACCAAGTAGGACTAGGGTGTTACCTCCCACGGAGGGCCCTGAACCTGGGTACATCATGTGTCTCCCACCGCTTGTGCCTAACCCCGCTCTCGGAGCCTGTCGACGTCCTTCGGCCCCTCTCGATAAGCCTACCTATGGCATCTGCCGTGACGAAACCACGACAAGAAGATAGTAATTAAGAAGCAGACTTACTGGGATTATCCTGTCAGCATCGATACCACATTCAAGATGTGTGCACAAACTAGTATCCACATAGGCTGGTACCTTGTTGTTGCTGAGGACACTAATTTTTTTTGTACAATATTAGTCATGTATTTGCCCTGTTAGGAACAACATAACAGGTGTAAGGTGTTTTTTCTATGGAGAGAAATATAAAGAGGTTTACTTGAAAACTTGAACATCTGACTAGCATTTTCTGAAAATAACGATTTCGTTGTCTTACCGAAGAAATGGTCACGTGCTGCAGAGGTAGTCGGTGGTCGAACCTACTCCCCCCTAAAGTTATGTTCTTCGGAAATACACTATAAATGAAGATGAATTTTCACACACTCAATTCTGGAACCAGATATGAACACAACACATTAACATCAAAGAATCCAATACATATCCATGAAATCCTCAAGATGACTCAGATCCTAAGACACATTTCACTCCCTGAGAAAATCCATGTAGTAAGCTGTGTTGTGTTTTGGAACAATGACCACCAAGATCCAGTGACCTCTATAATTTAAGAAAACCATGAACGTACGAACTATATCTAAAACTGAAAGACGATCAATGTATGCGTGGCTGTAAATTTAGACTTACACTTCATGATATGGACTCATGAAGAATTCTCCTATTGATAAGTCAAATCAGATCTTGGTGACACAATCAATGGAAGCCTTGCGTGAGCAATAATTTTTTAACAAAACGCCGTTTTCTAAATCAGGATCTATGAAATATGCATGCGTCCTTGGTTTTCCCTACGTCGTCAATCCCCTGAGAGGAATACAATACAATTAGCTTTTTTATGATTTACAACCTTGTGTGGAGAAGTTGACCAGAGTTTGTGAAGTACTTACAACATCAAGCATTTTACAAGAGTGGCAACAAGCTCATCAAAGTTGAAGAAGAGATAAAATTCCTCGAATTCCACACTTATTGTCGGGGATATTACCCCGCGATATAACCCGGTTGGAAGTATGACCCGGCCAGGACTTGGAGACTCATAGGTGACCCGATCGAGACTTGGCGATTCATTGGTGACCCGACAGGCGGGTGAGACGAGCGACAAGGCCCAGTGCCTAGCGAGCAAGCTGGCGCAAGGCGGCTCATGGATGGGACTGGAGGGGCGGTTCAGAAGAGAAGGCCCAACGAGAGAAAGGATTCCCTCACAAAGGAAACGAGACCCGGATTAGGATTCATGAAAGACTAGTTCTAGTCCTACTCCTAGTAGGACTCTACATGTACACCTACCCCTTCCACCTATATAAGGAGGGGTAAGGCACCCCAAGAGAGACAAGTTAAGATAGACTCAAGTCATTAGAGATAGACAAATTAGAGGTTCTCGATATTAGAGGTAGCAAGATAGCACCCATGTAATCGAGAGATCTTCCTCATCATCAATACAACACAAAGCAGGACGTAGGCTTTTACCTTCATCGAAGGGGACGAACTTGGGTAAACTCACATCTCTCGATTTCGACCTGTTGGGAGATGTAGTAGTAAATCAAAAAATTTCCTACGTGTTCACCAAGATCTATCTATGGAGAAACCAGCAACGAGTGGGGAGAGTGCATCTTCATACCTTTGAAGATTGCAAAGTGGAAGAGTTATAAGAACGCGGTTGGTGGAGTGGTACTCGCAGCGATTCAGATCGCGGTGGAATCCGATCTAAGCGCCGACCAACGGCGCCTCCACGTTCAACACACGTGCAGCCCGATGACGTATCCTACGCCTTGATCCAGCAAGAGGAAAGAGATGTTGAGGGAGAGCTCTGACAGCACGACGACGTGGTGACGGTGGAGCTGCATGGTCTCCGACAGGGCTTCGTCAAGCACTACGGAGAACGAGGTGAGGGAGGAGTAGGGCTGCACCGTGGGAGAGGGAGATGCGTGTCCTTGGTAGCCCCAAGGGCTCCTCTATTTATAGGAGAAGGAGGAGGGAGGGCTGCGCCCTAGGGTGGTGCGGCAGCCTCCAGATCCCATCTGGCCGGCAGCAAGAGAGGGAGAGGGGTGCGGCTGCCGTAGGGTGGGCCTTAGGGCCCATCTGCCCTAGGGTTTGCCCCCTACCACTCCAGCTACGCCTTGGGCCCTTGTAGGGGTGCACCCGCCCACCTAGGGGCTGTTTCCCTCCCACTTGGGCCCATGCAACCCTCTGGGGCTGGTGGGCCCACTTGGTGGACCCCCGGAACCCTTCCGGTGGTCCCTGTACGTTACCAGTAATCCCCGAAACACTTCCGGTGACCAAAACCTCACTTCCTATATATGAATCTTTACCTTTGAACCATTCCGGAGCTCCTCGTGACGTTCGGGATATCATCCGGGACTCCGAACAACCTTCGGTAACCACATACACTATTTCCCTTTAACCCTAGCTTCATTGAACCTTAAGTGTGTAGACCCTACAGGTTCGGGAGACACGTAGACAAGACCGAGACACCTCTCTGGTCAATAACCAATAATGGGATCTGGATACCCATGTTGTCTCCCACATGCTCCATGATGATCTCATCGGATGAACCACGAAGTCGGGGATTCAATCAATCCCGTATACAATTCCCTTTGTCTACCAGTATGATACTTGCCCAAGATTCGATCGTCGGTATCCCTATACCTTGTTCAATCTCATTACCGGCAAGTCTCTTTAATCGTTCCATAACACATCATCCCATGGCAAACTCCTTATTCACATTGAGCTCATTATGATAATGTCTTACCGAGTGGGCCCAAAGATACCTCTCCGTCACACGGAGTGACAAATCCCAATCTCGATTCGTGCCAAACCAGCAGGCACACCCAAAGTAGTGCACCTTTATAAAAACCTAGTTACGTTGTGACATTTGGCACACCCAAAGCATTCCTACGGTATCCGGGAGTTGCACAATCTCATGGTCTAAGGAAATGATACTTAACATTAGAAAAGCTTTAGCATACGAACTACACGATCTTGTGCTATGCTTAGGATTGGGTCTTGTCCATCACATCATTCTACTAATGATGTGATCCCGTTATCAACGACATCCAATGTCCATGGTCATGAAACTGTGACCATCTATTGATCAACGAGCTAGCCAACTAGAGGCTCACTAGGGACATATTGTGGTCTATGTATTCACACATGCATTATGGTTTCTGGTTAACACAATTATAGCATGAACAATAGACAATTATCATGAACAAGGAAATACAATAATATCCATTTTATTATTGCCTCTAGGGAATATTTCCAATAGTCTCCCACTTGCACTAGAGTCAATAATCTAGTTACATTGTGATGAATCGAACACCCATAGAATTCTGGTGTTGATCATGTTTTCCTCGTGAGAGAGGTTTAGTCAACGGATCTGGGACATTCAGATCCGTATGTACTTTACAAATATCTATATCTCCCTCCTGAATGTAATCACGGATGGAGTTGAAGCGGCGCTTGATGTGTCTTGTCTTCTTGTGAAACCTGGGCTCCTTGGCAAGGGCAATAGCTCCAGTGTTGTCACAAAATAGAGTCATCGGGCCCGATGCATTGGGAATTACTCCTAGGTCGGTGATGAACTCGTTCATCCAGACTCCTTCCTTTGCTGCTTTCGAAGCAGCTATGTACTCCGCTTCACATGTAGATGCCGGCACGACGCTTTGCTTGCTGTTGCACCAGCTGACTGCCCCTCCGTTCAGAATATACACGTATCTCGTTTGTGACTTGGACTCATTTGGATCTGTGTCGATACTAGCATCAACGTAACCTTTTACGACGAGCTCTTCGGCACCTCCATATACGAGAAACATGTCCTTTGTCCTTTTCAATTACTTCAGGATATTCTTGACCACTATCAAGTGTTCTGCTCTGGGATCACTTTGGTACCTCCCTACCAAACTTATGGCAAGGTTCACATCAGGTCTGGTACACAGCATGGCATACAAAGAGCCTATGGCTGAAGCATAGGGGATGACACTCATCTCTTCTCTATCCTTTGTCGTGGTCGGGCATTGAGTCGTACTCAATCTCACACCCTGTAACACAGGCAAGAACCATTTCTTGGACTGATCCATATTGAACTTCTTAAATATCTTGTCAAGGTATGTGCTTTGTGAAAGGCCTATGAGGCGTCTCGATCTATCTCTATAGATCTTGATGCCTAATACGTAAGCAGCTTCTCCAAGGTCCTTCTTTAAAAAACATTTATTCAAGTAGGCCTTTACACTTTCCAAGATTTCTATATCATTTCCCATCAACAATATGTCATCTACATATAATATGAGGAATGCTACAGAGCTCCCACTCACTTTCTTGTAAATACAGGGTTCTCCATAAACCTGTATAAATCCAAACCTTAATCACCTCATTAAAGCGAATGTTCCAAGCGCGAGATGCTAGCACCAGCCCATAGATGGAGCACTAGAGCTTGCATACCTTGTTAGCATCTTTAGGATCGACAAAACCTTCCGGCTGCATCATATACAGTTCTTCCTTAAGGAAACCATTAAGAATGCCGTTTTGACATCCATTTGCCAGATCTCATAATGATAAAATGTGGCAATTTCTAACATGATCCGGACAGACTTCAGCATCGCTACGGGTGAGAAAGTCTCATCATAGTCAAATCCTTGAACTTGCAGATAACCCTTAGCGACAAGCCGAGCCTTAGAGACAGTCACATTACCATCCGTGTCAGTCTTCTTTTTAAAGATCCATTTATTTTCTATGGCTTGCTTATCATCAGGCAAGTCCACCAAAGTCCATACTTTGTTCTCATACATGTATCCTATCTCGGATTTCATGGCTTTAAGACATTTGTTGGAATCCGAGCCCGCCATCGCTTCTTCATAGTTCGAAGGTTCACCATTGTCCAACAACATGATCTCCAGGACAGGGTTGCCATACCACTCTGGTGTGGAACGTGTCCCAGTGGACCTTCGATGTTCAATGGTAACTTGATCTGAAGTTTCATGATCATCATCATTAACTTCCTCTCCAGCCAGTGCAGGCTCCATAGAAACAACTTCTTGTGCTGTGCTACTTTCCGGTTCGAGTGGAGGTACAATTACCTCATCAAGTTCTATTTTCCTCCCACTTACTTCTTTCGAGAGAAACTCTTTCTCAACAAAGAATACATTCTTGGCAACAAAGACTATGCCTTCGGATCTGAGGTAGAAGGTATACCCAATAGTTTCTTTGGGGTATCCTATGAAGACGCACTTTTCCGCTTTGGGTTCGAGCTTCTCAGGTTGAAGTTTCTTCACGTAAGCATCGCATCCCCAAACTTTTAGAAACGATAGCTTAGGTTTATTTCCAAACCATAATTCATATGGTGTCGTCTCAACGGATTGAGACGGTGCCCTATTTAAAGTGAATGCGGCAGTCTCTAATGCATATCCCCAAAATGATAGCAGTAAGTCGGTAAGAGAAATCCTAGATCGCACCATATCCAATAGAGTGCGATTACGATGTTCAAACACACCATTTCGCTGAGGTGTGCCAGGCGGCGTGAGTTGTGAAACAATTCCACATTTCCTTAGGTGCGTGCCAAACTCGTGACTTCAATATTCGCCGCCACGATCAGAGCGTAGGCACTTTATTTTCCTGTCACGTTGATTCTCTACCTCACTCTGAAATTCCTTGAACCTTTCAAAGATTTCAGACTTGTGTTTCATTAAGTAGACATACCCATATCTGCTCAAGTCACCAGTGAGGGTGAGAACATAACGGTAGCCACCGCGAGCCTCGACGCTCATTGGAACTCATACATCAGTATCTATTATCTCCAACAAGTCAGTTGCTCGCTACATTGTTCCGAAGAACGGAGTCTTGGTCATCTTTCCCATGAGGCATGGTTCACATGTCTCAAATGATTTGAAATCAAGAGACTCCAAAAGTCCATCAGCATGGAGCTTCTTCATGCGTTTGACACCAATATGACCAAGGCGGCAGTTCCACATGTAAGTGGGACTATCGTTATCAACCTTACACTTTTTGGTACTCACACTATGAACATGCGTAACATCACGTTTGAGATTCATCAAAAATATACCATTGACCAACGGAGCATGACCATAAAACATTTCTGTCATATAAATAGAATAACCATTATTCTTAGATTTAAATGAGTAGCCGTCTCGCATCAAACGAGATCTAGATACAATGTTCATGCTCAAAGCAGGTACTAAATAACAATTATTGAGGTTTAGAACTAATCCCGAAGGTAGATGTAAAAGGAGCATGCCGACGGCAATCACATCGACCTTGGAGCCATTCCCGACGCGCATCGTCACCTCGTCCTTTGCCAGTCTCCGCTTATTCCGCAGCTCCTGCTTGGAGTTACAAATGTGAGCAACTGCACCGGTATCAAATACCTAGGAGCTACTACGAGCGTTGGTAAGGTACACATTAATAACAAGTATATCTCATATACCTTTAACATTGCTGGCCTTCTTATCCGCTAAGCACTTGGGGCAGTTCCGCTTCCAGTGACCGATACCCTTGCAATAAAAGCACTCAGTCTCAGGCTTGGGTCCATGCTTGTTCTTCTTCCCGGCAACTTGCTTACCGGGCACGGAAACAGCTTTGCCGTCCTTCTTGAAGTTCTTCTTACCCTTGCCTTTCTTGAAACTAGTGGTCTTATTCACCATGAACACTTGATGCTCCTTCTTGATCTCGACCTCCGCTGATTTCAGCATCGAGTACAACTCAGGAATGGACTTCTCCATACCCTGCATGTTGTAGTTCATCGCAAAGCTCTTGTAGCTGGGTGGAAGCGACTAGAGGATTATGTCAATGACCAATTCATCAGGGAGATTAACTCCCAGCTGAGTCAAGCGGTTATGCAACCCAGACATTTTGAGTATGTGCTCACTGACAGAACTATTCTCCTCCATCTTATAGTTGAAGAACTTGTCGGAGACGTCATCTCTCTCGACCCGGGCATGAGCTTGGAAAACCAGTGTCAGCTCTTGGAACATCTCATATGTTGTGTGTTGCTCAAAACGCTTTTGGAGCCCTGGTTCTAAACTGTAAAGCATGCCGCACTGAACCAGGGAGTAATCATCACAGCGTGACTGCCAAGCGTTCGTAACGTCTTGGTCCGTTGGAAAAATGGGTGGGTCACCTAGCGGTGCATCAAGGACATACAATCTCTTGGAAGCTATGAGGATGATCCTCAAGCTATGGACCTAGTCCGCATAGTTGCTTCCATCGTCTTTCAGCTTGGTCTTCTCTAGGAACGCATTGAAGTTGAGGGTGACATTAGCGTTGGCAATTGGATCTACAATATAGATTGTAAAGACAATTTTAGACTAAGTTCATGATAATTAAGTTCACATAATCAAATTATTTAATGAAATCCCACTTAGATACACATCTCTATAGTCATCCAAGTGATACATGATCCACGTCAACTAGCCCGTGTCCGATCATCATGTGAGGCGGACTAGTCATCCATGGTGAACATCTCCATGTTGATCGTATCTTCTATACAACTCATCATCGACCTTTCGGTCTTCCGTGTTCCGAGGCCATGTCTGTACATGCTAGGCTCGTCAAGTCAACCTAAGTGTATCGTGTGTGTAAATCTGGCTTACATCCGTTGTATGCGAACGTTAGAACCTATCACACCCGATCATCACATGGTGCTTCGGAACAACGATCCTTAGCAACGGTGCACAGTTAGGGTGAACACATTTCTTGAAATTTTATTGAGAGATCATCTTACTTACTACCGTTGTTCTAAGAAAATAAGATGTAAACATGATAAACATCACATGCAATCAATATAGTGACATGATATGGCCAATATCATCTTGCTGCTTTGATCTCCATCTTCGAGGCACTATGATCATCACTGTCACCGGCATGGCACCATGATCTCCATCATCGTGTCTTCATGAAGTTGTCTCGCCAACTATTACTTCTACTACTATGGCTAACGTTTAGCAATAAATTAAAGTTACTACATGGCGTTTATGATTAACACGCATGTGATACAATAAAGTAAGACAACTCCTATGGCTCCTGCCAGTTGTCATACTCATCGACATGCAAGTCGTGAATCCTATTACAAGAACATGATCAATCTCATACATCACAATGCATCACGTCACATCCTTTGGCCATATCACATAACAAGGCATATGCTATAAAAACAAGTTAGACGTCCTTTAATTTGTTGTTGCAAGTTTTTATGTGGCTGCTATAGGTTTCTAGCAAGAATGTTTCTTACCTACGCCAAAACCAAAACGTGATATGCCAATTGCTATTTACCCTTCATAAGGACCCTTTTCATCGAATCCAATCCAACTAAGGTGGGAGTGACAGACACCCGCTAGCCACCTTATGCAACAAGTGCATGTCAGGCGGTGGAACCGGTCTCATGTAAGCGTACGTGTAAAGTTGGTCCGGGTCGCTTCATCCCACAATACCGCTGAATCAAGATAAGACTAGTAACCGTAAGCAAATTAACAAGATCGACGCCCACAACAACTTGTGTTCTACTCGTGCATAGATTCTACACATAGACCTAGCTCTGATACCACTGTTGGGAGACGTAATAGTAAATCAAAATTTTCCTACATGTTCACCAAGATCTATCTATGAAGAAACCAGAACGAGTGGGGACAGTGCATCTTCATACCTTTGAAGATCGCAAAGCGGAAGCATTATAAGAATGCGGTTGGTGGAGTCATACTCGCAACAATTCAGATCGCGGTGGAATCCGATCTAAGCGCCGAACAACAGCGCCTCCGCGTTCAACACACGTGCAGCCCGATGACGTATCCTACGCCTTGATCCAGCAAGAGGAAGGAGATGTTGAGGGAGAGTTCCGACAGCACGACGGTGTGGTGACGGTGGAGCTGCATGGACTCCGGCAGGGCTTCGTCAAGCACTACGGAGAACGAGGAGAGGGAGGAGTAGGGCTGCACCGTGGGAGAGGGAGATGCGTGTCCCTGGCAGCCCCAAGGGCTCCTCTATTTATAGGAGAAGGAGGAGGGAGGGCTGTGCCCTAGGGTGGTGCGGCAGCCTCCAGATCCCATCTGGCCGGCGGCAAGAGAGGGAGAGGGGTGCGGCTGCCGTAGGGTGGGCCTTAGGGCCCATCTGCCCTAGGGTTTGCCCCCTACCACTTCAGCTATGCCTTGGGACCTTGTAGAGGGCGCACGCACCCACCTAGGGGCTGTTTCCCTCCCACTTGCGGCCCATTACCTGCCCCACCATGGCTATAGGGTGGCCGGCCGTACCGCTGACCTTGGCCGGCCGCCGCAAGACGACGCCACAAGGGGCGGCCCGTGCCGTGACAAGACCGGCGACGGGACCCGCCGTGCAGGCCCCGCCGGTTCCTGACGGGACCCTTCAACCGGCGGGACCTACCAGCGACAGGAACCCACAGCCGGCGGCCCCCACAGCCGGCCGGAGAAGCTGCCGGCTGGGGGCCCCTTTGACCTTCTATTTATATTGTAATCTAGGGGGTTGGCCGACAAAACCCCCCGGCCACCCCCATGTACGGGGTCGACGCATCTCCCAGCTCTCCTCACGTCCACTCCACACACACATGCGTAGGGAGGCAGAAGAGCAGGCTAGCTCCTTCTTCCTCCATTATCCATACAGCTCAAGGAGCGCCATTGTAATCCGACCATTGTCTCAACTAGACCAAGCAGGACTAGGGTGTTACCTCCCACGGAGGGCCCTGAACCTGGGTACATCATGTGTCTCCCACCGCTTGTGCCTAACCCCGCTCCCGGAGCCTGTCGACGTCCTTCGGCCCCTCTCGATAAGCCTACCTATGGCATCTGCCGTGACGAAACCACGACAAGAAGATAGTAATTAAGAAGCAGACTTACTGGGATTATCTTGTCAGGATCGATACCACATTCAACATGTGTGCACAAACGTAGTATCCACATAGGCTGGTACCTTGTTGTTGCTGAGGACACTGATTTTTTTTGTACAATATTAGTCATGTATTTGCCCTGTTAGGAACAACATAACAGGTGTAAGGTGTTTTTTCTATGGAGAGAAATATAAAGAGGTTTACTTGAAAACTTGAACATCTGACTAGCATTTTCTGAAAATAACGATTTCGTTGTCTTACCGAACAAAGGGTCACATGCTGCAGAGGTAGTTGGTGGTCGAACCTACTCCCGCCTAAAGTTATGTTCTTTGGAAATACACTATAAATGAAGATGAATTTTCACACACTCAATTCTGGAACCAGATATGAACACAACGCATTAACATCAAAGAATCCAATACATATCCATGAAATCCTCAAGATGACTCAGATCCTGAGACACATTTGACTCCCTGAGAAAATCCATGTAGTAAGCCGTGTTGTGTTTTCGAACAATGACCACCAAGATCCAGTGACCTCTATAATTTAAGAAAACCATGAACGTACGAACTATATCTAAAACTGAAAGACGATCAATGTATGCGTGGCTTTAAATTTAGACTTACACTTCATGATATGGCCTCATGAAGAATTCTCCTATTGATAAGTCAAATAAGATCTTGGTGACACAATCAATGGAAGCCTTGTGTGAGCAATAATTTTTTAACAAAACGCCGTTTTCTAAATCAGGATCTATGAAATATGCATGCGTCCTTGGTTTTCCCTACGTCGTCAATCCCCTGAGAGGAATACAATACAATTAGCTTTTTTATGATTTAAAACCTTGTATGGAGAAGTTGACCAGAGTTTGTGAAGTACTTACAACATCAAGCATTTTACAAGAGTGGCAACAAGCTCATCAAAGTTGAAGAAGAGATAAAATTCCTCGAATTCCACACTTATTGTCGGGGATATTACCTCGCGATATAACCCGGTTGGAAGTATGACCCGGCCAGGACTTGGAGACTCATAGGTGACCCGATCGAGACTTGGAGATTCATTGGTGACCCGACAGGCGGGTGAGACGAGCGACAAGGCCCAGTGCCTAGCGAGCAAGCTGGCGCAAGGCGGCTCATGGATGGGCCTGGAGGGGCGGTTCAGAAGAGAAGGCCCAATGAGAGAAAGGATTCCCTCACAAAGGAAACGAGACCCGGATTAGGATTCATGAAAGACTAGTTCTAGTCCTACTCCTAGTAGGACTCTACATGTACACCTACCCCTTCCACCTATATAAGGAGGGGTAAGGCGCCCCAAGAGAGACAAGTTAAGATAGACTCAAGTCATTAGAGATAGACAAATTAGAGGTTCTCGATATTAGAGGTAGCAAGATAGCACCCATGTAACCGAGAGATCTTCCTCATCATGAATACAACACAAAGCAGGACGTAGGCTTTTACCTTCATCGAAGGGGACGAACTTGGGTAAGCTCACGTCTCTCGATTTTGACCTGTTGGGAGATGTAGGAGTGAATCAAAAAATTTCCTACGTGTTCACCAAGATCTATCTATGGAGAAACCAGCAACGCGTGGGGAGAGTGCATCTTCATACCTTTTAAGATTGCAAAGTGGAAGAGTTATAAGAACGCGGTTGGTGGAGTGGTACTCGCAGCGATTCAGATCGCGGTGGAATCCGATCTAAGCGCTGACCAATGGCGCCTCCACGTTCAGCACACGTGCAGCCCGATGACGTATCCTACGCCTTGATCCAGCAAGAGGAAAGAGATATTGAGGGAGAGCTCCGACAGCACGACGGCGTGGTGACGGTGGAGCTGCATGGTCTCCGACAGGGCTTCGTCAAGCACTACGGAGAACGAGGAGAGGGAGGAGTAGGGATGCACCATGGGAGAGGGAGATGCGTGTCCCTGGCAGCCCCAAGGGCTCCTCTATTTATAGGAGAAGGAGGAGGGAGGCCCTAGGGTGGTGTGGCAGCCTCCAGATCCCATCTGGCCGGCGGCAAGAGAGGGAGAGGGGTGCGGCTGTCGTAGGGTGGGCCTTAGGGCCCATCTGCCCTAGGGTTTGCCCCTTACCACTCCAGCTACGCCTTGGGCCCTTGTAGGGGCGCACCCGCCCACCTAGGGGCTGTTTCCCTCCCACTTGCGGCCCACGCAACCCTCTGGGGCTGGTGGGCCCACTTGGTGGACCCCCGGAACCCTTCCGGTAGTCCCTGTACGTTACCAGTAATCCCCGAAACACTATCGGTGACCGAAACCTCACTTCCTATATATGAATCTTTAACTTTGAACCATTCCGGAGGTCCTCGTGACGTTCGGGGTCTCATCCGGGACTCTGAACAACCTTCGGTAACCACGTACACTATTTCCCTATAACCCTAGCGTCATCGAACCTTAACTGTGTAGACCCTACGGGTTCGGAAGACACGTAGACATGACCGAGACACCTCTCCGGTCAATAACCAATAACGGGATTTGGATACCCATGTTGGCTCCCACATGCTCCACGATGATCTCATCGGTTGAACCATGAAGTCGGGGATTCAATCAATCCCGTATACAATTCCCTTTGTCTACCGGTATGATACTTGCCCGAGATTCGATCATCGGTATCCCTATACCTTGGTCAATCTCGTTACCGACAAGTCTCTTTAATCGTACTGTAACACATCATCCCGTGGCTAACTCCTTAGCCACATTGAGCTCATTATGATGATGTCTTACTGAGTGGGCCCAGAGATACCTCTCCGTCACATGGAGTGACAAATCCCAGTCTCGATTCATGCCAACCCAACAGACACTTTCGGAGATACCCGTAGTGCACCTTTATAGCCACCCAGTTACGTTGTGACGTTTGGCACACCCAAAGCATTCCTACGATATCTGGGTATTGCACAATCTCATGGTCTATGGAAATGATACTTGACATTAGAAAAGCTTTAGCATACGAACTACACGATCTTGTGCTATGCTTAGGATTGGGTCTTGTCCATCACATCATTCTCCTAATGATGTGATCCCATTATCAACGACATCCAATGTCCATGGTCATGAAACCGTGACCATCCATTGACCAATGAGATAGCCAACTAGAGCCTCACTCGGGACATATTGTGGTCTATGTATTCACACATGCATTATGGTTTCTGGTTAACACAATTATAGCATAAACAATAGACAATTATCGTGAATAAGGAAATACAATAATAACCATTTTATTATTGCCTCTAGGGCATATCCAATAGGACCAACCCCTCTCAAGCCGCCACATAGTTGGAATGGTCCCACACCTAAGTTCTCTCATGAGGACATCTTGTCGAGGCAAAACTACGACAGTTGGCGCCCACCGTGGGGCCCACGGACGGTGGTGTTGAGTTCTTTGAGGGATTTATTCAGGGATCCAGAAAACTAGCGTTGCGTGTGATGAAAAAGAAACGATGCAGAAGGACTCCATCATCGACGAGCAACTGAACCGGCATGTACGAGTTTGAGACTAATAAATTTCGGGTTGTGTCGTGGTTTTGTCACGGCAGATGTTCAAAGACTTAGGTTTGAGGCCATCGCTAAGGCGGTGGACTCAAAGGGGTTGATCAGGGCGAAAGACATGGGTTTACACAGGTTCGGCCCCTCAAGAAGAGGTAAAAGCCTACGTCCTGCTTTGTGTGTATTGATTGGAGTATCGATTATAAGGGAGCATATTCGCTTGACCTAACTCTCGATTGATTGGTTTCTAGTCTAAGCCGTCCCTGGGTCTCGCCTTTATATAGGAGATCAAGACCCCGGGTTACACGAGTCCCAAACCGACTCTTACAGCATGTCTGGCTCTGTGTCTAAGCCGCCTTGCTTGGCAAGCTGTCTTCGGACGGCTCTCCTGCCCGGGTCTTACGCCCTCTTTCTGTCTCTAGGCCTCTGTCTCAGCCCATCAGGTGAGCTGCCGTGCGGCCTAGCCTTCCTCTTCCAGCACACTTGATAACAAGCCGCCAGGTATGACTCGGCCCCTCCTAGGCGGGTCTTACCATGGGGTTATATCCCTAACATTAGGCCCCATATTGATTTGAGCTTGCTCATGCCAATCTTCACTTTTTTTCAGCGGCGAGTCTCACGTCCTTGTCACCTGGAAACAAAAGAATTCATAACCCGCCGTGATGTCACTTGCAGATATACCACAAAGATTATGTGACGTTTGTAATGGATCTTCTCATTAAATGGCCGACCCAAAAATTGAGGCATCACTTCGGTTAGCCATCATTTCGCCTCCTTGATTCCCGTGCGCATTGTTTACCATACCATCCCTTAAATAGGGCCACGAGGGGGTCTTTAGTTTTCCTCCGCCACCACCTTCCTTCTTCATCCTCCCGATGCTTGTGCTTCACGAACTCCGCCGCATCGGCGGGGACCTCATCGTCGTCACCAACCTTGGCCACTGCATCAACTTGAACAGTCCAGATCTTCGCCTGCGTCAACCGCATCCACAAGGTACCCCTATCAACTCCCATTAGATCTGTAGTTACCTCACTGAATCCCTTCGAGTTCGTCAGGCTTCCATTAACGTGCTCCGCTTCTTCATCCAACGTCCCTCATAATGCAAACTAATAAGTAGCCCATTCGAATCTCACAATGTTGTTATTCCATCCCGGCTATCCATACAGAGCCAACAATAACTTATCCTAGATCTGCACCCTGCTCTGTTTCTTGCACCAACTGCTTGTTTTTCTACGGCACCTCTTTTAGGGTTGAATTAAATTTTATTTTTCCTTGCCTCTAGATCTTGCAGTCATAGTAATAATATGTGAAACCTATTGGTCCGTCCTTAGCAATATTTGTACCACAACATTCCCCACTTAACTCGCCATTGAATCACCGTCTCTTCCAATGAACTATTCTGGCGGCTTAACATCACACTATTTAGTCTAATCACGTTCTCACAGGGCTCATACCCCGGGGTAGGCCAAGACGACGGGGCCTTCCCCGCTCCGCCTCGAAGAAAAACCAAACGACCGGCTAGACGAGGCCGGCTGGGGACATTCCGCATGAGCCGGCTCCGCCTGGCGCTTCGTCCGGCCGGCCTAGCAACCGGGCGAGCTCCCACCCAGCTGGCCAAGCGGCCGGCCGTCCACGAGCTGGGCAGCCCATTGACTTGGGGACGGACATGCCCTGTCCCGTCCCTCTGACCGCAAGTGCAGCAACACAATGTGACTGGCGGGGCATGCGACCCTATGGCCATAGTGGTCGCCGACGCGCCGTTCCGCATGGCTACAGTCCATCAGTCTGGCCCGCTGACCTCAGTGAGCGCGACCGAATGGGGAACAGTTCCACCACGTCCCCACCACTTGAGCACCTGCCCTGGCGTGGGTACAGTGCCGCCGGCCGTACCGACGACCTCAGCCGGCTGGCGGTAGGAGACACCTCCCTGGCCGGCCCGTGCCGGAGCAGGTGGGGGAGGGCCAATCGCGACGCCCGTCGGCGGGTCCCAGTCGAGATGGGACCGCTCGGCCGGCGGGCCCTGCCCGCGACGAGACGATACAAGCCGCAGGACCCTCTGGCCCGGCGGAGAGGCTGCCAGCCGGGTCCCTCCACCCTCGTACCTAAATCATATTGTAAGAGCCGGGGGGTTGGCCTATAAAACCCCCCGAGCCCCCCATGCAACGGGAAGAACTGACCCCCGATCGAGAACACTCACATAGAGAGCCCGCATAATCCACCCAGTGGTTGAGGAAGACGAGTTGGCTACTCCTATCTTCCTCCTCCGAACACAGCTCTAGGAGCACCTCTGTATACCTATCCATCCATCCAACGAATCCAAGTAGGACTAGGGGTATTACCTCCCACGGAGGGCCCCGAACCTAGGTATGTCGCGTATCTCCACCTTCTCGTACCTAATCCCGCACCCAGAGCCCACCGGCATCCAATGGCCCCAACACCACCGATAAGACACCCTATGGCATCTGCCGTGAGAAAACGATGACAGTTGACGCCCACCGTGGGGCCATCCGCGGCACCATTCGGGTTCATGCTCCGGGCGGGACCTCTCGCCTTTCCCCATTGCCGCCGCTCGGCCTGGCAAAACCGTGGGAGGCTCGTGGGGCTTCCCACGGCATGCCCTGCGGGTGACTCCAAAGGCCTAGCGGCCGACATCGACGTGCTCACCGAGCGCTTCGGTAGGCTCAGCCTTGCCGAGGCTCCGGTCGCGGGTGAGTACCCCGTGGCGGTACTCGTCTGCGCCTGCCCTCCCACGGCCATGGGAGGACTCGCTATGGCCCGCCCCAGCGGGTCCCGCCACTGTGAGGGGGTGATGGCCATCACCTCCTCCACCGCCTCCGAACGGGCGCGGGTAACGGCCACCGCCGCTGCCGCCAGCGGCGGCACGTCCGACCCGATCAGTGCGGCCCTCCGGGGCTTGAGCACCCCGATTGCCCCGACTGCAGACCCCGATACCGCCATGGCCGACCTCGAGCCGGCTCGTCGCATCCTCTTTGAGGACACACCGCCCTCGCTGCCACGCGCTGCCGTATGGAAGAGGCACAGCGGGAATACGCCTGCGCTTACGGCCATACCCCGGCTGGCGCCGAGCCCAGCCGGCGTGGAGCCATGCGCGACCGCAGCCGCGTGGTCGCCGAGATCCTCGGCAGAAAAATGCCCATCTACGACACCACCACAGCTAACCTGCGAGCCCTAAAGGTGGCCTATGAGGAACTGGACACCTTGGAGGGCGAAGAGTGTGCCGCCCACGAGCGCCACATCAAGGAGCTTATCGATGCTGCTGATGCACAACAGCATCAGCTTGCGGCAGGCGGCACCACCTCCGAAGGCCCCCTGCCCGAGCACAAAGGCACGAGAACTGCCGTCCGCCAGCCGGCGCAACACTCCTGTTCCCCACGCATCTCCAGTCATCGGGTCGGGACGCACGACCACCGGCCCTCTCAGCCGCCGGGGAGTGACTAGCCGGCTGTAAGCAGCCGATGCACCGGCGAGTCGCCTCGTAGCGGCTGCTACCGCGAAGCGCTGGCATCCGGCAGCCGGCACAGCCGGGGGAACACCCCACCCCCGCAACGCGGGTCGCGGCAATCGATGCTGCCCATCATTCGCCCCGAGCTTTCAACCCGGCTCGGGGCATGTGTCCCCCGTAGCAAGGACGATGCGTGCAACCACATCGACCAACTCGCGCAATCCGCCCTCCTTGAGGAGGAGGGCTCGACCGACCCAGCTTGCTTTGGCCCCCAGATCCGCATAGAGCCATTCTCGAAGGGCTTCACACTCCCTAGGGACACCCCGAAGTATAACGGGGCCGCCAAGCCAGAGGACTGGCTGATCGATTACACCACCGCAGTGGGCATCGCAAGGGGAAGCAAACGCGTCGCCATCCGCTACGTGCCCCTCATCCTCATCGGCTCGACCCGCACCTGGCTCAACAGCCTGGCGGCCGGCAGCATCAACACGTGGACGGACTTCGAGGAGGCCTTCTCCTGCAACTTCACTGGCACCTACAAGCGGCCGGGCCAGCCCCGTGAACTTCCGGACGAATCCCTCCATGACTACCTCACCCGATGGACTGAGCTCCACAACTCCTGCGAGGGGGTGCACGAGGTGCATGCCGTGCAATACTTCATTGAGGGTTGCCGGGACGACACCCCTCTCAAGCACAAGCTTTTGTGCTCCACGCCGGCCACACTGGCCGAACTCATGAACAAGGCGGACAAATATGCCTCGACCGATTTGGCCATCCGGGTCAAGACGGCCCCGCCGGCGAAGGCGACAACGACGCCGGCCGCTGCCCGGCCGGCTGCCGACAACCGCCAGCCGCACAACAACAAGCGCAAGAATGACCAGCCGGATCCCCGCTACGGGAGCCGGCAGGTCAACACTGTCGGGAATCAGGAGCCGGCTGCCCAGCCTTCCAGCCAGTGCCAACATGCCGGCAAGGCTTCCTGGCAGCCGAAGCTCACCTTCGAACAGATGCTCGATCTTCCATGCAAGAATCACTCGGGGGCCATACCCTCCATGCACATGCTCCGGCAGTGCAGCTTCTCACAGCGATTGGCCCGGGGGGACGGCCTTCCGGCCCCTCCCACGCTGCCAGCCCGTGCGTCGGCCCCGGCCCAAGCTGCCGCCCCGGCGCCAGCGACAGCCCCAAACGACGGTCGCCTGGTCGACCAGTACTCCAACCAAGACGGTTTCTATGTCGTCTTCACCAGTGAAGAGACGGGCAAGCACGCGGAGCGCCGGCTCCGTCATGAAGTGAACGCCATCATGCCGGTGACTCCCCAGTTCATGCACTGGTCGAAGAGGCCGGTCACGTGGAGCTAGGCCGACCATCCCGCGGTGATGTCGCATCCCGGCAGCTATGCCTTAGTCCTCAACCCCACCATCGCCACCAGGGATCAAGCCTACCGCTTTACGCGGGTGCTGATAGATGGTGGCAGCAGCATCAATATCCTCTACCTCGACACGATGCGCAAGCTGGGACTAAAGACAGAAGACCTGCAAGCGAGCCAGACGGTTTTCCATGGCATCGTGCCTGGGAAGTCTTGCTCCCCTGTAGCCAAGATCACGCTCGACATCCTCTTCGGCGGACTTGGCCACTTCCGCCGCGAGCCGGTACTATTCGAGGTCGTGGACCTCGCGAGCCCCTACCACACGCTGCTGGGTCGGCCGGCTCTAGTCAGTTTTATGGCGGTCCCACACTACGCCTACCTCAAGATCAAGATGCCGGGTCCCAAGGGAATCATTACCATCAAGGGCGACTAAAAGATGTCGCTCGAATGAGCTCGAGACGGTAGCCGGCTGGCAGAGGCCCTGGAGATCGCCGAGGAGCAGCAGCAGCTCGACCGGCTCGTGGCCCTCACCGCCAACCAGCCGGCCGTGCCGGCTCCCCCCTCGCAATCCACCGGTGAGGCGCCCTTCTAGCCGTCCAGGGACACCAAGCAAATCCCGCTCGACCCGGCTAACCCGGCTCAGTGCGTCACGATCGGCTCCCGCCTCGACAGCAAATAGGAAGGCGAGCTCGTCGACTTCCTCCGTGAGAATCTGGACATCTTTGCATGGTCCCCTAAGGACATGCCGGGTGTTCCGAGGAAGTTCGTCGAGCACAAACTACACGTCTGGCCGGACGTCAAGCCGGTCAAGCTACCCCTACGCCGCTTCTCCGAGGAGAAGCGGCGCACTATAGGAGAAGAGATCGCCCGGCTGCTCGTGGCCGGGTTCATCATGGAAGTTTTTCACCTAGACTGGTTGGCCAACCCAGTCCTGGTGCTGAAGAAAAACAAGACCTGGTGCATGTGCATCGACTACACCAGCCTGAACAAGGCATGTACCAAGGACCCTTTCGCCCTACCACAAATCAATCAAGTTATCAACTCCATGGCCGGCTACGACTTGCTGTCCTTCTTGGATGCCTATTCGGGCTACCACCAAATCAAGATAGACCCAGAAGACCGCCTCAAGACCTCCTTCATCACGCCCTTTGGGGCATACTGCTACATCACCATGTCCTTCGGCCAGAAGAACGTAGGCGCCACCTTCCAACGGTGCATGCAGAAGTGCCTCCTGCCCCTGATAGGCAGGAACATACATGTCTACGTCGATGAAATCATCATCAAAACCAAGAAGCACTTCAGCCTCCTTGACGACCTCCGGGAGACCTTCACAAACTTGCGCGAATACAAAGTCAAGCTCAACCCAGAGAAATGCGTCTTTGGCGTCCCCGCCGGTCAACTCTTGGGTTTCTTCGTGTTCGCCCGCGAAATCGAGGCTAACCCCGAGAAGATCCGTGCGGATCGAGTGCATGCCAATGCCGACCCGGCTCCGCGACATCCAGAAGTTCACCGGCTGCCTTGCCTCACTCAGCCGGTTCATCAGCCGGCTGGGGGAGAAGGCTCTGCCCCTCTACGGGCTCCTTCGCAAGACGGCTCTCACCGAGCCGGGTCAAACCAAGAAGCCGGGCACCTTCGATTGGCCAGACGAGGCGGACGAGGCCTTCCGTGGCCTCAAGAAGGCTCTCACCCGCGCACCAATCTTGGCGGCTCCGGCTAAAAAGGAACTATTGTTCGCGTACATCGCCGTGACGACCCGGGTCATCAGCGTCGTGCTGGTGGTCGAATGGCTGGAGGCGGGCAAGGCCCTGCCGGTTCAGCGGCCCGTCTACTACCTCAGCGAGGTCCTCTCCACGTCCAAGCAGAACTACCCCCACTACCAGAAGATGTGTTACGGCATATACTTTGCTACCAAGAAGGTCAAGCAGTACTTCCAAGAGCACATCATCACCATGGTAAGCACGGCCCCGCTCAGCGAGATCATGAGCGGTCGGGACTCCACCTGCCGGATTGCCAAGTGGGTGATCGCCCTAGCCGATCACAGATCCGGTATGAGCCAAGAACTGCCATCAAGTCGCAAGCATTGGCGGATTTCCTCATCGACTGGGCGGAGACAGAGTTCGTCCCGCCTCCCCCGGACTCCACGCATTGGCGAATGCACTTCGACGCCTCGAAGATGAGGACCGGCCTAGGTGCCGGCATAGTTCTCCCCTCCCCGAAAGGTGATCAGCTCAAGTACGCCCTCCAGATCCACTTTGCCGCCTCCAACAACGTGGCGAAGTACGAGGCCACCGTTCATGGCCTCCGGCTCGCCAAGGAGATCGGCATCAGGCGCATCCTTTGTTTCGGCGACTCTGACCTCGTGGTGCAACAAGTTTCCGGCAAGTGGGATGCCAGGGATGCCAACATGGCCAGCTACCGGTTCCTCGTGCAGCAACTCACCGGCTCCTTCGAGGGTTGCGAGTTCCATCATATCCCCCGAGCAGATAACGAGGCGGCAGACGCATTGGCAAAAATCGGCTCCACCCGACAGACCATCCCAGCTGGCGTCTCCCTCAAGCAGCTTCTCAAGCCGTTGGTCAAGCCCTCCCTAGGGTCAGAGTCAATCTTCATGCCGGCAGGCGCCGCCGGCCCATCAACGGCATCGGTCGCCTCCCCAGCAACTCCGTTGTCGGCTCTCGAACCGTCGGTTGCCCAACCGGCCCCGGTCGATCCGGCGGCGCCCAGGGCGGATGGACCCGACGATGCGGCTTCCATGATGGTCATCGACCCACCGGCTCCGGGGGGCGGCGAGCTAGGCCTGGGGCTGACCGATCAGCCTCGGGGGCTCCCGAGCAGGCCCCGGGGGCTGGCGGGCCGGTCCTGGGGACTGTCCAACAAGCCCCAGCAGCTATCCAGCAGCTGCCGTCATAGCTCCCTCATGGGCCCAGCCCATCTTGGCATTCCTTCTACGGGGAGAGCTGCCTCCGCATGAGGCTCTGGCTAGGCAGATCCAGCGCCGGGCCTCGGCATACAGCATCGTCAACAACGAGCTCGTCCATCACAGCACCATCGGCGTTTTCCAGCGGTGTGTCGAGCCGGGAAAAGGCCAAGAGATCCTCCTAGACATCCACCAGGGCGAATGCGGTCACCATGCCGCCTCCCGGGCCCTGGTGGCCAAGGCTTTCCGCCATGGCTTCTATTGGCCCATGGCTCTCGAGGCGGCCAAGAAATTGGTCGACGAGTGCGAGGGTTGCTAACGCTTCAGCACGCAAAGCCACCTGCCAGCAGCGGCCCTCCAAACCATCCCCCTCTCGTGGCCCTTTGCCGTTTCGGGGCTGCACATGGTGGGCCCCTTCAAACTGCTCGAGGCGGCATGACGCACTTGCTGGTGGCCGTGGACAAATTCACCAAGTGGATCGAAGCATGGCCCATCAAGAAGCTGGACGGCCCCACGGCCATCCAGTTCATCAATGACATTACAATACGGTACGGCGTCCCTCACAGCATCATCACTGACAATGGCACCAACTTCGCCAAAGGCGCGCTCGCGTGTTTCTGATCCAAGCAAGGGATCCGGCTCGACCTAGCCTCCGTCGCCCATACGCAATAAAATGGCCAGGTCGAGAGGGCAAACGGCGTCATCCTATCCGGCATCAAGCCCCGGCTCGTGAGCTCGTGACCCCGCTGGTCAGGTCGGCCGGCTGCTGGATCGACGAGCTGCCAGCCGTCCTTTGGAGTCTGAGGACCACCCCCAGCCGTTCAACCGGCTACACCCTGTTCTTTCTCGTGTATGGATCCGAGGCGATCATCCCCACCGACATCAAATTCGACTCGCCTCGGGTCGCCCTATACACGGAGAAGGATGCCAAGGAAGTGAGAGAAGACGGCGTCGACCTGCTCGAGGGGGCTCGCGAACTAGCCTTGATCCGGACGGCAATCTACCAATAGAAGCTCCGACATTACCACAGTAAGAGGATCCGACCGCTCTCATTCCGCAAGGGGGACCTGGTCCTCAAACAGATCCAACGAACCGCCGGTCAGCACAAGCTCTCCTCCCCATGGGAGGGCCCGTTCATCGTTAGCAAGGCGCTACACAACAACGCGTACTATCTAATAGATGCCCAAAATCCATAGAAGCACAAGAGAGACGCCTCCGGCGAAGAAACAGAGCGTCTATCGAACGCGGCAGTCCTGCGCCAGTTTTACTGCTAAGGAAAAACCAACGTATGTATGTATCCCCATCCTTTTGGGCTTATGAATGCAATGGGCGTCCCAAGTCGGCTCTTGCGGCGTGCCCCGTTTCGTTTATCTCAAAGCTTGCCACACTCACAGGCTCCCCGGTCCGGCTCCCGGTCCCGGGGGCTAGCCGGCTGGGCCTAGACGTGTCTCTCCGCAGAAAAGACTAAGTTAATATGAGCCGGCCAAGCCTACCCACCGTCACTAGCTACAGACCTGAACCCGGCTGTCCGGCTGACGGGGCCTCGGGGCGGCAAGGCTCAGCTCGCACCAAAGGTCGAAATAGGGTGGGACCTTTTCTAGGCCCAGCCAGACCCTTCGTCGCATCTCTAGCCGCTTCACTTACCCGGAAAAAACCCTCCGTGTTTCCTAAGTTTCTGAAACGGCTCCCTCGAGGCAGACGCCCCGACCCGCCACAGACCGGCTCCCGGCTGTCGGGCTGGCGGGGCCAAGGCCAAAGGGGAAATGGAGTAGAAATGCAAAGGGGCATAGCGGGTGAAAAAGGGGTAAGGTGGAGGCGGCAAGATCCATGAGGCATAAAACACAAAGTATTTATAAATAAAGCAAAACGTCCCACGGCCGGCGTTCAATTCATTACATACACACCCCTAGTGGGTGGATCGAATCCAAGTCCAAAGTGTAGGAAAGAAGAAGAAAGAGCAAAACAGGAAGATGCCTGGGGGCTCAAGCCACCGGCGTGTCGCCAGCCGGCGCGCCGCCAGCCGACACGTCGAGAGGCGGCTCGGTCCCCGTCCCGGAGGTGCTCGCGGCCTTCGGGTCGGACGCCTTGCCCTTCATAATGGACTCCTCGGTCTCTGCCATCTCGCCGCTCGAGTTGGTGCTCTCGTCGTCAACTTCGGCGTCGTCTGGGCCTTGAGGGATGCCGAAGGAGTCCTCGGGCAGTGGCTCGCCGTCTTCTCCAAGGGGCAGCAGGAACTCATCCGCGTCGACATACGACGCAAGCTCGTTCACTCGCAAGACAAGGGCCGGCTCGTGAGCCTCCCGCTCCGCGGCCGGCACGTCCCACATCGTCGCTAGCCGGGTGAGGTCCACCCCCGGTACCACGAAGTGATGAACCGAAGCGCCATCTACGCTCCGGCTCGGGCGGCCAAGGCTTTCCAGGCCTCGAGGCGGGAGACGGCGTGCTCAAGCCATAGCGCCACGCGATGCGTCGGAGCTCCTCCGCGGCCCGGCCATAGCGCAGTGATGACCTCCTTGCCAGCGGTCTTGAGCTGCTCCATGCTCCGCTCGAGATGGGTCATCTGCATCTCGACGGCGAGCCCGATCTCGTCCACATCCCATGGGGCGTGCTCATCAATAGAGCGTCCGTACCCCCGGAGGTGCTCCCGGTGCTCCTCAATAGCCCGTGCGGCGCGGCGACGGGTCTCTAGGAACCGCACTGAGGGGAAGAAAGGAAGAAGAAAAGAAAAACCAGATGAAGCACAAAGAGACGGCAAGCAGAAGGCAACCAATCGAAAAAACAAAGAAACAAGCGCTTACCTTCAATCGCATCATCCATGCTGATGGCAAAGTTGAGCGCCGCTGCCCGCTCGGGCGCACAAGCCGCTTCTGAGGTGGCAAGAGAGCCCTTGGCCTCCTCGAGCGACTTCTCGAGGCAGGTCTCCTCGCCTTGGAGGGCGGCAGTCCTCAAGGCTGCGTCAGCCGCCTCCTTGACGGCCGCTTCCCGGGCTGCCGCCACCTTTGCCACCTCGGCCTTGAGCTTGTCGCGGGCCGCCTTGCCATTAACCAGCAGCGTGGCCAGCCGGCCCGTCTCCTGTGCGGCCGCCTGGACATCCTGCGCCAGCCGGTACCGCTCGGTGGCGAGCCCGGTATTTTCTTCCCGAAGGGCGGCCAGCTCACCTGTGTAACAAGGATAGCATCAGTAAAACAGGCGTGAAGCCGCCGGCCCCCAGGGGCTACATGCCTCCACCCGCAAAATGCAACTCACCTTGCACACAGGCCAGCTCCTCCTCCAGACGGTAGAAGCCGCGCTTGCTGCGGTCGTGGATGGCGACCGCTTTCGCGAAGAGCCTTTGCCTAAGGGAGGCCCCCTCCTATTGCAAAAAGGGGAGAACGTTAAAAAATGCGCTCGAAGGAGATCCAGCCCGACTTCCCGTTAGCCGGCTAGCCGGCTCGTATCTCGGGGGCTACACCCAGTGGGTGCACTAGCGTGCCCCTACTAAAAATACTAAGGTCGGAAGGAGAAGCTTACCTCAGCATGCCGAAGGGCGGTGTCTGCTGCCTCTGCGAACCGGGCCAGCTCCTGCCAGCACAAGTCTAGGACACTCCCCAGATCCCCAAGGGAGGGGACCGGGCTGCCTGGCAGAGGTGCCGGTAAGGCCGGCACGTTCCCTAGTGCCTCCCAGTCTCGACTGACCTCCTGCATCGACCGCAAGATTCACCGAGCGTGGCCGCCGCTACCGCCCGGGCTCGCCACGGCCCCGGCCGCTGGGGACGGGTTGATAACGGCGACGGACCAGGAGTCACCTCCCGTCGGCCCCCCGCCGGGCGCCATCGCCCCCTCACCCGTCGGCCACTCCGGCGTGTCGATCGCGCCGGAGGGCCGCTCCACCTCCACAACAACCGCCTCCGACGTCGCCTGTAGAGCCGGCGGGATGACCCCCTCCCGGGCTGGCACGGGAGCTAGCGGGGGCACCTCCGGCACTTCTTGCCAAGCCGCCTCGGGGGCCGGCCCCGTCACTGTCTCCCGTGCGGGCGGGGGCGGCGGCAGATCCATGGCCGTGTCTCGCGGCTTGCTGGAGGGGGTCTTGATAGGCGGGCGGACTCCACCGCTGAGTCCGAGGCCCGCGATGGCTCGGTCGCCCCCCTGCGTTGCTGGCCGCTCGGATTCCCGGAGCATGTGGCCCCTCCCTGCGTTCCGGACTGGGAGGATCGCAGCTCCGCGAGCCTCCTCTTCTCCTCCCTTAATGTGGCCACGTGCTCGCGGGCCAGCCTCCTGGCGGCGTCCGCATGATCGTCAGGCCCCCTCCTCTTGGAGCTCGATTGGGTCACTGTGACATCCGAGCCCCGGTCATCGACATGCTCGAAAGACGAAAACAGGAAAAAGAAAACAAGGGAAGAAGCGTAGAGGACTCATGCGACGACGAGGGGCAGGGCCCGTTTGGCGCGAGGCGGCGGCTTCCGCACGGCCACCTTGACCCGCTTCTGGTCGGGCGGTGGAGCTGCTGACCCCTCCTGGGTCGGCCTTTTTTCCCTGGCGACCGGATCGATGGCCGGGCCTCAAGGTGGGCGCTCCTTGCTCCTCCGGCCCGGGCGCGCTGCAAGAGGAGGTCCATCGAGGATCATCAGCTCATCATCATCTTCATCGTCATCATTCGTCCAATCGCGGATGGAGGGACCAAGAGGGAACTCACCTGCTCCGCCAGGTCCCCTGGCTGCTTCGGATCCTCTGACTCCGCTGGAAGCACCGCCTCGCGGCCCCGCCGGCTCGTCGGCCTCCCCAGAGGAGTCCACACCCTCTTCAGCGGGACCCCCGTCAGGAAGTCCCGGGAGTCGGAGTCCGCTCGCTCCGCCTTGCAGATTTGCGGATGCGGGACGTCTGGGGTGTTCTGTCGCACCAGCCGCTACAATCAGCACCCCGTCATAAGTTCTCCCGCCGGCTGCTGGCTGGGGGTACTAAGTAAAAGGCAAACCTCAACAAGAAGACTTACCAGGGGTCCGGTTGATGCGGTCATATGGCTCCATGCCGAACGACCACGAGGAGGGCTTTAGCTTGAACGTCGTGAGAGCGTTCACCCACTTCGCCACCTGAGCTGGCGTCAGCTCCATGGTGGACTGCCGGCACGGGTCGTGCCGGCCGGACATGTTGCAGATCCAGTGCGGCCTCATCTACAAAGGCCACACCCGGCGCGATATGAAGGCCGCCACCAGATCGGAGGCGACCAGCCCCTCGGAGCTCTTCAGCTCCCCGAGCCGGCCTAGCTCCTCTAGACCGACGCCGCGTAGGGCCAACATCGTCCAGTTCTGCTGGGACGACTGGCGGTCCTCGAACGGCGGCAACCCGATGTAGTCCGTCGCCGGGTCGACGTTCTGCACGTAGAAGAACATGCGGTACCACCCCTTGACGGAGTCGATCAGAGAAAGGGGAGGGAAACGGGCAACGCCACGGCAGCACACTACGGTGGCCCCGCAGGCGTTGTTGATCAACGGCTTGAGATAAAAAAGCGCGTTGAAGAGGCCAAGAAAAGGAAGAACTCCCAGATACCCCTCGCACAATGCCACGAAGGCGGAGAGATATAAGATGGCATTGGGACCAAGAGTGTGGGGTTGAAGGTCAAGGGTTTCAAGGAAGAGGCCGAAGAAGTTGCTCACCAGGAGGGCGAAGCCCCGGGAGAAGTGCCTAAGGAACACTACCCGTTCCCCTGGCTGCGGCCCGGCAACAGCTCGCCGCCTGGCGCATGGGCGGCTACCCGCTCAGGCGGCGGTAGCATCCGCGCCTTGCGCAGCTCCTCGATGTTGGCATCGGTGACGAAGGATCCACCCCAGCTGCCACCGCGTCTATCGGCCATCTCAGTGGTGGGGCGTGGGCTCAGGCGTGGCAACACGAGGGGAGGCGAGGTCGAGAGGCAAGAGGCAATGGCGAGAAGGACTGCAAGGGGGGGGGGGCGATGTAACATCCCAAAATTTCATTTTGGAATGTTATGAAATATAGCTATGCATCATGATCATCATCATCATCATCATCATTGCTTGAGTATATGAATTTGTTGAAATGCTTCTTTTGACTTTCTGAAAGTCCCTTTCAATTTTCAATATGTTGCTTTCACCTATTTGAAAACCTTGGAAAAAGTTCAAAATAAGAGGGAGGAACATGACACTCCACACCAGGGACTTCTTGGTGATTTATTTGAACAATAAAAACCAAGGGATATTTTGAAAAATATTTGCAAAAGCTTTTAAAACCAAATAGGCAATTTCTGAAAATATTTTTTTTCAAAGTATTCAAATGGCAGAATAAAAATGTTCAATAAATGGCATCTATTATTCTGTAAATTTTGACATATACTTTTCCTATATTTTGAATTAAATCAAAGGCATTAAATGAATTTTACTGCGCTGGTATTTGAAAATAGGAAAAAACTTTAAAGCGTTTAAGACCCGGTCGGCCCATCTGTCTTTATTCCCACCCCGACTTTCCTTTCCATCGGCCACCGACACTCCCGCACTTCTCTCTCCCTCGCTGACAGCGGACCCCACCCCGACCGTTCGCTGCATCAGCGCGACCGACTCCCACCTCGCGCCCGCAACCATCGCCGATGATCCCTCCTCACCGGATCTCTCTCCCTTTCCTTTCCCTCGCTCCACCGTGCTCCTATATAAAGGCGGCCACCCTCCGCACTCCATTCTGCCCCAAAACCCCTCTCTCTCCCTTACCGGAACGCTGCCAATGAGCTCGCCGGAGGTTCTGCACCCACCGAACCTCCCACCACACCTGGCCGTCGCCACACTCCACCCCACTACCTCCCGTAGCCACCAATCGACGCCGGACGCCCGCCGCCGTCGCTTGGACCTCTCCGACATCGCCCTCGACCACCGAAGAGACCTCCTCGACCAGCTTCGACCACCGCCACCGCCATCCTCGCCGGAGATCTCCTCCCCCCCTGTAAGTCGCCGAATCCTCTCTGGACCGTCGGATCTATAGAGAACGACCCAGATTTGATCAAATTTAAACGCGAACCGTTTTTCTCTATGGATCGGCCATCGCTCGTTAGACACCCAGCACTCACGCTAGCAGCCAATAGGAAGTTGCCACGTAGCCTCGACCGTCCGTTAGTTTTATTTTTATTTTTGGTTCTGTTTTTAGAAAACAGATTGCTTTCTGATTTTGTTTTGATTATATCTTTTAAACTATTTATTGTTTTTAGTTAATTCTTTTTGCATTAGGTCACATATTTCATGTAGTTTCACCCTGTAGTCTTAGATTTTAAATTTGAACTCTAAAATTTGAATTTACTCAAATTTGCTCAAACTACTCAAATCTGAATAACTAGAGTTTAAAAATAGATTTTTGTATGAATCTTTTTGGTACTGCTTGGTATTCGTTAGGACTGTCATCATGCTCAGTTTGAGAAATTTTAGGATGAATTTGTTTAGTGTTTTAACCAAAAACAGAATCTTATTAGTGGTTAGTATAGTTTAAATAATTTAGTTTTTAGTTAGTTTAAATCAGAATTTGTTATATTTTGTTTTAGTAGGTTCTGTTGTTTCAACTTTAGGTGCTTGACTTGATGTTAATAAAAAAATGTAATTTGCTTAGTTTATTTCTATATTGTTATAGGAATCTTTACTTTTTTTTCAACTAGGTTTAATTTGATTAAAACAAACTAGTTAGTAATAGTTTCCTTTAACAAAGTTTTAGATAATTAAATTCTGTTTTCTAATAAAAGTTTTAGTAAATTCTTTTCTGTTAGGAGAATTGTTTTATTTATAAAATTATTGTTTATTTGACTCTATTGTTAATAAACTCTAGCCACTTCATGTAGTAGTGTTTACCAAAACTTTTAAAACCCTACTAAGTTTTTTCTTAACAAAACTTTAAATGGATTTAATTCTGTTTATTAATAAAATATTTCTATTGTTCTTTTCTGTCAACTATTGTTTTGTTAATACTAATAATTCTATGTTGTTAGTAGTAGTTTACCCATCTTTTAGAAAACAAAACTATGTGTTGATTTTCTTTTCTTGTGATTGTTCCCTGTTTTGTCTTGAGCGATTCTAGTTCATTCCTGATTTTTTTGTGAGTTACAATATTTTTGTTGTACGCTTATTGAGTGCTGTTGTTTGATTCGTTAGATCATCCGGAGTGCGAGGCTTGTTACCTAGAGTCCCTCGAGTACGAAGATCGTCAATCAGGCAAGTCACTTTGACCATGTATACCTATGTTTTTATTGCATTAGTTCTTCCATCACCCCAATTGCATGAAAAGTAGGTAAATTGGAAACTTGATTACACTTGTTGTAGTATCATGTGGTAGGTACCCCTCAACCCTTTGACACATTAGCCTCGGGAAACGTTGTTTTACATTTTGCTATGCTATTAGTAGACGGGGTTGGTTGTGTGATTCATGAGAGTTGTGAGTTAATAATTTCAAGACCTACCTGATGATCAAGTCTTCAAGACTCCAAGTTTTCAAATTACCTCTGGGTGGATGATGGTTGAACGGCGCCCTGGAGAAACCAGTGGTTAGCCTAGGTGATGCTGGAGATGTGCCAGTATTCACGCGGAAAGGTCCACCAAGGCACGAAGAGATGGATGGATTCTTCAAGACCCAAGGCTTACCTGCAAAGCCACAAGTCATTATGGGCTCTTGCTTGGTTGGATATCGTGGTGACCCTGGACAGGCGGTGCTACGAGATGTAGAAGAACGGTAGGAAAGGATGGGCACCGACGGAGTCGCAGGGAAACCCTTTGGAAGACCATGTTTTGGTCATCCGTTTCTCAAACACCCTGAAGTGCGAGAAATCAAACGGAGGCGACCAAATCTTGTGGGGAACGTGTGCAAAACTCTACAGAGTACCCAAACCTAATCGATTAGCCGTGTCCACGGTCATGGACGACTTGAACCAAAGGAACTGAAACTTCCGGAACCCTCAACACAATTAATATGATGATGTGGGTATTAATAACTTGGGTATGAGAATTGGTTGGTGGAACCATCTCATTAATAAACCAACTTAGTAATAATTTTGCTTAGCCCTCTCTTGATGTCAGAAAATTGGCTTTACGCAAAAACTTACTACCCCACCTGCCATATATGCATGTAGATTAGATGATTATCTTTTCACCCCTCTCTTGTGACTTTGCCGGCATATTCCATATGCTGACCTACACGGCTACAACGTATCATGTTGCAGAGTATTTTTCCGACCAGGAGTGAGGATACGCTCTACGCTCGGTGAGATGCCCTTGGTGTCAGATGGACTTCACTACCTTTGAAGCTTCTGCAAGATTTAGATATTCTCATGAGTTGGCCTTCAGCCACTTTATTGTAATCTTTATTGTAACAAAGGACTCGATATGAGATTTACGATTAATAAATGTTGTGTGATTTCCCTTTGATATATACATTGACGTACCGTGTGTGTACCAGCATGATCTTGGGATGGTATGGAAACAACGGAGATTCGACCTTTTAGGTCGGGTCGCTACAGGCAAGCAGGGCGCGGGTACCTACGCCCCTGCCCTTCCCTCCCCTTTTATAGGGGAGGACACGACCAGGGTCGTGGGATTGTCTGCGCCCACTTTCCCCGGAAACCCCGGGCGAGTGGGTCGCCACCGGCCGTAACGGCCGTATCGGGGCACAGAAGATCCGGCCCCAGCCTCGAGGCCTACCGGGCTACGGCTAGGCCCTACCGGACTAGCCCTAGGCGACGTCCTGTCTCCCCACGTGCGCGGGGCCTAGCACATCATTACGCGCCGCGTGGCCAATCGCGTGCCGGCGCGTGCCCCAGAGCGACGCGCCAGAACCCGAGGTGTTGGGTCCTGTAGCTGACCCGGCTGCCCCTTCGCCTTTGGGCCGGAGGTGGGCTAGGCGGGGGGAAGCCGCCGGCACCCCACCGTCCGGCGGACGTGGGGCCCCGCCAGCTTCGGGGGCTACTGACGAGGCTCATACCCTGTGATAGGCCAAGACGATGGGGCCCTCCCCGCTCCGCCTCAAAGAAAACCAAACGACCGTATGGACAAGGCCGACTGGGGACATTCCGCACGAGCCGGCTCCGACTGGCGCTTCGTCCGGCCGGCCTAGCAACCGGGCGAGCTCCCGCCCGGCTGGCCAATTGGTCGGCCATCCATGAGACGGGCAGCCCATTGACTTGGGGACGAACATGCCCTGTCCCGTCCCTCTGACCACAAGTATAACAGCGCAATGTGACTGGCGGGGCGTGTGACCCTATGGCCATAGTGATTGCCGACGCGCCGTCCTGCATGGCTACAGTCCATCCGTCCGGCCCGTTGATCACAATGAGCACGACCGGACGGGGAACAGTTCCAGCACATCCCCGCCACTCGAGCACCTGCCCCGTCGTGGCTACAGTGTCGCCGGCCGAACCGACGACCTCGGCCGGCTGGCGCTAGGCGATGCCTCCTCGGGCGGCCCATGCCGGAGCAGGTGGGGGAGGGCCAATCGCGGCGCCCGTCTGCGGGTCCCAGCAGTGATGGGACCGCTCGGCCGGCGGGCCCCGCTCGCGACGAGACAATACAAGCATGGCGAAGAGGCCGCCAGCCGGGTCCCTCCACCCTCGTACCTCAATCATCTTTTAAGAGCCGAGGGGTTGGCCTATAAAACCCCCCGATCCCCCCATGCAACGGGAACAATGGACCCCCGATCAAGAACACTCACATAGAGAGCCCCCATACTCCTCCCAGTGGTAGAGGAAGACGAGCCGGCTGTTCCTTTCTTCCTCCTCCGAACACAGCTCTAGGAGCACCTCTGTATACCTATCCATCCATCCAACGAATCCAAGCAGGACTAGGGGTCTTACCTCCCACGGAGGGACCCAAACCTGGGTACGTTGCGTGTCTCCACCTTCTCGTACCCAATCCCACACCCAGAGCCCATCGGCGTCCAATGGCCCCAACACCACCGATAAGCCACCCTATGGCATTTGCCATGAGAAAACGACGACACATTCGTCTTTATTGTTTGGAGTTTTCTGACCCACCGCGTCCTGCACCTCTGACAGTTTGACCCGCTGCCATGTCACGAGCACCTTCATCCTGTGATTGGGTCGACTATGGAGTCACTGAGAAACTCTTATTGGACATCGTAGAGGCTGGCACACTCCCGGCTCAAGATGTTATTCACTGGCAGGTTCCTAGGCGAGAGAAGAGACCCACCCCTAAGGAAGGAGAGGTTGTCATATTCGCCGATCACCTTCTCTGATGTTTCAGCCTGCCCGGTTCAAAATTCTTTCCAGATGTCCTCCACTTTTGCAAGCTGCACCCTCAAGACATTGTCCCAAATTCCGTCTCCAATATGTGCAACTTCCAAATCCTGTGTGAAGTTTACTTACAAGAAGAACCGTCTGTCGACCTCTTCTGGGACTTCTTTTATGTCAACCACCAAATGGAAGTGGAGGTTGGCCCCAGCTTGGAGCTCGGAGGAGTCTCCATCCAGAGATGAAGAGATCTGGCCTATCCGGCTGTTCTTATGCCAAGCCACCCTAAAGACTGGAATAGAACTTGGTTTTAATGCAAAGACACCTTTCCAGAAGGAGAGAATCCACTGTCGGGTTATCGCCCTACCTTTCTCGGTACTTCCACTAGACTTCCAGACCGGATGTCTTCTACAACACGAGCGAAGTATGCTCCGGCTTTTGCAAAAATTAAGGCCCTTCTAGCGAACGGTTTGACTGGAGTCGACGTGACCCGCTGTTGGATCTCCTAGAAATTCTTGCCATTAAGCCGGCGTGACCGGCTTATGTGCGAATACACCGGCGACGAGAATGATCCTGTCTACTTCAACCACACTCCCCTGACGGAAGAGAATGTCATTTCTGCTGTCAGAAGACTTCTCCGTGAATCCTAGGAAGCTTGCAGTATGATCGGGTTAATGCCCTTCTGCGTTGCAAATCCAGCTCCGGATGTAAGAATGATTTTCAATTTTGCTTACTCTTTGCCTTGTCATTGGATATGTCGACTTTAAAACTTTTGGTGGCTTTGCATATAGGCCAACTCTAGCTTCTGGAAGGAAAAATACACTCCCCCGTGAAGAAGAAGTCTCAGGCGGGTAACGTCCGTGGCCGAAAGAAGAAAACTTTTGCTCAAAACCTGCCCGAGATTGACGATTCAGAGGTAGAACTTGACTCCCTTGGCCGTCTTTTTATGCAACTTATTGAAAATGACTGTACACATGAGGAAACGGAAACAAGCCACGCCAACATCCCCGAGGTAACTTTATTCTTCCGACTCGGAAATCTTACCACGAGAGAAGATACGGCGAGTCGTCCAAAAAGTTCCTTTTTCACATCCTATTGCTTACTTAGATCCCGAATTTTCTTTGAAAAAGCAACAACACGATTCTCGTTGCCAGACCCGGAGCACCGGCTTTGAGGACCTTACGGCCGTCTTACCCAACTCCTCGGCACCGCGAAAACGCCCTGCTGAGGTACTTTCTTACTAAAAATCTGATATCCGTCTTATACTCCTGTACTATAGCCTTACTTTTGTGTTTTATTGTCTTAATTTATAGGAGTCACCTCCTTCGTCTGGTGACTCGACTACCTCCAAGCTTCCCCCTATGAAGATCAATCCAGAGTATGCCTTGTACCTTGTCGTGTGTATACTATCTGTATTTCCTTTGCACTGCATAATGATTCTTTGCACTTCAAGGGCTCAAGCCAAACGTAGGAAAACAAGCGGGTCCACGTTCCTCCTATCTCTCAAAAGCCGGAGACTGCTGAGCCATCTCCCTCCACTCATGCTGAACCTTCTAATACCATCAAGGAGACTCTGGAGCTCACTCCTCCACCTTCAAAGCCAGAGGATCATCACATGGCAACTTCTGAGAGCCCAACGGCTGACCCTAAGCCGCCCAGTCCCACCGCCGAAGACCCATCTCTTCCAGACGTTACCGTCATTGGGACGGGTTATCAATCCCCAACTCATGATGTATTGCCAAGACACTCTAGCAATATTAACACTTGCTCTCTAGTGAAGCTTGACTTTGAATGCCCCGTCTTGGAGAAGATGACTACAGATGATTTCCACACTGGCTATTTGAATCGCCTTTCTACCAGTCGCAACATGGAGACCAAACTTGTTGGTTTGACGAAGAAAAAATATGAGGTATCTTTCATCTCCTGCATTTCTCTTATACCCTTATGTAGCCCCGAAGAACCAGTTTAATATTGCAAATAATGGACCGGGTCTTCCAAACCTTTGACATGCTGTAGAGAATATAACTTGTAGCCCCAAGTAACGGGTTCAATCATATATAAGCTGATACTTATGTTAAATCTTATACCCAAGTGTAGCCCCCAATTCCGGATCATTATAACAATGATGAGCCGGAGCTTTCAGGTTTAAGAAGTTCGCCGGGTGTAGCCCCCAGGTCCAGGTTATTATGATAATGATGAGCAAAAACTTCATCGTAGACTTGGAGAGAAAACATAGACATTAGCCCCCAAGTGCCAAGTATATTGCTTGCAATCTGCTTGGGACTTGCATCAGAAATAACTCGACCCTGGCGACTTAACATTTATAATCTTTCACTTGTATAATGCAGGAGGCATTAGACGCAGCCGAGTCTGAATGGGCCGGCTTAAGGGAAAACCTGACTACCCAATAGACCACCTAAGCCACAGCAAAAAAGAAATTACGGGTGGCTGTTGAAAAACTTGAGAAGCTCCATGTTGACTTTACCGCGTACAAAAAGACCGCCGAATCTGAGCAAGCCGCCTTGTCCAAGCATGCAAGCGATACTGTGGAACAGCTTAAGCTTACATCAGAAGAACTGAAGACTCTCAAGGGCCATATGTCCAAGATGATTGTCGCTATCTTTGGTAAGTATGTACGGCTTAGAAATTGTTCTTATTGAAAAAATGCCTGTCCAGCGGCTTATCATTTTGTACCTTTCTTTGCAGGTGAGAGAAGCCGCCAGCTATCCTCTGATAGTTTTCTAAAATTGAAGGAAGTGTACACTTTGACTGAGCAACTATACAGTGGAGCCCTCTGTACCATCAAAGCTATGATGACTGGCAAGTATGTTCCCAAATTCAAGAAGGGCGTTATAGAAATATTATCAACTTTGCCCAAGCAAGTAGAGGAAATGAGGTGATCAGTCGCCAGGAGAGGGGCCATAGCTGCGCTAAGCCGCTGCCTGGCCTTTGCTCCCGAGTTAACCCATGAAGAAATGATGAACGGCTTCCCCTCCAAAAAGGATGACGACTCAGACTTTATTGAGGCAGATTACGCCAAATGCGTCAGGGCCTCCAGGAGACTTGCCTCTACCCTTGTTGATGAGGCGGATCTGACTCCTTATCAGGCGGCTTACGATGCAAACAACCAACGACTATGCTGTCCAACTTTTGAAGCCAGGGACTTGATCCCTACACGCTGTAAGCCGCTCTTCACCCCTCAAGTTGATCCGTCTCCTATTTTTGACGACGCCCAATTCAAATCTTTATTAAACTACAACTAGGATGTGGATAATCTTCAGATCGAAGAGCACGAAGACTCGGCACAAGATGACCCACCAGCGAGTTAAAGCTTTGTTATTCTTGACTGAATGTAACCTGGCCAGCTGAGCCACCGAGATGAAGAAGTGTACAAAAAACTTTAAGTCCTTCATCTTTTGAGCTCCTGGGCGCCCATGACTTTGGATTCATCTTATGCATTTTCTATCTGTGTTGCATTCTTCTCATAATGTCTTAACAACAACTCATCTCTGGAAATAAAGCCTGCAAAAAACAAGTCATAAATATTCTGCAGTGTTTGTAAGGGCGGCTTGAAAAAGCATAACCCGGAGATGTTAATATATGTATAGCCTTACTTCTTCTTTCATAATCTTGCTCTGACCCGGCTTGATAAGCGGGCATGATATGTGAATATGATGCAATGCATGATGTAATGTATGATGGAATGCATGATGTAATGTATGATGCAATGTATGTTGTTCTTGCTTTCTTTGTTGTCTTCAAAAACTCATATGATGGTTCTTCCTGGCTGGACTCGATGCTTGAAATCATACCAGTGCAGGGTCTCTAAGGAGAGTGACCGTCAACTCCTTTGAGCGGCTCAGGGTCTCTAGGCGAGATTAACTAATAAGAGCGCAACAAACGAGAAAGAGACACATCTGCCGGTTCTGTTGGGTGGAATCGCTACTTGAACTCAAACAATGCTCGGTTTCTAGGCAAGATTGAATAGCGCAGCACCCTAGAAAGAGACACGGACGCTGGTTCCACTGAGTGGACTCGCTACTTGAACTGAAACAATGCTTGGTATCCAGGCGAGGATTGATGAGCGCAGTGTCCTAGCAAGAGACACAGCAAGGCATGAGTACCCCTAGGGCCCAGAAACCTCCTCTCACATGACAACGTCCGTCGTTTGAACCTTAACTAGTGCTCAAGGTCTCCTGGCGAGATTAACTAACCGGTTCGTTGGCTAGACAGTGTCTCTAAGCGGTGATTAACTGGTAAGCATTCGGCGGGTCACCTCTTGGAGAGGCCATCAAAAGGGGGTAAGTGTATAACTCGCTGCACCCCTAATGATCTGGTTTGACGGAGTCAAAATTTGGGTCCATGACCCGCCTTGCAGTGGATGAAAAGCCTGATCGAGAGGGTTGAAGATTAACCCGGTGGGTTGAAAGCCCCCAAACGACCTTGTCAATGATATCAACTTGTGCGCCATTTTGTAAGCCGCCATCTTGTGGATCACCAACTTGTAAGTCGCCGTCTTGCGGATCGCCAACTTGTAAGTCGCCGTCTTGTGGACCGCCAACTTGTAAGTCACCATCTTGCGGATCGCCAACTTGTAAGCTGCCGTCTTGTGGCCACCGTACAATGTTGCGTTTTTGGCTGAAGAGGCGATCAAGAGGGTGAGCGAGAGAAACCCGGTGGGTTGGAAGCCCCAAAGTGACCATATAGAAGTGTTCTTCCTTGCACAAATCTATAATGCAAAATAAAAACGGCAGAGGCCCCGGCTTGCAGGGATGCCAACTTTGTTATATGAAAAATATAGATACAATGAAGTATGTATGTACAAAGATGGGAGTAAAAGACTCAAGTATAGTAAGGCCGCAGATGAGCGATATACCACAGTCGGTGAGTCTCCTGTCCAGAGGTGTGTGACTCGTCTCGTACGTCAATGAGATAATACGACCCATTGTTCAGATTTTTGCTGACCACGAAAGGTCCTTCCCATGGGGAGATAACTTGTGTGCATCCGTCTGATTTTGAATCAAACGTAACACCAAATTGCCTTCTTGGAACGTCTAGGTCTTGACCCTGCGGCTATGATAGCGATGCGGGTCTTGTTGATAAATCACCGACCAAGCTGCTGCGAGATCATGTGCTTCATCCAGAGCATCTAACGCATCCTGATGCGCTGTCCTATTATTGGCTTCCACGTAAGCCATCACCCGCGAAGAATCATGATGTATGTCGCTTGGCAATATGGCCTTTGCACCATAAACCATGAACAAGGCCGTGTAACCTGTTGATGTGTTAGGTGTAGTATTGATACTCCAGAGGATGGAGGGTAGCTCCTCAACCCAACAGCTCGGCGTCTGTTGTAAAGGAACCATAAGACGGGGCTTGATACCTCTCAAGACTTCTTGGTTGGCTCACTCTACCTGACCATTGGATTGTGGATGAGCAACAATAGAAACATCAAGTCGGATTTGCTCACTTTCGCAGAATGCTTTCATAGTCCCCTTGGATAGATTCGTTCCATTGTCCATGATGATACTATGAGGATAACAAAAATGGTAGATCATTTTTTTGACAAACTGAACCGCCATGGACACATCACATTTACTAACCGTCTCAGCCTCCACCCACTTGGTAAACTAGTCCACTGCCACCAAGAGATGGGTCTTTTTATCCTTAGACATCTTGAAAGGGACAACCATATCAAGCCCCCAGACCGCGAACAACCAACTGAGTGGAATCATCCGCAATTCCTGAGCCAAAATGTGGGCGCGTCTTCCGAACTTCTGACACCCGTCACACTTGGCCACCAGGTCCTCTGCATCTTTATGAGCCATCATCTAGAAGCAACCATGCTGGAAAGCCTTGGACACCAAAGATTTTGAGCCGGCGTGATGTCCGCAATCACCGGTGTGTATTTCATTTAGAATCTTCCTGCCCTCTTCTAGAGAGACACAATGCTGGAAGATGCCGGTAACGCTGCACTTATGTAACTTGCCATTAATGATGGTCATGGACTTAGAGTGCCTCATATTCTGTCACGCCAGAGTCTCATCCTCAGGAAACTCGCCGCGGGTTAGGTTTGCCAGGTAAGGTAGCGTCCAGTCCGAAATAGCATGTAGAAACACCACCAGCTGCCCTTCCGGGTCAGGTATAGCCAGATCTTCCTCTGAAGGTAGCTTAACCGACGGGTGATTAATTGCATCCAAGAAAACATTAGGCGGCACCGGCTTACGCTGAGAGCCCAGTCTTGACAATGCATCAGCCGCCTTGTTCTTGCCTCGATCAATATGATCTACTTGATAACCTTTGAAATTACCAGCAATGATATCCACCGACTGACGATAAGCCGCCATCCATGGGTCCTTGGAGTCCCACGTGCCTAAAACTTGTTGCGCCACGAGGTCTGAGTCGCTGAGGCATCTCACCCGGCTCGGGTTCATTTCCTTAGCCACACGAAGGCCATGAAGCAAAGCTTTGTACTCAGCTGCATTTTTAGTACAAGGAAACATCAGCCTTAGTACATAATAGAACTTGTCACCTTTGGGGGAAGTTAAAACAACTCCAGCCCCCGATCCCTCCAACTGTCTGGACCCATCAAAGTGGATTCTCCAATACGTGTTGTCCGGTTTCTCCTCCGGTGATTGACATTCCGTCCAGTCATTTATGAAATCCATCAATGCCTGAGACTTCACGGCTGTGCGAGGCACATACTTCAGATTCAAAGGCCCAAGCTCCAGCGCCCACTTAGCAATTCTGCCGATGGCCTCCCTTTTTTCAATTGTATCACCCAATAGGGCAGAGCTAACCACCATGATCTGATGTCTAAGGAAATAATGCCTCAACTTGCGGTTTGCCATGAACACCCCATATATTAGCTTTTGCCAATGTGGGTACCTTTGCTTGGACTCTATAAGAACCTCACTGACATACTAAACTAGCCTCTAAACCAAGTATTCTTTCCCTGCTTCCTTGTGTCCTACCACAATCACGGCGCTGACAACCCTATTGTTAGACGCCACGTAGAGGAGCAAAGGCTCTTTCTCAGCCGGAGCAGCCAAAATCGGCGGCTCAACCAACTGCTTCTTGAGTGATTCCAGGGCTTCATCCGCCGCCTTACTCCAGATAAAGTCATTCGTCTTTTTCATCATCTGGTACAGGGGAATAGCCTTGTCGCCTAGGCGGCTAATGAAACTGCTTAAAGCGGCAATATGACCCGCCAAGCGCTGCACATCATTGACACTCGCCGCCTTAGCTAGTGACGTGATGGCCTTTATCTTGTCCGGGTTAGCCTCAATCCCTCGCTTCGAAACAAAGAAACCCAAAAGTCTTCCTATAGGAACTCCAAAAACACATTTAGCCGCGTTAAGGATCATCTCGTAGACCTGTAAGTTGTCAAATGTTTCCTTCAGGTCGTCGAGTAACGTCTCCTTCTTTCTTGACTTGACCACAATATCGTCCACGTAAGCATGAACATTGCGCCCAATCTGACTTTGAAGGCAATTCTGCACACGACCTTGATAAGTCGCATGCGCGCTCTTCAGCCCGAAAGGCATAGACGCATAGCAAAAAGCCCCAAAAGGCGTTATAAATGATGTCTTCTCTTGGTCTTTAACTGCCATTTGATCTGGTGGTAACCTGAATAAGCGTCCAGGAAGCATAAACTCTCGCAATCCGCCGTTGTATCAATGATTTGGTCGATCCGGGGGAGAGCAAACAGGTTAACTGGATAGGCCTTGTTAAGATCCGTGTAATCCAAACACATATGCTACGTGCCGTTCTTCTTGAGCACCAACATGGGATTCGCTAACCACTCTGGGTGAAATACCTCCAGAAGAACCCTGCTGCTAAGAGATGGGCTACCTCTTCTCCAATTTCCTTACGCTGCTCTTCATTGAAACGATGGAGGAGCTGCTTAATCAGCTTGAACTTGGGATCCACATTAAGGTGGTGCTCAGCGAATTCTCTCGGTACACCCGACATATCAGATGGTTTCCATGCGAAGATGTTGAATGAATTCGATGGGCGCGCTCTCCTATGCGGAGTCCATGTTAGCCCCGATAGTGAACTATTTTGATGAATCGCCCGGAGTAAAATCTACCAGCTTGGTGTCATCTGCCGCAAACTTCAAGGGCGGCTCAGATTTCATACTAGGCTTCTTCAATGGAGTCATATCTGCCGGGTCAACATTTTCTTTATAGAACTTGAGCTCGACCTCCGCACAACTTGATTCTACATAAGCCGCATCTCCTTACTTACATTCAATGGCCACTTTCCGATCACCGTGCACTGTAAACGTTCCATTGAGAGCGGGCATCTTGAGCTGCAGATAAACATAACAGGGACTAACCATGAACTTTGCGAAAGCCGTCCGGCCAAATAGGGCATGATACGGGCTCTTAATCTTCATCACTTCAAACCACAAGGTCTCTACCTTGTAATTAGACTCATCTCCGAACACCACTTATAAAGCAATCTTCCCCACCAGGTAGGCCGACTTACCTGGCACCACCCCATGAAAAACTATCGACAATGGCTTATGAGCCTTGTCAGTTAACTCCATCCCCTGGAAGGTGTCATAGTACAAGATATTGATGCTGCTACCACCATCCATGAGTACCTTTGTAAACTTATAACCTCCAACTTGAGGAGTGACCACTAGATCCAGGTGACCTGGATTATCAATCCGCAGTGGGTGATCCTCCCGGCTCCACGTGATTGGGTATTCTGACCACTTTAAGTGTCGTGGGAGAGCCGGTGTGGCCGCATTAACTGCCCTCTTGTGCAGCTTCTGATCCCGCTTGTCAAGGCTTGTAGTGAAGACATGATACTGCCCTCCGTTAAGTTGCTTCGGGTTGCTTTGGTATCCTGACTGATTATTTGCTTGCTGACCACTGTTGCCCGGCTGTTGATGATGACCTCCCTGACTTCCTTGACCCTGGTAACCTGAACCTGACCCGCCGGCACCGAAACCGGCTCCTGAGCCGCCCAGCCCTGAACCGCCCGATGGGCCGTTACCATTGTTGCGGTGCTGATGCAGGATGTAATCTCAGAACTGGCGCATAATGCTGCACTACTTCCATGTATGGGTGGCCAGTTTATCCAGCCGGCTGTGTGCTGGGCAAGATCTGTTTAGCGCTTCTTCTAAGTTGGGAGGCGGAGGCACCTTATCCCTGTTGAACGGCAGCCTAAAGTTTTCGTTACCCCTTGCACAACTGTTGCCAGTATTAGTATTCGCCACAAATTCTGACCCGCCATCCGGGTTCTTCCGTTTGCCCTAGTTGCCGTTTCCAGCACTGTTCTGCTGTTGATTCTTGCCGTTGTTGCCCTTCTTGCCTTGAGCCGACTTCTCATCGTTGGAGCTCGTGTCCTTGGTGGTATCTGAATCTGCATATTTGGTGAGAGCCGTCATGAGCTCACCCATATCCTGACAAGAGTGCTTCGGCTGCCCCAACTTATGCCTAAGGGGTAAAAAGTGATAGTTCCTTTCCAAAATCAGAACAGCTTGAGACGCTGAAATATTCTCAGACGAGTGGATCACCATCGAGACCTACCGGACCCAATGATGGGTCGACTCACCTTCCTGCTTCACACAGTGATCAAGATCTATGATCTTCATGGGCTGCTTGCAGGTTCCCCTAAAATTCTTGATAAAGCGTGCTTTCAACTCAGCCCGAGACGTGGTGGTATTGGGGGACAAACCCTTCAACCGAGTGCGGGCCGGTCCTTCTAACATCATGATGAAGTATTTTGCACTAATTGCCTCGCTAACATCCAGCATCTCCATGGCAAGCTCATAACTCTCCACCCAGGCCTCCTGGGGTAGATCAGCCATGTAGTTAGGCACCTTCCGAGGCCCCTTGAAGTCCTTGGGTAAACGTTCATTCCTCAAATACGCCATGAGACACTGCACTCCAGCTCCCCTAGAAGAAGTGCTGACAGGGGGGTTTGCTGGTGCCGGCTCAGGAATCTCTAGGTAATTCATCACCAAGATTGATCCTCATTGAGGCCGACCCCTATCTATAACCCTCTAAACCTCTCCATCAGGCATATTGTCATTGGGCGGGTTCCGCCTCTATTCACTGCTGGAAACTGCCGGTGACTCCATGCGCCGCCTGCAGCTACGGCTGTGAACCGGCGTAGAGTGCACCCGACCCCGGCTGTGTGTATACCTCTCTTGCTGAGTCACTGCTGTTTGTAATAGACTAATTGCATTCCACGCCTCTTCAGAGAACGGTGTTCCTTCGGCCAAGGGGAGGGCGTCGAGCCTGGCCGCTCCTGCTATCATATTTTCCACCGGGTTAGATTAATGGTCGGGCGGTGTCACCATCCGTCGTGGCGGGGTCCTCCTTGGCGGGTCTGGCTGCCGCTGCGCCTTCGCAACCCGGGTTACCACCGACGGCATACTTGGTCCGGCTCCAGGGGTGTCGAAGAGATTTTGAGGCTGAATCGGGAGAGCAACCTGGGTCGTCCTACGCTAAACCGCCTACGAAGCTCGCTGGTCCAAGCTAAAACGGAGAGCCTCCGCCCTTAGGCGTTCTGACTCAGCATTCATCTGAACCTGCAATGCGTTAATATCCTCCTGGGCCTGAGCCATTTGTCCCTTGATCCTGATGATCTCAGCGTTGCGCTCTGCTTGGTTCCTGATTGTAACTTCTATGGCCATCAAAGCTGATAGCTCATCCATGAGTTCCAGCAAGACTTGAGCTGGCGGCTTAGGAAGATCGGCCTCGGGGGCGACCGCTCCCGCCACCACTCTGGACGTCATGTCATTGGAAACCGGCACCAGGCCTGCCAAGAACACGGCGGCTCAGCTTGGTGGGTAGTAGGGCTCCAGAATACTGTCGCCATCGGCATATCCCCCTAATCCGCCGTCATGAAGCTGGTAGATTGAATCCGCATCCCCATTGGAGGATCCTTCGTCCGAGAAAGCCAAGGTTTCCCCTCCTGAGACATAATCTTCTTTGTCTTGCGTAAAGCCAACAAAGACACTCTTCCGCCCGAGTTGAACCCGGGCAGGCCTTGCCCACCGGGCCGGCCCGACGAGGTTGGCGCAGATGTCCGGCCCGGGTGTGGATCCATCAAGCTTGCCGATGAACACATGCATGTTGCCGGTGGGGACCCAGTACCCGTACTCGACTGAGCCGGCCTCCGGACCCCATGCCGAGTCGTCGATGTAGAGCTTGCCGCGGCGACTCTTCGTTATCAAGCCGAAGGAGTATCCTTCGATCCCTGGGAGAGATCCCTTTGAGAACTCAACACCACCCCGCGCTCGCCCCATGGTGGGCACCAACTATCGTGGTTTTGTCACAGCAGATGTCCGAAGATTTATGTTCGAGGTCATCGCTAAAGCGGTGGAATCAAAGGGGTTGATCGGGACGAAAGACATGGGTTTACCCAGGTCCGGCCCCTCGAGAAGAGGTAAAAGCCTACGTCCTGCTTTGTGTGTATTGATTGGAGTATCGATTACAAGGGAGCATATTCACTTATAGCTCTCAATTGATTGGTTTCTAGTCTAAGCCGTCCTCGGGTCTCGCCTTTATATAGGAGGTCAAGACCCCGGGTTACACGAGTCCCAAACCGATTCTTACAACGTGTCTGGCTCTGTCTCTAAGCTACCTAGCCTTCCTTGGCAAGCTATCTTCAGACAGCTCTCCCGCCCGGGTCTTACGCTATCTTTCTGTCTCTAGGCCTCTGTCTCAGCCCATCGGGTGAGCCGCCGTGTGGCCTAGCCTTCCTATTCCAGCCCACTTGATAGTGAGCCGCCAGGTATGACCTGGCCCCTCGTGGGCGGGTCTTACCACGGGTTATATCCCCAAAAGGTTGCGTATTTGCGCGGCCGCCTCGTACGATCCGCTAAATTGGAAATATATTCAGTCGCAAGCTCCTATACTGCTGTAAATCTATCCGGTCGCAAGCTCCTATATGGCTGTCGCTACAACCACATAAGAGATGAGGCCAAGAAGTTTCAACGCAACCACAATTTTCTATCTACATGTGGGGATCAAATCTCAAAGTTTAGAGAAAAATCTCGCTACGCCGCTGCTATCAAAGCGTGAGTTATTTCCATGGAGATGCGGTCAGGGTTGATCAAATTTTACTACCACGGTGACTGTGAGTCAAACAGAAGAAGATCATGCAGGTGACGAGACGGAGTCTATGACGATGACAAGATGGAATCTCACACGACGACGATGCAAAAAGCCACAAATTTGTGTAGCCGACTACAATGGCCACGACCCGGAATCCGACAAGGGGCTCGAGCCGGCTTCACCCCACCGTCGCCGGCCTCGATCAATAGGATCCGCATCTGCCCCTGCTCTACCCAGCGCTTCACCCGTGCCACCAGCTCCACTCTCGCCGTCCTTAGCTGTTGTTCCGTGGCTGTCCCGCCAGCCTCAGCTGTTGTGCCATGGCCGCCCCGCCGGCTCGCCTTCACCACACCGGCCGCCGCTGCCTCGAGCCGGCCTTGGACTATGTCGAGCCGACCCCGGACTACGTCGAGCCAGCCCTGGATTGCCCCGAGCCAGCGTGATCCGCCATGGCCACATCTTGCCGCTACGCCTTCGAGCTAGCCACGCCCGACAAGTCCACCACCTTTGCTCCAAGCCGCCTCCAAATAGCCTCGGCAACCATGAGCTGCCCCTCGACCATGGTTCGCCTCGCTGCACTAACCGTTGTCGCATCGCCGAGGCTACCGACTCCAGAAGCGCCTCGCCTCACTTTCCGATGCTGCCGCACCTCGACGAGGCGAACCGGGCACTCCGTGCCTCAAGCCGCCTCTGCTCCGGCTCACCTCGCTCCTCCGCCATGAGCCGGCATGCGCCCCGCTCCTCTGCCGTGTGTTGGCCCCATTCTAGCTCTCCCGCGCCTAGACCGGCTCCTCCCGCCAGCCGCCACGGCCTCCGGCTCCACCCTACCGCTCTTGCTCCCCTCCGACGCTACCTTGCCCGACCCACTCGCTGTGCGGTCGGTTAGGCAAGGAATAAGAGAAAGGGGAGATTTGGAGACCACTTTAAAAAACAACATGTGTGTGACGATGACCGTCTATGGGGATCGTTTGTGACAGGACGTGCATGTGCGTGACAACGACCATGGTGGGCACGGCTCTGCTCCGCTGTAGAGACGGTCGAGAGCCCATGACATCATCGACCGCCCCACTGTGCCCTTACTATGGAGACCTTCCAGATGTTTCCTCTAAAGCGATGTCCGTATTTCGTCCAACAAAAAGAACCAAATGATATTTTTCTAACTATTATTTAGTATAATTGAATATCATCGAAAGGTTTTACTTCAAAGCTATGCTATTATGTATGCAGGTCGATTAAGCTCATGAACAGAATATGGTCTGGTCCTCGCGCGCCTTCATCGGAGGCCGCGTCCGCATATGTGCTATGACAAGCTACCAGACGGACGTCTACAACCCGTTTTTGATACGATCGGGTGTACATGAATATGCCAGCTTATAACGTCATGGCCGTTTCTCGCAACCGCACCAGCTTACAAAGCCGTAACCATCTCTCGCGACCGCACCGACTTACAATGCCATGGCCATCTCTCACGACCGCGTTGTCTTCAAATGCCGTGGTTGACTTCTACGTCTACATCAACACGCCAGGGGACGCATATGCCTATACGAGCCGCCCAACATACGCACGCAAGATGCCACCCGCAGTCTGATCTACATCAGCATATTGGTGCCGTGTTCTCCTGTACGAGCCGCCCGATGGACAGACACACAAGTCGCCGCCACTGCAGTTTGGTTAACTTCAACAACCAGCCGAGACAATCCATCGACCAGATTATTGAAAAAAATTATACAAGATCGTAACGACCAAAAATCTATAACCCGCCACGGTCAAGTATGGGAATCTCAAGCCACCTCTTCGAGTGAACTTAAGACTCGGGGGCTACACACATGGATCGACACATATGGTCATTTTCAATGAGAACACTGGGTCCTTGCAAGGAAGTTAACCTGATCCCGAGGGCTACTACATTATAGGGGGAAGAATTAAAAGTTGCCCAAGAGAACGAGCCACCGTGATGCACCGTTCAAACATGGGTGCCCGAATTTATTGGGTCATCATAAAGTAACTTGGAGTTTTTGCCGTTTATGCATTTCAGATTGTGCAAAGGTGGATACTTCTACATGGTCATTTGGGGGCTTCCAACCCATCGGGTTTAGCTTACACACCCTCTTGATCAACTCCTCAGCCAAAACTGCGACAACGTACGTTGCTTACAAGTTGGAGGCTTACAAGTTAGCGGCCTACAAGACGACGGCTTACAAGATGGCGGATTACAAGATGGTGCAACAATGTTGATACTTCAACAAGGCCATTTGGGGGCTTCCAACCCATCGGGTTTAGCTTACACACCCTCTTGATCGGCTTTTCGGCCACCATAAGGCGTGTTGTATACCCAAAAGTTGACTCCTTCAACAAGGTCATTTGGGGGCTTCCAACCCACCGGGTTTAGCTTACACACCCTCTTAATCGGCTCTTCAGCCATCACAAGTTTTGAGTTAAACCTGCCTCTATGCTGCTGCTGCTCCGCTAGGTGACCCGCCAAACTCTTGCCAGTTAATCTCGACTAGAGACCCTGAGTTGTTCAAAGTAATTGGCAGTCACTCTCACTAGAGACCATGTACTGGTCAAGGTTCAACCAACGGATCTTGCCACATGAGGGTCGGCTTACGGAAAGCGAGGATAAACTCACCCATCTGCCGCCGACTCTCCGCTATGTGGCCCGTTCGTACTCTTAAATAGTTACTCTTTTAAATACCCTACACTTTTTAAGGTTCAAACGACAGATTTATGTCACGTGAGAGGTAGCTTATGGGCCCTGGGGGTACTCATGTCCTACTGCGCCTCTCTCTGGTTCGTTGTGCTCTTACCAAGAGACAGTGTACTGTTAAGAGTTCAAACAGCGAGTTCACTCAGGAGAGCCGACATATGAGTTTTTGAAAAAAGAAAAAGAAAAATCTTGAGTCATACATTGCATCTTGCATTACATCATCCTGCATTGCATCATCATATCATACATCATCATACATGCATATCCATATTTTTTTATACTGCGGAAATCCGTTCATGAAACCGGGTTACTTCGTAACTTCTGTAGGAACAAATAGATCTTTAATAGCCAACATGGCTGGATCTTCATCATGGTTTAACATAACCAGTATTAAATGATTGGGTTTTTCAAGCCAGCTTGGAGAATTGATTATTCTTGAAGAGTCGCCCTATCAGATATAATGTCGTGTCATTTAATTTATCGGCTATTGTATTTCTTCAACCTATGCTCTTTAGTATACTACAACACTCATGGATTTCTCAGACATATATTTGCCGGGTTGCATCGCAACCACGAGTAGGCATTTTCATTTACAAGGCTAAATGCATTATTCCAGGATATTCGACAAAATACCGGGTTAGAACCATGGTCAAGGATTCATTCAACAAATTATGATGAGTCATATTCTCACACAGTCCCGAGTCGCCGCAGGCAGACGACCCGACACTTGGGGCTAATGCAAGTTGCTTTTCAAATCATTACATGGTCAACAGATCCTGTTGTCTCAAGGAGATGATCCAGCCTTTCTATAATTTTCTAACTCCCAGCCCAGTACTTCTTACTGACCCGACACTTGGGGGCTATAGTATTCAGCAGTACAAACAGATTATAAGATCCAAAATTGAAGACCCGACCCATCACATACTGATGAGTCGGCCCTTGGGGGCTACACATGTGAAATACAAGTATATATCTGGCGACTTAGATGACAACCCAGATTTCTCAACATTCAACACCAAGTTCAAAAGTCCCAGGTTGTTGCAGGCAAAACAACCCGGTCCTTGGTGGCTACACCAGCCAAAGCTTTATAAAATATAAACCAGTTACAAGTCCCAGGCTGCTGCAGGCAAGACAACCTGGTACTTGGGGGCTACACAATCACAGATATTATTGCAAAGCACCAAGTCATCATGGATTAACTTGGAGATTGAGGGTACATGTAATATGGATATATCAAAAACAAATTGAAGAGAACTTTCAAGATGTCAATTGTGAGTAAGACCGGTTCAACGGATTTTTGTCTAGCCGAAGCATTAAAAGTCGAGCTTAGCTTCACACGGATTTCATTATTCCCAATATTTTTATCAAGTCAACTGGAGTCTAGTTATTTGACCTGGTATCACCAACAGTCATGACCCAACATTATCAAAAGATCATAACCCGACAAAGTTTATATAAGCAACCCGACTTCATAATTTGAAGAGTATTGGAGGCCGACTCAACAACATATGGGTGTTGTGTTCCCAATATTTTACTTCAAAGGACACTGAAAAGCAAGATGGTTGTGAAGATGGCTTGTTCATATGAATAAGAAACCCGGATTTTCAAGGACCTACTTCATTAAGCCGGCCAGTGGAGAGAGCCAGTCACTTAACATATTTGTTCTTATTTCATGAGCTTAGCATGAATAAATTCAAGCTAACCCGGGGGCTAATGTCGAGGATATTACCCCGCGATATAACCGGGTAGAAGTATGACCTGGCCAGGACTTGTCAACTCACTGGTGACCCGGTCGAGACATGGCGGTTCATTGGTGACCCAATAGGCGGGTCAAACGAGTGACAAGGCCCAGGGCCCAGTGAGCAAGCTGGCGTAACGCGGCTCATGGATGGGCCTGAGGGGCGATTCACAAGAGAAGGCCTAAGGAGATAAAGGATCCCCTCACAAAGGAAACGAGACCCGGATTAGGATTCATGAAAGGCTAGTTCTAGTCCTACTCCCAGTAGGACTCTACATGTAAACCTACCCCTTCCACCTATATAAGGAGGGGTAAGGCACCCCAAGAGAGACAAGTTAAGATAGACTCAAGTTATTAGAGATAGACATATTAGAGGCTCTTGAGATTAGAGGTAGCAAGATAGCACCCTTGTAACCGAGAGATCTTCCTCATCATCAATACAACACAAAGCAGGACGTAGGCTTTTACCTCCATCGGAGAGGCCGAACCTGGGTAAACTTGCATCTCTTGATTCCGACCAACCCCTCTCAACCCGCCACATAGTTGCAATGGTCCCAAACCTAAGTTCTCTCATGAGGACATATTGTCGTGACAAAACCACGACACTTATGGTACCTGGAACGTGACATAAATGATGATGGTCGTACTGCAATTCCACAATGTTATGATCTTCTCCTTTTTGACATTATGTCCATGCAATATTTATGTAACTTGCGACAACTAGAACTGCACTCATCAAAGTATTCACCAACAAGAAATTGTTGGCCATGCTTGTACTTGTGTGCTTCAAATGGGTCTTCATCAGAACTAGGATTGCATGGGTATTCATCGGCAATGCCAGGGTTCTGCTTGAAGAGTCTTCGTAGTAGAATGCTCTGGTATTGGTCCCTCCTCTGTTTTATTCATGGGTAATAACAAATTGCAATTTCACCAGGAAGCTAAACATAAATGCAACAGTCTTTGTAGTACAGGACGCACATCGGTAGTGTTTGGATGAAAACAAGTTAATAGTGACAGTTATGTACATTATGTTGTCAAACATTCCAATATGTTAAAAACTACTGTCTTGCACCATGTTTTTCTTAACTAAGTCTGGGAATATGTTTATTTCAGATTGCCATGTTGTGTTGATGCTAGCCATGTTTCTGTGCATAATTAGACCTTGCTCGTGCTGAATAAAATGAAGTGCTTCATGTGTACTACCTTTTAGTAATTTTTCATGCAATGATAAGTCATGTCGCATATAGTTTTCTTGCTGTCAATATGCCTTTAGGTTGAAACTATGATAGTGTCTTGATCACATCCAGAATCAAATAGCACACGGGAAGTCTGAATCACGACTAATATAACAAATGATTTCTAGCAATGAGAGTTAGGCTTACCTTCTTTGCACGTCGTAGAAACTTCCTCTCACTGTACCCAGATTCAAAAGCTCGTAACTTCACGGATTGAAATTGATGTTGACCATGAACAGGTAGGTCTTCAGCTACCCCTCTCCATTCGTTGGAAGTGATTATCCTAGGAAGATACAAGAGAAAAAAGAGAATGTACCTGCCGCTTTAAAATCCCCAATTCCAAAACAAAAACCAAAGCCTAGTTGAGCCAGAGGGAAGAGAGACGAATACCTGGCTGGTGAGAGATTCATCGTTGTCGGAGATACCGCTTGAGTGGTCACTCGAGGAGACATAACATGTATGCAGCGGTCGGATGATAGAGGGAGAGATGTGGGCGGCGACAGTGGGGGGTGGGGAGCGGAAGGCAGATATTTTGGTGGTCGGCAAATTTTTTGGTCATTGCAGGGAATCTTGGCGCACAATGATTTATCAGACACAGTCTTTCATCTTTTATCGTGTACGATGATTCAAAACATACAAAAATTCGTCCCTCCCCATGTATTCCTTGGTTATAGTGCACATCCACGTCATTGCATAATGTAACATCAACTGCTAACTTGGGTATAGAAAATAGCGGACACACATAACTCATAGTTACTAAACCGAGCAAGTTCACTAAATAATCAATCTGCATGAACTAGACATAGCTCTTACAAAAGACCGGCTCTCTGAACAAAGGCTATAAGTAGTAATACGCATAATTTTAACAAAGACGCTGAAGAGCATCCACCCTATGCCTCACCGATGTTCGATGAGATATGGGCGACTTGTCCGGGCGACATTCCACCAGTGCTGGACTCCGCGTCTCCCATGCTGACTTCGATCGCAGTGACGTGCTCATCCTCGGCGTTGTCCTACTCATCGGTGTCGCCCTCATCTTTGTAGTTCTCATAGTAGTGGCGTTGCCATAGCTCGCGTTGGTACTCCACCTCCGATTCCTCTATGGCAAGCGCTTCTCGACCTCCTCCTAAGCCACGCGCAACTCCTTCCAGCACTCAATGCTCTCGGATGGCTCCCACATCTCCAACTCTTGCTCGGAGACCTCGTGCGGAAGGGGCTCCATGGCCTCCACGGCTGTACCGACAGCATTCATCTCGGCATCCGCAGCTGCTGCCTCTTCGGACGTGTGGTGCATGTTGGATTCTGATGAAGCTTCGAGTATCTTCGCGTTGGCATTCTCGATGATATAGGCATGGATGGCTTCGACCCGGTCAGGGCGGCCTCTGTGGCACGGCACGCTGCTCGAGTGCTCTTGGCCTTTGCAGCTGCCGCCTTAGCAGCTGGACTCCTGTCTCCGCGGCTACAGATGCCCTTTTGACCGCTACAGAAGCCCCGTCGGCCGCCGCAGAGGGCCTTTCGGACAATGTGGCCACGTTGAAGGCGGATGTTGCTGCACTCTCGGCCGAGGCAACCACGTTCTCCGCAGAGGCAGGAGCGCTCGAGGCCGAGGGGGCGGTCCTACACACCCTTACGTAGCATTCCCACAACGTCATTCTTTGCATAGAGTGTTTGTTGGGGAATGGGGGTCGAGGGTGAACGGAATCCGAACTAGACGAAGCCGACGAAGCTTCCCTCATAAGACATAAATAGATCCGTTAATTTGCATCGCAAATAGTTTCCGTATGGAACCGTGTGTACGCAGTTCACTATTTGTATTGAATTGTAAAACTATTTTTGGGTACATCGGTAACGGATATTGTTTTATTTTGTAAGAAAAAGATCCCTACCGTCAAAATCCACTGATGGCATCCTAATATTAGGAAATATTCCGGGTACAATTGGCATTTTTATACATTAGTGAGAGACGGTTCCATATTTATGTACATATTTTACGGCCATAATTCAAATTTGTAACACACGAAAATGCAAGATGAAGCAAAAACTACTAGACAAATCATATTTATGTACTACATACTTCCCTATATATGCCGCTTGCAATAAATTTTAAGGAGTTCCAAATGTCTTGGGTAATGGTTTGGACACACGTGCACGCATTAGGGATGTAGGTTTTAAAAATCTAAAAATGAAAAAATTCTATAAAGTACATGATAATAATCTGCATGATTTCCCGACATGGGGCCAAGATGCCGTGGTCAAATAATGGCTTGTTCGAGATAAGCTTTGAGACATGCCTCTCACAAAATGTAGCATCACACGAAGGGTCATGGTTCTGAGAGGGGACATGAGCCATGTTTGATGACGAGCTGCTAGTCGTTGTCTCATTTAGCGTATCTTTTTTGAATTTGTTACAACGCACGAATACTTCCAACAACCTGAAATTTGAACATTTTCGGTGTTCAATGAGCATTTTTGTACATGAAGTTAGTTTCTAGATATCTAGTGGCCATAATTCAAAACTAAAACACATGGACATGTTCAAGATGAAGCAAAAACTACAGGAGAAATCATTATTGTATATGTACTAGTGCTTCCGTCTATATGCCTGTGCAATAATTTGAAGGAGTTACAGACATCTTGAGTAACGGTTTGGGCATAAGCATTGAGAATATTCTAGGTTTTTAAATACAAAAAATAAATAAAGATGCTATGAAGTACATGAAAATCAACATGATTTCCCGACATGGGGCCAAGATGTCGTGCTCAAAGTGACAGCTTGTTCGAGACAAGCTTTGTCACATGTCTCTCACAAATCGGAGCACCACGAGCATGCTCGTATAGTTCTGAGAGGGGACGTGGGGGTGTTGTGTGATGACGAAACGGACCGCTGCCTCATTCATCCAACTTTTTTCATGGATGCAATGTACAAATACGACCGTCATCCTGAAATCGGAACAAAAATATGACATTCAATTAGCTTTTTTATACATGAAGTTAGTTTCCAGAATTTTAATGGCCATAGTTCAAAGCTGAAACAGATTAACAAGGAAGATAAAGCACCGCTGGAAAGTCATATTTATGTACTACTTTCTTCCGTATATATATATGCCACATGCAATAAATTCGAAGGAGTGTTCCAAACATCTTGAGTGATAGTTTTGTCACAAAAGCATCGGGAATCTAGGTTTTTGAAGTCAAAAGTTGAAAAATGCTCCGAAGTACATGAAAATATGCATGATTTCCCGATTTGGGGCCAAGATGTCATGATCAAAGTAATGGCTTGTTAGAGATAAGCTTTTACACATGTCAAAGCTAGCAATGCATGGTTAGCTATTACATGCGTCCCCATGGGTAATTACTTTACTAGGGCACGGGTGTGAGCTTGAATGCCCATATGGAAGTTGGTGGGTCAAATACCTTACGTATCGAGCATGCAGGATGGGGAGGAGGATGGGATAGCATTACCCGCCTTACCGATGAATTGAAGTACTCCCTCCATCTCGGTGTATAAGTCATCTTACGAAAACCAAATAATACCAAAACACATAGGCACGGTGCATTAACTTTTACCTCATTTCTTGCTTTTACATGAATAAAGGAATCAACCAATAAGAGATGTGGGGGTATTTTTTAAATGACTTGAGACAAACTAGCACGACATGCAGTGGTCAATTCATTGCATGGAATGATATTAATTAGAAATTAACATTAATTTCTCTTGTTTTCTTCTCCGTCTTGGTCACGGTGCACAACCTAAGATGACTTATACACCGATACGGAGGGAGAGTACTTACATGTGTGGGCTCTGAAATTAGTAGACCCCGTGTAATGGGCCCTTGGTCACCCAAATTTACACACATCCCACCCCATTGGTCCAAAATTCTCTAAGAAATTACAAACCTAGACACAACATATTGTTTATTGCATTGAAATACTATTATTGAACTGAAATACGTGAAGTTTGTTCTTAAATGAATGTGTGAGTTCCCCCACGGTGATACAAAAACCGGTGGGGACATGGATGGGAAACTTTTTATCCCCGCGCACGAGTACGTAGACGAGGACGGGAATGGGAGTGCGGTGATGGGGACGGAGATGGCACTCCAATACTCGCCTACGAAATCCCAAGGTTTAGAGACAAGACTCTCACAAAACGAAGCGTCACACGATGGCATGTTATTCCAAGGGGGAACGTGGGGCATGTGTGATGGCAAACCACTAATCGCTATCTCATTCGACCTAGTTTTTTTCATCGATACAATGCACGAAAACGACTGGCATCCTATTTTTTAATGACGTTCTATTGGCAATTTTATACATTAAGTTAGTTTATAGAAATTTAATGGCCATATTTCAAAACTGAAACACATGAACAAGCTAGATGAAGTAAAAACCACTCGAAAATCATATTTATGTACTACTTGCCTACATAGATATGCAACATGCAATAAATTTGAAGGAGTTCCAAACATCTTGAGTGACGGTTTGGACACAAAAGCATTAAGAATGTAGGTTCTAAATCCAATAACAATAACAATAAATTATCTGATTTTCCACTATGGGGCCAAGATGTCGTGGTTACTGCTCTCGAACTTACTTCCGTAACACAAATGGCTGGCATGCATTACATTTGGATAGAAAATGTAAATATTTGGCAAAACAAATGACTCTCACATGATTGGCTCCCTATTTTGCATTTTGATTTTTAAAAGCCAATTTTTGCCAGCTATTAATCACACGCGGTCATGCGTGGGTACCCTCGATGATGTTAATTAACACACGGTTGTTGAGTAGGAAATCATGTGCAATCACTACCGGCGTAGATCAAGATTCCAGCCGCCTATAAATGTTGTCCCTCGAGGCCGTCATGCCGCCTCAATTCCCTCGTCTCTCTATCCCATCCCTCACACGAAACCCTGCCATGGCGCGGACGGTATGTGCACAAGGAGAGGAGGTGGTATCACCCTGTGAGGACATGACGAAATGCATCGACAAGGAGGACCCCTTCGCGCCCCCAGACGAGGTCGCTTCAGCCCCCCAACTAAAGATTGGTTTTGGGGCCAGTACAGTCTGGCTTTGTGGAAGGCGCTGCCACCGGCTGAGAGAGCCAGGCAGGTGGCGTTTAAGGAGTGTGTTGAGGAGTGCGCGAGGAACTTCGCGGTTTGTAATGCCCTTAGTGCCGCAAGGGAAAAATAGGAACTGCAGCTTTGGCGACATGGGAGTCAACGAGTGGTCAAGGTGTACGAAGACGGCCGGTACCATGCAATGAAAGCTAGAGGCGCTAGGCGCGCCATCGTCGCATGGTTGTGGGCTGATAAGCTTGAGCGTGCCACCGCCAAAGAGCTCCAGTGGGCGCCTAGTGAACTGTCCTACATGGTCGCGCGCCTCTGCCAGGAAGAGGCTAATCGGCACGTCGAACGCTATGAGGTCGAGGAGGCGGTGAACTCCCTCCGCATTGGGAAGCCACTACACACCAGGGAGATGATGGCGAGAGGCTGCCATTTTACTACTCCCCGCTCAAGGAGGGGTTATTATTAGTTTACTTTTTATTCGTTGTACGTATTACATAAGTACTATCATCACGTATATGTGATGATATATATTATATATGTATCATGTCTTCAATGAGCTATTCAACAATTAATATATCTTATTAGTTTCACATTTCTATATATTTGTTTTCATACTGATTTTCTTGCTCTAATTGTTAGCCTTTTACACATATTGAAACATAACAATAGAACATAAATCATTCACACATCAAAAAATATCAATATTGCGATTGTTGTCCAGACAATGGGATCGACATCTAAACAGCTCAACAAAATAAAATGCGTCCATGACTAGTTGACTACACCCTATCCTACGGAAGGTCTTAGTTGTGCCTGAACTCAATCAGGCGTTCGTACATGCGGTTTACATGCTCGCGATACGGCTGGAGCGCGATCTCGAGCTCCAAGCTGGCTATTTCTTCAGAGATTAACATCTCAAGGATGCGACGACCATTTTGTTCTACCACTCCCCACTAGATATCTAGGCCAAGGAGGTGCTCGAGCCTGCTGACGAGCCCATCAACATCGAGGGGGCCGCGGACAAGGCGAACGACACGACCCATGCGAATGGCGCGACCGGCGTCCGGGGCATGCATGGTGCGGCCGGGCTCTGTTCCAAATATGGCGCAGAGCACCGCTGCCCATTCCTGGCGAGAAATAGGGATACTCAAGTGCCTTGGACACAGCTGCAACGTCATGATGGTTGGGATAGCAAGCAAGCGGGGATGGAACTATTTTTGCTCTGATGCGTGCCGTGCCTCTCGCTCTGCAACCCTCCATCGGTCTTGCTGTGTGGTGTGCCTTGCCCTCTTGGCGCGGACACACATGTTTTGCTGTATGGAGCACCACCGGTGATCTTCTTGTGCACGCGCTACAGCTGCTCAGCGGTGAGGTGGCTATGTTGCTCGGTGGCGCTGCTGCGCTGAGCTCCAAGGGTCTGCTCAACCCTTGCGATGACGTGCAACACAACATTGTTCGGCGCATCGTCGGACACGCCATCGGACTCGACAGGTCGTTGCGCCTGCACCGGATCATTTCCGTCATCGAGGAGGTTGATGGTAGAGGCGGAGCTTGGTCGGGTTGGCATGCTTCATATATGGGCTAGGCTGCACTATGTGTGCATCCGCGTGTGAACGGGCGCATAGGCTCTTATGCTCATTAGCTTCTAACGGGAAACCGATGGGGAAGCTTGCGCATGAACATGCACGGTTTCGCATGGGAACATGGCCAAAAGAAACGCTGGTGCGGTGCTGATGTCTGCAATATTAATACGGGCAAATGACACTTCCGTACGTACCTTCGGTAATGATTTCATCAATTACTGACAATTGTTTGGCAGCAACCATCTACCCACAACACACACAACTTGTCTGGATGAATTGCTTTAGTTATTATTGGTCTTCCCACACAATTCTGTTGAATGAACCGATTGCTGCAAATCACACACACCTTCTTACACTAACCCGTTTGTGTTCTGCTGGCTGAGCGCAAACAGTTTATCCGAGTGAACTATGTGCCGTACTTCGCACATGTACTTAGTTTTGTTAACTATTTCTGTTATCTTATCTAATCACAAATGGTCCATAAGAATAAATTGTCTGCCGTGGATCGTACACACAATGACTTTCTGAATCGTATTTGATTGATATGCCATCACACACGGTTCGTTTCATTGGCAACGGAGGTTGAACTATAATGTTTGCGATGCATGCAGCACACAGTTCCGTTGAAGGGTCTCTGATTGCAGTGTCGGGTTAGCAGCATTCTGCAGTAGTGGGGTCAAAACACAACCACACACATTAGTGGCCCAAATATATACTCCCTCCGTTCCTAAATATATATGTAGTTCATAGTGAAATCTCTAAAAAAGACTTGTGATTAGGTTCGAATGACGTATATATATGTACGAACATGGTCTGACATGTTTAAATTCACAATGTTTAAATTTAATGTGTTCCACATGTTGCGTATGTGCATGCCTAAAGGTGTCCAATGTGACAGAAAATGGTTCATGACAAACACAATATAGGTTGTTGTCCCCTACACTATGTGTCGGACAATATATGGGGTCCTATGAACACATGACCCGTTTCAAACTTTGTCACACATTTATCCATGTCTGATTTTTCATAAGACAACCAAGAGAATTTATACCTTAATATGGCCAAACCATCACATATTGTTGTCAGACAAGAGGGATATATAGATCGCGCGGTCCCGCGAGTTGGCGCGTCGTCGAAGATTAGTTGAGCAGGGCTAGAAGAACACCATCCCCCTGCATATGGCCAAATGTATATGCGAAAATGGTGTGGTCCGGTGTTTCAATTAATACACAATGGTACACTATCTATGATGTGACATGCACCTAGCTGAGATAACTGGACATATATATCTACCCCCCTTAAGATTGGTTATATATATATATATATCATTCTCTCCCCCCACCTTGACACACACATGACATGTAGCAAGGTGATGTTCCAGCGTTGTCACTCAAATGGATGATATATAATGGCCCATCGGTATATAACTGATACATCTCCAACGTATCTTTAATTTTTGCTTGTTCCATGTTGTTATATTATCAGTCTTGGATGTTTTACAATCATTTAATAGCAACGTTACATCATTTTTTGGGACTAACCTATTGACATAGTGCCAAAGTGCCAGTTGCTATTTTGCTTGTTTTTAGTTCATAGAAAATCAGTACCAAACGGAGCCAGGAATTTTTGGAGAATTTTTATGGACCAGAAGAGCCAAGATGGGCCCAACAAGCACCAACGAGGGGGGCCAGGGGGCCACCCTCCACCAGGGTGCGCCAGAGGCCACTAGCGCGGCCTGGTAGAGGGTGGGCACCTCGGGGGTCCCCTCAACCGACTATCAAGCCTATAAATTCCTAGAAAATCAGAAAACCCAAGGAGAGTCGACAAAACACAATTCCAGCCGTCGCAAGTTCCATAACCTCGAGATCAAATCTAACACCATCACAGAGGGGTTCATCTTCATCATAGGTGCCTCTCCGATGATGCGTGAGTAGTCCACCATAGACCTACGGGTCCGTAGGCAGTATCTAGACAGCTTCCTCTCTCTCTCTCTCTATGATTCTCAATACAATGTCCTCTTGGAGATCTATTTGATGTAATGATTTTTGCGATGTGTTTGTTGGGATCCGATGAATTTTGAGTTCATGATCCGTTTCTATCCATGAATATGATTTGAGTCTTCTTTGATATATTATTTGCATGATTACTTATAGCCTCGTATTTCTTGTTCAAATCTTTGGTTTAGTTAGGCCAACTAGATCAACTTTTTTCCATGGGAAGTGGTGCTTTGTGATGGGTTTGATCTTGCGGTGTTCTTTCCCAGTGACAGAAGGGGCAACATGACACACATGTATCTTTGCCATTGAGAATAACAAGATGGGGTCTATTCCTACATGAATAGATCTTTTCTATATCATGTCACCGTTCTTATTGCATTACTCCATTTTCCCATGAACTTAATACACTAGATGCATGCTCGATAGCGGTTGATCTGTGGAGTAATAGAATTAGATGCAGAATCATTTCGGTCTACTTATCTTGGACGTGATGCCTATATAATGATCATTTCATGGATATTGTAATGATTATTTGATCTCCTATCAATTTCCCAACAATAATTTGTTCTCCCACCATGTGCTATACTCATGAGAGAAGACACTACTGAAACCTACGGCCCCTGGGTCTACTTTTCCAACATATTGCTTTCCGATCTACTATTTGCATCTTTTGTTTTTAGATCTATTAATCCAAAAAAACAAAAATACCTTGATGCACTTTTTGCTGGCTTATTTTATTTTGTGTTCTTGTGATATCTATTTGCCAAAACTATCATTACCTAATCTATCTTATTACCGTAGAGAGCGTGAAAACATCTCTTTCGCGTCGGGTTGCAAGTATTTGTTGTTTCTGTACAGGTGCTGTTTACATGGGTGTGTGATATTCCTCTATGGATTGATACCTTGGTTTCATAACTAAGGGAAATACTTACTATCGTTGTGCTGCATCATCCCTTCCTCTTTGGCAAAATACCGACGCAGTCTCAAGCCATGTCAATAAGCGTGTCATCGAAAACTGCACAATGGAGGCATGCATGGTACACACACACACACACTCGTGCGCGTGCACGGACACAAAGACACCCCCCCCCCCCCCGCGCGCACACACACACGTGCGCGCGCACTCACACACACACCGTCGCCCATCCTTGGCCTTCGAACGTTGCTAGTAAAATGCATGACAAACCCTATGGGCCCGTCGATAGGTTTGTCGTTAGAAACCGCACAATGTAGACACATGGTCCACACGCAGGCATGGGTTCACCACAGACACACACACACACACACATGCGTGCATACACCCACCGTCACCCATCCTTTGCCTTCCAGTGTTATTAGTAAAATGCATGACAGACCCTAAGGGCCCGCTGATAGGTTTGTCGTCGGGAACCACACAATTTAGGCACATGGTCCACACACAGGCATGTGTTCACACACCCACCCACACACACACACACATAGTCACCCATCCTTTGCCTTCTAGTGTTGTCAATAAAAGGCATGACACACCCTAAGGGCCCACTAATAGGTTTGTCGTCGGAAACCGCACAATGTAGGCACATGGTCCACACACAAGCATATGGGTTCACACACACACACACATGCATGCACGCATGCACACACGCGCGCATGCACGCGCATCGTCATCCATCCTTTGCCTTCCAGTGTTGTCAACAAAAGGCATGGCATACCCTAAGGGCCCACAGAGAGGTTTGTCATCAGAAACCGCAGAATATAGGCACACGGTCCACCCACATGCATTGGTACACACACACACCCACACACACACTCAATCCTTGACATTTTCAAAACAGCAAAAGAAGCACAAGAAAATCATGGATATTTTCAAAACAAGGATCTCAAGATTTATTTAGCCGCAATGACATATCACTACATGCATTTTATTTATGCATGTAGTGATCGTATCACACCGCCTAAATGGGTTATCACTACATTCACTTCCCAACCGGTCATCCATCCTTGACTACTCCACTGAAAGCACGCTTAACTTCCGAGTTCCATTCAAATGGGTTACGGGCTAGAAAGTCGTGTCTTGCTAGTAAGGGCTGCCTCCTATCATATACAAGGCGTGCCCTGATGGGCACCTGGTGGGACCAGATACGTATCGCAGACGTCTCTGGTAGTACTAGAATCCATGTGCGATGGTGTTATGGGGGTTGATAATGATGTCTCGCTCATGCTCGATGGCGCGATGCCGCTTTTTCCTGCTCTCCGGCCTACTCTGTCTCGTCCTCCTCGTCCAGGAGGTTGATGACGGGGCCAATGCTTTGGTGGGAAACCGTTTGGGGGAGTGGCGGGAGACCGATTGGGGGAGTGGTGGGAGAAGCGTGTTTTGATAGAACATCATTTTAGTACAAATTGGATAACTTATGAAAGAAGGAAGCTCGAGCTAGCATGACACGCGCACACCGTGCTTACACACGGACGAGCTTCAGACATGCATATAGAACTGCTTTAATTTATTCATGGTTTGTTTAGCTTTTTGTATACTACACTAATCAAGTTTGTAGACATTTAATGTGCATAATTCAAATTTGAACGAAAATAACATACTTCATGTGCACCAAAATGGGTTGAAAAAAGATATTTGTGTCCTTGGATTCCTTGTTTAGGTCCCATGCAATGAATGTGAATGGATTACAAACATCTCAGAGTCATGACAAGGCCACAAACATTGAGAAACTTGGCTACTAAATCATCATAAATCCACAACTCTTCCGAGATTCTTGAAACTTACCCTGGTGTCATGACACGACACTTATACGACATGATAATTTTGTGTCCACTTTGGGGAAAGTCTCTTGCATGCCAAAAATTCTCTCAAGAACCATCGTGGTTTCGATGCAGAGCATGTCACCTCTTTGGAGGGAACGACATTCGATGTCTCTTCTTGCGTTGTTATTTTTCTACATGCAACATAAGCTAATATAAGTACAATGCTAAATGTGGAATTATTCACGCCTCGTTTGGGGCCCTTTATACATTAATTGATCTTTTTTATATCCATTTAATGTGCATAATTCATATTTGAACTACAAGCATATGCTCTAGGGCACCAAAATGGGTTACAAATTCATTTATATGTCCTTGTGTCCCTGTGTTAGGTCTCATGCAATGACTATAACCATCTTGGCATCGTGACTAGGACGCAAACGTTGAGAAACATTGCCTTTTTAAATCCCCACAAATTCGGAAGTCGTTTGAAATTATTGAAACTGGTGTATCAACACGACACTTATAGGACATGGTATAAGTTTTGGGACAAACCTCTTGCAAATTGAAGCTTCCTACGAGAAGCATGGTGGTTTTGATATGGAACATGTCACCTTTGTGGTCAAAACTACATTTGAGTTTTCTAGGCATGCACTTAATGTGAAGAACTCAAGTTTGAATTACAAGCACGGGCTCCAGCGCACCAAAATGGATTAAAAACCATTTTGTGTCATTGGGTCCATGTTTAGATCCCATGCACTGATGGCCTCTGAATTACAAACATCTTGGTGTGATGACTAGGCCGCAAACATTTCTAATCTTGGTTTCAAAGTCCAAGAGAACCCATAGCTTGCCAGGAATTCATGAAACTTACACAGTGTCATGCCATGACACATATAGGGTGTGCATTTAGGTTTTTGATGAATTTGGGACAAATTATTGGGACATGCATCTTACAAGCCAAAGCTTATTCAAGAAGCCTTGTGATTTCAAAAGGGAACATGTCACCTTTGTTGGTGAAACTACATTCAATGAGTCGTTAGTCCACCAATTCGTCCCCTTTTATACCTTAATTGAGTTTTCTAGGGATTTAATATGCGTAGTTCAAATTTTGAACTAGAGGCACATGCTCTAACCTCATGGTTTCGATAGGGAACATGTCACCTTTTGTGGCAAAACTACATTCAATGTGTCCTCTAGTGCACCAATTCGGCCCTTTGTATACATTAATTGAGTTTTCTAGGCCCCTTTTCATACGAATATGAATTAGAAATATTTAGGCATGATAGCTCGGTTGCAATCATTGATAACGTTGGTTTAATGAACTTCTGTACATACAAAACCTGTATGACAACCATTTGGTGCCACGCGTCCATTTTTTACTGCTCCGTTTCTTTTGTACTTCGCATATAAGATTTGGTCAAAGTGAAGCTAAATATAGTTTGACTAAATTTATACAAAAACATATCAACGTCTACAATGCTAAGGTTATATAGTACGAAAGTTAATTTGATGATGCATCTAATAATACTGATTTTACCATATAAATGTCCATATATTTTTCTATAAAGCTAGTAAAACTTTAGAAATTTTGAATTTAACCAAATTTATATGCTAACTGAAAATAAACGGACGGATTACTTGATATGGGGGAACCATGCGTGTAGCTATAGGTTGATGTTAGGATGCATGCAAGCTTTTCGCTGCGCAGGCTCGATGGGACGCGTGCGAGCTATACGTTGTGCAGGTTTGACAGGATGCTTGAGAGCTATCTGTCGTGCATGCTCGATGGGACGCATGAGAATCTACTGCGCATGATCATCGGGAAGCGATACTTTGACCTCCATCCCCGCTCACCTTGCTCCCAACTTCTGAATTAATGGCATCCAGACCCGCTGTTTATTATGTGGTTAATGCGCCTGGACGGAGATACTAGTTTGCTTGTGATCATTTTTTTGTTCGTGCCTCGCCAAGAACTTTGACTTTTCGTATGTTTTTGACTCGTGTATACATGTACATATGAATGAAATAATATACCAACAAATTCACACCAACAAAGATAATAATTCTGTTACATATGCATGATAATGAAAAATGCCACATGTGGCAACTCCGCAAAGTCACACGGGCAAAATAAAAAGGAAGATGTTGAAGAACAAAGACAAAGAAAACGATCTGGTCTGCTACTATCTAATAATTCATGGATTGCTAGGCGCGGAGTTCCTCAATCTTCTTTTCATAGCCCCCATGACCTTCATCTCCTATCGCCTCTCATACGACATCTTCCGCATTGCGGCCATGGCACGGGCTCTTTGCTCGAGAGTGTTGATGGTCTGCATCGCGTATGCATGAAGTTCCTTCACATGCTCCACGGATTCCTTCACTAGCCCCTCACGCTCGATGTAAAGCTTTGCCAAGTCTTCCACAAGTTCCTCGGCGATTTCTTTAAGCCTCCCCTCTGAGGCACTATTCTTCTCGAGCAGTTTCTTCCAGGCATTGTTCTCCTCCATAAGTTTCTCCATGAGGCTGGTCGCCCTATCAACTGAGGCGTCACTCTTCTCCAGAAGCTTCACCAAGTCATTGATCATGGCATCCTTCCTATCGAGCTCAGCGCGCATGTCGTCGCTGGCTAAGGAATCAAAGACTGCGAACTCGTCTAGTTATCCTCTGAGGCGAATGCGCTTGTGATTGTGATAGCCGTCACCTCTCCGCGAAACATCCTCCCGGGCATCCACGACGCCACCGGACATCTCTGCCGCGGCAAAAGCGGTGTGGCTAGAGCTCTCTAGTGCTTCCACGGCGCGGCGGCAGGACCTCTTTGTTGCTTCCGCGGCCTTGGTCTTTCTTCCCTGGTTATATCTCAACCTAGAAACCCCCGTCCTAGCGGCCATGGTAGATGGAATTAAGGACTAACAAAGAAATGCATGTTTTTTGGTGGCGGCGGTGAGGAATGTGCAGTAATAATTTTTGAGTACGTGTTTGTGTTTTTATAGCCTACTACAGTAAACAATTGCTAAGTGGTAACACGTTTAGGTTTGATAGGTGTGAACTGATTTGCGAAAAAAATTAGCGCGTGGTAATTTGTAATGTGAAGGAAACAAGCTCAATATTTGCTGGTGGGTTTAGTTTGCAAGCACGGAATTCTTTATGGTTTTTAGAAACCGTTTGGAAATGGGCTCGTCGAGCAGACGCATGGCCCTGCCAATATGAGAGGTGGGCCCTGCCTGTGTTGTGTTTGCGGGTTTGATTATACGGGATGCATACGAGGAGTCTGCCATGCAGGCTCAAAGGGATGCGTGCGAGCAGTCCGTCGCGTAGGCGCAACTGGCTCACCGGGAATCAAGCACTTTGACCTCAGACCTCCACCCACAACCCTATTTTCTCCCAAGTTCTCCATTAGTGCTACACCTTCTCCTTCGATCTTATAAATAAGGGCCGCCACCACGGATCGCCTCCTTTTTTGATGGACGAGGAGGAGGCCAACAAGTGGTGGCGGGTGGAGGCTGAACCACACGAGCCTCCGGCGAGTGTGGACTTCAACAGCAACATCCCGGACGAGATGTTGGTAACCATCATGTCCCTCCTCCCGATCAAATCTGCCATGCAGACCACCATCCTCTCCAAGCGATGGCACCCCCTATGGCACTCCACCCCCATTGACCTCCTCGACGATGACGAGCTCTGCAGCAGGGATCGCAAAACACTTGGATGCATTGTCCCACATCGTCGCCACGCACACTGTGCCAGTCAAACGCCATGCCATCAGCACTTTCGATTCAAACTGCAAGGGCGAACCCAAGTTTCATGAGTGGTTCTTATCCCCCACCCTAGATCAACTCGAGGAGCTCAACTTTATTGCAGGACATGGGCGCTCCATGCGTCCGTCCATCCTCAGCATCGCGCCCACGCCGTGCCGCACTACATTCATGCGGTCCCTTTTCCCAAAGATTAATGTTGCGCACGCTCTTCATCTCCCTAAACTGAAGCACCTCGAGCTCATTGGTGTCAACATCTTGAATTTGGATTTTGAGAGCCTGCTCGGCGGCTGTACAACGCTCGAGTACCTTCGTCTTCAGATGATATTTGGGTTCAGTCGCCTTCACACCGCTACGACGAATCTCCGTACGATTTATGTGCATGGATGGTGCCGCAACATGATGTCAGTTGGGGAGTTTCATGATATGGTCACTGAGAATGCGCCTTCCCTAGAGAGATTGTTTGTACTTGATAAAGAAGGTCGAACAAGAATCAAGGTCATTGCGCACCGAAATTTACAGTGTTGGGCTATTCGTGTGCTGAATTCTCCAAACTTGTTGCAGCTGGATCCATACCCATTCAAGTACAACAATCTTCCTCTCATTATTATTATTGTACATCACATTTTTTCTACTTTTTGTTAATCTATGTTCGGCTGTCATCCAGAAAATGATTCCCACAAGCCTCGCATTGTCTCTGCACACAGTGAAGATCTTGGCACTACAATCTATTGGCCCCAATCAGCATGAAGCTGTTAAGTTCCTTATATGCTTTCCATGCATGGACAAGCTATACATCGAGGTCATGTTCCTTTCTTATTAATTGTTAACCACAATGGAGTTCAATTTGTTGGTACTTTAACCCATGATTACAATGACAGATGTACTATACACTTTTTTGAGATGTTAATCACAATGGATCAAAGATGGCATGTCAATCTATTAGTGTATTTTATAAATCATGCAAATTAAAGAGGCCCGTGGTGTTCGATACTGCATCTAAGCACTAATAAGTTGTCTTCCTTTGCAGATACAAGTAGGAGTTGGAGTGGAAAAGGTGGTGCAATACAACAATCCCATCGAATGCCTTGAATTCCATCTCACGAAAATTACTTTGAATGAGTATCGAGGCACCAATCCAGAGATTCAATTTGCCAATTTCTTTGTTCAGAAAGCAAGGGTGCTCAAGGTAACGAGGTTTGCACTATATTTAGTGCACCACAATGGATGGTTTACTCACTAGCGGGGGCGTCTACAGCGGAATGGAAAAGGCTCTACAGAAGCTTATTTTCCCTTTGGAAGTTCATATGATAGATTATTCGGAAGCGATTTTATTGAGACGATATATGACTTCTCGATGGATGATCTCTTCATAGAAATATTTCATCCCATGGATCCCAAAGATTGGATTTGATTTCTAATGTCAATTTGTACCTTGTAATCTTTGAATTTGGGCCTTGTTATGCTGGAATTTGAACCTTGTAATATTGCTGGTATTTTTGATACAATATTTGAAATTGCGTTGTGTTCTTTTTTGTTTATGCAATCATGTTCTTATAAGTACATATGTTGTTGTTCTGTAGGCGTGGCATTGATGTTGTGCAGACCGAGCAAATCACAGTATACATAGACTAAACTATGAAACCCGTTGGTGATGATTTCATCAATCGCTAACGGTTGTATACCAGCAAATGTTTCTGGCAACACACACAGGTTATTACCACCAATCATTTATTATTTCTGGTGTTCACACATGATTCTCATTACTAACTTGTTTGTTGTATATCGCACACATCTTGTTATGCCAAACGGTTCATAAGAACAAACTATCTATCGTAGATCGCACACGCAACTACTTTCTGAATCCTATTTAATGGATCCACCTTCACACATAGTTCGTGCCATTAGCAACATAGCTTGAACTATACTATTTGTGATTCATGCATCACACACAGTTTCAATGAAGGGTCTCTGATTGATATGTCATCTTGCGACCATCCTGTAGTAGTGTTTGTCCATTCGTAATGGCAATACAGATCTTAATTGCACAAGGTGAATATCATAGTCTACTTTACCACTTGATTATTTTTGAAATGAGATGGTTTTCAGTGGATTGATATGTGAGTTGAGAGTGTGCTGATTCCCTTTTGTGCTAATCTGAATTACATGTGGCTGATTGGTTAATCGTTTCCATATCAAGGGTTGTTTCACTCTAAATAGGACTAGGCATAGACTTGTAAAATAAATAGCACACGAGTTGATTCTCCACATATAATACCACTACATATTGCATTAAAGTTATATCAGACTGAAGTAGTTTTTTCTGTTTGGTTCTGGAGATGTCAGTGTGAATTGGTCACTGCTTTCGAAAAGTGTAGGTCAGTGGGTTGAGATTGGTGATGACTTGTGGGGACATCAAGCGCACCGGGTTTGCAAAGCTGCCCCAAGTGCGAGACCTACATCTACATGTAACTGCTTCTTCCTTGACTCTCCTTCCTTTGTATGGGCACTATATTTGGTACCTGTGTGGATCCACAATGTCTAGGTTGTAGAACTGCAGGGGTACATGGTGATTTGTCAATGATCTTAACATGGCCGAGTCTACTACATGGAAGGAATTAATTATGCAAATACAAACTATTTCTATATAAAGGTCGGATACTACTATCAATACTGATCTAGTCAACATCATTTAGCTCATGCAACTCTAATGTCAGTTAGGCCATCACTATGAGAAGTAAGACCTATACAATCTCTATTAGTAAAGATCACAATTCATGAGTGTTGTTTTGGAAATTAACATCACATAGGATGCTCCTTAGTATTGTAATCCAATCGTTATGGGAGAATAACCATTTCTAGTTATTTTCATGCCAACACATTCGACATGTTCAATGTTAAATCATAACCATTAGTCCATTTCTATTAAGCTATGTTTTCACCGCAGAAGCTTAACCATTGCAGTTTCCTGAGTGCAGAAGCTTGGTAGACAATTGTGTTAAGTGATATTTGTAATTTATTTTGTATGCAGTCCTTACTTGTTATGTGGATGGTTCAGCATGCCCATATAAGCTTTGTCATGCAATCAAGTTCCAAAGTTTCAAAAAGTTGAGACACTTATTTTGATACGGAGGAAGTATAAAGTTTCAAATTATACTTTCTAATAGTCCGATGCATCTCAAGGACAGTTAGTGGTTGTGTTTCAAGTCTAAGTACTAGCACACAACTTTTGGAGGGCTATGGCAGAATCAAAATTTCCAGCATTCATTTTCCAAGTAGCATGGATTCGGGAACTTATTCATTAGACAAATTAAAGAATTGGGGGAATTTATGTGCCCCCGTAGCAACGTATGGGCATTGTCCTAGTCTACTAATAAAAGGGATATTGCTTCTTACCATCGTAATTTCGTTCGTTTTCTGTCCGTCCACCTCGTCCATATTATAATTTTTATATTCGAGGTGGTACTAATATATAAACCATCCGTCAAAAGCACTACTCCGTTGGCCATCTTGGCCCAACTCGAGTGCAACGCGAGGAGGTACTTGGGCCTGCAGGCTATCTGTTGGTCAGTTGTAATTATCTATACCTACTAATAAAGGGGTTAATACTTCTTACCACCGTAATTTTGTCCATTCACATCGTCCATATTATAATTTTAAAATTAAAGGTGGTACTAATCTATAAACCATCCATCAAAATCACTACTCCATTGGCCAGCTCGGCCGAGCTCTAGTGCAACGCGAGGAGGTACTTGGGCCTATAGGCTATTCGTTGGCCAGCTCGGCCCAGCTCCAGTGCAACGCAAAGAGGTACTTGGACCTGTAGGTTGTCCGTTGGCTAGCTCGGCCCAGCTTTGGTGCAATGCAAGGAATAAGAAAAATACATGCTTGCGAGAGTGAGTAATCACTAGAAGAGTATGTCTAGAGGGGGTGAATAGACTACTAGCACAAATTAAAATCTACACAATATCCAAAGTTAAGTGTTGGTATATTTTAGCAATTATACTAAGTCTATCACACCCTACACATGCAAGTCATCAAGTATAGCAGCGGAAAGTAAAGACAATGCACATGAAAGGAAGGAGTTGAGATTGGGAGATCTAACACATGAAGGACACGGAGATAATTTCCGTGGTTCCGATAGGTGGTGCTATCGTACGTCCACGTTTATGGAGTCTTCAACCCACGAAGGGTAACGGTCGCGAGAGTCCATGGAGGGCTCTACCGATGGAGGGTTCCATGACGAAGCAACCTTGACTATACCATGATGGCCTACATCCACGGAGGACTAGCCTAACTCGGGGTGGATCTTCACGAAGTAGGCGATCTCCTTGCCCTTACAGACTTCTTGGTTCACCCCACAACACGAATTAGGAGGCTCCCAAGCAACACCTAACCAATATAGGAGGCACCACCCTCCAAAAGGCAATAGGCTCGATAATATTGATGAACTCCTTGCTCTTGTGCTTCAAGATGATAGACTCCTCAACGCTCAATCACTCTCTCACATATTTGGCTTTGGTGGAAGAGATTTATTGGGTGGAAAGCAACTTGTGGAGGCAATAGATCAAGATTCATATGGTTGGAATGGAATGACATGATCTCAACACATGAGTAGGTGGGTCTCTCTGAGAAAATCTGATAGGATAAGTGGGGATCTGTTCTGTGTGCTTCTGTTTCGAGTGAGTCATGGTGGAGGGGTATATATAGGCATCTCCAAACAATCAAAACGTTACACCTTAAGTGACCAACTCGGTGACACTGATGTGTTAATCTTGATGGTACCGAGTTGCTCCAAAGGTAGCAACTTTTGAATCTCGATGAGACCGATATGTATTTCTCGGTGGTACCGATCAAGTGTCCAACGGTCAGAATCTGCATCTCGGTGACACCGATCCAAAAACTCGGAAATTCTGATTTTATGAATCGAGGCAACTGAAAGTTGGCAGCCCGAACTCAGTGGCACCAATGTGGGATCGGTTGCAAAGATTTGCTAGGGTTTGGCATGGGTTTGTCTGAGTATAGGAATCGGTGGGACTGAGTGCGACTTGTTGGTTTCACCGATTTTGGATGTTTGGCTCTGGACAGACTTTTGTGGACGAGTTGTGGGTGTTTTTGGTGACTATCACTTGTGCACGTTTGAGCATCTTTTTCACCAACAGTACCTTACCCCTTTTAATAGTATTGGCTTTCCTATGGTCTCAAAGTGATTTCTCACAAAGTAAAATGTAGAGACCTATTGCTTGAATCTTTTGCCAATGCTATTCCTTCTCCTTATTTTTCTTGGGGATACTCTCCACACTCCTTATCCAGCCTTCTCTGTGGACTTTATCTAAAATATACTAGATAAAAGTATTACTCCAAGAGACAATGTATGTTGTCATGAATTATCAGAACCACCAAGGGAGCATATTGTGCTTTCAATCTCCCCCTTATTGGTAATTGATGCCAACATACAATCAATGCTTCAATTCGAGATATTCAAGAAACATATGAAGACTTTGAAGGATAGATGACTAATACAAGCTCCCCCTAGATATGTGCAATCCATTTTAAGGATTGCTGCTTTTGAATGCATGAACACACACATGATAGGAAGCACATGAGAAGTCATGTATATCTTGGCAATATGCATCAAATGTATGTGAATGAGATAATTTCATGTTCAAGACTCACTCTGGCAAACAATATGTGCAAGAAGCAAGAGATCATCTTGAACAAGAATATCATGCATATACTTACCTTGAGGTCCTTGAGCATTTAATAGTAGGGAACACACTTGAGAAAACAATGTTAGGAAACACAAGTGTATTGGATGGTGCAAATGCAAATAGAACCAAGAGTACCAAGCTATGGAGGACATATAAGAAATGATTTCTTGAGAATGATATGTCTCCAAATAAGTTTAGAGTTTTCACCCCTAGACACCCATTGTGACACCAATGGTGAAAGTTTTCCTCTCTCCTTGAATCATAATATGTAGATATTGAGAGTAGGTAGGGCTAAGAAAAGTCTAAAGCATAAGAGAATTAAATTTAAAATTTATTCTTCTCTCTTCTCCTTAAAAAGTTTTTGTGTGATAAGGGATCCTTGATATCCCCCCTTATATGATAAGGTTACGCTTCTTCTTTTCATGATCATCTCTCCCCCTAAAGCATGAATGCTTAGATATTCTTCCCTTTGGCATGAGTATCTCCCCCTTTGTTATGTAAGCTTTGAAGCTTTGATATTTCTCCCCTTTGGCATTCATTTCCAAAAAGGTCACACAAGGGACAGATTCAAAGGAATCATTGAATAGGAAGGGATCCTAGAGATATCGGTTCATAGAGAGTATTGAGACAAGGGTTCCTTGAAAACTATTTTTCTCCCCCTTAAGATCTGAAAAGCCTTTAAGAATTTCTCCTCCTTTGATGTGGGGATCCTTGATTAGTTGAGAATATATCTCTTGAAGTTTCTCCCCCTACATCATTGGAATCATTAAGCTGATTATAACACAAGACATGCAAAGTGCATAGAGGTCGATGGCTTCGAGGCAAAAGATTCGGTGGCACCGATACATGTTTCTGCAGTAAGAGTACAATATCGGTAAGAGAGAGAAGTTTTGATGGGAGGCTCTGAGTTGGAAAGCGGAAACTTGGCAACTTGGCAATTCAGAATGTCTCAAACCCGTCTCAAAGATTTGCAATGAGTTTTCAGAAAGATTTCCAATGAATATTCATCTAGGCTAGAGTTGAATGGAAATGTCAAAGAGTAACAAAAGAAGGGTTCTCCATTCAATTCATATGACCAGATGATGGGTGGTGACTACATCACCTATATTAAAGTATATTGACTTAAGGAGTCAATCAAGAATACTTGATCATAGGTCATACTCACCGTTAAGTTCAAAATGGGATCACCATTTTTCGTTTAAGCATTTTTAATGTCTTCATACCGCTTGATTTGCTTTATATCATGACTTGGAGTAAAGCTATATCAAGGATATGAGTACATACCTTTGAGTGATGTTTATGACGTAACTTGTAGGTGAACTTGATGAGGATGCTCGAAGTTGATGAAGTTCATCTTGAGTTGGGAGCAATCCTTTTCTTTTCATTCACTTTTCACCTACATAGGTTAGTCACGCAAGGAAGAACATGATATATTCAAATGACATGATACCAATTGTGAGTTGATACCAATTGAGAAATATATGTCAAGGATATGTTTTGCTGTCTTCTTTATTTGATCATCAAAGAGAGGTTTTAGATACTTGGTCATGACAAGATTGCTTAGGATATGAGTTGTTGGCAATCTTGTGGAGTGTCGTTCTTCCAAGTACCTACAAAAGGGTTACATGCAAAATAAGGGAGCATAGAATTCCAAGATATATGATATTCATGATAATAATAGCATGGAATGGTTAAGAAAGATCATCCCTTGCATGCATCCGAGTGAGCTTAGCTCAAGTTTGAAGCATCACTGATGTCAACTCACTCCTCAAATGACAAAACACTTTTTCATCAAGAGGCTTCGTAAAGATATTGGCCAATTGCTTGTTAGTACGAACATGCTTAAGATTATTGTCTCCTTTGGCAACATGATCACAAATGAAATTATGTCAAACTTGAATATGCCTGGTTCGAGAATGTTGCATGGGATTATGACCAATCTTAATAGCACTCTCATTGTCACAAAGTAATGGCACATTTTTCACATAGATTCCATAATCCTTAAGCATTTGTGCCATCCATAATAATTGCACACAACATGATCCGGCAGCAATATACTCAGCTTCAGTGGTAGATAGAGATACTGAGTTTTGTTTCTTGGAGGACCAAAACACAAGAGATCTACCAATAAATTGACATGTACCCGAGGTGGATTTTCTATCAACCTTGTCACCGGCATAGTCCTAATCAGAGTAGCCAACAAGATTAAAAGAAGATCTCTTGGGATACCAGATGCCAAAGTTTGGTGTATGTATCAAGTATCTCACAATGTGTTTCATAGCCTTAAGATGACATTCTTTAGGTGCAGCTTGATATCGGGCACACATGCACACACTAAGAATAATATCGAGGCAGGAGGCACATAGAAAAAGCAATGAACCTACCATTGCTCGATAAACCTTTTGATCAACCGGTTCACCCTCCTTAGTGAGATCATCGTGTTCGCTAGTGGGCATGGGCGTTTTCATACCTTTGCACTCTTGCATGTTGAACTTATTGATCAAGTCCTTGGTGTACTTTGTTTGAGTGATGAATGCACTTTCTCTTGTTTGCTTGATTTGTAGACCAGGGAAGAATTTTAGCTCACACATCATGGACATCTCATACTTCTCTGACATCAACCTTCCAAATTTCTCACTAAATTGTGGGTTAGCGGATCCAAAGATAATATCATCCACATAAATTTGGCACACAAATAATTCACCATTAACTCTCTTTGTGAATAAGGTTGCAACAATTTTACCAATTTCAAAACCTTTTTCAATAAGAAACTTCGTTAGGCATTTATACCAAGCGCGAGGAGCTTGCTTAAGACCATATAAAGCTTTGCAAAGTTTGTAAACATGGTCAGGTTTTTAGGATTGACAAATGCGGGAGGTTGTTTAACATAGACTTCCTCCTCTATTTCTCCATTTTAAAGGGAAATTTTGATATCCATTTGGTAAAGAGTGATTTCATGGTGATTGGCATGAGCAAGAATAATTCTAATAGCTTCGAGTCTAGCAACAGGGGCGTAGGTCTCACCGTAGTCCATACCTTCGACTTGCGTATATCCTTGGGCTCCTCCACTAGTGTCCACACTTCGTTCCTCTCGAAGTTGTGAAGCTCTTCATGCATAGCGTTCACCCAATCCGCCTCTTCAGGAGCTTGTTCAACCTTCAAGGATTCAATGCTAGAGATGAAAGAACAACGCTCACAAAACTTAGCTAAGCGAGTTTTAGAGAGAGTGATCCTCCCTGTTTGTATATCACCAAAGATTTGGTTTAGGGGGTGGTTCTTGGTCACTTGTGCTTGAACTAGGGGTAGTTTTGGCTTGTTGGATGGTAGAGCTTCTTCTTCATCATCTCCTTCATCTTCGTTGTTGTCGAAGTGGTCATCTCCTTGAGGTGGTGGTGAAGGAGGTTGTGGTGGATCTTCATGATGTACTTCCTCCTCCTCTTCATCTTGCCGTGTACCACTTACTGATGCTTCCATTTTGTTTTGCCGGTAGCCTTGATCTGAAGTAGGAGTTTCCACTTGGGATGATTCTTGCCGACAGGCAAATCTTGGATAGCTTCCGAAGGATCTGTATCACCTACATCATTTGGCAATTGTCTGACATGCGGATCATTAGATTCATCAAACTTCACATCTACCGTCTCTTCAACTTTTCGAGTGAAGTTGTTATAGACACGGTAGGTGTGAGAGTTTGACCTGTAACCAAGTAGGAAACCTTCATGAGATTTGGGAGAAAATTTAGCACGGCGATGCTTATCAAGAATGTAGCACTTAGAGTAGAATACCCAAAAGTATCCAACTTGGGGTTTGTTACTGGTGAGAAGCTCGTATGCCATTTTACCAAGAAGCTTGTGCAAGTAGAGTCGGTTTGTAGCATGACATGCTGTTTCCATGGCTTCTACCCAAAAGTGTCTTGGCGTCTTGTATTCGTCAAGCATCGTTCCTGCCATCTCAATGAGGGTTCGGTTCTTCCTATCAACAACTCCATTTTTTTAGGCATGTACGTAGACGAGAACTCATGTGAAATATCCTCTTCGTCAAGAAAGGTATCGACATGATGTTCTTGAACTCCGATCTGTTATCGCTTCAAACCTTCTTGATCTTCACTTCAAATTGATTTTGCGATTTGCGTGCAAAGTTCTTGAAGATCTTTTGTACCTGTGACTTATCATCAAGAAAGAATGCCCACGTAAATCTAGAAAAAACATCAACTATAACTAGACCATAAGAGTTTCCACTAAGACTCTTGTAAGCATTGGGACCAAAAAGATCCATATGAAGTAACTCGAGTGGTCTCCTAGTAGTCATGATGTTCTTGACTGGATGACTTCCACCTACTTGCTTTCCTGGTTGACAAGTGCTACAAAACCTATCTTTGTCAAAGATAACATCTTTAACACCAAGAATGTGATCGCCGTTAATAAGCTTATCTAGATTGTGCATGCCTACATGTCCTAGCCTCCTATGCCATAGCCAACCTTTAGATGATTTTGCAATAAGAGCGGTACGCGGTTGGGACTTTTTAGTGAAATCGAAAATGTATAGATCACCTCTACGAATACCAGTAAAGACACTTTTATGATTATCATGACAAAACACTTGGCAATCTACACTAAAACTGAAGTTCGCTAGTCTAGATATGGAAAGAAGATTGTAGCCAAGGGATTCAACAAGCATGACTTTTTGAATGGACATATGATGAGAGATGGCCACCTTACCAAGGCCAAGTACCTTACCCTTAGAGTTATCTCCAAAGGTCATGTACCTCCGAGGTCCTTGATTAGGTGTGATCTCTTGGAACATGTCTTTATCACCAGTCATGTGATCGGTGCATCCACTGTTGAGAATCCACTCTTTTCCATCGGACATGTAATCCTTGAAGTTTTCCATGATAATTAGATTCTTCATGATCTTTTCATGCTCGATGTCAAACATCTCATCATCATCATAGTAGCCATGTTCTTCATTGTCATCATTTGGTAGAATCTCCTTGTCATAGAAACCAAGAGATTCGTTAGAATCATAACCATGACAATGTTCAAGCTATGAATGTGAATGGATTCAACAATAATGTTTTTGATAGTTGTGACATATCCTTTAGCACGCATAAGATCTTGAAGCTCAAATAGGCATTCATCAATGTTTGGATCACTAGGCTTCATTTTGTGAAAAGCAATAGTTTTACGAAGAATTTCGTCAGAATTACTTAATGAAAGATTTGGATATAGTTTCTCCAAATCATTCCACAAAGTATGAGCACATTCGAAGTTCTTCAATTGAGAAAGCACAAATCTTGGTAAACCTCTAATGATAAGATTGACAGTTCTAAGGTTACCAATCATGTCAATTTCCTCTTCGTATGTAGGATGCAATTCATCAATGGGGAACACATAAGTATTTTCAATATGTTTTCTCAAATGGAATTTGTCAAATAGATCAATTGTAGCATTCTTCCATTGACTATAGTACTCTCCATCAAGAATGGGCACTCTACAACTCCGACTTTCCACACTAGACACATCCATCTTCCTCCACGATGATGAAACTGAAGCAATGGATACCAATGCTCTGATACCAATTGAGGGATCACTACAAGAGTATGTCTAGATGGGGGTGAATAGACTACTAGCACAAATTAAAATCTACAAAATATCCAAAGTTAAGTGTTGGCAGCTTTTAGCAATTATAACAAGTCTAGCACACCCTACACATGCAAGTTATCAAGTATAGCATCGGAAAGTAAAGACATTGCACATGGAAGTAAGGAGTTGAGATAGGGAGATCAAACGCATGAAGCAGACTAAGATTTTTCCTGTGGTTCCGATAGGTGGTGCTATTGTATGTCCACATTTATGGAGTCTTCAACCCACGAAGGGTAACGGTCGCGAGAGTCCACGGAGGGTTCCACGAAGAAGCAACCTTGACTATACCCTGATGGCCTACGTCCACGAAGGACTAGCCTAACTCGGGTAAATCTTCACGAAGTAGGCAATCTCCTTGCACTTACAAACTTCTTGGTTCACTCCACAACACGACGTAGGAGGCTCCCAAGCGACACCTAACCAATCTAGGAGGCACCACCCTCCAAAAGGTAATAGGCTTCATAATGTTGATGAACTCCTTGCTCTTGTGCTTCAAGATGATAGACTCCTCAACACTCAATCACTCTCTCACATATTTGGCTTTGGTGGAAAAGATTGATTGGGTGGAAAGCAACTTGGGGAGGCTAGAGATCAAGATTCATATGGTTGGAATGGAATGGCATGATCTCAACACATGAGTAGGTGGATCTCTCTTAGAAAATCTAATAGGATAAGTGGGGATCTATTCTGAGTACTTCTCTTCGAGTGAGTGCTGGTGGAGGTGTATATATAGGCATCTCCAAAAATCCAACTGTTACACCTTAAGTGACTAAATCAGTGACACCAATGTGTTAATCTCGGTGGTACCGAGTTGCTCCAAAGGTAGCAACTTTTGCATCTCGATGAGACCGATATATATTTCTCACTGATACCGATGAAGTGTCACACGGTCAGAATCTGCATCTCGGTGACACCGATCCAAAAACTCGGAAATTCCGATTTTATGAATCGAGGCAACCGAAAGTTGTCAGCCTGAACTCGGTGGCACCGATGTGGGATCGGTTGCATCGATGTGCTAGGGTTTGGCATTGGTCTGTTTGAGTATAGGAATCGGTGGGACCGAGTGGGACTTGTTGGTTTCACCGAGTTTGGATTTTTGACTTTGGACAGACTTTTGGGGAAGAGTTGTGGGTGTTTTTGGTGACTATCACTTGTGCATGTTTGAGCATCTTGTTCATCAATAGTACCTTACACCCTTTTAATAGTATTGTCTTTCATATGGACTCAGTGTGATTTCTCATAAAGTAAAATTTAGAGTCCTCTTGCTTGAAGCTTTTGCCAATGTTATTCCTTTTCCTTCTTCTTCTTGGGGATACTCTCCACACTCCTTAGCCAACCTTCTCTATGGACTTTATCTGAAACACACTAGATAAAAATATTAGTCCAAGAGACAATGTATGTTGTCATGAATTATCAAAACCACCAAGGTATCATATTGTCCTTTCAGAGAGGAATTGAACTCGCAACCTTCCAGCCGATACATTTGATGCCAACCAACTAAACTATGTTGATCTATGTTGATTGGCTAAGTTGGTCTTGTTATCAAGTAGTAACACCTCGCCTTTTCACAAGTACAAACATCAATTTATATATATGTTCAAGTTACCTGTCGTCAATCACCTTAATAAGTCATCTTGGAAATTGGTGATCAGAGGATGACAAGGTACGAAGGATTGTCAAAAAAGAAGAAAGCATGAAGGATAAATATGGTTGGCAATTAAATAGGACAAGGAGGAATCAATACTACTACTCCTTTCTAGTTTATAAGGCTTGCACATATCCCTAAATTTAAAATTATATCATTAGAAAGTATATGGTTTGAGTCTCTAATGATATATATTTTGTGATATATAACGTATATTATGTTAGTGTATTTATCAACCAAAATATTCGCGCAAGCCTTATAAACCAGAAAGGATATAATGAAATGAGGCAATTAAGTAGTACTATGTGGGATAATTAAGAGACGGGATTCCTAAAGAATGCTTGAGAAATATGGTGGGCAATTAAATGGGTGAAATTGAGAGATATTCCTTCCAAAGACATGCTTGCATAATATAATACTATTCCTAATGCAGGCTTGAGAAATACGACGGGCAATTAAACAACGTTATTAAAAGAGATGCCTCCTACGTGCGATAATTAAGAAAGGGATTCATGCAGATTTGTATTGCATGTTTTGTGGATGGGGTGCCCTTTACAACAAGGAACTTGCTAATATGTTGACTAAATAAACGGAATTTAGTCCAAATATATGTTGACTAATATGTTAACTTGCTAATATGTTGACTAAACAACACTAATATTTTGTGGATGAGATGCCTCCCACGGAACCACTATTCTGATCACGGGATGAGAGTAATACTCTGATCACAACCTGAACTTCGTGAGTTACACAACCTGAACTTCCCTCTGTAGGAAGCTGACCTTCGGGCTATCTTCGCAACCGTGTCTCCCCACATGAATTCTTCTGGCCAGTCGTGTTCTTAGTGATGTAAGTGTAACCAAGAAGTAGTTTTTAGCAACTAAATGCATGTTTAAAAATAGGAATATTGTTGTTGGCGGATTTGCTCTCGGGTCGTGATGAACGCTTGTCTGTTACAAGTTTAATGCATGCTCTGGATGTTCTCGAACCTCTAACATGATGGGAATTGGTTTTTGGTATGAGTTTCATGGACAATTTGTTGTTATTTTTAACGGAATTGATTTCGGGTGTGTTCTTCGTCCGCAAAAGGTGCATCATCCGCTTCTGTCGATTTCTCATTTTCCTATGAAGACTGCTAGCGGATTTGCTTACTTCAGTGAAATTAAAGTCTTCCTACATCATCAATTTCAATTGGGAGGGTCCATACAGTTTGAATTCCGGTGATTCAATGTTGGCACTCCCGCGGCTGTTGCACGGGGTGTTTTCACGTTTTTGAGATTTGCCCTCTGTTCATTTTTGTTGTAGAAAGGGAGTTGCCAGATCATTTTCATGGAGATGCGGACGTGTTTAAATCTGGCGCAAGGGATTTTATGCTTCAGACGAATTCGTTTGTTCAAATTTATTAGATTATCTAATCGTTGTTGTACAAGCTAGACTTCTGCGTTGTTCCTACTTGAACTTCTGCTTTTCCTTCTTTCCAAGGTAATGCATCAAGTCCTCTGTATTTCTTTTTTTCTGTCATTTTTCATTCTTGCATTGGTTTTAATTTTTTGACTTAGTCCCTTGAGCAACCATGGAATTGGCCGATGGATATGTGTGTAATTTTTATTTTTTCTAGTATGTTATCGCACTTCTAATAGTTGTTGGACTTCATAGAATAACTATCCTGAACTTCTGTATGCTAATTGTTTTTAACATGTTAATTTGAGGTTTTACAAAACCGGGAACTTCTATATCTTTACTATTTGAACTTCTTATTTTAATTTTATTTGTTATTTTTGGATTTAAATATTTGTAGACATTGAAATCGACATTGCGCCTACCAACCAATGCGGTAGCACGAGACCGAGCCAGGGGGAGGGGGTCAGGACCCCCTCCCCTCCCCCTGCAAGGCCAAGCGAGGAACGAGCCAAAGCAGGCGACGACGAGGCATGCCACGTCATCGCATGCGGAGGCGAGTCCGTCACATCCATGAACCCAATATCTATCTTAGGGCTGTGGCTCTGGGGTGCGTGCGGTGGGGGGAGAATAACCGCATTGCGCTTGTCAACCTAGCACACATTGCCGCGGTAGCGCGAGGCCGAGCAGGGGGAGGGGGTCCTGACCCCCCTCCCCTCCCCCTGCGAGGCCGAGCCAAGAATGAGCCAGAGCAGGCAACGACGCGGCATGCCGCGTCATCGCTTGCGGAGGCGACCCTGTCACATCCATGACCCCACTATCTATCTTAGGGATGTGGCTCTGGGGTGCGTGCGGGTGGGCGTGGAAATAGAATAACCGCATTACGCCTGTCAACCTAGCGTGCACCATCGCGACGAGCGGATGCGAGTCCGTGGGGACCCCCGACAGGGCCGAGCTAGGAACAAGCAGGAGTAAGCGATGACGCGATGCGTGCGGAGGCGAGTCCGTTGAGTTAGTTATGGACTTCATGTGTTTTTGTATTTGAACTTCTTATTTGTTTCTTATTGTTTATTTATTTGTATGCCTTTCTTCGCTTGATAGTGTACCTGAACTTATGTTGTTTATTTTTTGAACTTCTTCTTTGTTTGTAAGTGCTTATTTGTGTATATATTTTACTTCCATTGGTAGTGTACTTGAGCTTCTGTTGGCCATCAATTTTTTGATTTATGGGATACCAACAAATTTTTATTTGATCTTATCTTTTTAAACAGATGCATTCAAATGGTGCATTCATTTTCCAACACATGCATTTACTTTGGTGGTTAGGCGTAAAACTATAATTAACCCCGGTGCTCCAACACCCTCTAGAGAACCCCATTTACTGCCCCGTTGCGTGCCCAACACCTATCAGAAAACCCTCTCCCCCTCTCGCCCACTCTCTTCTCCCTCTGTCGCTCCGTGCTCTTCCCCCACCTTCCCCCAACCTCCCCCGAGTTCTCCTCCGCTGTCTCCTGCGCTCGCGAGTGGGGTAACAGGCGCATGCCCCGCTCCTTTTTCGCCCCACGCCCCGCTCTCCCTCCCTTAGACTTCTCTCTTCTCCTTCGAGGTGAAGCCGACAACTATCTGCGTGCGCATGGCATCATGGGGGTGGAAGAACCGCTACAGATTTGTGCATCAGGGTCATTTGGAGATGTACAAATGATGCCTCCTCCTAATGCTTGCTCTTAGTTTTCGCCAGATCTGTCGAGCTCTCACTATTTCTTCTGTGTGCTCTCGCATCCACCTCCTCCTTTTTCTTCTGATGGTTGGATTGGAGATTAGGTAGGGTTTTTGTGCGTGTGGTGGGTGGATTACATTTCCCCGTGGTTAATTTTATCTGTGAGATGCTTGTGTGTGCTAGTTTAGCCTTTGGACTTGTGTGGATTTCATTTTCCTGTGCGTAATTTCACAACTGAGATGCATGTAAGCAGGGTGTGGTGTGTTGGTTGCTGTTGGATCTGGTGTAGTTTGATCCCTTTGTTGTTAATGATTTGGTAGTCTAGATTGCGTCTTTCACATACTAGTTAGTTTCTAAGAATTGTTTTTAATTTGTTGTGCTTGCCTTGATGTGGTACTGTTCATCTTCATGGTTGCTGTTGTGACTTAGTTGTTTTATTCTAGGGTTTCATTTAGTTGTTTATGTATTGTTGTTTGATTTTCTACTTTCTAATTATGTAATGTCTTCCCTACTATTTGTAGGTGGATCTAGGATTTGTACTACCATTCACCAAGGAGTGGTGTTGTCATGGCTTCGAAACCTTCTTTAGGTATGTAAATGTATATGCATCTTGTATTTTAAATAGGAGTTTTTTTATGTATTTCTGCATGTATCTTCACTTGGTTATATTGTTGGACTGCCCATGTTTAAAAGTCTGAACTTCTTCCATAGGTTATATGTATGCATTTTACTATTAGTTGAAGTTAGTAGAGTGTTGCTTAGATTACTTTTGATGAATTGCCAGTGAACTATGTCACCAAGTGTGTTTGGACTTCCTAATGTTTCATATTTAGTGTATATCTTTACATTTTGTGTTATCATTTTCATGGTATTGAGAAGTAGTTTGGCTGTGAAAAAGTATTTCTGCTCATGCTTCATCTTTTTTATGTAGTAATGCATTGGGTCACATAGTTCAACTTCTGGTTTTATTTATTTCTTTATAATGAAAGTTGGTTGAACTTCTGTTTGTGCATTGTATTACTGCTTTGTTAGGTATTGTTGAACTTCGGGACATTCATCTATATGTAGTACTTCCTTTGGTGTAGATTGTTTTATCTTTAGTATGTAGATTGTAGATTGTAGATTGTGCATTGTTATACTGCTTTGTTAGGTATTGTTGAACTTCTGGACATTGGACAATCATGTATATGTAGTACTTCCTTTGGTGTAGATTGTGGATTAAAACCCAGCTGCCTTTTTACTGTCATTTTGTAGTTTGTGATGAATTGAATAGTTCTGGAAAAAATGCCTGTGTTTAAGATGGAGCTTCAGAATTTAATACTGATGCTCCAAGATCTGATGCGGCTAAATCACCTATGATTCCTTTCATTGTAATTGCTGAGGTTGCTTCAAGCCTTGAGGAAATTTTAAGCCTCACGGATCTTGCTACAACAGCTCTTGCTTCACCTAGTATGTGCAAATCCTTTCAATTATGTTTTGAAATTCTAGAGCCATGTTTTCGAACTTGTTCTTGTCGTGTGTTTTGTATTTTGTTCCTGTCTCTTTTCCTTTTGTTATGTTTTTGTGTTCTTGTAGATGTATCCATAGAGGAGGAAGTTGTGAACACCATTAATGATGTATGATACGTCTCCGTTGTATCTATAATTTTTGATTGTTTCATGCCAATATTGTACAATTTCATATACTTTTGGCAACTTTTTATACTATTTTTGGGACTAACATATTGATCCAGTGCCCAATGCGAGTTCTTGTTTGTTGCATGTTTTTTGTTTCGTAGAATATCCAAACCAAACGAAGTCCAAACGTGATAAAACCTTATGGAGATTTTTTGGAATATATGTGATTTTCGGGAAAAATAATCAACGCGAGACGATGCCCGAGGAGGTGGCAAGCCTGCTAGGCGCAGCCCACCCCCTGGCCGCGCTTGGCAGTCTTGTGGCCAGTTCTTAGGTCGGTTGGAGCTGTCCTTTGGCTGCAAGAAAGCTAATTTTTGTATAAAGATCCCTCAAAATTTCAGCCCGATCGGAGTTAATGATCTCTGGATATTTAAGAAATTGTGAAAGGCCAGAATCTGGGAGCGTAGAAACAGAAAGAAACAAAGAGAGAGAGAGAGAGATCCAATCTCGGATGGGCTCTCGCTCCTACGCCTCCATGGAGGCCATGGACCAGAGGGGAAACCCTTCTCCCATCTAGGGTGAAGGTCAAGGAAAAATAATGAGGGGATCTCTCCCCCTCTCTCCCGATGGTGCGGGAACACTGTCGGGGCCATCATTGTCACGGCGATCTACTCCAGCAACTCCGTCATCTTCACCAACATTTCCATCACCTTCCCCCATATATCTACAGCGGTCCACTCTCTCGCAACCTGTTGTACCCTCTACTTGACCATGGTGCTTTATGCTTCATATTATTATCCAATGATGTGTTGCCATCGTATGATGTCTAAGTAGATTTTTGTTGTCCTATGGGTTGATTGATGATCATGATTGGTTTGAGTTGCATGTTTTATTATTGGTGCTTTCCTATGGTGCTCTCGTGTCACGCAAGCACGAGGGATCCTCACTATAGGGTGTAGCAATGTGTTCATGATTTGCCTATGGTGGGTTGCTTCAGTGATAGAAGCATAAACCCGAGTAGGTGGGTTGTTGCATATGGGAGTAAAGAGGACTTGATACCTTATAATGCTATGGTTGGGTTGTACCTTAATGATCTTTATTAGTTGTAGATGCTTGCTAGAGTTCCAATCATAAGTGCATATGATCCAAGTAGATAAAGTATGTTATCTTATGCCTCTCCCTCATATAAAACTGTAATAATGATTACCGGTCTAGTTATCGATTGCCTAGGGACAACTCTGCAACTCTCACCACCACTTTTCTACACTCGTTAAACTAACTTAGTTGTTTCTTTATCTTAGAAGCCCCTAGTTTTTATTTACGTGCTCTTTATTATCTTGCAAACCTATCTCGTCACACCTACAAAGTACTTGTAGTTTCATACTTGTTCTAGGTAAAGTGAACGTTAAGTGTGCGTAGAGTTGCATCGGTGGTCGATAGAACTTGAGGGAATATTTGTTCTAACTTTAGCTCTACGTTGGGTTCGACACTCTTACTTATCGAAAGAGGATACAACTGATCCCCTATACTTGTGGGTTATCAAGACCTTTTTATGGCGCCGTTGCCGGGGACCAATAGCGTGGGGTGAATATTCTCGTGTGTGCTTGTTTTCTTTATCACTAAGTAGATTTATTTGTTGTTCTAAGTTGTTTTATATCTTTAGATATGGGTAGGAAACGCAAAATACAAAACAATAGATGTACTTGTTGCGCCAAATGTTGAGGAACCACTAGTGTTTCGTACCACCGAAGAATATTACTTGGGTCATCTTCGATCCACCTGTGCTCGTGCTGAAAACCCAACTAGATTAAATGAGCATGATCATTATGTGCGACACCGCATATCTCAAAAAGGGAAACTCTTGTGGCCTCAAATTAATACTTTTTGTTGCTATGCTTGGTATCTATGTGAAATTTATGATTTTACTTGTTGTTCTAAAGAAGCTAAAAACATCTTCCCTACCATTGTGTGTTTAATGATAATTAAATATTATCCTCTTATGCCAAGGAGGCCTATTGCTATAATGATGTTGAACAAATTGAAGAATTTGTTGCTTTTAAGGGTGCTTATGAAATTGCTCCTTTCATTGAAAAGTATGATGCTACTCCTTACAATTATGAAAATTTTGTCATACTTAAATATTGCTACGAAAACTATGCTTGTAATGCTTATGTTAAAGAGTTTATTGAAAGAATGACTACTGCCTTGGAAGAGACTAAAATTTTGCAGGAACCTATGGAAGAAGAAATTGCTGAAACTGTGAGCTCATTAGATGAAAAAGATGAGGAGGAGAGCGAAGAACAAAAGGAGAAAGAGCGGATTAGCTACCCGTGCCCACCTTCTAATGAGAGTAACTCTTAAACTCATACATTGTTTAATTTCCCTTCATTCTTACCGAAGGATGAATGCAATGATAATTTCTACGATCCCTTGGATTTGTTTGAAATATCCCTTTTGATGAGCTTGATGATTGCTATGCTTGTGGCCATGATGCCAGTACGAATGATGCTTATGGAGATGAACTTGCTAAGGATTCCTTGTGTTAAACATGAAATTTTTGCTCTTTCATCCACACATGATAGTCCTATTATCTTTTTGAATTCTCCAAACTACACTATATTGGAGAAGTTTTCACTTATTAAGGATTATATTGATGGGTTGCGTTTTCCTATTGCACATGATGATTTTAATGAATATAATATGCATGTGATTTCTTATCCTACTTGAAATTATTATGAGAGAGGAACTACATCTCCACCTCTCTATGTTTCCAATACGATAAAATTGCAAGAAACTATTTATACTATGCATCGGCCTTTACTTTGTGTGCATGAATTGTTCTTTTATGACATGCCAATGTAGAGGAAGAGAGTTAGACTTTGTTGTTGCATGATTTATATCACTTTGTGCTCAATACTAAATTACAAATCATTGTTAATTAAAATTGGCTTTGATATACCTTGGGATCCAGGTGGTTCCACTACTTGAGCACTTTATGCCTAGCTTAATGGCTTTAAAGAAAGCACTGCCAGGGAGACAACCCAGAAGTTTTAGAGAGTAATTTTATTATTTTGTGTTCTTTTATATAGTTTAAAAAAAAGTGGGGAACTTAAAACTTTTTCAAAAAGAAAAGTGAAAGTGAGAAAGACAAGCAACGTTGAAGTGGGGGCTAGCCTTGAACTTTGTTCATGCCCATGGAAACTTTGTGAATCTTGATTACAGAAAATTTTCAACAAAAATAATTATACCCTTGTACAAATCCATTGTATTATAAAAATAATGTGCCAAGATTTGCCTTTAGGATGATTACATTGCTTGTTTGGTGTGTGCTATGTAAAAACCGAAACTTTTTCTGAAGTATTCAAATTTCTATATTTTACTGGAGCGTGCAAAAATTCTGAAATTTTTAAACAATAATTTTATACAAATTGTTAAACACTTACTAATTTTCCAGAATTTTTAGAGTTACATAAGTATGGTTAATGTTCAGATTACTACAGACTATCCTGTTTTTGACAGATTCTGTTTTTGATGCATTGTTTTGCTCGTTTTGATGAAATTGTCGATTGTATCGGTGGTATGAGCCATGGAAAAGTTATATTATAGTAGCTAAAATGAAAAAAAATATGAATTGGTTGGCAATAGTACTTAAAGTGGTGATTTTTTTTATTATACTAACGTATCTCACAAGGGTTTTGTTAAGTTTTCTGTGATTGAAGTTTTCAAGTTTTGGGTGAGATCATGATGGATGAAGGAATAAGGAGTGGAAAGAGACTAAGCTTGGCGATGCCCGAGGCACCCCAAGTTAATATTCAAGGACTACCAATAAACTAAGCTTGGGGATGCCCCGGAAGGCATCCCCTGTTTCTTCTAACAACCATCAGTAATTTTACTTGGAGCTATATTTTTATTCGTCACATGATATGCGTAAATCTTGGAGCGTTGTGTGCTTTTTGTTTTTCCTTTAATAATGCACCATGCTGGTATGATAAAGTAATTGGTTGATTTATAGAAGGATCTTTGCACCTCACTTATATCTTTTGAGTATGGCTTTATAGAATGCTTCATGTGCTTCACTTATATCATTTGAAGTTTGGATTGCCCGTTTCTCACACATAGAAAACTGCCAGTTGTAGAATGCTCTTTTGATTCACTTACATTTGTTAGAGAATGGGAATATATTTTGTAGAAAGAATTAAACTCTCATGCTTCACTTATTTCTATTTAGAGAGTTAACAGGAGTTGGTCATTCACATGGTTAGTCATAAAATCCTACATAAAACTTTTAGATCACTAAATATGATGTGTCTGATTCTTTGCAATAGTTTTGCGATATAAAGATGGTGATATTAGATTCATGCTAGTGAGTAATTGTGGATTGGTATAAATACTTGTGTAAAGGTTTGTGATTCCCGTAGCATGCACGTATGGTGAACCGTTATGTAAGGAAGTCGGAGCATGATTTGTTTGTAGATTGTCGACCTTTGTGTGTAGGTAGGGAGCGCACGATGGTTAACTCCTACCAACCTCTACCCTAGGAGCATGCGTCTAATACTTTTCTTCGATGACTAATAGACTTTTGCAATAAGTATGTGAGTTCTTTATGACTAATGTTGAGTCCATGGATTATACGCACTCTCACCCTTCCACCTTTGCTAGCGGCTCTAGTACCACGCAACTTTCGCCGATACAACAAATCCACCTTCCTCAAAACAGCCACCATATACCTTCCTCAAAACAGCCACCATATATCTTTCCTCAAAACTGCCACAATACCTACCTATTATGGCATTTCCATAGCAATTCCGAGTTATATTGCCATGCAACCTCCACCGTTTCCTTTTATCATGACATGCACCATCACTTTCATATTGCATATAGAGTCATATTTTGTTCTAGGTATCGAGTTGTAATTTTCTTTTGAGTTTTAAGTAAATAAAATTGTGATGACCATCATTATTAGAGCATGTCCCATGTGAGGAAAGGATGATGGAAGCGATGATTCCCTCACAAGTGGGGATGAGATTCCGGACTTTATGAAAAATAAAAGAGGCCAACGAAGCCCAAATAAAAAATAATAATAAAAGAGGGCAGCAAAGCCTAAATAATAAAAAATGATAAATAAAAGAGGCCTTAGATGCCCACCAAAAAAAGATTAGAGAAAAGAGAGAAGGGACATTGCTACTATCTTTTTTCCACACTTGTGCTTCAAAGTAGCACCATGATCTTCATTGTAGAGAGTCTTCTATTTTGTCACTTTCATATACTAGTGGAAATTTTTCATTATATAACTTGGCTTGTATATTCCAATCATGGGCTTCCTCAAATTTCCCTAGGTCTTCATGAGAAAGCAAGTTGGATGCACACCCACTTAGTTACTTTTTGAGATTTCATACACTTATAGCTCTAGTGCATCTATTGCATGGCAATCCCTACTCACTCACATTAATATCTATTAATGAGCATCTCCATAGCTCATTGATACGCCTAGTTGATGTGAGACTATCTTCTCCTTTTTCTTCATAACCCCTACCATATTCTGTTCCACCTATAGTGTTATATCCATGGCTTACGCTCATGTATTGCATGAGAGTTGAAAAAGTTTGAGAACATAAAAGGTGTGAAACAATTGCTTGACTTGTCATCGGGGTTGTGCATGATATAAATACTTTGTGTGGGGAAGATGGAGCATAGCCACAGTATATGATATTGTTGGGATAACTTTCTTTTTCCATTATATTTTGAAGAAATACAATTGCTTTATTAGTATGCTTGAAGTATTATTGTCTTAATGTTAAATGATAGACTATTGCTTTGAATCACTCGTGTCTTAATATTCATGCCATCATTAGATTATATGAACAAGATTATGCTAGGTAGCATTCCACATCAAAATTATCTTTTTTATCATTTACCTACTCGAGGACGAGCAGGAATTAAGCTTGGCGATGCTGATATGTCTATATCGTATCTGTAATTTTTGATTGCTTCATGCCAATATTGTACAATTTCATATATTTTTGGCAACTTTTTATACTATTTTTGGGACTAACATATTGATCCAGTGCTCAGTGCCAGTTCCATTTCCAGTTTGCTGCATGTTTTTTTGTCTCGCAGAATATCCATACCAAACGAAGTCCAAATGCGATAAAAATTAAGGAGATTTTTTTGGGAATATATGTTATTTTGGGGAAAAAGAATCAACACGAGACGATGCCCGGGGAGGTGGCTAGCCTGCTAGGCGTGGCCCACCCCCTAGTCGCGCCTGGCAGGCTTGTGGCCTCCCCTTAGGTCAGTTGGAGTTGTCCTATGGCCGCAAGAAAGCTAATTTTTGTATAATGATCCCCTCAAAATTTGAGCCCGATCAATGTTATAGATATCCGGATATTGAAGAAATGGTGAAAGGCCAGAATCTGGGAACGCAGAAAAAGAAAGAAATAGAGAGAGAGATCCAATCTCGGAGGGGCTCTCGCCCCTCCGCCGCCATGGAGCCATGGACTAGAGGTGGAACCCTGTTGGAAAAGGTGTGCAAGCTCCGGTGATCCTTCTATGGACTAGAGCAAGCATCTGGAGTTGGAATATATGCTTTGATGATGTGATCAAAGTTTTTGAGTCTATACAAAGTTTATGAGAAACTTCTATTTACAATAATGTGAGTGGGAGCACTATAGAATTTTTTGATAAGCATATGTGGTTGACATATTATTGATCAAAAATGATGTAGAATTTCTGGATAGCATAAAAGGTTGTTTGAAATGAATTTTTCAAAGGAAGACCTGGATAAAGCTACCTAATTGTTGAGCATCAAGATCTATAAAGATAGATCAAGATGCTTGATGAGACTTTCAATGAGTACATACCTTGACAAGATTTTGAAAGAGTTCAAAATGGATCAGTCAGAGAAAGAATTCTTGCCTGATTTGTAAGGTGTGAAGTTGAGTAAGACTCAAAGCTCGACCACGGCATAAGAAAGAGAAAGTACGAAGGTCGTCCCCTATGCTTTATCCATAGGATCTATATAGTATGACATGCTGTGTATCGCACATGTGTGTGCCTTGCCATGAGTCTGTCATGGGGTACAAGAGTGATACAGGAGAGTGATCCAGGAGTGGATCACAGGACAACGGTCAAGATTATCCTTAGTAACTAAAAGACTAAGGAAATGTTTCTCGATTATGGAGGTAATAAAGAGTTCATTGTAAAGGGTTACGTCGATGCAAGCTTTAACACCAATCCAGATGACTCTGAGTAGAAATCCGGATACGTATAGTGGAGCAACCATTTGGAATAGCTCCAAGTGGAGTGTGGTAGAAGTGTCTATAGTATGACATGGAGATTTGCAAAGTACACACGGATTTGAATGTCACAGACCCATTGACTAAAAGACCTCTTTCACATGCAAAGCATGATCGAGCCCCAGAACTCATTGGGTGTTAGATTCATAACAATGCGAATCACATGGGGATGTGAACTAGATTATTGACTCTAGTGCAAGTGGGAGACTGTTGGAAATGTGCCCTAGAGGCAACAATAAATTAGTTATTATCATATTTCCTTGTTCATGATAATCGTGTATTATCCATGCTAGAATTGTATTGATCGGAAACTCAGATACATGTGTGGATACATAGACAACACCATGTCCCTAGTATGCTTCTAATAGACTAGCTCATTGATCAAAGATGGTTAAGGTTTCCTAATCCATGGACATGAGATGTCATTTGATAAAGGGATCACATCATTAGGAGAATTATGTGATGGACAAGACCCAACTACAAACGTAGCATATGATCGTGTTAGTTTATTGCTATAGTTTTCTACATCTCAAGTATATGTTCCTATGACCATGAGATCATGCAACTCACGGACATCGGAGGAGTACCTTGTGTGTATCAAATGTCGCAATTTAACTGGGTGACTATAAAGTTGCTCTACAAGTATCTCCGAGGGTGTTTGTTAGGTTAGCATGGATCAAGACTGGGATTTGTTACTCCGTGTCATGGATAGGTATCTCAGGGCCCACTCGGTAATACAACATCACAACAAGCCTTGCAAGCAATGTGACTAAGTGTTAGTCACGGGATCTTGTATTACGGCAACGAGAAAGAGACTTGGCGGTAATGAGGTTGAACTAGGTATGGAGATACCAATGATCGAATCTCGGGAAACTAACATACTGAAGAACAAGGGGAATATCATACGGGATTAACTGAATCCTTGACATAGAGGTTCGACCGATAAAGATCTTCGTAGAACATGTAGGAATCAATATGGGCATCCAGGTCCCGCTATTGGTTATTGACCCTAGAGGTGTCTCGGTCATGCCTACATAGAGTTATGCATGGTGGTGACCGAAGATTGTTCGGAGTCCCGGATGAGATCTCGGATGTCATGAGGAGCTCCGGAATGGTTCGGAGGTAAAGATTGATATATAGGAAGTCCTGTTTTGGTCACCAAAAAAGTTCCGAGCTCATCGGTAGTGTACCGGGAGTGCTGGGAGGGTACAGGGGGACCATCGGGAGGGGTATTTCGACCCAGGAGGCTACATGGGCTGTGGGAGAAGGAATACCAGCCCTTAGTGGGCTGGTGGAAGTCCCACAGAAGGCCCATGCGGCTAGGGAAGAAAACCCAAGGTTGAAAGAAGGCAAAAGTGGAAAAATAAGGAAGGAGTCCTAATCCTACTAGGAGTGGAGGAGGAGGACTCCTCCCTCCCACTTCGGCCGGACCATATTTGGCTCCTTGGGAGCCAAGTCTCCTCCCTCCCCTCCCCCTATATATACTAGAGGTTTTGAGGGCAGCGCTAACCCTAATTGCGACATGCTGCCCTCTTCTTCCTCTAGATCGTTTTCTCCTCTAGATCAGTTTTTAGTGGTGCTTAGGCGAAGCCCTGCTAGAATTACTCAACCACCATCGCCGCAACGCTGTCGCGCTGCCGAAGAACTCATCTACCTCTCTGCTCCCTCTTGATGGATCAAGAAGGCGGAGATCGTCATCGAGCCATACGTGTGCTAAACGCGGAGGTGTCGTCCGTTCGGCACTAGATCGGAAGGACCATGATGGGATCACGGGACGGCCCGTGATGAGATCGCAGGACGGATCATGATTGGATCGTGAAGATGTTCGACTACATCAACCGCGTTTCTTAACGCTTCCTATTAGCGATCTACAAGGGTATGTGGATTCACTCTCCCTCTCGTAGATGCTCATCACCATGGATAGATCTTGCGTGTGCATAGGAAATTTTTTGTTTCTTAGGCAACATTCCCCTTCAGTGGCATCATGAGCTAGGTCTTTGTGTAGATGAGATCTCGATTAGAACACAAAGAGTTTGTGGGCGTTGATGCTTAGATTGCTTCTTCCCTTGGTTGTGTTTTGGTTCCATCGACTAACGTGTAACTTCGTTGCACAAAGATGCCTGGCGGGTGTCTGTTTCTCCTACTTTAGGTGGATCGGATTTGACAAAGGTGGTCCTTGAGAAGGTTGGAAAGCAACTTATGTATCACCTTTGTGGTTTTGCGTAGGTGAGAATTGTTCTTGCTAGATACCCATAGCAGCCACGTAAAACATGCAACAACAATTAGAGGACGTCTAACTTGTTTTTGCAGGGTATGTTGTGATGTGATATGGCCAATTACATGCTGAGATATATGTGATGTATGATATGATCATGTATTGTATATAATATCATGACTTGCATGTCGATGAGTACGGCAAATTATAGGAGCCATAGGGTTGTCTTCAATCATTGTATGACCTGCGTGTCAATCATTAAGCTATGTAATGCTTTACTTTATCGCTAAACGGTAGCAATAGTAGTAGAAGCATGATGGGCGTGACAACCCCGATGGTGACACGTTGATGGAGATCATGGTTTCATGCCGGTGATGATGGAGAACATGCTAGTGCTTTCAAGATGGAGATCAAAAGCACAAGTTCATGGCCATATCATGTCACTTATGATTAGCATTTGATGTTAATCGTTTTATGCACCTTGTTTTTCTTAGGACGACGGTAGCATTATAAGGTGATCCCTCACCTAATTTCAAGATAAATTGTGTTCTCCCTGAGTGTGCACTGTTGCGAAAGTTCGTCATGTCGAGACACCACATGATGATCGGTTGTGACAGACTCTACGTTCACATACAACAGGTGCAACCCAGTGTTGCACATGTAGAACACTCGGGTTAAACTTGACGGGCCTAGAATGTACAGACATGGCCTCAGAACACAAGAGACCGAAAGGTCGAACATGAGTCCTATAGTAGATATGATCAACATGATGATGTTCACCATTGAAACCACCTCAACTCACGTGATGATCGGACTTGAGTTGGTGAATTTGGATCATGTATCACTTGAATGACCGGAGGGATGTCAATTTGAGTGGGAGTTCTTAACTACTATGATTAATTGAACTCATTATCATGAACATAGTCAGTAGTGTCTTTGCAAATTATGTTGTAGATTACTAGCTCACGCCGTAGCTCCCTTGAATTTGTATGTGTTCCTAGAGAAATAGAGTAGAAAGATGATGGTAGCAATATTGTGGATTGGGTCCGTGATCTGAGGATTGTCCTCATTGCTGCACAGAAGGCTTATGTCCTTAATGCACCGCTCGGTGCACCACCCCCTCTAGCATCGTCTATAGATGTTGTGAACATCTAACGGGCACGTTCCAATGACTACTTGATAGTTTAGTGCGTCATGCATTACGGCTTAGAATTGAGGCTCCAAAATGTTATGAACGTCACAGAACATATGAGATGTTCTAAGAGCTGAAATTATCTCAGGCTCATGCCCGTGTTGTGAGATATGAGATCTCCAACAAGATTCTTTGCCTGCAAGATGAAGGAGAATAGCTCAATCATTGAGCATGTGCTCAGATTGTCTGGGTGCTACAATCACTTTAATCGAGTGGGAGTTGAGCTTCCAGATAAGATAGTGATTGATATAGTTCTCTGAGTCACTATCACTAAGCTACTAGAACTTCGTGATGAACTATAATTATGCCAGTGATGGAAATGATGATGCCTGAGCTGTTCACAATGTTTGACATTGCGAAGGTAGAAATCAAGAAGGAGTATCAAGTGTTGATGGTTAGTAAAACCACTAGTTTCAAGAAGGGCAAGGGCAAGGAGGGAAACTTCATGGTTGGCAAGTCAGTTGCTGCTCCAGTGAAGCAACCCAAAATTGAACCCAAACCCGAGACTAAGTCCTTCTATTATGAGGAGAGCGGTCGCTGAAGCGGAACAACCCTAGATAATTGGTAGATAAGAAGGCTTGCAACGTCGACAGAAGTATATTTGATATACGTGCTATTGATGTGTACCTTGCTAGTACTCCTAGTAGCACCTGGGTATTGGATACCGGTTCAGTTGCTAAATGTTAGTAACTCGAAGTAAAAGTTAGGGAATAAACGGAGACTAGCTAAGTGTGAGCTGACGATGTATGTTGGAAATGTTTCCAAGGTTGATGTGATCAACATCGCACACTCTCTCTACCTTCAGGATTAGTGACAAACCTAAATAAATATTATTTGGTGTTTGTGTTAAGCATGAAAATGATTAGATCGTGTTTATTGCAACATGGTATTCATTTAAGTTAGAGAATAATGGTTATTCTGTTTACATGAATAATACCTTCAATGGTCATGCACCTAGTGAAAATGGTTTGTTGAATCTTGATCGTAGTAATACACATGTTCATAACATTGATGCCAAAAGATACAAAGTTAATAATGATAGCACCACATATTTGTGGCACTGCCGCTAAATGTCATATTGGTATAAATCACATGAAGAAACTCCATGTTGATGGATCTTTGGACTCATTCGATTTCAAATCGATTGAGACATGCAAACCATGCCTCTTGGGCAAGATGACTAAGGACCCCGTTTTCCGATTTGATGGAGCGGGCAAGTGATTTATTGGAAATGATACATGTTGATGTATGCAATCCAATGAGTCATGTAGCATGCGGTGGATATCGTTATTTTCTTACCTTCACTGATGATTTGAGTAGATATAGTGTATACTTACTTAATGAAACACAAGTCTAGATCATTTGAAAATTTCAAGCAAATTCAGAGTGAAGTTTAAGATCCTCGTGACAAGAAGATAAAAATGTCTGTGATATGATCGTGGAGGTGAATATCTGAGTTACAAGTTTGGCATACAACTTTAGACAATGTGAAAGTTGCTTCACAACTCACGCCACCTGAAACACCATAGTGTGATGGTGTGTTTGAACATAATAGTCATGCTCTATTGGATATGGTATGAACTATGATGTCTCTTATCGATTTGCCACTATCGTTTTGGGGTTATGCATTAGAGACAACTACATTCACTTTAAAAAGGGCACCATCTAAATCCGTTGAGATGACACCATATGGTTTGGCAGAAACCTAAGTTGTGACTTCTTAATGTTTGGGGATGCGATGCTTATGTGAAAAATGTTTTCACCTAATGAGCTTGAACCCAAAGCGGACAAATGCATCTTCATAGAATACCTTAAGAACAATTGGGTATACCTTCTATCTAAGATCCGAGTGCAAAGTGTTTGTTACTAAAATGGGTTCTTTCTCAAGAAAGAGTTTCTCTCGAAAGAATTGAGTGGGAGGAAGATAGAACTTGATGAGATTGTTGAACCTTTGTTCAACCAGAGAATAGCGCAGAGCAGGAAGACGTTTCTGTGGAGCCTACGTCAGTTGAAGAGCAAGTTAATTATGATGATCATGAAGCTTCAGATCAAGTTACTATCAAACCTCATAGGTCGACAAGGACGCATTTGGCTCTTGAGTGGTACGACAACCCTGTCTTGGAGGTCATGTTGTTGGACAACGATGAACCTACGAGCTATGGAGAAGCGATGATGGGCCCGGATTCCGACAAATGGTTAGAGGCCATGAAATCCGAGAAAGGATCCATGTATGAAAACCAAGTATAGACTTTGGCAGACTTGCTCGTTGGACGGCAGATCGTCGAGTACAAATGGACCTTTAAGATGAAGACAGACGCTGATGGTAAATGTCACCATTTATAAAGCTCGACTTGTCGCAAGGAAGTTTCTGACTACGATGAGACTTTCTCACTCGTAGCGATGCTAAAGTCTGTTGGAATTATGTTAGCAGTTGCTGCATTTTTTCAATTATGAAATCTGGCAGATGGATGTCAAAACATCATTTCCTTAATGGTTTACTTGAGGAAAGGTTGTATGTGATACAACCCGAAGGTTTTGTTAGTCCTAAGGATGCTAAAAGGTGTGCAAGCTCTAGTGATCCTTCTATGGACTGGAGCAAGCATCTCGGAGTTGGAATATACGCTTTGAGGAGGTGATCAAAGTTTTTGAGTCTATACAAAGTTTATGAGAAACTTGTATTTACAATAAAGTGAGTGGGAGCACTATAGAATTTTTGATAAGCATATGTGGTTGACATATTATTGATCGAAAATGATGTAGAATTTCTAGAAAGCATAAAAGGTTGTTTGAAATGAGTTTTTCAAAGGAAGACCTGGATAAAGCTACCTAATTGTTGAGCATCAAGATCTATAAAGATAGATCAAGATGCTTGATGAGACTTTCAATGAGTACATACCTTGACAAGATTTTGAAAGAGTTCAAAATGGATCAGTCGGAGAAAGAATTCTTGCCTGATTTGTAAGGTGTGAAGTTGAGTAAGACTCAAAGCTCGACCATGGCAGAAGAAAGAGTAAGGACGAAGGTCGTCCCCTATGCTTTAGCCATAGGCTCTATGTACTATGCCATGTTGTGTATCGCACATGTGTGTGCCTTGCCATGAGTCTATCGTGGGGTACAAGAGTGTTCCAGGAGTGGATCACTGGACAGCAGTTAAGATTATCATTAGTAACTAAAAGACTAAGGAAATGTTTCTCGATTATGGAGGTAATAAAGAGTTCATCGTAAAGGGTTACGTCGATGCAAACTTTAACACCAATCCAGATGACTCTGAGTAGAAATCCGGATACATATAGTGGAGCAACCATTTGGAATAGCACCAAGTGGAGTGTGGTAGCAGTGTCTACAGTATGACATGGAGATTTGCAAAGTACACACGGATTTGAATGTCACAGACCCGTTGACTAAAATACCTCTTTCACATGCAAAGCATGATCGAGCCCCAGAACTCATTGGGTGTTAGATTCATAACAATGTGAATCACATGGTGATGTGAACTAGATTATTGACTCTAGTGCAAGTGGGAGACTGTTGGAAATATGCCCTAGCGGCAATAATAAATTAGTTATTATCATATTTCCTTGTTCATGATAATCGTGTATTCTCCATGCTAGAATCGTATTGATCGGAAACTTAGATACATGTGTGGATACATAGACAACACCATGTCTCTAGTATGCCTCTAATACACTAGCTCGTTGATCAAAGATGGTTAAGGTTTCCTAAGCCATGGACATGATATGTCATTTGATAAAGGGATCACGTCATTAGGAGAATTATGTGATGGACAAGACCCAACTACAAATGTAGCATATGATCGTGTTAGTTTATTGCTACAGTTTTCTGCATGTCAAGTATATGTTCCTACGGCCATGAGATCATGCAACTCACGGACATCGGAGGAGTACCTTGTGTGTATAAAATGTCGCAATGTAACTGGGTGACTATAAAGGTGCTCTACAGGTATCTCCGAGGGTGTCTGTTGGGTTGGCATGGATCAAGACTTGGATTTGTTACTTCGTGTGATGGACAGGTATCTGAGGGCCCACTCAGTAATACAACATCACAACAAGCCTTGTAAGCAATGTGACTAAGTGTTAGTCATGGGATCTTGTATTACGGAAACAAGTAAAGAGACTTGCCGGTAATGAGGTTGAACTAGGTATGGAGATACCAATGATCGAATCTCGGGCAAGTAACATACCGAAGAACAAAGGGAATATCATAGGGATTAACTAAATCCTTGACATAGAGGTCCCGCTATTGGTTATTGACTGTAGAGGTGTCTCGGTCATACCTACATAGTTCTCGAACCCGCAGGGTCATCACACTTAAGGTTTGGTGATGTTTTGGTAGTATAGAGTTATACATGGTGGTGACTGAAGGTTTGGTGATGTTTTGGTAGTATAGAGTTATGCATGGTGGTGACCGAAGGTTGTTCGGAGTCTCGGATGATATCCCGGACGTCACGAGGAGCTCCGGAGTGGTCCGGAGGTAAAGATTGATATATAGGAAGTCCTGTTTTGGTCACCGGAAAAGTTCCGAGCTCATCGGTAGTGTACCAGGAGTGCCGGGAGGGTACCGAGGAACCATCGGGAGGGGTATTTCGACACAAGAGGCTACATGGGCTATGGGAGAAGGAATACCAGCCCTTAGTGGGCTGGCCAAAGTCCCACGGAAGGCCCATGCGGCTACGGAAGAAAACCCAAGGTGGAAAGAAGGCAAAAGTGGGAAAATAAGGAAGGAGTCCTAATCCTACTAGGAGTGGAGGAGGAGGACTCCTCCCTCCCACTTCAGTCGAACCAGATTTGGATCCTTGGGAGCCGAGTCTCCTCCCTCCCCTCCTCCTATATATACTAGAGGTTTTGAGGGCAGCCCTAACCCTAATTGCCACGTGCTGCCCTCTTCTTCCTCTAGATCGTTTACTCCTCTAGATCAGTTTTCAGCGGTGCTTAGGCGAAGCCCTGCTAGAATTACTCCACCACCATCGCCGCAATGTCGTCATGCTGCCGGAGAACTCATCTACCTCTCCGCTCTCTCTTGATGGATCAAGAAGGCGGAGATCGTCATCGAGTTGTACGTGTGCTGAACGTGGAGGTGCCGTCCGTTTGGCACTAGATCGGAAGAACCATGATGGGATCGCAAGACGGCCCGTGATGAGATCATGGGACAGATCGTGATTGGATTGTGAAGACGTTCGACTACATCAACTGTGTTTCTTAACGCATTCGCTTAGCGATCTATAGGGGTATGTAGATTCACTCTCCCCCTCGTAGATGCTCATCACCATGGATAGATCTTGCATGTGCATAGGAAATTTTTTGTTTCCCATTCAACGTTCCCCTTCAAACCGTTCTCCCATCTAGGGGGAAGGTCAAGGAAGAATAAGAAGGAGGGGGATCTCTCCCCCTCTCTCCCGGTGGCATCGGAATGCCACCGGGGCCATCATCGTGACAATGTTCTACTCCAACAACTCCGTCATCTTCAAAAATACCTCCATAACCTTCCCCCACCTATCTACAGCGGTCCACACTCCCACAAACCGCTATACCCTCTACTTGAGCATGGTGCCTTATGCTTCATATTATTATCCAATGATGTGTTGGCATCCTATGATGTTTGAGTAGATTTTTGTTGTCCTATGGGTTGATTGATGATCATGATTGGTTTGAGTTGCATGTTTTATTATTGATGCTGTCCTATGGTACTCTCCGGGTCGCGCAAGCGTGAGGGATCCTCACTGTAGGGTGTAGCAATGTGTTCATGAACTGCCTATGGTGGGTTGCTTCAGTGACAGAAGCATAAACCCGAGTAGGTGGGTTGTTGCATATGGGAGTAAAGAGGACTTGATACCTTATAATGCTATGGTTGGGTTTTACCTTAATGATCTTTAGTAGTTGCAGATGCTTGCTAGAGTTCCAATCATAAGTGCCGATGATCCAAGTAGAGAAAGTATGTTAGGTTATGCATCTGCCTCATATAAAACTGCAATAATGATTACCGGTCTAGTTATCGATTGCCTATGGACAATTCTGCAACTCCTACCACCACTTTTCCGCACTCATTAAACTAACTTAGTTGTTTCTTTATCTTAGCAGCCCTTATTTTTTATTTACTTCTCTTTATTATCTTGCAAACCTATCCCGTCACACCTACAAAGTACTTGGTGTTTCATACTTGTTCTATGTAAAGCGAACGTTAAGCGTGCGTTGAGTTGTATCAGTGGTCGATAGAACTTGAGGGAATATTTGTTCTACCTTTAGCTCCTCGTTGGGTTCGACACTCTTACTTATCGAAAGAGGCTACAACTGATCCCCCATACTTGTGTGTTATCAATGTCCTATCTAACTTGGGTGTGCCAGACAACACTGTTGTGGCCGAGCAGGGGGCTCCATCAGTTGAAGGTTGTGATTCTGTTCTGGAGCCTTTGTGCTCTCTTCAGTTGTCAGAGATACAGTCCCAGTCTGTTGATGGCACTAAACCAGTCACGCAAGCTGAGGATGTGCCCCTATAGCTTCTTGTAGAGGATCAACGCAAGAGGAAGAAGCAAGAAGATTATGAGAAGAAGAAGAAGGCACGCCTTGAGGAAGATGAGATCACAGTTGGGCATGGCTCTGTTGCTGAAGAAGACGTGCGTAACACTAATGGCATGGCTGCCCATGTGAAGAAGAAATTCAAGAAGTCATGGCTAGGAAGCATTTAGTTGGTGAAGTTACTCCTCGGAGGAGCCCACGTGTTTCAAAGGCTGCAGGACCAAGTGTGGGTGAACTTCCTGAAGTTGAAGGCCAAGCCCGCGGTGGTATGCCATGTTGTAGTCCTTGTTTGCTTGCCACTGCGGTGCCTACACCTTCTCTGCTTGGTGCTGGTGCATCTGGTAAGGGCAAGAAATGCAGCGTTAAGCGCAAGGTTGCATCGGCAAAGGTTAACAAGGATTGCAAGATGCATTCTCGTGTTGATCCAGATGACCAGGGTGATGCTGATTTCATCGCTGATGACGAGGATGACGATGATGATGTTGCTGCTGATCAGGTATGAATCTCTCATGTTTACTGTTTTTGAGAACATTGTAGAATTGTTGCTATATTTTGTGTATGTAGTATTGCCTTGGTGTACAGAGCTGATCTTCTACTTATGTACATTTAGAGATTAGCTGAACTACTTGGTTTATATGGTATTACTGCCTTTGTGTACATAGCTGATCTTATGCTTATATACATGAAGATATTAGCTGAACTTATTGGTATACATGGTTTTAATGCCTTGGTGTACATAGTTGAACTTCTGCTTTGTAAAGTTCTAACATTTAGAAAGCATCTTAACTTGTGGTCATACATGGTTGTACTGCCTATGTACTCATAGTTGAACTTCTGAAATGTACATTGCTAACATGGAGAAAGTGTGAGAGCCTGGCTTAATAGGAATGATAGACTACTCATATCAACAAGGAATTCCTTGTTTTCTGGGAGCCCACTCGAAAATAACTCCAAAGTTAAGCGTGCTTGGCTTGGAGTGATTCTAGGATGGGTGATCGGCCGGGAAGTTGGTCCCGGGTGCGCGCTAGTGAGGACAAAGTGCACAGGAAAGACTAGTGTTGGTCTGTGGGGCCAGTCTAGATCCCGTCAGGCATAACGGGGTGTTACAATTGGTATGCGAGCCGACCCTTGCAGTTACACCGGCATGCGCGGGTCAGGTGCACGGGCATGTGGTGCATGGCGTGTGTGGCCCATCGTGGCACACGACATGGCACATGTGCTGGACTGGACGCGCATACGTGTGCCAAAAGGGAACATTCCTGATGGGCCGATGAGGACGTCGGTTCCTTTGAGTGGGGGTGTATGTGAGAGCCTGGCTTAATAAGAATGATAGACTACGCATATCAACAAGGAATTCCTTCTTTTCTAGGAGCCCACTCGAAAAGAACTCCAAAGTTAAGCGTGCTTAGCTGGGAGCGATTCTAGGATGGGCGACCGACCGGGAGGTTGCTCCCAGGTGCGCACAAGTGAGGACAAAGTGCACTGGAAAGACTAGTGTTGGTCTGTGGGGCCAGTGTAGATCCCGCCAGGCGTAACGGGGTGTTGCACAAAGCAGTTGTACTTCTAGTCATGCATGGTTGTACTGCCTATGTAGGCATAGTTGAACTTCTGAAATGTACACTGCTAACATGGAGAAAGCAGCTCTACTTCTTGTTTTTAATGGTTGAACTTCTGATATATCCAATTTTTTGTCCATGCTCTATTTTCTTATGTAGTTTTTCCAATTCAGCATTAGTGAACTTTTGGTTTAGCTTGTTTGACTCATTGTTCTGCCTTTTTTCCTATCGTTGCATTTTTTGCAGTATCATCTTGTGAAGCGGCCTGTTCTGAGGAAGAGAGGAGGAAAATAAATGGAAGAAGCTGGTGAAGGAGGAGATGATGTGAAACGTTTTAACAAGACGGTTCGCTCCTCACTGAAAGAGGTCAAGTTATGCACACAGTTGCTACAACTTAGGCACAAGGCGAGGGTTATGAAGGCTGGTTTTGGTTCTGTATTTGATTTGACGATTGATTCCAACATCTCTCGTCCTTTGATGGGCCACATCTACACCAAGATTGACCCTTTAACTATGATTCTGGACATCGGTGAGGCGAAGAAGGTTTTACGTATTACAAGTGATGCTATTCACAATCTTTTTGGATTCCCTTAAGGTGATCGTACCCCTCCTAGGCTCTCGGATGATGGGTTTGATGATGTTGTTATGAGGCTGAAGGCTAAACTTGGCTACAATAGGAGTGATGATATCAAGACAAAGGATCTACGGAAGATCCTCAAGGACTTTGTGAAGGATGAGAAGAATGATGACCTGGCTCTGCAGGGTCTTTTACCTGATTCTTTTCATGAAGGTTATTATTCCTGTTACGTCCACACGAGTGTCCACGGAGGCAGTAATGGCTGAGAATGTTGTTTCTGAAGATATGGAAAATATGGACTATTGTCAGTTGGTTGTTGCAAGGGACTAGCAGAGGAAAAGTTGTTACAGTCTACAGCATTGCCCTGCTACTTATGTATCTTGACTGCCTTATCATTGGCAAGAAGCATGTTGTTGATTTGAGGACCCCTCGCATCAACTGCATGGACCAGGCCAAGATGTCTGAGCTTGCTATTGCTGACTTGGTTAAGAAGGGTGATGAGGACCCAGCCAACTGGGTGTTTGGGAAACTGCCCATGAGTGTTTCTATGCATTATTCTTTCCTGTACAGTTTAACTTGAACTTTTGGTACTATCTTCAATATTTGTTCCATGTTCCTTCATTGTTTTTTGACACATTGACTTTTGTTTTATATGGAGTGGAAGACACGGGCTGAGGTTGTGTTCTTTAGGGTTATTGAACGTCATGTTCTTACTATGCCTCGTGCTAGCGGCCTAGGGAGTGGAGGTGTCCCAAGATTTGAATTCTCCTGGGATGTCAATACTAGTGCTCCCCCTGTAGATCCTGGAGGTTCTTCTGTCCGTGTGAGTGCTGCAGGTGGCGTTACTTCTAAGGGTTTCTTTGATGATGCCAATGTTTCCCTTCTTAGGATTGATGGTCTTCTAGAAACTGTTCGTGGGAAGATGGCTCGTGTTCTGACAACTCTTGGGCGTCTTAGTCGCGTTGACGGGATTCTTCCTCCCGGCCATGGTTTTGACACTGAGTCTTCGAAGGAGGTTTTGTCAATTGAAGCTGGAATTCTTGTTAAGCTTCGTCAGAGCACTTCCCACCTTCGGACTGGCTTTGGGTTGTTCAAGGAAATGCAGGATGCTCGTTGCAAGCCTTTTGAAGATGAGGCTAGTGTTCTTGTCAGTCAGATTCATAGGCAAGATGATACTGTTCGTTTGGGTCATGAAGGAGGCAACGGGGAGCGTACTGAAGAGGTTTGCTTTTGTTGGCTTTGTTAGTTCTTTGAATTAATGTTCATTGTTAGCTTTTCAGTTATTACCTTTTTTTGTCATAGGTAACCCTTCTTGATTTCATGTGTTCCGAACTTCTTTTTGTAGTATTTGTGTTTCATATTTGACCTTCTTTGTTTAGTATCTGGACTTCCAGCCCTACAGTATCAGAACTTCTTTGCTTTCCATATCTAGCCCTTTTTCCATTGTATGATAGTAGTTTGATATCTGAACTTCTATGTTTACTGTCTTTGGACTTCCTCCATGTGTTAGTGGTCATAGTTGTCCTTCTTTAGTTATATAATGTGGACTTCACCTAATTAGACATTGTGTTCTATATGATTTTTGTAGGCTGTTGATGATGGTGCTAGGGTTGATGAGGATGTTTTACCTGAAAGTGCAACTATCCCTCTACATGATGGCAGTGATCCTAAAGTATATTTTTTCTTGTCCATTTGTTTACTTTTTATTTAACTTTTTGTACATTTTTTACTATGTGCCCATTTTTTATCGACTTTTTGTTCTTTGCTGTAGAATGACGATGCTAGTGTTCCTTCAAAAAAGGTTGCAGACAAGGTTGTAGCAGGCACAGGCTGCTCCGATGGGCTGGATCGAACTGAACCTCAGTCCTCCATCGGTGTTGGGGTTTCTGATACTGAGCAGGGCAAGACAGCTGAAGATATTATTTCAGAGAAAGATCCCATAGAGGTTGCTATTGATATTGGTAGTGCTCGGGCAGGCACGGAGAAGTCTCCTGTAGCGGAGCCATAAGTTGTTGTTGATGCTGGTTCTCCATCTCTTCCTGCTGCAACACAACCAATCGTTTTTGTTATTTCAGATTCTCCAGCTGCTCCAGTTGCTACTGGTGTTCTTGCCGATGACACTGCAATGTCTACTAGATATGATGATGAAGAGACTAAAACTGATAGCTTGGGAAAGGAGGAGGATCTTTCCAGTGCTGCAACTGGTCTAGGCAAGAATCCATAAAGAGAGGAGCATGCTTCTATCTTCTTTTTCTATCCCCATCCCTTTTGTTGTTGGTTTGAGTCTTTGATATCCCTATGTACTGTGTGTGGTGCAAGTTGAACTTCTGGTTTGTGGTTTGTCATGTGGTTTGTAAATAAAGTGAATTGAAGCTGTTTTTATGTGGGGGGAGGTTTGTAATGCATGGGTTGTGATGTTTTTAATCATGTGGTTTATCTTTTGGTGTAGCAGCTGAGATGTGCTTGTGTTGTTTGTTGCTCCTGTCATGATCAATGTGTTTGTATGTTGCTCTTAATTTCTATTCTTTTGCTGAGCAGATAGTGAACTTGCTATCGTCCAAAAGAAGGTTGATGACTTTTATTTTAGTGTAACTAGGCTTAAGAGTGATCGTTCTAAGAGGTGAGTGTATTTGGTCAGAATTTATATGCATCTAACTTATGTACTGCTTGTGGTTTGATACCTGAACTTTTTTACTTTTTGTTGCTAAACTTCTTTACTTTCTGATGCTGAACATATAACTTTACTTTCTGATGCTTGTCGTTATGTAGCTGAACTTCTTTGCTTTCTGTGTGATGAAATTCTTGAGTTTTTGATGCTCAACTTCTTTACTTTCTTTTGTTTGTTTTAGATCAAAGATTACGTTCCAAAACAATGAGTGTGAAGCTACTGTTGAAAATGTCACAGCATGTTTTTCTCCTCGCGGAATGCTTCGATTAATGTAGCTGCGGTTGCACTCTATTGTCTACGTGGCAAATACCAGGACTGAGAAAAACTCATCATGTCGTATTGGGTTTGTTTAAGTCTACCCTATAGTAATTTCTTTTATGTTGTTCTTTACCATATTAGTTAAAACTTGTTGGTCTCATTGTATTTCATATGTTGATTTTATCTGCATTATATTAGGACAATATTTATAGAGGACATTTTGATTCCCCGTGTGAAGAAGTACTTCTTAGCGACTGGTCCAAATAGCATGGATGTGCATGATTCTGTAAGCAATATTTGTTTCTTTGTCTCTGTATTTGTTTCCACTATGATCCTCTCTAATTACATTTGTTTATTTTTCTGTGCTCTTGATATTAATTTTCAGTTTGAATGATTGTGTGTTTATCTTGCGTCAGGTTATTTCCCCCACTTTTGACCCACCTGAACTTCCTGCTCACTTGGGTGGTGTTGCTCATTGGGTTTCCATATTTCTTGACATGAAGAATTCAAGGTTCCAGCTTCTCGACTCCTACTATGGACCAAATGATGACTGTGTGGTACGCCTGTATCGCGGATGACTGATAACATCAAGAAGCTTTGGAGCGATGCCACCAATGACAGGGAGACACCCTTGAGTCCACTTTCTATTGACCATTTCCCTTTGGATTGGATTGATGCCCCCCAACAGACTAACAAGTATGAGTTCCACTTTTCTCTCTATCACTTTCTGTTTAATTGTAGTTGTACGTATGCTGCAATATCTTGTTATGCTTTTGGCTTTCTTTCTTTTAACACTGTTCTCTTTCTTTGATGGCAGTATCGACTGTGGATTCTTCATGCTTACGAATGTTAATTCGTATAATGATGGGGTTCTTGCAAACTATTCCCATGAGAATATCTTGGATATCAGGAAGACATGGTTGTACTCAATTGCTTCTTCTAACTTGTTTGAAATGGACTTCCATGGTCTGTTTGGCTACTATTCATGTAAGTCTTGAAACTTGGACTGCAGCTTTTGTTCTACATGAACTTCATTGTCTTTTACTTGCTTGTGTTTTTTGTTTCAGTATTTTTTCCTGTCATTGCTTACTTGGACTGCAGCTTTTATTCTACATGAACTTCAGAGATGATACCTTTTTATGCTTTTGTTAGTTGTAGTTGAATGTTTTCCATTTCATTAGTTCATCTTGAACTATGCCTTGGGCTGTGCATGAACTTCATTAGTTTTTAAATGCAACATAATTTTTAGGTCAACTTGAGTAGTAATCATGACATATATGTTTTTTGAAATGTACATTGTGTTGTATCTAAACTTCAGTTATATTTAATGGTCTTTTTTTACAGTGGAGCCGTTGGACTTGACCAATTACCACTACTCATTCCTCGGGTCGCAGGAATGCCAGCCTAGGGAGGAATTGATGACTACAACTCTGAGAGACGATGAGAGCTCTCGAACCCTTATTCCTTCCAAGTTGGGGAAGCAGCCTGTCGATATTGGTGCTGCTCCAAGTACCCCTTTATCCGGGAGGGTTGGTGCCATCCATGCAGAGGTGATTTCATTGGATGATGATTTTGAGAAGATTCCTCACCCAAAGAAGGGTAAATCTGCTGCTGCTACTGTTGTTGGGAGAGGTGGGAAGAATGTTCTCATCAGTAGGAGGAATCTGGCAGTTGAGTCTGGAAACATAACTTCCTCGAAGAGAACAGCAAGATTGCCTATGAAGTGGCATTCTCATGTCGCTCCCCTAAATAAATATAGTTACCCTCATCTATCTGAGGCCCGGAGGTTGAAACAGATTGTGCTTAGTGAAGATGGTCTGAACAAGTATTCTCAGTGAGTATTCTTTTTATGTTTTTGCTACCAAAAATGCTATTTTCTGTGAACTTCTTATATTATAGTATCTGAACTTCTATTCATTCTCCTTGTCTTGGAGTTGCGCTTCTAATATTTTTCCCATCCTTTAAATCTGCAGGACAACCTACTGCATGTTTATCGTTCCTCCTGAGAATGTGATTGACCTCACAGGACGTGTCCTTTATACTACTTTTGGTGAAGGGAAGCAGATGGAAGGGGACGTAATGGACTTTCTCATAAACTTGTGGAAGGATAAACCGGAGACCTCTGAGATCTTCTCTTGTGCTGACATGGTTGTTTTGAGTCCCTACTTCATACAGGTTTTTGTTCTTGTAACTCTATCTCCCTATTTAGCACTAGTTTTCATGAAGTGGCATTGAGAGGTGTTTTTATTTTGTCATGATTATTTCGTGTTGTTAATCTTTGTTGATGGTCTGTTTGTGAGTGCAATACTGCCTAGAGTATGATTTTTTTGGTGCATCAGTTCCAAAATTCGATGTAAAAAAATCGTCTTCACTCGTCCCGATGTTTGTTCGTAGGGAAGAAGACATTCTTAATGCAAAGTTGGTTCGGTTTTCATAACTCTTCCATTTTTATTATGTACATCCATTTGTTGAGTTTGTCCAGAAGTTTTTTTTCATCTCGGCTGTTCAATACTTATTGTTTATAGTTTGTGTTAACCATTTTTTCTATCTTGGTAGTTTTTTTTATACTTTTCAAGCCAATTAACAAATTAGCGCACTACAGTGTGTATGTGTTGAATAGATATTGTGGGATCATTGACATCCTTGATTCACTCCCTTACTCTAATAAGGGACTTTCACGAACAAGTTTCCCCGGAGACTACCAAAATATCATGAGTGTTTCTTAGTCTGAACCTCCCGTAATATTCTCTTTTTGATATGAAATTTATTCTTTGACAAAACATTTTTTTATCTCTGTTTGGTAATACTGCTTCAAAGTTGTGTGCTTGAACTGAATATCATTTGACAGTTGAACTTCAGATATCATTAAGTTGGATTTTATGCAAGTGTCACTTTTATGTACCTAAACTTAGCATTTGTTTAAGATGTTCTTAATTTTATCGTATTGTCATGTCTGGAAGATCAAGAGATTCGTTGGGTTGCTGGAGGAGATGTATAGCAAGGCTGAGTACAAAGCGAGCAAGCAACCAAACTATGTGGCTATTGCAAAGAGGCAGACTTATGTTGATGTTTCAAAGCAACTGAATAACGAGTGTGGTTTCTTCGCTGTGAAGCTATGCTCTACATATGATGACGATGGGCTTGTTGGAGATTTTGGTGATGTGGAAGTATGTTTTGTCCTTGTTCTTTGTCTCATCATCCTTTCATGTTTTATTTTGTTTTGGCCGACACACTCCTGCTATGCTTTTAGTTATCCTTTACTATTTTTTTATTCTTCATTCTTTTTGTTTGTAGGGTGTTGTAGATGACTGGACGGCCGGGTTCATGCACACTCTAGTCTTCAGCGAGAAGAATGAAATTGTGCATGGAGAGCTTCCTGTTGAGATCCAGTCCTTGGGCCCCATGAATTCTCCGTGTAGAAACAATGGTTTTAGTGTAGATTTGATTTCATAAAGACTTGGTTTGATAATGATTGGAACGATTTTGTAAAGATTTGGTTGTAAGAATGGTTTAGTAATTTGTATATCTATAGCTGCAACACTGTTTTTTATGTTATTGAGGACAAATATATCTGTAATGAAGAATGATCGTCTTGTGAATTTAAATGTATTGCACTGTTTCAGTATTCCAGTATTGTTTGTTTATCCCCAACGTATGATCTTGAACTTCTTCATGGGTTCTGGTTGAACTGCTGGTATTTTTGTGGACAACGTTTTTATTCCACAAATCTAGTGTTGTTAATTTTGGCCCCAACATGTGAACTTGAACTTCTGCTTGAGATCTGAGATGGAGAGAATTTTTGTGTTTTAGAATGCATTATTATTTTTCAACTCGACCAAGCTGTAGCCTTTGGTAATTTTTGTGTTGTCCTATTTTTTTAATTTTTTAACTGCAAATAGTTTTCAACTAGAACTTCGTGTAAAAATATTCTCATACACTCCTTTACGTTTCTTGATCTTGTCGGGATTCTACATGAACTTCTCCAGGTATCCAAACAGAACTTCAGATGTCCACGCGACGTCTCAGGATTACTAGCTTAGTTTATATGTCAATACTTATTTGTCAATCATATTTTTCCTGCATTAATTGTTATACCAGAACTTCTTCTGTGAGCTTACTTGAACTTCATAGTTTATTTTTTATTCCTGCTTGCTCTTTTATGGAATACATCACTAGTGACCCCTCTCATAATATACCAAAACTTCTAAAGTAAGAGTACTTGAACTTCTTAGTGTATATTCATTTATTCCTGCTTGGTCTTTATGTAATACATCACCTGCACCTCCTCTCATAATATACCAGAACTTCTACAGTAAGAGTACTTGAACTTCTACTTTACAGTTTCTTTGAAACTTGTAGCTTCTATAGTAAGCTTCTCCAAAAATATTGTTCAATAGTGGAATAACATAATATACACTGGCATGACATAAGTTTGCTTTGTTTAATTGACCTAGTCTTATTGTTCATCAGCCTTACGCTCCTCCTAGGGTTTGCTAGTGGTGGTTTTTGTTTGACATGTACCTCTTCCTCTTCCTCTTCATCTTCCTCTTTGTCTTCCTCTTCTTCGATGATGTCTTCATCTTCGTCTCCCTCGTCCTCCTCTCATCATCCACCACTTTCTTGATGCTGGATCTAGGTTTTGCTTTCTTTTTCTTTTCTGGCTTTTGACTTGTCTTTTCAGCCTTTGCGTGCTTCAGACATGTTCATGCATTGTGTGGAGCATATTCCTTGCATATGCTACAAAGCCTGCTGCTAGCTTTCTCTAGGTGTGGTCCCTTGTTTCGTTTTTGAACATTGGGCTGTTGTTTTTGAGATTTTGGTTGCTTGACCTCCTCGGCATTGTTTCTTTCTAAGAGTGTTGGACAAGTGAGTTTGTTGTGTCCTGCAACTTTTTTGCACACACTACATTGCATGTGTCCAAGTGGCACTCCATTGTTATCCAGCACGACGACTCTATCTGCGGATGGTGGCTTTATTTGAGCTCTCTGGTCACTTTTCTTTGCTGCAGAAAGTTTCTTCCTACCCTTTGTTTCAGAGTACAACATTAGTTTCATCATCTCTTGCTACCACTGCTGCATCAATTGACCAACATCCTCCTTGCATCGGTCGGCTTGAGCAGCGGTCTAGAGCATTTCAGCTTCATAATAATGAAGGTCATCTTCAATTTCAGCATCCTCTTAAGCCATCCTTTTGTCAGCATCTGCTTGATTTGCTGAATGTATTGCATCAAGTTCTTCCACGAGCCTCTTGAGAACATAGAAGGCTCTATCATATTGTTGTTCACATCGCATTGCTTTCTGAACATGATACATCTTTTTTTCTTACAATAGTGTTCTTGAACTTCTATTATTCCTGTATTTGAACTTCACAGACTTAACCATATTTTGCTTCTTGTACTGTTTCTTGGACTTCTGTGCTACCAGTGTTTGAACTGCTTGGTTTAAAATATTTTTCAGTTAAAACCAGTATACCCAGTATACACCCAGAGCTGAAAAGATGATGAAACTTGTAGAGTTTTTTTTGAACTTACCTGTTAGAATGCAAGTTGGATGTTTTTTGTTCATGCACCGTACAAATGTATGGAACAACCACTTGAATGACTTTGCATCTTTGTCTCTGATCAGGGCAACAGCAAATATCGTTGACTGCAAATTGTGGTTTGTTACAACAAATACTCCCAGAGGCATATGAAATATGTTAGTCTTATAAGTTGTGTCGAATCTTACGCAATCTCTAAAATCTTGATATGCTCCCCGGCAGCTTGCATTGGACCAGAAAATGTTTTAATTACATTGTCGTTGTCTACCTGTATGTCATAGAAAAACTCATCATTGATTGCCTTCATGTCTATAAAGAAAGATACAAGTTTCAATACATCATCCAAATCACATTTCCTCGTATTCATAGCTTTCCTGTAAATTATATGCAAACATGCATTCGTTATTTTGCTAGCAAGGGTGGTGACTTAGGATGCTATGTACATTGCAGTATGTGTGTTTTTCAATACTTACTGGTTTAGTAGGTCTCGTCCAGTCATGCTTAGGAAGTGGCTTCCATCTTCATTTTTGGATAGCATGTACATAATTGTTGTATGTTTGTCATCATGGTACTGCAAGAGCTTTACATACTCCAAAATAGTGGGGTCATAATTCTTGTGTGAGTGCAAGAATACCAACATGTCAGCAGTTTGGATGAGGTGGTGATTATGATTGTACTCAATGTCCACTAGCACACATGTGTTATCCTCTTAAACCTTCACCTTCATTCTTGCATTACAGCCTGTCCTCTGTGATGTTTTGTTTCTCTTCCTTTCAGCTTCTGAAACAGAAGTTTTGTGTTTCCCTTGGAACACGCAAACAAAATACATGTGATTATCATTCACTCCCATCTTCTTGATGCCAAAACTAGCATGTCTGGTGTATCTGTTGTAAAATTCCCTAGCTTTCTCTACATTCTTGAATGGCATCTTTAGTCTTTGGTATTAGATAATCTGGGAGATTCGGCATCTGCAAAAAAAGAAAAAATCCAAGCGGTACGTTAAAATGCGGTTCATAAATTTTTTTATCCTGGTGGGAGAAAAAAAATTATAGATCATACAAGATGCATATATAAATACTTAAAATTTGTTCACTTACATGCGTGTATAATCACAACTCCACCGGAGTCTGCCGCTGGCCCTCTGGGATGGGGCACGGTGGAGTTAACATAGCATGGTGCATGAGTGGATCATGAGGAGGAAGGAGGGCTGAAGATGGCCTCTCTCTTGTTTGCTTCCTTTTTCTTGTGGTGGTTGTGGAGCCATGGCGATCCTGGTTTTAGTTTGCTCTTTCCTTCTATGAAGCAATCCTTCTACCTCAATATACCCTACGATCTTGAGTTGTAGCAGCAGCAGCAACATCCAACGGCGGTAGTGTGTAGAGCACTCTCCTTCGTTTGTGTGTTGATAACCCACAAGTATAGGGGATTAATTGTAGCCTTTCTCGATAATTAAGAGTGTCAAACCCAACGAGGAGATAAAGGCAGAACAAATATTCCCTCAAGTTCTATCGACCACCGATACAACTCTACGCGCGCTTAACGTTTGCTTTACCTAGAACAAGTATGAAACTAGAAGTACTTTATAAGTGTAACGGGATAGGTTTGCAAGATAATAAAGAGCACGTAAATAAAAACTAGGGGCTGCCTATATAAAGTAACAATTAAGTCAGTTTAACGAGCGTGGAAAAGTGGTGGTAGGAGTTGCGGAATTGTTCCTAGGCAATCGATAACTAGACTAGTCATCATTATTGCAATTTTATATAAGGGAGAGGCATAAGCTAACATAATTTCTCTACTTGGATCATATGCACTTCTAATTCGAACTCTAGCAAGCATCCGCAACTACTAAAGATCATTAAGGTAAAACCCAACCAGCATTATAAGGTATCAAGTCCGCTTTACTCCCATATGCAACAATCCACCTAATCGGGTTTATGCTTCTGTCACTCAAGCAAACCACCATAGGTGAATCATGAACACATTGCAACACCCTACAGCGAGGATCCCTCATGCTTGCGTGACACGGAGAGCACCATAGGACAACACCAATAATAAAACATGCAACTCAAACCAATCACGATCATCAATCAACCGATAGGATAACAAAAATCTACTCAGACATCATAGGATGGCAACACATCATTGGATAATAATATGAAGCATAAAGCACCATGTTCAAGTAGAGGGTACAGCGGGTTGCAGGAGAGTGGACCGTTGTAGATAGATGGGGGAAGGTGATGGAGGTGTTGGTGAAGATGACGGAGTTATTGGAGTAGATCGTCGTCACGATGATGGCCCCGATGGCGTTCCGGTGCCACCAGGAGATAGGGGGAGATCCCCCCTCCTTATCATTCTTCCTTGACCTCCCCCTAGATGGGAGGAGGTTTCCTCTCTGGTACTTGGCCTCCATGGTGGCGGAGGCGCGAGAGCCCCTCCGAGATTGGATCTCTCTCTCTCTCTCTGTTTCCTTCTGTTTCTGCGCTCTCAGATTCTGGCCTTTCACCGTTTCTTAAATATCCGGAGATTCGTAACTCTGATGAGGCTGAAATTGTGTGGGGATTTTTTTCCGGATATTAGCTTCCTTGCGGCGAAAGGAGAGCTCCAACCGACCTAAGTGCTGGTCACAAGGGCCCAGGACGCGGCCAAGGGGGTAGGCCGTGCATGGCAGGCTTGTGACCTCCTCGGGCATCGTCTCACGTTGATTCTTTTTCCCAAAACACTATCGAGTTTGGGTTAGGAACCATCATTGAAAGGTAGCGAAATCCTTGCATAATTCATGATCATAGGAAGAACTTCTTTTCCTTGGACTACTCAATCAGTGGCTTATGTGCTCGGGAATACATGTGGAATGGAGGTAATTAATCTGCCATACCATAGTATACCTTCGCACATGCATGAATGAGTTAGGATGATTCCAAAGAAACAAAACAAACTTTCTCGAGTTCACGATGACAACTTGCACCATATGCACGTGACTTTGAGTAAGCCACTTCTTACACCAAACATATACTTCATGCACATGACACGAAGACATTGCCTACAAAAGTTTCCAACACTAGATTCATGTTCATCATGAGTCATGGGACATACAAGAATGTTGCCGATGGGCTCAACAACAATTCATCGAGGTATCCAAATGGATGGATTTCTACAACTATGAGAACAAAGTGATAGCATTGGTCAGGCCAAAGGATATAATGGTGTATGCTCGAGGATACATCCACGAGTAAAAACAACATCAGGAGGATCTTTGGTTTATATTTTGATTTGACGATAGCCCATAGTCAAATCAAAGATTGGATAAGACGATAGATGCAACAATTTATCACATGTATTAATTAATGAAGATATCATCTTTGTTCAGCACCCACACAAGATATCCCTTTGAAAATAACTAAATCAGGCAAAGCTTTTATCTTCCAACTCTCCAAGTTATTGTTTCGCTTAACCAACTATTTCGAGGATATCCAACACAGATTCTTGGAGAAGGATGGTTTATAGAAAACAATCTCGATCACGAGCTTAACATAACGGTCAAGGAACACCTTGGTAATACTCCCGATAAGATATTCAGAAAGTCATGATCCATCGGTATGTTATCAAGCTCAAGAGCAATCTTGCTTTCCAAGGCAAGATGATATGATCAACAGAGCGAAGGATTGACACAATCCTAACTCATTGACTGAAAAGTGCACCATGGAAAATGGACTAGGTAGCACGATCAATCTTAGTATGACAATTCAATGGCCATCACACCAAGAGTGAGTTTATTGTCCATTAACTACCAAGCAACAGAGTTGCTAGGAGTATCGATTTCACACATCACGATTCACTTGTCAGTATTCTGGTTTCAACAACACAGAGACCGGGGAATGAATGATGATGGCGAGAAGTATCACTACATCAAGAGTTCATAAGAGGGAGTGCAGTTCTCATGATAATCTTGACATGAAGAGGGTAATACCTCAAGGTAGAACAGAGCAAAAGCTGAATTGGCATTTTGATTTGCGGAATACAACTGCTTTGACCCAATCCAAGAAATGGATGAGGTACGGGAGTTTGCTTCTCCTAGTCATTCTAGAATAGAATGTCTTGACAGACCACAACAATAGTCGACATCGATAACACAATGCATGACATACTCTTGACTATCCATTGATAGATAAAGGTCAGAATACAATTGAAGAAGGGCAACTCAAAAGCACCTAATTTTTCCTGAGTTGTAGATGCATGGATTGAATATATCAAATGGAGTTCAACATGTTTCTTCCAGATAATCCATGCAGAAATGAGGAATTGGCAGAGTCACAACTATGGGATGGAGAACTCATCAAGAGCACTCATGTTGTGATATTTCGTTTCACAAAGAACTTCTGCCATAACTGTTTCATGGTATTGGAAGAATGATATACCACAAACCTTCAAGACTATAACAAGGTTACTAATATCCTAAAGGAACGAGCAAATACTATCAATGGGAATGAGTAGAATGATCCTTGGGTTCAAGAACCCAGATACAGAATACCTATTGACTAAGTAGCATCACAACATGCTTTTGATAATGATGGCCAGAATTATCACACTGAAAACAAAAGACACCACTAGACTATTGGGTGGTTCACTAAAACAACATGGTTTCCTAAACACCTTCATCAAACACGTCGAGGTAACAGAGTACCCCAACTCAACAATTTGTGTGCTTTGTCTAGCCTGAAATACATTGACTCAAGACGAACGAGTTTTGCAATTGCATCAGATATTTGGAAATCTTGGATAACTCGGACAGCATAACGGCTGTACGGGCATGAAATATGAGGCAACCTGCACAAGAAAATTGACAACATGACAATGAATTCTTATAGAGGCATAGATCCAGAAAGACAACATCTTTCCTATAGGTCTTCATCATAGTAACTCGTCATCCTAATAGATAGACGAGAATGCCTAGTTCTTAATCCCCGTAGAAAATAAGGGGGTGACTCGGAATCAAAATGACACAAGGAAAGGAGTAAAAAGAGCATTACGTTCCCTCCCATAATCAATTCCCTTATATAACTAAAGCAGTTTTAGACTCAACATTGACTAGTTTGGCTTGGTAGTCCTATAGGATGTCAAGCTCTGATACCAAACCTGTTGGGACCCCGATCCTAAGCCATAAGAATCCAGCCTGTAACACATCACATCACTTTGCAGCCTCACGCACGGTTATCTCCACGGCTGCCACCTTACCTAGTCTGGGACCGTTCGCGTCTTTTGACTCACGTATGTGAATGTATTGCTAGCATTCAAATGACAAAGAACCCGGGCCGACATGACTAGTCATAGAACCCAAGTGTCACATCTGTACGAAAACAGGCATACGTAACCCAACAATGCAAGTGTCGATCTCTAGCATGTGTAGATGACTCATAGCACGCTACAAGGACTCCATTACGCCGTGGGACATAAATGTCGTCACTGCACGTATACGAGTCGTGGCAGGCTACAAGGACTCCATTACACTGCGAGAAATTTCCCCGAAGGGAGAGACACAACAACAAAGAAGGATACATGTCGGTTAATCAATGTGTTCGGAGAAGTAGCAAGCTACCAAGGCTCGGTGGAAGCACAAAGAGGCAGTTCCCCGTAAAGAGTACTACTAAAGGCACACAACTAGGTGTCGAATCCCATACATACCGTGCACGTCACACGTACGCACGACATGCCCGATATGCATAGATACAACTATGGCATCACAACATAACCATACAATATTACAACATTTATTTAGAAGGCTCGGAAGAGCCAATACAATAAGATGTTACAAGCAGGGGTCATAAGACCCAACATTCAGAGCATTCAAACAAGCAAGTGGAAGTTAAACATGTCTGGGTATAGACATCTACAAGAGTGGCTGGAGGGGCCTGAAAAGCTACAACGACCCTACCAAAAGAACCAGACCTCTGTCTGTTATTCCCAAGCTAATCCGGTCAACATCGAACTTCACGTCATAAATACCACTAATGAAACTGACGTCTCCTCTACAAAAACACAAATTAAGCAAACGTGAGTACAAGGGTACTCAGCAAGACTTACATCAGAACTAACTACATATGCATCAGTATCAATGAAGGGGGTTGTGGAGTTTATTGCAGCAAGCCAGCTTTGACTCTTGGCTAACCTGTACTACGACTACAAGTAGTATCATTGAGGTGGAATAACGCACACGAGTCCACATATTCTCTAATCAATACACTACTATGGATCCACTCTCGTCTCCCTACGAGAAGGCCATCCATAGTACTCACGCTTATCTTGCGTATTTTAGAAGTATCCATTTCACTTATCTATGAACCACATAAGTTCTCCAAGTAGTCCATATCCAAGGACGCGGCTATTAGAATAGTTTATTTAACCCTGCAGGGGTATACTTCTTCACACACGCTCCCGCCACTTATCGCATTTGCATGTAAAAAGGCACCTCGGCAAGCTTCAAGCGGAAGCCCAGCGAGGGAGTCGGCCACGACCGTCAACCACACAAGACCCTAGTCCAGGTTTATCACCTATTTCCGACTGAACCCGCACGGAAGTCCGGCCGAAGTTTCTTCTACGACCTCAAACGATGTGCGCAGGGTTCCCAAGCCCACCGTTCGGGTGCCACTTGGTACACCATGCCACTGTGCCTATACTGCATCATAATCCACCCAGTCGGGCAGCGCTATGCACGGCCACCAACACTTTTCCTACAAACACCAAAAACTAGTTGCAACTCCTGGACAGAGGTCTAGGCGATTAATGGGTCGAGAGGGTCAATTAAGTATCCCAATGTGCGGTAGTATCTTGTCTTGGATAACATACACAGAACTCATTTCTTAAGGACGGTCCCAATGAGACAACCTGCCATGTACTCCTACATGACCACTCATCGCTACCTTTACCAAATCGTGTTCACACACTTAGCTCCCACACAGTAGGATATGAACCTTGCCATTCCGATTCATCACCCGGATGGATCAGACCCGACACAACACGACTCTAAGCATAGCAGGCATAGTAAGTAAGCATGGATGAGTAAGCACAACAAGGCTCAAGCATTTGATACTCATGCTAAGTGGTTTCAACTATTTACTATGGGAAGGACAGGTCATGCAAAGGAATGGGTTCAACTACCGAGAACAGGTAACAATTGAACCGTTGTTGTCCTAATGCAATAAAAGAGAGCAGGATTGAGAGAGTGGGTTCATATCAGTATGCTCAAGGGGGTTTGCTTGCCTGACAGTCCTGAAGATATCATTTATCTTCATCAGCATCAACGTTCACATCGACAGAACCATCGTCTACCGAGGGGGAACAACCACCGGCAAACACAAAGGAACAACATTCAATGCAATGCAACAAACATCATGCATTATATGACAAGTTAAGGTACGGAATTGACCTAGAGGGGTAGTTAGCCAAGTTGGTTGAAGTGGAATTCAAACAAGTTTGAATTCCAACAAGAAATGATATTTCCTATATTGCCCTAGTCATAAAATGTCCTACTTGGTGATGTTAACTTGTTTAAACATGCATGATAATGGCATAAACAGATTCATTGGATTTTTCTGATCATTTTTCATATATAAATTATTTTCATCTGAGTTAGAGATTATTTTCTATGATTTTTAGAAGTTTTAATCTTTTTCTGGAATATTTTTATTAATTTAAATATCAGAAAAGCTTTAATGTGTCATCATTGCGTCATAGTGACGTCATTAGGTCAATGGCCTGGTCAAAGTCAAACCTGACGTGGGGGGTCCACACGTTAGTGTCATGGGGTTAATCCCCGCGTTGACCCGGGGTTTGACCTGCTGCGGGGCCCGCTATCAGCGTCTGTGGGTTAATTGGTGTTGCCATTAGCCACTAATGATGTCGCCACGTTGGCACTCACCGTAGTTGGCCGGCGGCGACCCAATCTGCGGCGGAAGTTCGCCGGAAACGTTGCTCCGGCAGTGGTTGGACGCGAGGCTAGGCTCTATAGGGAGCTGGTGCTCGTCCGCGTCCAGTGGTGGCCTCGGGACAACGGGGATGGGCTGGTTCGAGCACAGCGCCGACAGCGGCAGCGGCCAGAGCTTTCGGCCACGGCAAGGTCAACGGCTAAGGGACGCGAGTGACAGTAGGACGAATGGGAAGAGGAAGAGAGGCTCACAGGGGTTCGGACGAGGGCCTTGACGAGCTCAGGGCAGCCGGCAGGTGGCGAATTGACGGAGGAAATCCACGGCGGCCGACAATGAAGAAGATGACGGCGACAACGTCAGTGGTGTAGGCCTCCCGCTGTTGAGCGCTTCGTCTGGGCGCTCCACATGGTCGAGTCGGGCGGTTGGGCTCTCTAGAGGGCTGGGGGAGGCCGGTGGCCGCGGGCAATGAACGGCAGCGATGGCGGCTCTCGGCAGGGGAGAAGCGAGAGGGAGACGAGGGAGAGACCAGGGAGAGGGGGAAAGGCGAGAGGGAGCTTGTGCACGTCTCCTCGCGCGAGAGATAGGCTCAGGCAGCCTTCTCCGTGGCAAGCAGGAGGTGGCACCATGCGCGTGCACACGTGACACGCCTCTCGTCCTACTGGCGAGAGGTGGAAGAAGACCTCTTCGCCCCTAGTGGCTGGGCTGCACTAGTGGGCCGCACGTACTCTCTCTCTCTCTCTTCTTTTATTTCATTTTTTATTCTTGCAATCTGTTTTATAATGTTTGGGCCAAACTGCTAAAGTCAAAAAAATCCTGAAATAATTCCTGGGGTTTATGAATATTATTTCCAGGCCCCACAATAATTAACAGAATTTGTGAAGCAACTAAAATAGTTATAGGTTGTTATTTGCCATTTTCAGCAACATTGCTCGTTTATATAAAATGCCAAAAAGAGTTGAAAAAAATATATCACCCCTGGTATGTTGTTTCCAACATTTATTAGAGAGGGGGGACATTTTAAATAGCATTTTAGAATTCGTTGAAATTTCAATTGTTGGAATTTTGGTTTAATCCATGAGATGCTAGGGTTTGTCGTCCCCATTTCAAATTCATTTGAAGTTAAACATGATGCAATGAATGCTCAATGATGCAACTAATACAAACAATTTCTAGGGCTGTGACAAGAATGCTACCTAGCATAATTTTGTTCATATAATCTAATCATGGCATGAATATTAAGACACAAGTGATTCAAATTAATAGTCTATCATTTGACATTAAGACAATAATACTTCAAGCATACTAATAATGCAATTGTACCTCTTCAAAATATAATGGCAAAAGAAAGTTATCCCTACAATATCATATGGTCTAGCTATGCTCCATCTTCCCTACACAAAGTATTTATATCATGCACAACCCCGATGACAAGTCAAGAAATTGTTTCACACCTTTTATTTTCTCTAACCTTTTCAACTCTCACGCAATACATGACCATGAGCCATGGATATAGCACTATAGGTGGAATAGAGTATGGTGGAGGTTGTCAAGGAAAAAGGAGAAGATAGTCTCACACCAACTAGGTGTATCAACGGGCTATGGATATGCCCATTAATAGATATCAATGTGAGTGAGTAGGGATTGCCATGCAACAAATGCACTAGAGCTATAAGTGTATGAAAGCTCAAAAAGAAAACTAAGTGGACATGCATCATGATGAAAAATTCCACACGTTATATGAAAGTGACAAAATAGGAGACTCTCTATTAGGAAGATCATGGTGCTACTTTGAAGCAGAAGTGTGGAAAAAGATAGTAGCAATGTCCCTTCTCTCTTTTCTCTCATTATTTTTGGTGGGCATATAAGGCATCTTTTATTATTAATTTTTTTATTTGGGCTTTGCTAGCCTCTTTTATTTTTCATAAAGTCTAGAATCTCATCCCCACTTGTGAGGGAATCATAGCTTCCATCATCCTTTCCTCACATGGGACATGCTCTAATAATGATGGTCATCACACTTTTATTTACTTACAACTCAAAAGAAAATTACAACTCCATACCTAGAACAAAATATGACTCTATATGCAATATGAAAGTGATGGTGCATGTCATAATAAAAGGAAATGGTGGAAGTTGCATGGCAATATACCTCGGAATGGCTATGGAAATGCCATAATAGGTAGGTATGGTGGCTGTTTTGAGGAAGGTATATGGTGGCTGTTTTGAGGAAGGTATATGGTGGCTGTTTTGAGAAAGGTATATGGTGGCTGTTTTGAGAAGGTAGGTTTATTGCACCAGTGAAAGTTGTGCGGTACTAGAGAGGCTAGCCAAGGTGGAAGGGTGAGAGTGCGTATAATCCATGGACTCAACATTAGTCATAAAGAACTCACATACTTATTGCAAAAGTCTATTAGCCATCAAAGTAAAGTATTAGACGCATGCTCCTAGGGGAGAGGTTGGTAGGAGTTAACCATCACGCGGTCTCGACCCTCAAACAAAGGCCGACAATCTATAAACAACTCATGCTTCGACTTGCTTACATAACGGTTCACCATACGTGCATGCTACGGGAATCACAAACCTTTACATAAGTATTTCTACCAATCCACAATTACTCGCTAGCATGACTCTAATATCACCATCTTTATATCGCAAAACTATTGCAAGGAATCAAACACATCATATTCAGTGATCTACAAGTTTTATGTAGGATTTTATGACTAACCATGTGAATGACCAACTCCGGTTAACTCTCTAAATAGATATAGGTGAAGCATGAGAGTTTAATTCTTTCTACAAAAGATATGCCCACACTCTAACAAATATAAGTGAAGCAAAAGAGCATTCTACAAATGGTGGTTTTCTATGTGTGAGAAACAGGCAATCCAAACTTCAAACGATGTAAGTGAAGCACACGAAGCATTCTATAAAGCCATACTCAAAAGATATAAGTGAAGTGGATGAAGCATTCTATAAATCTACCAAGGACTATCTCATACCAGCATGGTGCATTATTAAAAGAAAAAGAAAAAGCACATGACGCTCCAAGATTTACGCGTATCATGTGACGAATAAAAATATAGCTCCAAGTAAAATTGCCGATGGTTGTTAGAAGAAAGAGGGGATGCCTTCCGGGCCATCCCCAAGCTTAGTTTCTTGGGAGTCCTTGAATATTTCCTTGGGGTGCCTCAGGCATCCCCAAGCTTAGTCTCTTTCCACTCCTTATTCCTTCATCCATCGTGATCTCACCCAAAACTTGAAAACTTCAATCACACAAAACTTAACAAAACCCTCGTGAGATCCGTTAGTATAATAAATCAAATTACCACTTTAAGTACCGTTGCCAACCAATTCATATTTTGTTTTTGCATTGTAGCTACCGTAATATAACTTTTCCATGGCTTATACCTGTCGGTGCACTAGAGTTACGGGATCTCTAGTGTCCCTATACTAATGCATGGGCAGTAGTAGCCACCCTGGCGACGAGCATGGACCTGCCAGACCCAAACACAGAAGAATCAATGCCCCCAGCAAGACCATGCCGGGACGACCCTCCAACCCATGAGCAAGGCCCCGGCAAGCCCCGTCAAGGCGAAGCCCCAGCAAGGCCCTGCCAGCGCACAGGACAGGTGTCGTTCAGCCTAGACACGCATCGCGGCGAAGGCGCTGGAGGAGGCTAAGCGGTGCCGATGGGACGGGCCCATGTACCATCCTGTAGATGGACAGAGATGCCCGACGGTGCATTAAATGCGCCTGTCCTACCCCGTGAGTGTTAGGTATGATAAGCATTATAGCTCTATACACCCCGTGTACGCACTGTACGCCACTATTGGGATCCCCTTTTGAGTATAAAAGGAGGCCCAGGGCGATACGGTAGAGGACTTTTTGACTTTTGGATCCTCCTCGACCAACCCTCTAGCTCACATGAGTAGAAGCTGTCCATAGCACTCTTGTAGCTAGAACCCTAAAAATCGCAGATAATACAACCATGCAGGAGTAGGGTTTTACGCATCCTTGCGGCCCGAACCTGGGTAAGATCCCCATGTGTTGTTCAACAGACATGCTCTTCGTGCGATCCTCCCCCCCCCCCCGCCCCCGCTGAACCGAAAGGGGTCGATCCGATCCCATAGGTGCTCGTTCCCCATGACATCTTTGGCGCGCCAGGTAGGGGGCGCAGGTCGTGCGAACCTATTCCGGTGATCAGTGCGTCAGTTTCTTCATTCTCATCATCGCCATGGCCCCCAAGAAGAAGGGCATGACGGCGGTTCTCCCATCTACGTTTGTTGTCCATGTATCTACACAGATAGGCGGCAGTGTGGATGTGTGTGGAGGAGGAGGCGGAGGTTCAGAACTTCCTCGGCCCTCTAGCGATCATGGCCAAGCAAGCGGCGACGCCCGCCGCAGAGACGTCCATGGCACGGCGAGAACTCCCACGCCGCTAGATCTCAGGGAGGAGTTGTACCACCTGCGAACGGTATGGTGAACCCCGAGGGCGGAAGGATATCTTCCAGGGTGCCCACGTCGGTGCCATCACCGCGGCCTTCCCAGGACACGCGCGAGGAGCCCCACCATGACGCCCGCAGTTCTCAATGCCCCCATGGGAAAGCCCCTGCGCATCACCCCCAAGGTGCGCAGGGCCAGCATGCTAGCAGGAGTGGCATACCGACGCGGGACCGTGACAATGCTCCTTCTAACATAGTTAGAAGTCAGAGCACCTCGTGTTCCTCGCGCCGTTCGCTGCCAACCACATCGGAAGAAACGATGGCGCGGGCACAACTACTCCTGAACTTTCCTCCTGCTTCGTAGAAGCTCGACGAATGGAGAGCCACCATTCAGAGCCTCCTCAGCCTCGCAGAGAAGCTTCGGTCCACCGATCTGGCTCAGGCCAACTATGAGAAGGCCGGACGCAGTGCGCCCATGGTGCACTCCCCTCCACAATAGCAATGCCGGTCACCGGCTCGACAGACCGATGCTTACGACGGTTACTCGACGGGGTTGTCTGATCCACAGACACGCCGCGACCAGCGTCAAGTTCTTCGGGAATGAAGCAAGGAAGACGCTCGAACTGCAATCGAGCGGCAGCGGGAAACACGCCTTCAGTGTGATAGGCGCGTGGGGCCCATTGTAGACAAGTCTGCGCCAGGGTATCCTGTCAACCTACCTTACGAGGTGGGTTGTCCAACGTTTACCCATGAGCTGCGGCAAGTCCAATGGCCCAATTCCCGTACTTTCAAGCCAAAAGTCCCAGAGAAGTATGATGGCAAGACTCACCCGTCGGAGTTCTTGAGCATCTACACCATTGCGGTGCGGGCTACCAGGGCTCGCAATGACAAGATATTGGCCAACTACTTCCCATTGGTGCTCAAACCCAACGTCCGGTCGTGGTTGATGCACCTGCCGGAGGGATCCATCTCCTCCTAGGAAGACCTATGCCACGAGTTCATTGGCGCCTTCACTAGAGGTCACCAAGCTCCTGGTCAGGCAAGCGACATGCATATCATCCCCCAGAAGGAGGGCGCGACCCTGCGCAACTACATCCACAGGTTCAGCCGCATACACCACAACATACCAGACGTTCATCCTGCTGCTGTTATCAGCGCATTCCACCAGAATGTGCACAACCACAGAATGTGGGAAGAGCTGGCGATGAACAGAGACAGGGATGTTGCTGAGCTTTATGCTCTGGCAGACAAATGTGCTCGGGCTGAAGAAGGGAGGAGACTCCCCGGTGAAGATGCTGGCACAGGGGTCGACTCTGAAGATGAATACACCACCGCCCCGGCAAACAAGGGTCGGCAGCGCAACAAGAAGCGCAAGGCAAAACCGTACTTGCCATCAAGGGATCTGACAACCCTGGTACTACCAAGAAGGGCAAGTTTGATGACCCCGGTAAGGATGTTCCGGGTGCGTCCCCTGCCAGGCGATGGCGGCTGCCGACAAAACTGAAGGCTCTGACAAGTAGTATTGCAAGATCCATCGCACCAAGGGCCACAATCTCCAAGACTGTCGGCAAGTTGAACAACTTTCCGAGAAGCAAAAAGCCGAATATGAGAGGTGAGACAAGGAGAAAGGCCAGGATGGTGCTGAGGGGTCTGGTAAGAAGCGCGTCGGCCGAGGTGGTCGCCATGGCGAGCCCACGCAATAGAAGGACCGGCCGCCCGTGGACACGACAAGCAAGACGATGATGACGATGATGTTGCGGAAGACGATGAGTCCAGCGAGCATGAGTTCTAGAAGGCTACAGAGATGATGTGCATCGAAGGAGGTGCATCGTCGCATTCCTCTCACCGCCAACTTAAACATTGGGTGCGCGAGGTAAATGCGGCAGATCCCTCTATCGGTGCGCAGAAGCCTCTGAAATGGTCCAACACTCCTATCATCTTCGACGCCGAGGATCACCCTGCTCGCGTAACTGCGATCGGGTGCTTGTCGTTGTTGGTTTTGCCAACGATTCGCAAAAGTGGATCCAGCCTGAACCTGGTCTCACCTGACGTCATCCGGAGGCTACAAATTCCCGATGAAGACATCGAGCCGATGGGCGCTTTTCAAGGGGTCCATTCTGGGAGGACTCGGCGGAAGGGCAAGATCACGCTGCCGGTGACATTTGGCAGTGATATCAATTTCAGAACAGAGAAGATCGTCTTTGACGTTGCCAAGATCTCGTTGTCGTACAATGGTATCCTTGGTCGCCCAGCGTTGGTCAAGTTCATGGCGGCCACCCACTTCGCATACAATGTGTTGAAGATGCCTGGGCCAATGAGTGTCATCACGATCAACTCTGACAACAAGTGCACACTCATTTGCGTTGACCAACTCTACCGAGAAGCAGTCGCAGCACCTGCCGCCAGGCACTTGCTCCTGCCACTAAAGCCCCTAGAGGGAAGAAGATCGACAAGGCCTCTGGCACACATTCCGACAAGTGCGCCCCCTCGGGGTGTGGCGCTCCCGTTGACGATGTGCCAGAGAGCTCCACGGGCAAGAGCAAGAAGTCCAAGGAAGCTCCGCCAAAGACCAAGAAGGTGCCCGCCAAGGAGGATGGCATGGGAGGAACTTTCACCATAAGTTCCACCCTTGCCAACAAATAGGAAAGCGTGCTCGTCGCCTTCCTGTGGGCGAATATCGATGTGTTCGCATGGAAACCATCTGATATCACCGGTGTTCCCAAGAAGGTGATTGAGCACCACCTTGCCATCTGCCCACACGCACGGCCCGTCAAGGAGAAGGTCCGGAAGCAAGCTTTGGAGCGGCAACAGTTCATTGCCAAAGAGATCAAGAAGTTAGAAGCAGATGGCTTGATCAGAGGAGTACTCCACCCAACATGGTTGTCCAATCCAGTTGTAGTGCGCAAGGCGAATGGGAAGTGGACGTTGTGCATTGACTTCACGAACATCAACAAAGCCTGTCCCAAAGATCCTTTCCCCTTGCCATGCATCGACCAGATTGTGGACTCCATTGCTGGCTGCAACTTATTGTCCTTCCTTCATGCCTACTCTGGCTATCATCAGATTTTCATGGCCAAAGAAGACGAGGAGAAGACCGCATTTCTCACCCCATGTGGTACGTACTAATTTTTGCGTATGCCTTTCGGATTGAAAAGTGCTGGTTCTAGCTTTGCAAGAGCGGTCGAGATTGGTTTTGAGCCCCAGCTACATAGAATTATGGAAGCTTACATGGATGACATGGTGGTCAAAACCAAGGATAAGGCCACGCTCTGATCAGACCTAGAGGAAACATTTGCGAACCTGCGCAAGATCAACATGAAGCTCAATCCTGAGAAGTGTGTGTTTGACATTCCGTCTGACAAGCTTCTCGGTTTCTTTATATCTCAACATGGAATTGAAGCAAATATCGACAAGATCAAAGCATTTGAGCAAATTGAAGCACCAAAACGCATCAAAGATGTGCGTCGTCTTGCCGGATGTGTTGCTTCTCTGAGTAGGTTCATCTCAAAGTCTGTTGAGCGCGCCCTGCACTTTTTCAAAATCTTGAAGAAGGTGGGTCCAATGAAATGGACTCCGAAAGTGGAGGCAGTGTTGCAGGAGTTGAAGAGGTACCTCTCCTCCCCGTCGATCTTAGTCGTGCCAAAGGCAAAAGAGCCATTGCTGCTATATCTAGTGGCAACAAATCAAGTGGTGAGTGCTACACTGGTGGCTGAAAGGGATGTTGATGAAGAAGCGGCGACAACGGTAGGACCGCCAAGCGACAAGCCAGGGCATCCCCCGACAGGGTCTGGTGCCGGCAAAGAAGGATCTGCGCAGTCAAATGAGATAATCCAGAAGAAGAAGATGGTGCAGCGGCCAATCTATTTTGTTAGCTCCTTGCTGGAGGGGGCTAGGTCAAGATATTCTGGCGTGCAAAAGTTGCTCTTCGGCCTTCTTATGGCCTTGAGGAAGCTGCGCCATTACTTCCAAGCACATGAGATCACCGTTGTCACTCGTTTCCCACTGTAGTGGATATTGCGAAACCCAGAAGCTACCGGCAGGATTGTGGAGTGGGCTTTGGAACTATCAAGCTTTGGTCTTGAGTTTGAAAGCACTTCGACCATCCATAGGAGGGCCTTGGCAGAGTTCATCGTAGAATGGACACCAATGCCAGATGAAGAAGTTCCAGAGTCAACTCTCCCTGGCAAGGAAACCGAGCAAGAATGGATCATGTATTTTGACGGGGCTTTCTTGCTGCAAGGTGCCGGTGCCGGAGTGCTGATTGTCGCACCCATCGGAGAGCACCTCAGATATGTGGTTCAGATGCAGTTTCCCCGGGAGAGATCAACGAATAACACTGCCGAGTATGAAGGGCTGCTTGCCGGTCTCAGGATCGCGGCGGACCTTGGGATCAAAAAACTGATTATCAAAGGTGATTCTCAACTTGTCGTCGGGCAAGTGAACAAATATTACTAGAGCCCATTGATGGATGCTTATGTAGAAAAAGTGAGGAAGTTGGAGGAACGTTTTGACGGACTGCAAATGGAGCATGTCCCGCCTGTCGAGTACAGCGTTGCCGATGGCCTGTGAAAGTGTGCTGCCCTTAAGCTGCCTGTGGAACCAGGGACTTTCATGCTCTGACTGACTCAACCCTCCATGACACTATCAACTGGGCAAGAGAAGAGAAGGAAGTTGAGTTCGGGCAAGTACCTCCTGACAGAGCTCCCGGAAGCTGTCGACGAAGAGCTTGCCAGGGACAACGACAGGCTTGTCGGTGAGCGATGTGCTCCGACAGGGCCCCAGGCTCTTCCCATAGAAGCGCATGCTCCCTCCAAGCGTGCCGGGGAGCAGTAGACTCCGGCAGGGCACCAGGCCCTTGCCTTTGAGACGAACGTTCCCTCGGCAGAGGAGATGCCTTTAGTGCTTTTTGTTGAGCCCCAGGCTCCGACATGGGTATACATCATCCATTTCCTTCAGACAGGAGAACTTCCCGAGGAACAAGAAAAAATAGAGAGGATAGCCCGCCGGTCCAGTATGTATCAGTTCGTGGACAACGTCCTGTATAGAAAGAGACCAAATGGGGTGAAACTCAAATGCATTTCCCGGGAAGATGGACGAGAGTTGTTGGCAGAAATACATCGAGGCATATGTGGCTCCCACATTGGATCAAGAGCCCTTGCTAGAAGGGCATTTCGGCAAGGCTTCTTTTGGCCCACTGCCCTCCAGGATGCGACGGCATTAGTAACCAAGTGTGAAGCATGCTAGTTTCATTCAAAGAAACTACATCAACCAGCTCAAGCCCTTCAAACAATCCCTCTCTCCTGGCCATTTTTAGTCTGGGAGTTCGACATCTTGGGCCCCTTTTCCCGCGCTGCCAGGGGCTTTGACTACTTGTACGTAGCAATCGATAAGTTTAGAAAGTGGCCAGAAGTGGAAGCGGTGAAAAAGGTGACGGGATAGTCAGCCGTCAAGTTCTTCAAAGGACTAGTCTGCCGCTTTGGTGTTCCTAATAGGATCATCACTGACAATGGCACGCAGTTCACGAGCCGCACCTTCATGCAGTATGTCCAAGACCTTGGTAGCAGAATTTCTTTTGCTTTGCCCACCCAAGGAGCAACGGCCAAGTGGAAAGGGATAACACTGAAGTGTTGTGGGGCCTCAAGACGAGAACTTTCGACAGGCTGCACAAGTGCGGAAGGCACTAGATTGATGAGTTGCCGGTGGTTCTTTGGTCAATCAGAACGACACCAAATCGACCTACCGGCCAAACACCCTTCTCCCTCGTCTATGGGGCGGAGGCATTTCTCCCCATGGAACTCATCTACAGGTCGCCTCGAGTGCTCGCTTATGATGAGCTTGAGCAAGAGCAGTTGCGGCAAGAGGACGCGACGCTCCTTGAGGAAGACCGTCTTTAGGCTGTTGTGAGAGCTCCGCTACCAGCAAGCTTTGCGACGCTATCATAGACGCAAGGTAAATGCTAGAAGTCTTGAGGAAGGCGACCTTGCTCTTTGGCGAGTTCAGTCCGCCAAGAATTCCACCAAGCTGAAGCCAAAGTGGGAAGGCCCTTATTGGGTAGTACGGGTCACCAGGCCCGGCGCAGTCCACCTGGAGACCGAAGATGGCATCCCCGTGAGCAACTCCTAGAATATCGAACATCTTCACAATTTCTACCCGTAAGGCGCGGTTGTGGGGCCCCCTCCCTGGCAACCACCTTTTGTACAAGTATTGCCGCTGAAGCATGTAATCCTTCGTACAAAGCCAGGCTCAGACCTTGTGCATAGTTGAATAAAGATAAGTATTCTACAAACCTTGACTGATTCTCATGTTTACTTATGTACATGTTTAGCTGAGATGTTGCATTACACTTATTCTCGACAAGAGCTCACGGACGGCTAAGGTTCCACACCCATATTTTCTCTTCTTTCTTTCTCTCAAAGGACAAAAGGTTACCTCGCGTGTAGCTTTGCCAGGGGGAATGTCGGTATGGATACCTACGAGCGACGGACCAAAAGAAAGAAGAGTATCTCTTGCCAGAAGGAATAAGGCAATGGAAAGATAAGTTGCAAAACCCCGAATGAATCCTTGCAGTAGAATTATTTTTCTTGGGTGACTTCAACCTCTATACGAAAAACCTGCATGCCCAGGAACCTTGTCACGATTGGCGGCACCCTCATCGTGTTTCGAGACCGCTCAATAGTTTAAGTGGTCGCGCCCGCGCTCCTTGTTTCTTTGGGGTCCGCTTAACGACCCAAGTGACAGCGCTCGCACCCTTATTCTATTTCGAGCACGAACGATACCGTGAGCGGCGACACCAAAAACGCCAAGGCGTCTTGCCAGAAAAAGCACCGCTAGCAGGCCGCTAAGGACTTGTTCCTCAAAGCGCTCATGGTAGGGCTATACACACCAGCAAGACTCTTCTAAGAAGGTGTAGGGAAAAATTCATACATGGAAATAGTCTAACAAGGAAGATAACACACGGCCATTCAAAATAGGGTGAAATTTACATGAGATACCACTTTTTCCTAAGTACATCTTTATTTGACTTTCTCCCCTAGGGGAGATGACAAGAAGAAAAAGATGGAAACGGGGGCGGGATACAATGAGAAAAAGATGGCGAGAGGCCCCCGGCGGAAGCCCGTCCTGGCCCCTCTGGACCAGCACTGCGCGGAGGAGCAGGGCTGCCAGATGGGCAAACAAGAACCTAGCCCTTCCTGGGCTAGCATTGCGCCAAGGAGAGGGCCAGGGGAAACCTAGGAAGCTCGGCCTGCCGGGAGGAAGAGAGGCGCTAGGATGGCGATGATGGTGCGAACACCGATCAGTCAGAGCTCAGGTCGTCATGTTCCGGCTTGATGGTCTGACGCCCGGACTCGTCGTCGCTTTCCCCAACACCGTCCTCTTCGTCGCTGACGCTCAAGGGGGAGTTGTCGGTGCCGCTCGGGCTCTCTTCGCAACAGCTAAGACGGACGCCTGAGCGCCCATAAATCTTGACGGAGAGCAGATTGTCCTATGTCATTTTGAAATGAAGGACGTGCCCTTCCTAGAGGTTGTGGGCGTGGGCAAAGGTCTTCCAGCCGTGCTTGAGGAACATGATGCGGCTCGTCGGGTACTCAACGTCCACCCGCGTCGCGCCATTGCAACAACCATGCGCCCGTAGCCACAGGACGGATGGCTCATCGCCTTCCATCGCCCTGGCAAAGAGATGGGGGAGGCGTAGGTGACTCCGGGGAGGACCGTCCAGCTCGAGGACGAAGTCCTACACCGTCCCCTCGGAGTGGGTCTCCCCAAGGGTGAGGCCTGGCATCGGAGGAGGAGGCGAAGGATCACTCTGCCTCCCCCGACCTCGGCCCCCACGATGACCATGAACCCTCGCACCTCTCCCACCATGCGTGCTCGGACCCAAAAATTTGACCATGTTTTAGTAATTAAAATTTTGCCAGGAAATTAAATTTTTATTTTTTGGATCATCTGTTGATTTGAGGATCACTTCTTTCTTCTGATTTGTGGAGTTTTCCCTCTAAGTAGAAACTTTTCTAAAATGTTTTTGGACTTGAGTGCCTACTCAGGAGCATTTCATTTTCATTATATATGATCAGTGGAAATATTTCTACAATTATTCTCCTAAGCTCTATTCTTTTATTTAATGGTTCCTCATAAGTTTTAGAGCCTCATTTGAACTACAACCCTTTGATAACTTCACTTAAAAATTCTACAAAACATTTTAGGAGACATGTGATGTTCCTACATCACTTTTATGCAAAAACCTCTCTTAGTCATTTGGAGATTTTGAGCTTTATCTCAAGTTTTCAAATCGGGTCCAGTTTGTAGTTTCCACTACAACCTATATAAATATTACTTTAAAAATTCCATGAAAATTTGGAGATGTCAGTAGATGTATATAATTCATTTTTATGTAAAACCCATTTTTTTTCTTTGGAAAATTTGAGCACACCATCCTCTTTTGCATTCTGGTCCTGTTTGAGGTTTTGTACTGCAACCCCATTCTATCTTCCTCTATTGCCCATGAGATTTCTCCTGCTTGTATTTTACTCTACCAAACACTTAAGTCCAGAAGTTCCAAAGCCATTAGAAGATTTTAAACCCATGCAATAATAGCCTTTCTTTTCTATCGAGATTTGGTTTTCTCAAAATCTTGCACTAGGTAGTTTCTGCTTTGGCCAAGATAACCTTGCCATCCTCTTTATCACCTAAAGAGACTATGATCTGGAAATTTTGGCCACTAGAGAAACCTTCTGGATGCCCCTAGCATTTTGTCAAACAGTTGGAGTGCATGAACTGTTTTGGCATGATTTTTGCGTTGCATTAGAGGTTTGCTCATCTGGCCTTTTAATCATGTCCTTTAGCTATGCCTTGGCCATCAAGCCATCCCTGTAGAGCCCCGTGGGCAGAGGAGCGCCCCTTGTAGGCATTGGCATTTTGCCGAGCACCTCGCGTGCATGCTCTAGGCGCGAGAAGAACGCGTGTTTTGCACGTGCGTGTGCCCGAGTCGCCACGTCCTGTTGCCGCCTCCCCGCGTCCGTTTTGATCCATTTCTGCTCATAGCCAATGCGCCTCGGCCCCTCTCTCGTCGCAGAGTCGCCCTAGCCATCTCCTGAAGCCCCGCAGCACCACCAGCAGGTCGGCCATGGCAGATAGTGTAACACCCCAAAAAAATTAATATTGTTTTATTAATTAAAATTTTGTCAGAAAGATTTACTTTCTATTTTCTGGCTTTTCTATTAATTTCAGAGCTACTTCTTTTCTCTGGATTTCAAAAAAAATCCCTCTTATCTGAAACTTTTGAATAATATTGTGGGACTTAAATAATTTATTCAAGCATATTACTTCATTTTGTAAAATCAGTGAAATTATTTTTATAATAAAAATTTCCTAGCTTTAATTCTTTTAAAAGCATTTTCATTCTTTTAAAGGCATGAGTTACACTACAACCACTTCATAAACCCTTTTAAAAATTCCACAAAAAATTGTAGATGGAATGTGATGTCCCTAGATCATCGTATGCAAAAACCCAGCTTGGTCATTTGTAAAATTTGAGCCCGACCTCAAGTTTTGAAATCTGGTTCAGTTTGTAGTTTGCACTACAACCTGTTTGAATAATTCTTTAAAAATTCCATAAAAAATTGTAGATAACATGTGTTGTCCCTGGATCACTTTATGCTAAAACCTAACCTTGTGTTTTGGAAGTTTTGAGAAAACGATCCTCATTCGCATTCTGGTCCAGTTTGATGTTTTGACTAGCAACCCTATTTTTCTGTGCCCCAATGCCAATGATATTTTTCCTGCTGGTAGTGCACCCTACCAAACTCCTAAGTCCAAGAGTTTAGGCTCTTTGCAATATTTTTAACCCATGCAATAGTGCCCTTTTGTTTCTGTCTAGAAATGGTTTTCTCAAAATCTTGCACTAACAAGTTTATAGTTTTTACAAAATAACCTTACCATACTAGGATAAATCTAAGGAGAGCACAACTTGGAAATTTGGGTGGCCAGGAAACCTCTCTAGATGCCTTTGTCATTCTGTCTAGCACCTTTAGTGCATGGCCAGAATTGGCATGGTGCTATGATTGTATTAGGATCCAGTTTATCTAGCCAAACCAGTGTGTCTGTGGTGTCATTAGAAGCCCACTAGTAGCCATGTTAAGTTCCCTCCTTATCCGCAACCCCTAGCTCATGCTGACATTTTGTCGAGCGTGTGGCGCGCGTGTCCAGAGCGCGGCCAGAGCACACGTTTTGCACGCGTGCGCAACCGAGCCGCCATGCCCCGACTTTTTCCCCTCGTGCAGAGTTGCGACCCCATCCCCTCCTAGCCGTCAGAGGCCATTGGCGACTAGCCCGCGGCCGCATCCTCGCTCTGCCATGGCCGACGCCGCCCGAGCCATCCGCGTGTGCCAGCTAGCCTCTGAAGCAGTCCCCGTTCATCCTCTAGCTCCTGGCGTGCCCCTAAGCTAGTCACGTTGCCCCGGCAATAGTGGTAGCAGATCACCCTCGCCGCCGTTGTTCTTATCTTCGGGTGCTCTCGGAACCGCCTCTCCCTTGCTATATAAAGCCCCCCAGAACCCCCATCGATCTCAATAAGCTTAACCATGACCCCATAGCGCCAATTCAAGTCCCATTTGTACCTAAGATAGCTCTGGGGTAGAAGCCCTTTCTGCACCGAAGCCTCTGTCCGCCATTGTTAAAGCTCTACTTCACCTAGAGCTCTCTGGCGTTTCCCTCCAGCCTCATCCGATGCAGCCCGTTCCCCTGAACGCGCTGGTATGCCGGGTGTCAAAATCAGTGGACTGTAGCGTCGGCAATCGTCGCCGGGGACGACCCTCTGCTCTCTGTCCAGGCGCGCACGAGAGGAGGAAGGAACTCGACAAGCAGGCCCCGCTCGTCAGTGACAGAGCCAGCCTGGAGCCGTCCTAAGTGAAAGCATAAACCAATACGGTACGTTTTCTCTTCTGGAAAACGTAAAACCCCCGAAGCGTTTTCTTTTATTTGTTTTAGTTTAAAACAGAGTTTGACTCCCCTTTGACTGGCTATATCTTTTAAAATAAAATCCTAAATAAATTGATTCTTTTTCCTACCTCTCTCAAATTTCATCTAGTTTATTTTAAGATTTATTTAAAAAATATTTAAGACAAATTTTTGTACTGTTTTGAATTATTTATTAATTCGAATATTTTCAAAATAGGAAATGGAGAGAGAAGAAAACTTTCAAAAGGTATGTGATGCATCCAACCTCTCCACACATTAAAGGCAAGAGTGAAACTACAACACATGAAGTGCACGTTATTTCATGTGAAGGTGTGATCATGTGTGCAAGTGAAATGATGAGGATATCTTGCTAATGAACTTGAGATACTTGTGGCAGTAGTCACCATCTTGTGCCTCTCATGCCTACCGAAAGGAATCCAGTATAAGACTCTGTCTTGGTTGGACACAAGCTTGGGCTGACATCTCCTTGGAGTGAGGATGGTCAGTGAGGCATGATGGGATGTGATGAGTGGTGATTCTATCTGGAATTGTGAAAAATATTTGTTGTGCTAATCATGCAGGAAACACATAAACCTCCTGAGTCGACCGTAGATCGAGTCTTGTTCCAGTAACCCCCATACTTGTTTCGTACTACCACTTGTCCCTATCACAGGTAGGGTACGGTTCACTAAATTGTCAACCCCTTTCTTGGCACACACCATATAGAGAGGACACAGTGGAAGATACCATATGCATCTAGTAGGCAAGCCACTTGGTCCGGGGGCATGGGTGTTTCCGGTTGGGGCCGAGAGGGGGGCACCCCTTAGAGCGCGCGATATAAATTTGATCACATGCTAATCGAGTTGTGGCCTCCCCACTTAGAGTTTTGCTTAACGAGTGCCGTGGGTGATTCCAGGCACCGGTAAGTTAAGCTGGTGTGTGCAGGTCAGGTGTGTTTTCAATTCAAAGACCATAAACGGAATTAGTCCCGGTGGACTAAAGAAATCCGTTACTCGTAGGTAAAGAGTACACCCTCTGCAGAGTTAATATCTATTCGAATAGCCGTGTCCACGGTTAAGGACTACAGTCTGGGATGGGTCAAGTGTCGATGTTCGGAGGAAAACTTCTAAATCGGAATATCGAGCATGTTGTGTGATAAATGATTATTATTATTATTATTATTATTATTATTATTAATAATAATAATAATAATAATAATAATATTGTGGACTAACCATGTTATTTATTTATTTTTCTTAGTATCACTTGGGATGGTTCTACCTCCTGGATACTCATTATGATTATTATATAAGCCCTTTATGTGGCGTCGCACAGACGCCCGACTGTGGCTTGCATGTTGTTTGCTTTCCTTATAAGCCCTTTATGTGGCGTCGGACAGATGCCCGACTGTGGCATGCATGTTGTTTGCTTTTCTTATAAGCCCTTTATGTGGCGTCGCTTAGACGCCCGACTGAGGCATGCTTTATATTTTTTATCCTTTCGAGGCATCACTTCAGACACCCGATCGGTTTATTTTATTTTCATTCACTAATTGCTTATTCCTGTTTAACATGAATGACCTCCTTGCGTGCATCATGAAATTTTTTAATTTTGTGACTGACTAAGTGGTCGTGGATTGTTTTAGTGCATGATTATCACTTGCTATATTATACCTGTTTTCATGATGTTTGCGAGTACATTCAAAGTACTCACTGGCTTGTCCCTGGCTATTGTCTTGGCCAAATTTCATGCTTGGAGAGGAGTGAAATGATGACAGCTCTGGAACCTAGGCAACAAAGATGGCAGCCACGCAAAGATAGGAGTTATCCAGGTCAGTTGTTCCTGTGGGAAATGGAGTCCCATAGACGTTGATGATCCGCAACCGCTTCCGCCACCAACCACTAGAAACCTTTTGTTGTACTCATAGACCATGATGATCTTGTACTTCAGTTTTTTTGTAATTTTGCTTGGAATTTCTGTATCAAGATTGTGTCTCGTCAGTTAATAGAAATCTTGGGGCTGATGAGCACAAGGGCCATTTACTGGAAATTTAATATCCTAGAAAACCGGTCCTGACAGACAGCAGACGGCCGCAGCAGGCCCCGGCCTTGGCAGCGCTGCCCAAGCCACACGCGCGTGCCAACTAGCCCCCTTGAGCAGTGGGGAGACCGTCAGAATGCGCCAACTAGCTCCAGTCGTCGCCGCGTCGCCCTGTGCGAATAGTCCACCGTCCTTATCCGGCCACCGCAGGAACCGACCTCGCCTGCCTGTATAAGGACCCCCCCTCGAGCTCTAGTCCACCCAAGCCGCCCCGAGCCATCCCCATTTGAACCCCCGAGACCACCAGATGACCAGAGGAGCTAACCTCCCTCGTCTCCGGTCAGATCGGTTGCTCCCGTGCTCCGGTCAAATCCGACCAAACCAGGACCTCCCTCGTGTCTCCACCACCGCTAGTTCTCCCTCGACCCCACGGAGCTGCCCCGCCTCTCAGCCTCGATCAAGAACCTTTGTATCCCGAATCCCCAATTGTTCTCAAAGCCATAGTCCGCCTCGGAGCTCACCGCTGGTGAACCAACCCACCCCTCCGTCCATAGCCACCACCGGAAGAACCGCAAGGGTCCCGTGGACCCGTTCTTCGGCCTAGGACCCCGCGAGGAGTTGCCTTTCGTCGGCGACGGTCGCTGGAGACCTCCCCTCCCCTCGGCTGGAGGAGGGAGACAACCGGTTTGACCCCAGTCAAACCTGTCCGAAGGGCCCCACTCGTCAGCAACAGAGACGAGCCGGAGTGGTTTTAAGTGAAGGCATGAACCCCGAAGTACGTCTCCTTTTTCCCGAAAGTGTATTTCGTCTGAATCGTTTTATTTAAAATGTTTTATTAAAAACAGAACTTTGACTATTCTTTGACTGGCTATAACTTTTAAAATATAACTCCGATGGACCTGATTATTTTTCTGTTGTTTCCCAAATTCCATCTAGTTTATTTTCATATTTATTTGAAAATTGTCCAAGACAACTTTTTCTGTTGTTTTTGAATTGTGTGTTAATTAGAATATATTCTCAAATAGGAATTTGGAGTGAAGATAAAGTTTAACTACAGGAATCAGGCACTTTGTCGTCATCCATCCCGGACGGCAAAGGCATGTATCCTGGACGGCAAAGTCTTTTCCGTCCGCCAGCAGACGGCCAACCGTCTAGCTGAATAAGCTAAGGTAAAAGGCGCTTTGCTTTCTACTGGCGGATGGCAAAGACCTTTGCATCTTTGTCGTCCGCCAGCAGACGGCAAAGGGCCTGGACGGCACACGTGGCAACTTAGTTCCGTTAAGGGCTTAACGGCGTGCTTTGTCGTCCACTAGCAGACGGCAAAGACCTTAGTTCTTTATCGTCTACCAGCGGACGACAAAGCACCTATTCTTTTGCTGGCCTAGGTGGGTTCTTTTTCGTCCGCTGGCAGACGGCAAAGAACTAAGGTCTTTGCCGTCAGCCAGCTGATGGCAAAGAACCCACCTAGGCCAGCCCCAGATTGCATAGGCAGCTGCCACATGGCATCTTTGTCGTTTGCTGCCTGACGGCAAAGATCTTTGCCATCCGCCAGCAGACGGCAAAGTGGCTATATAGTCCCTATTTTTTCTGTTTTTCTTAAAATCATTCAATTTGACAGAACATCACATGTATATCCAACATATCAAAAATACAAGTTTCCAACAAGCATACAAACAATAAGTTTCAACAAGCATACCAACAATAAGTTCCAACAAGCATACCAACAATAAGTTCCAACAACATATCCAACATATACAAGGTTCGAACAACATATCCAACATACATATCCAAAACAAGTTTCCAACAAGTTTCCATAAACAAAAAGGAAGCAGAAGTAGAAGAGTACACTCCATCAATGCAAGCTTCCTCATCTATAGCAAATCTGCAAAGTAGGAAAGATGAAAGTTAGAAGAAGAAGAACACTAGCTAGAAGAAAAAGAAGAAGAATTTATCTTCTCTTTCTTATTCTCCTCTCCTCTCCTCTTCTCCAAGGTAGTATTGCCATTTTCTAGCTAACTAAGCATATCAAGTCATTTTGGAGGAAAAAATGCTAAGTATAGGTCATTTTATAGCTATCCTAGGTAGAATATATCATTTTGGAGGTAAGTAAGGTTATTATGTCATTTTTGAGGAAAATAAGCTAAGTATAGGTAATTTTGGAGCTAAACCAAGGTTATTATGCCATTTTTTACGTAAGTGAGCTAATTATGTCATAAATGAACTAGCTAAGCTAATTATAGATCATTATTGAGCTATCCTAGGTAGTTATACCATTTTGTACCTAAGTGAGCTACTTATGTCATAAATGAACTAGCTATGCTAGCTATAGATCATTATTGAGCTATACTAGGTACTAATGCCATTTTCTAGCTAACTAAGCATATCAAGTCATTTTGGAGGAAAAAATGCTAAGTATAGGTCATTTTATAGCTATCCTAGGTAGAATATACCATTTTCTAGCTAACTAAGCATATCAAGTCATTTTTGAGGAAAATAAGCTAAGTATATGTCATTTTGGAGCTAAGTAGGTCATTTCTTAAGCTAAGTATGCATTAGTTAATGAAAACACTTGGGAAAACTTACCATCAACACAGAGGTGAAGGACCGGTAGGGTTTGTGCCAGGGTGAGACGTAGAAGGACCGGTCGGGGTTGCGGAAGACGCAAAAGGATCGGTCGATGCTTGTCAGGAGGCACGCTGCACCAAAGATCATTTGCAATGTCTCCTTAGCATGATGCAACTCAAATGTGAATACTAGTAACTAATGACCATTTAAATGAAACTAACTGTGGGTGCTATAGCAATATGGGGCATCGACGGAGGGGTCTGACCATAGTTTTGGCACACGGTCTGCACATTTTGTTTTCACGAGTCATTCATATTAGTTAGTGATGAAACGAACATTACGTGCATGATTTGGCTAATATGCAGGAGAAACTTACCACGAGGAGCTCGTATAGGGCCCGGTGAGACGCGTTGTTCCGGTTCCTCTCCTCCTCCAACAGCCTAGCCGTCCTCTCCTCCATGTCCCTCTCCCTCTGTGCCGCTTGCCTGTTTGCCTCCGCTAGAAGCTCCTGGGCCCTAGCCTCAATGGCGAGCTCCATTGGCCATGGACGAGGCCTTATCTCAGGATCATAGCTCGTCTGGTGCTTCTTGATCTCCGCGAGAGTTCTAGGACAACGTATCAGTCCATCCCCAATGGCTATCGAGCCATGGGGCCTCCTACCACCAGATATCATCACGAGCTCTGGATCAAAAGGACTCTGGCTCAGGTTGAAGTCCTCCCCTTTCCTCGCCTTCCCCTCATCCCTATACCTCATGAGCTTGTTGTGGGAGGAGATGTTGCTGAAGCTCTATGGATGATCGAGGTCATCCTCAGAGAATGCCTTGGCCTTCTTATACGAGGCACTATGGGCCATGGCATAGAGGTCGAACAGAGTGGCACCTCCTTCTTGTTGTGTCGCACCTAAAAGAGAGGAACAAAATATTAGTTAACGGCTCAAGCTAGAATGAAGAATGAAATTGCATGAATCATGAAGCAAACCACATACCCAGTTATCCTCGAACTCAAACAGGTTGGAGCTCCCTTGATGGTGTGGCACACCTCTCATTTGGGCATGCTTATCCTTGGCCTTGTTGTGTTCGACTAGCCATTCGGGAGAGCACCACTCATCCACCAATGCCTCCCAATAGTTCATCCTATCCGCACACCATCTCGGGGGTTCCTCAGTTAGACAAGAGAAATTTCAGTGCTACGCCTATGAATCAAATCAAATAAACTAAGTACAAGGCCTTAAGAATAGATAATTACCTTCATTAACTTCTCCTTACTCAGATAATTTTTGTGGCACTTTTTCTTGGCCCTCTTAATGTTACTCGAGGCGTAGTAGTCTCGAATAGCCTACACCCGAGCCTCGTGCCATAAGTTCTGAAGTAGGCGCTTGCACTCGGCTTCGAGAACAACAGCCACTTTCACCTCGTCTTCCTCAAGACACCTGTAGAAGGTCTACAATCAAACAAGACAACACTGATTAGTACAATCACTAGGTGTTATTGATTTTTAATTCTGTAAAGGAGAAACTACCCAAAAGCGACGGATCACAATGCTAGCCACCGTCTCGCACAAGACACCATCGACCATCTCCTCCGGCGGGGCCGGGGCAGCCTTGTACAGCTCCCAAGTCCGTGCTACCTGTGGAGACTCACCCTCACCGAGCAACTAGACCTTCCCCAGGAAGTGGTGCCGGAGAAGCACACCAAGGACCTGGTTGGGCCTGCGGACACCACGCTCATATTTCCAACCCCTGCAGTAGGACAAGGCCAACACATTAGATATTAATTTGAAGAAACATGAAGGCAAAAGGTTAAAAAAGAGTAAATTCACTTACTTCTCCGCATTAGGCGCAATCAACCACCTCTGCTCGCGGTTCGTCAGCACGGGCGGCAGCTTTGTACGACCACGCCTTCTTGCCCTCCTCAACTAGCTCACCCTCGCTATAGGTGTCCTCAGACAAGTTGTCCTCGCCACCATCAGCATGTCCACTAGCCTCCGGAGTCACGTGGGACGAAGACTCTGGGACCCAAGTCTCCTGGGACGAAGACTCTTGGATCGGAGTCTCCTGGGACGAAGGCTCGGTGACCCGAGGCTTGTCGACCCGAGGCTCGTGGACCGGAGTCCGAGACGGGTCCAAGTCAGACAGGTCCACCTAAGACGGAGCACGTCAGGTGATAGTTCTTTCGCACAAAGAGCACGGAAGAAATAGCTCAGCTCTGCCAGTACTAGGCATTCATCCTCAGGGATAAAGCCACACAACATCACCAGCATTACCCGCTCAAGCCATATGTGCCAATCATGACTCTTGAGACCAAATATTTTCAATTTGTCAAGACTCGCTCCCCTCTTTAGATTCGCTGCATACCCATCGGGGAACATCAATTGCATTTTCACCCACAAGATCATTTCCCTCATAGCTGGCCTTCCAAGATTGAACCATGCCTTTGGCTTCCTCCAGTTCTTATTTACTTTCGGTTGTCGAATGTTTTGTAACGGTCTATCACATAGAGCCTCCTGGTCGACTCTAGCCTTAGAATTATCCTTCGACTTCCCCTCTATGCCAAACAATGTACCAAAAAGGGCCTCCGTGATATTCTTTTCAGTGTGCATCATGTCGATGTTGTGTGGGCAAAGGAGGTCTTTAAAGTAAGGCAGATCCCACAAACATATCTTGTGAGTCCATGCATGTTCCCGTATTATAACCTTTGAAATACCCTGGATGATCTGGATCTGGCTCGAGAGCATTTATCTGATCCAGGATCTGTTGGCCTGTCAACGCAGGTGGTGCAGTGTTTTTGACAACTCTACCTTTGATGAAATTCTTCTTGTCTTTTCTGCACTTATGGTCAGGATCCAGGAACTTTCTATGCATGTCGAAGCAAGAAAACTTGTGACCCGCCTCCAGCCGACGGAACTGAAGAGCTGCCTTGCATGTGGGGCACGGAAACCTTCCATGCACACACCAGCCAACGAATAGCGCATACGCCAGCAAGTCATGCATCGAGTACATGTACCACACATGCATTTTGAAGTTCTTTTTTGTAGCGGCGTCGTATGTCTTGATCCCATTATCCTAGGCTTCTTGCAATTCATCCTTAAGCAGTTGCATGTACACATTCATCTTCTTCCGCAGATATTTGGGCCCTGGAATTATCAACGTCAGGAAAATGTTCTTTCTTTTCATAATCTCTCCGGGGGAGATTGAGTGGAATGACAAATACAGGCCAACAACTATATTGTGTTGCCGTCATACCATACACATTGAACCCATCCGTGTTGATGGCAACTCAAGGATGCCTTGGATCTGCCGCTTCATCCTTATGTAATGCATCGAAGTGCTTCCATGCAAAAGCGTCTGAAGTGTGTCCCAACATCGGATTCCCATCTGCATCTAGTTCTGTTCTTTTGCCCAATTTATGCCACATCATCTGTCTAGTCGTCTCTTCGACCATGAAAAGACGTTGAAGTCTTGGTATGATTGGCAGATACCGAAGAACAATAATGGGGATTTTGGTCTGACTCTTCTCACCCATACCATTGTCTACCAGAACATACCTAGAAGCATTGCAAATGGGGCAATAGTTCAAGCCCGCATACTCAAGCCTAAATAAGGCACATCCATTCTCACACGCATCTATCTTCTCATAGGGCATCTTAAGCGCACATAGGATTTTGTCTGACCGGTACAGGTTTGCTAGAAATACATGGCCTTTGGGTAGAAAGCGTCCAAATATCGTCATCCTCGCGTCGTAGCATTCTCTACCCAGGTTGAACTGAGCCTTTAGAGCCATTACTTGCGCGATGGCATCCAGCTGACAAAGCTCAGTGTGCTCGTGGAGAGGACGTTTTGAAGACTCCAACATTTCATAAAAGGCCTTTGCATATTCCTCCATCTCATCGTCCAAATCCCGAGCATCATCAAAGTCTTGCACCATGTCTTTGATCCCGGTACCATGCTCGTCGATGCGATGATGAACCACCTCAGCTCTGGCACATTGGGCAGACTCACCATGAAATGTCTAGACCGTATAATTAGGCGTAAAACCCCACTTCTGCGGGTGTTTAATCATTTCAAACTCTGATTCTTCTTACAGTTGTCCCAATCGACACAAGGGCACCAGGTTGTTTTCTATCCATTTGCAAACGCGACTCTCACAAACTCCTTGGTTTTTGTTAACCATTCACGGGTCATGTCTTTCTGACTACTGTGACCGATGTACATCCACCCACGATCACTCATCTTGCCTAGCTACTGGACACACACAAAATATATACATAATTCAACAAACCATATTCATCAGTTAATAGAGTTTGTCAGTTTCATTACGTCGATGCAACCTAGACGCTAGTAGGTAAAGATAGGTCCTAATCCCACCCGAGTATGTGTAGATTGGGTTCATTTTCCCATGCTTCACTCTGGATTTGACGCACAATTTTGGCAGCACCTCCCTGCTGTTCTCCGGATACACGTCTCGGCAATAAGCAGAGAGGATGTGTACCCACAGAACAACAGGGAGGCACTGACAAAATTCTGCATCGGATCCGGAGCAGAGCATATGGGAAAACGAACCCAATCTAAACATACTCGGGCTGTCCATGGATAACGTTGGACAATTCGAAAGAATCACGGTTATAAATATGCTAATGAATGCATATTTATAGATGTAACCCTTTCGAACGGGAGACGCATAGTGGTCACACATACTGATGATTGAAGACACCTATAGCTAGAAAGTTTCATCGGCACGAAGACCGGAATAGAGGAAATGAAGGGGGCAGGAGGAGATGTCATTTGTGCTCACCCACGAATGCAGGGGCGAAGCTCGTCGAACGCACGGGGAGGTCGTCGAACAACAAACCCTCGCAGCGACGAAACAACTCCACGTTTAAATCCACCTGATCAACATAAATAGGATGTTTTGTATAACAAAATCGAAACATATATGACCTAACTCATAATTCACAAATATATGACCCGTGTCGTGTCGGGGTCGGGGTGTCGGGGGTGTCGTCTCGGGGTCGGGGTGTCTGGGGTGTCGTGTCGGGGTCGAGGTGTTGGTGGTGTCGTGTAGGGGTTGGGGTGTCGGTGGTGTCGTGTCGGGGTCAGGGTGTCGGGCGTGTCGTGTCAGGGTAGGGGTTGGGGGTGTCGTGTCGGGGTAGGGGTGCTGTGTCGTGGTCGGGGGGGCATGTCGGGGTGTCGGGGTGTCGTGCCGGGGTTGGGGTGTAGGGGGTGTCGTGTCGGGGTCAGGGTGTCGGGGGTGTCGTCTCGGGGTTAGGGTGTCGGGGGTGCCGTGTTGGGGTCGGGGTGTCGGGGATGCCGTGTCGGGGTCGGGGTGTCGGGGTGTCGTGTCGAGGTCGGGGTGTCGGGGGTGTCATGTCAGGGTCCGGGGTGCCGTGTTGTGGTGTCGGGGTGTCGTGTCGGGGGTCGGGGTGTCGGGGGTGTCGTGTCGGCAATCCTCGACCCGGTTACGTCGGCGTCGATGCACCCCTCCTACTCCTCCTCCTCCTCTTCTTCTTCTTATTCTCCTTCTTTTTCTTCTTTTCTTCTCCCTTCCACCTCCTCCTTTTCTTCTTCTTTTTCTTCTTCTCCTTCCTCTTCTTCTTCTTCTTCATCTCCTTCTCCTCCTCTTCTTCTTCTCTCTTCTTCTAATTAACTACAACTAATTAACCTAACTACAACTAAACTAAATTTAACTAAATTACTAACTAAACTATTAAAAATGAAAAAATAGAGAGGGGGAGGGGGCTTACCGGAGTGGGGGAGGTGGAGGCCGGCGTTGGTGGAGGTGGAGGAGGCCGACACCAACCGTGGGGCGTCGGGGGCGGCGGGTGGCGCAGCGGGGGCGATGGAGGTGGGGGCGCACGGAGGCAAGGGCAGGGCGCGCGGTGGTGGCGGCACGCGGTGGTGGCGGCACGCGGCGGTGGCGGCGCGCGGCGGCGGGGTTGGGGGCGCGCGGCGACGGGGGTGATGCGGTGGTGGGGGAGTGCGGCAGCGGGGGCGCAAGGGCGACACGATGGCGGGGGCATGCGGCAGCAGGGGCGACGCGGCGGTGGGGCCACGCGGTGGTGGGGGCACGCGGCGGTGGGGCGACACGGCGGCAGGGGCCATGGGGCGGCGATGGCGTCGGGGCAGTGGGCACGGGCGGCTGGGTCGTGGGGCGACGAGGAGGAGAGAGGGAGAGAAAGAGAGAGAGAGAGAGAGAGAGAGAGAGAGAGAGAGAGAGAGAGAGAGAGAGAGAGAGAGAGGCAGGCCAGGGTTTAGCCGTTAGTTAACCCCCCTCTTTGCCATCCGCTAGTGGACGGCAAAGAGGGGGGCCGTTAGGTCAAGTTGCGGGCTGGGTCATCAGTGGGCCCCTCCCTCTTTGTCGTCTGCTAGCGGACGACAAACCTCCTTTGCCGTCCGCTAGCAGACAGCAAAGAAGTGGCTAATGGCAAAGCCACCCTTTGCCATCTGCTAGCTCTTTGTCGTCTGCTTTCTGCTAGCTGATGGCAAAGCCACTCTTTGCAGTCCACTAGCAGACGGCAAAGAGGTGGCAGACGGCAAATCTTCTGATTCCAGTAGTGTTTTGGAGTGCACCTCAAAAACATACACATTGAAGGCAAGCATTCTAAACCCTGGTATAATACTTGTTCTGTGTTGCTTGATGTGACTACAACATCGAGTTGACCTAAAGTGTGCATTTGTTTTTATGTGATGGTGTGATCATGTTTACAAATGCACGATGAAAATTCCTTGCTATTGGAATTGATATGCTTGTGGAAGTATTCACCCTCATATGCCGTTCATGCCTACCGGAAGGAATCGGGAGAAGTCTTTGTCTCGGGTAGACCCGAGCTTGGTGCTGACATCTCGTTGGAGCGAGAATGGTCAGTAAGACATGAGGGGTATGATGAGTGGTTATTCTGTCTAATGTCGTGAATTATATTTGTTGTGCTAACCATGCAGAGAATACACAACCTCCTGAGTCGACCATAGATCAAGTCTTGTGCCAGTAACCCCCATACTTGTTTCGTACTACCACTTGTCCCTATAGCAGGTAGGGTATGATTCAGTAAGTTGTCAACCCCTTCTTAGCACACACCATATAGAGAGGCCATAGTGAAAGATACCAGTGGCCCCTGGTAGGCATGTCAGTTGGTCCGAGGGCATGGGTGTTTCCGGTTGGAGCCGAGGGGGTAGCTCCCCTTGTTTGCGCACGTTATAAATTTTGTGATCACATGCTAATCGAGGTCGATATAGCCTCCCCACTTAGAGTTTTGCTTAATGAGTTTCGTGGGTGATTCTAGGCACCGGTAAGTTCAGCTAGTGTGTGCAGGTCAGGTGTGTTTTCAATTCAAAGACCGTAAGCGGAATTAGTCCCGGTGGACTACAGAATCTGTTACTCATGGGTAAAGAGTACACCCTCTACGGAGTTAATATCTATTCGAATAGCCATGTCCACGGTTAAGGACTACGGTCTGGGATGGGTCAAGTGTCGGTCGTAGTGTCGGTCTTCGGAGAAAACTTCTAAACCGGAACATTTGATCATGACATGTGGCATGTGATGATTATGATTATTATTATTGTGGACTAACCATTTATATTACTTGAATTTTTGAGTATCCTCGGGATGGTTCTACCTCCTGGATATTCATTGTGATTATTCCTTTATAAGCCCTTTACATGGTGTCGCTCAGACGCCCGACTGTGGCATGCTTGTTATTTATTTTCTTTATAAGCCCTTTATGTGGTGTCGCTTAGACCTCCAACTGTGGCATGTTTGTTATTTACTTTCTTTATAAGCCCTTTATGTGGTGTTGCTCAGACGCCCGACTGTGGCATGCTTGTCGTCTATTTTCCTTATAAGCCCTTTATGTGGTGTTGCTCAGACGCCCGACTATGGCAGGCATATTATTTAATTTTCCTTATATGCCTAGAGTCATGGATTTTATTTTGTGGCTGACTAAGTGATCATGGATTACTTCAGTACATGATTATCATCTGTTATGTTATACCTGTTTTCATAATGTTTGCGAGTACATTCAAAGTACTCACTGGCTTGTCCCTGGCTATTGTCTTGGCCAGATTATGCATGGAGAGGAGCATTATGACGACAACCCCGGAACCTAGGCATCGAAGATTGCAGCCACGCAAAGATAGGAGTTAACCAGGTCAGCTGTTCCTATGGGAAATGGAATCCCATAGACGCTGATGACCCCGAACCGCTTCCGCCACCAACCACTATAAACCTTTTGTGTACTCATAGACCAGAATGGTCTTGTACTACATATTTTGTATTTTGCTTGGAATTTCTGTATCAAGATTGTGTCTCATCAGCTAATAGTAATCCTGGGGCTGGTGAGCACAAGGGCCATTTACTGGGAAATTAATATCCTGGAAAACCGGTCCTAACAACCTTGGTATTAGAGCAAGGCTGACCATTGGCTAATCCTATCTTAGCCAGGTCGATAAACCTAGCTAAACCACCCACCAAGACTTTAACCTATCTACAGCCAAGCCTATCGTATCTGATAGCCCACACAGTGACCTCGACACCTTTCGGTAGTCGGTGCGCAACCTATCAGCCTAGCCCAGCAATCACGCGTCGTGACCGAAACCTAAACTGTCCCTTTCGAAAGCGTGCGAAGGAAGACTCTATTTTCTTCTATAAAAGAAAATGTTTTCCCCAAACCCATCACACCACACGCAACCATCAAAAACCAAGCCAAGATGCGTGGTGCCATTGTTCACAATGAGACCACCGCAAACAACCATGGAGGTTTCATGACCGTCCTAGCTAACCTCACCCGTCGTGCCTTTGCATTAGAAGAGCCCCCAGAGTATTTTGTGTAAGACGAGCTCACGAGTGATGAGAGTCATCACTTCTAGGCCACAGTGCACATCTACGGTAGTGGCATCTAGCCAGAACGCCCCTACAGGTTCACCGGAAGGTCAACTTCCTTGAAGCCTCAAGCCATCCAGTTAGCAGCTCGAGAAGCTATAGTTCAACTTCGGAACTTGTGGCCAAGAGTTAACTGTCGCTCGTTCTATTATTACCCCAATCGTGATGGGTATAGTGGGCCACCCCAGATTGCCAATGGAGACTACAAGACGGACCCTGCACTGGTGCATCTTGTGCGCTACCTCAGCGCACTAGAGGCACTATTCGATCAGGTCACTCTTGATCTGATCGCAGCTCGTGGAGAACTTGCTCGACGAGCCCTAGCAAGAAGAGAAGTGGCGTCCGACTCCGACAGCCCCATCGTGCTGTTCGGACGACCAATCGAATCGTTGAGGTCTGCCTCTGCAACCGACCGGAATGTGTTTGTATCCTCGGAGGAACTTCGTCGCCTTTTGGGGACTCGCTCCAACGGGATTGTGGCCACCAACCCCCGCGATGGTCATCATCTCTACTCGGACCCTGCAAACCATCGCCCTGATCCAGCAAACCCGATGGTGAAGCCCAAGGAGAAGCCTCGGCGTCCGCAAGGCACGCTCGACTAGATATTAACAAGGTAGACTAAGCCACTCGAGTAGTGTTGAGTCTTAGTATTCCTATGCCAAGTAATAGTGTGACCTTGTATCACCATGAATAAAATGCATGTTGCTTGTATGCCAATATATATATATATATATTTACAGTACTACGAGTATCCATGCATTAATAGAATTTTGGCATTTGGTTGCATATAAAATGTTTTGGTTGTGGCTATCAAAAACCACCCCAGTCATCAACGAACGGTGACACGTCACTTTTGTGAGATGTGTATATTTGTGGCATTAACCCCATAGAGCAGAACCGACAACAAAGGTTGCCCCACACCACAATGGGTAACCCAGCCCAGATGTTATATAAGAGGCCACTCTGTGACCTTACCAAGCATCCCTCACTTTATGCACTGCCCTCACATCCGTTTTTTTAACCATGCCTAACCCCAGGATTCGTTGGAGAACCCCAGATATGACCCCAGGTAGTTTTTCTAAGATATTGTGGGACTTTACCCGCAGTGCCATAGGTTCTACCCATCCACCCCAGTACGAGATGTTCAAATTGAGGATCACATCATTTGCCTCGAAATATTGGGAAGTGGTGCACATCCCACCTATGAACCCAAACCAAGACCCAACAGAAGTCTCCTTCGTGGGGAAATCTATGCTGACTCCGCAAATGGCCATAGAAGTTGCTGTGTACGAAGTGATTACCCACCTTCGATTCACAGTGCCCAATACCAGTGAAAGGGGGTACTATTACTTCCCGAGCCATGCAGCACCCAGAGAAGAAGCATCTTTTCCCGGGGACGAATAGAGAGAGACCCAGTACTAGCCAACCTTATCCAGTATGTCATCGCCCAAGAGCGTTTGACTCGGCGAGTAATGGATTACCTCCAGAATCTTGCAGTTTTAAATCCTTGGATCGCCATTGGCAGACCATTGAGGCCAGACCAGGAGAGGCGCGTTCTTCGACTAGTCCATCCGCTCTCCCTAGAAGAGGAAGAAGGTGCTCTAGTGCCGGAGACATTTCCTCAGGACCCTGCATGTTTTGCTTTTGCGTCGTAGACAACTCATGTTGTATTTGTTAAGCTTACAATTAATTGTTGACTGCAATATGTGTGTTATGTCATAAGATTGGGCTATGAATAAATTGTTTGATTTAAATTGTGTGTCAGTAAATTTTTACTGTTGTGATTTGTGATCAACTGTTTTTTACTCTCTGAAATTCTCGAGGTGAGTTTTCTTTAAGCAGATTGCAACAAATATTTTTTTGTGACATAGATTTAACTTCACACAGTACCACGGCAACAGGCTCACAGTCTCAACCAGTACACCACATGCACTAAGTGCAGAACGACATACATATTTCGCACTTAACCAATCACCTCACTAACACACCACATTTTTTCTGAAAGAGAAATTTGTGGGTAATTATTCTGATGCAGTTTTCCTCCAGCACACTGACAACAGTCAGCACCTGACACCGACACCTAATCCTCGTAATCACCACTGCCGTGAAGAGATAACACTCGAGCAGCAGCATCACAACGATCATTGAGGATCATCGCACATAGGAGCACGGATAACCCTAGAAATCCGCCAACCCTCCACACAGCAGGATCGTGAACCAGTCCGGCATCACCTCCGCCATTAGAGCCTCGTCTCGAGCTCCTACAAGCAGAATCGGAGGAGAAGGAAGAAGAAGAAGAAACAAGGCCAGGTGTGGGGAAGAAGAGAGGAGCACCGTGGTCATTTTTATAGCTCGAGATCGGTGTATGGTGGGCGAAGTCCACCAGCGCCGCTCATCGCTCGATCGCCGGTGTTCGGAGGTGAATCCGTGAGCAGTGCCGACAGAGCACTGGCCCGCGAGGTGAGGAACGTTGTGCCGATAGCTAGCATGTCGTGCACTAATGCAGTACAGCCTAGATGCCTTACGCGCTAGACGTCGCCGGTGGGAAAAGCGCGAGAAAGCGTGCAAGAGAGAGGAAGAGAGGAGAGTCCAAGGTGGAAGAAGAGACTTACCGTGGGCCCTGGGTCCACCTGTCAGCCAGAGAGAGTCTATGCACTCGAGTACGACCAGCGTAATTTGTAAATTTAGAATTTCATGAATTCTAAATTTACTGTAGCCATAAGTACAAATCTCTTGGTTTCCTCAACCGTAGATTTTTCCATGCAACGCCAGTACCTCACTGTAGTTCACCAATTATCTGCCCACTCACTGTAACCTCATCATATCGCATGAGCAAGTTATTTAATTTTTGAGTTATTATTGCATGATAACAGGAGTAATATTTTTGGATACTGTCCTTAGCAAATCTCGAGGATGAGATTTTTCTTAAGGGGCTTAGTGTTGTAACACCCCAAAAATTTGACCATGTTTTAGTAATTAAAATGTTGCCAGGAAAATAATCTTTTATTTTCTGGATCATCTGTTGATTTGAGGATCACTTCTTTCTTCTGAGTTGTGGAGTTTTCCCTCTTAGTAGAAATTTTCTAAAATGTTTTTGGACTTGAGTGCCTACTCAGGAGCATTTCATTTTCATTATATATGATCAGTGGAAATATTTCTACAATTATTCTCCTAAGCTCTATTATTTTATTTAATGGTTCCTCATAAGTTTTAGAGCCTCATTTGAACTACAACCCTTTGATAACTTCACTTAAAAATTGTACAAAAAAATTTAGAAGACATGTCATGTTCCTACATCACTTTTATGCAAAAACCTCTCTTAGTCATTTTGAGATCTTGAGCTTTATCTCAAGTTTTCAAATCTGGTCCAGTTTGTAGTTTGCACTACAATCTATTTAAATATTACTTTAAAAATTCCATGAAAATTTGGAGATGTCAGTAGATGTATAAAATTCATTTTTATGCAGAAACCCATTTGTGTTCTTTGTAAAATTTGAGCAAACCATCCTCTTTTGCATTCTGGTCCAGTTTGAGGTTTTGTACTGCAACCCCATTCTATCTTCATCTATTGCCCATGAGATTTCTCCTGCTTGTATTTTACTCTACCAAGCTCTTAAGTCCAGAAGGTCCAAAGCAATTAGAAGATTTTAAACCCATGCAATAATAGCCTTTCTTTTCTGTCCAGATTTGGTTTTCTCAAAATCTTGCACTAGGAAGTTTCTGCTTTGGCCAACATAACCTTGCCATCCTCTTTATCACCTAAAGAGACTACGATCTGGAAATTTTGCCACTAGAAAAACCTTCTGGATGCCCCTAGAATTTTGTCAAATAATTGGAGTGCATGAACTATTTTGGCATGATTTTTGCTTTGCATTAGAGGTTTGCTCATCTGGCTTTTTAATCATGTCCTTTACCTATGCCTTGGCCATCAAGCCATCCCTGTAGAGCCCCGTGGGCGGAGGAGCCCCCTGGCAGGCATTGGCATTTTGCCGAGCACCTTGTGTGTGTGCTCTGGGCGCGAGCAGAACGCGCGCTTTGCACATGCGTGCGCTCGAGTCGCCGCGTCCCGCTGCCGCCTCCCCGCATCTGTTCTGATCCATTTCCGCTCACAGCCAACGCGCCCCAACCCCTCTCTCCTCGCAGAGTTGCCCTGGCCATCTCCTGAAGCCCCACAGCACCACCGTCAGGTCGGCCATGGCAGATAGCGGACGGGCGCAGCAGGCCTCGGCCTTGGCAGCGCTGCCCAAGCCACGTGCGCCAGCTCCAGTCGTGCCGCGTCGCCCTGTGCGAACAGTCCACCGTCCTTATCCGGCCACTGTGGGAACCGACCTCGTTTGCCTATATAAGAATCCCCCTCGAGCTCTAGTCCACCCAAGCCGCCCCGAGCCATCCCCATTTGAACCCCCGAGACCACCAGACGACCAGGGGATCTGACCTCCCTCGTCTCCAGTCAGATCGGCCGTTGATGCGCTCCAGTCAAATCTGACCAAACCAGGACCTCCCTCGTGTATCCACCACCGCTAGTTCTCCCTCGACCCCGCGGAGCTGCCTCGCCTCTCAGCCTCAATCAAGAACCATTGTAGCCCGAATCCCCAATTGTTCCCAAAGCCGCAGTCCGCCTCGGAGCTTGCCGCCGGCGAACCAACCCACCCCTCAAGCCATAGCCACCACCGGAAGAACCGCAAGGGTCCCGTGGACCCGTTCCCCGGCCTAAGACCCCGCGAGGAGTTGCCTTTCGTTGGCGACGGTCGTCGAAGACCTCCCCTCCCCTCGGCTAGAGGAGGGAGACGACCGGTTTGACCCCAATCAAACCTGTCCGAAGGGCCCCACTCGTCAGCAATAGAGACGAGCCAGAGCGGTTTTAAGTGAAGGTGTAAACCCTGAAGTACGTCTACTTTTTTGCAAAAGCGTATTTTGTCCGAATCATTTTCTTTTAAATGTTTTATTAAAAACAGAACTTTGACTATTCTTTGACTCGCTATAACTTTTAAAATATAACTCTGATGGACCTGATTCTTTTTCTGTTGTTTCCCAAATTCCATCTAGTTTTTTTCGTATTTCTTTGAAAATTGTCCAAGACAACTTTTTGTGCTGTTTTTGAATTGTGTGTTAGTTAGAATATATTCTCAAATAGGAATTTGGAGTGAAGATAAAGTTTTGGAGTGCACCTCAAATACATACACATTGAAGGCAAGCATTCTGAACCTTGGTATAATACTTGTTGTGTGTTGCTTGATGTGACTACAACATCGAGTCGACCAGAAGTATGCATTTGTTTTTATGTGATGGTGTGATCATGTTTACAAATGCACGATGAAAATTCCTTGTTGTTGGAATTGATATGCTTGTGGAAGTATTCACCCTCGTATGCCGTTCATGCCTACCGGAAGGAATCGGGAGAAGTCCTTGTCTCGGGTAGACACGAGCTTCGTGCTGACATCTCGTTGGAGCGAGAATGGTCAGTAAGGCATGAGGGGTATGATGAGTGGTGATTCTGTTTAATGTCGTGAATTATATTGTTGTGCTAACCATGCAGAGAATACACAACCTCCTGACTCGACCATAGATTGAGTCTTCTGCCAGTAACCCCCATACTTGTTTCGTACTACCACTTGTCCCTATAGTAGGTAGGGTACGGTTCAGTAAGTTGTCAACCCCTTCTTAGCACACACCGTACAAAGAGACCATAGTGAAAGATACCAGTGGCCCCTGGTAGGCATGTCACTTGGTCCGGGGGCATGGGTGTTTCCGGTTGGGGCCGAGGGGGTAGCTCCCTTGTTTGCGCGCGTTATAAATTTTGTGATCCCATGCTAATCGAGGTCGATATAGCCTCCCCACTTAGAGTTTTGCTTAACGAGTGTCATGGGTGATTCCAGGCACAGGTAAGTTAAGCTGGTGTGTGCAGGTCAGGTGTGTTTTCAATTCAAAGACCATAAGCGGAATTAGTCCCGGTGGACTAAAGGAATCCGTTACTCATGGGTAAACAGTACGCCCTCTGCAGAGTTAATATCTATTCGAATAGCCATGTCCGCGGTTAAGGACTACGGTCTGGGATGGGTCAAGTGTCGGTCTTAGTATCGGTCTTCGGAGGAAAACTTCTAAACCGGAACATTGATCATGACATGTGGCATGTGATGATTATGATTATGATTATTGTGGACTAACCATTTATGTTACATGAATTGTTGAGTATACCTGGGATGGTTCTACCTCCTAGATATTCATTGTGATTATTCCTTTATAAACCCTTTACGTGGTGTTGCTCAGACGCCCAACTATGGCATGCTTGTTATTTATTTTCTTTATAAACCCTTTATGTGGTGTCGCTTAGACGTCCGACTGTGGCACGTTTGTTATTTACTTTCTTTATAAGCCCTTTATGTGGTGTCGCTCAGACGCCCGACTGTGGCACGCATATTATTTAATTTTCCTTATATGCCTAGCGACATGGATTTTATTTTGTGGCTGACTAAGTGATCATGGATTACTTCAGTACATGATTATCATCTATTATGTTATACCTGTTTTCATAATGTTTATGAGTACATTCAAAGTACTCACTGGCTTGTCCCTAGCTATTGTCTTGGCCAGATTATGCATGTGGAGAGGAGCATTATGACGACAACCCCGGAACCTAGGCATCAAAGATTGCAGCCATGTGAAGATAGGAGTTAACCTGGTCAGCTGTTCCTATGGGAAATGGAGTCCCATAGACGCTGATGACCCCAAACCGCTTCCGCCACCAACCACTATAAACCTTTTGCTGTACTCATAGACCGGAATGGTCTTGTACTCCATTTTGTATTTTGCTTGGAATTTCTGTATCAAGATTGTGTTTCATCAGCTAACAATAATCCTGGGGCTGGTGAGCACTAGGGCCATTTACTAGGAAATTAATTTCCTCGAAAACCGGTCCTGACAGCCCTCCGCCTCTGCGGCTGAGGCAGTGGCATGATCCAGACGAGAGCCCCTTCTTGAAGCTGAGGACGGTGGCCGCCCTCGCCCCCTGGTCATGGCTGAGGGCAAGCGTCGCTCGAAAGTTGGGAGGACATGGAAGGGCAAGTTATAGAAGAAGGATGGATGAGCATCGCCCTTGCTATCCCCCAATTTATAGGGGGAAAGCGCGGGGGTTGGCTCCCCTCCAGTCCAAGAGACGCCGCCCACCTCCTCCAATAGCGGCGCCCTCGATCACGGGGCGAACAGCAACCGCCCCGTTGCTCCAATCGATGGCGCCGCAGTTACTGCTTTTCCCAGGGACTTTAAGTCACGAGCGCCCGTTGTTGGCTCCCCGCTATGCATGCGGCGCGCGTGGCAGAAATGACCTGACGCTGTAATTAAAAATTCTTGACGACTACGCTGCGCACGCATCCCACATCCCGCACTCAATGGACATCGTCAGGAAGCACAGCGTGCGCAAAGATCACAACTGCAAGGCAATGCCACGCGTGCCCGTGCACTGTTTGGGCCTAGCCCAACAATGCCTCGCGACGTGTATGGCCCAGGCCCGGGGGCTCCTGTCGGTGCACTAGAGTTATGGGCTCTCCAGTGCCCCTATACTCGTGCACGGGCAGTAGTAGCCACCCTGGCGACGAGGCCCAACATGGACCTGCCAGACACAAACATAGAAGAATCAATGCCCCGGTAGGACCTTGCCGGTACGACCCTCCAACCCATGAGCAAGGCCCCAACAAGCCCCGGAAAGGCAAAGCCCCAGCAAGTCATGGCCCTGGCAAGGCCCCGCCAACGCATAGGACAGGTGTCGTTCCGCCTAGACACGCGTCGCGGCGAAGGCACTGGAGGAGGCTAAGCGGTGCCGATGGGACGGGCCCCTGTCCCATCCCGTAGACGAACAGAGATGCCTGACGGTGCATTAAATGCACCTGTCCTACCCCGTCAGTGTTAGGAATGATAAGCACGGTAGCTCAGTACACCCCGTGTACGCACTATACACCACTGTTGGGATCCCCTTGTGAGTATAAAAGGAGGCCCAGGGCGATACGGTAGAGGACTTTTTGACTTTTGGATCTTTGCACTTTTGGATCCTCCTTGACCAACCCTCCAGCTCACATGCGTAGCAGCTTTCCGTGGCACTCCTATAGCTAGAACCCTAAAAAGCATAGATAATACAACCATCCAGGAGTAGGGTTTTACGCATCCTTGCGGGTCGAACCTGGGTAACATCCCCGTGTGCTGTTCATCAGACCTGCTCTTCATGCGAGCCTTGCCCCCCGCCAAACCGAAAGGGGTCGCTCCGATCCCATAGGTGCTCGTTCCCCATGACAATACCACCGATACAATCGATAGTTTCATCAAAACGAGCAAAACAATGCATCAAAAACAGAATCTGTCAAAAACAGGACAATCTGTAGTAATCTGAACATTCACCATACTTCTCTAACTCTAAAAATTCTGACAACTTAGGAAAAAATATAAACTTTGCATAGTAGTACTGTGTAAAAATTTGAGAAACTTTTGGCATTCCAGTAAAAAATGTAAAGTCATGCACTACAGCCAAACTTTCTGTTTTTGCACTGCACACGCCAAACAAGCAATCTAATCATCCTAAAGGCAAATCTTGGCACATTATTTTTATAATACAATGGATTTGTACAACGGGATAATTATTTTTGTTAAAAAAATTGTAATCAAGATTCACAAAGTTTCCATGGACATGAACAAAGTTCAAGGCTGGCCCCCACTTCAACGTTGTTCGTCTTTCTCACTTTCACTTATATTTTTGAAAAAGTTTTAGGTTCCCCACTATATTTTTTATTTTTTAACTATATAAAAGCACACAACAGAATAAATGACTCTCTAAAACTTCCGAGTTGTCTCCCTGGCAGCGCTTTCTTTAAAGCCATTAAGCTAGGCATAAAGTGCTCAAGTAGCATATCAAAGCCAATTTTAACTAACAACGATTTGTAATTTAGTAGTGAGCACAAATTGATATAAATCATGCAAGGACGAAATCTAACTCTCTTCCTATGCATCGGCATGTCATAAAAGAACAATTCATGCACATAAAGTAAAGGCCAATGCATAGTATAAACAGTTTCTTGCAATTTTATCATATTGGAAACATAGAGAGGCGGAGATGTAGTTCCTCTCTCATAATAATTGCAAGTAGGAGCAGTAAGAACATGCATATTATATTTATCAAAATTATCATGTGCAATAGTAGAAGTACACCCATATATATAATCCTTAATAAGTGCAAACTTCTTCGATATAGTGTAGTTGGGAGAATTCAAAAAGAAATAGGACTATCATGTGTGGGTGCAATAGCAACAATTTCACGTTTAACATAATGAACTATAGCAAGTTCATCTCCATAAGCATCATTCATATTGGCATCATGGCCACAAGCATAGCAAGAATCAAGTTCATCAAAAAGGGATATTTCAAACAAATCCAAGAGATCATAGAAATATCATAGCATTCATCCTTCGATAAGAACGAAGGGAAATTAAACAATGTATGAGTTGAAGAGTTACTCTCATTAGAAGGCGGGCACGGGTAGCTAGTCTGCTCTTCCTCCTTTTGTTATTCGCTCTCCTCCTCATCTTGTTCATCTAATGAGCTCACAGTTTCAGCAATTTATTTTTCCATAGATTCCTACAAAATTTTAATCTCTTCCAAGGCAGCCGACATTCTCTCAATAAATTCAATAATATCAGCATTGCAATCATAATTCTCATAGCAATATTTAAGTATGCCAAAATTTCAGATTCGTAAGGAACATCATCATCATACTTTTCAAGCAAAGAAGCAATTTCATAAGCACCTTTAAAAACAACAAATTCTTCTCTTTGTTCCACATCATAGTAATAACAAAATAACTTTAGCATAATAAGCTAAGGTTTCATTATCATTAAATTTGCATTGAAAGGGAAGGTGTCGATTTTCTATATTAAAGCAACAAGTAAAGTCACATCTCGAGCATGCATCCCAAGAAAACCATTCTAGTATTCTAATTTGATCCCATAAGTGTTTCCCTTTTTGAGATAAGCGATAATCCCTAAATTATTCACATTGATACAATGTGTATCCCATTATCAAGTTGAATGGGGTTTTCTCAGGATTATCAAAGTAGTGCATAATATTTTCCACATAACGAGCATTGAGGGTTTTAGGAGGTTCCCCATCTCCATGAGTAGCAAGTACACCTATTTTTTTGGTATTTTGTGTTCCCTATCCATAACTAAAGATAGAGAACAAGTTAGAACAGCAAATAAAATTTACTTAGTGATAAAACAAACAAGCACACACGAGAATATTCAGTCCATGCTATTGCTCCCCGGCAACGGCGCCAACAAAAGGTCTTGATAACCCACAAGTATAGGGGATCAATTGTAGCCTTTCTCGATAAGTAAGAGTGTCGAACCTAACGAGGAGCTAAAGGTAGAACAAATATTCCCTCAAGTTCTATCGACCACCCATACAACTCTATGTACGCTTAACGTTCGCTTTACCTAGAACAAGTATGAAACTAGAAGTACTTTGTAGGTGTAACAGGATAGGTTTCCAAGATAATAAAGAGCACGTAAATAAAAAATAGGGGCTTCCTAGATAAAGTAACAATTAAGTTAGTTTAACGAGTGTGGAAAAGTGGTGGTAGGAGTTGCGGAATTGTCCCTAGGCAACCGATAACTAGACTGGTCATCATTATTGCAATTTTATATGAAGGAGAGGCATAAGCTAACATACTTTCTCTACTTGGATCATATGCACTTATGATTGGAACTCTAGCAAGAATCCGCAACTACTAACGATCATTAAGGTAAAACCCAACCATAGCATTATAAGGTATCAAGTCCTCTTTACCCCCATATGCAACAACCCACCTACTCGGATTTATGCTTCTGTCACTCAAGCAACCCACCATAGGCGAATCATGAACACATTGCAACACCCTACAGCGAGGATCCCTCATGCTTGCACGACATGGAGAGCACCATAGGACAACACCAATAATAAAACATGCAACTCAAACCAATCATGATCATTGATCAACCCATAGGACAACAAAAATCTACTCAGACATCATAGGATGGCAACACATCATTGGATAATAATATGAAGCATAAAGCACCATGTTCAAGTATAGGGTACAGCGGGTTGCGGGAGAGTGGACCGCTATATGTAGATGGGCGAAGGTGATGGAGGTGTTGGTGAAGATGACGGAGTTGTTGGAGTTGATCGTCGTCACGATGATGGCCCCATCGGCATTCCGGTGCCACCTGGAGAGAGGGGGAGAGCCCCCCCTCCCCCTCCTTCTTCTTCTTCCTTGACCTCCCCTAGATTGGAGGAGGGTTTCCCATCTGGTCCTTCGCCTCCATGGCGGCGGAGGGGCTAGAGCCCCTCCGAGATTGGATCTCTCTCACTGTTTCCTTCTATTTTTGCGCTCCCAGATTCTGGCCTTTCACCATTTCTTAAATATCCGGAGATCTATAACTCCGATCGGGCTGAAATTTTGAGGGATTTTTATCCGGATATTATCTTTCTTGCTGCAGAAGGAGAGCTCCAACCGACCTAAGGGATGGTCACAAGGGCCCAGGGGGTAGGCCACGCCTGGCAGGCTTGTGACCTCCTCGGGCATCGCCTCGCGTTGATTCTTTTTCCCAAAAATCACATATATTCCAAAAAAATCTCCATAAGTTTTTATCGCATTTGGACTTCATTTGATGTGTATTTTCTACGAAACAAAAAACATGCAAAAAAATAGGAACTGGCACTGGGCACTGGATCAATATGTTAGTCCCAAAAATAGTATAAAAATTTGCCGAAAGTATATGAAAGTTGTAGAATATTGGCATGAAACAATCAAAAATTATAGATACGACGGAGACGTATCATGTATTCCTGTTGGATTTGTCCTAGCATCCGGTTTACTTGCTGCCCTTTCACATTGACGAGCCACACCAGGATAACCTCTAGAGTTATACACAGGACCTGAACTAACACTCTCCACCATCGGTGTGCTTGGAAGTCTGCTGGTGGATACAAAGAATCCGCGGGGGATTTCTGGCATCGCCCAATTAGGTGGAGGCGTAAAATGGTGCAGATCGGGCTGCGACCCAGCATCTTGGAAGTCTGCATGTGTTTCCTGTGTCACCCAATTCTGGTGTGGAGCAGATTGGGAATGTTGTTGGTGCGTTTGAGGTGTGACCCATCGAGGGGGCACCACAACGTGTATAGGCTTAGGGTTGTGTACTTGCTGCTAGGAAGTTCTAACCTTCTTTGTACGTCTCTCATCCTGCTGGCATAAAAAAAGAATGTGTTAGCACACAAGTCACATATGCAAATACTGGTGTTGCTGAACTAAGCATTATTCACATCCCAAACTTCTCATAAAAGTGTTGTTCATGTACATATTTTTCCTAGGATAGGTATCACACTCTGAATTGAGTTGAGCGTTTGCCTATACTTGTGGACCTGAACTAAGCACTCTTCACAGAATTAACCTCACATTCTGAATTCTACACTATTCATTTTTTCTGTACCTGAACTGAGCACTCTCCATAGACTGAACTACTGGTTTGCAAAGGGGAAATACTCTCTACAGTTAAACTTGACCTTCATGTGCTTTCATGGTTGAACTTACTAGTGCATACCAACCTGGCCTTCATGTGTTTGCATGGCTGAACTTACTAGTACACACCATCCTCAACTTCATGTGTTTTGCATGGTTTGCAAAGGGGAACTACTATATATAGTCAAAAACCTTACCTTCATGAATTTGAATGGTTGAACCTCAAAGTACATTCCAACCTGAACAAATTGATCACATGTTTGTTTTACTTTCCTTTTTTTCACACAACCAGATACATACCAACCTGAAATCTAGCCCACTGACTTGTTGAACTTCACATGGTTTTTTACATATGAATGCAGGCAGATTTTTTAATTTTTGCAGCCTAGACTGAGGCTCACACACTACTAGAACTTCACATGGCTAAAAGAAAATAGCAAACAGTAGGAAGTTCAACCATACCTTGGATAGAAGTTCAGTCACCCTTTTTCCAGCAGTAGATAGGCCACCTTGAGAGCAATTTGTCGGAGAGTTGGGAGAGATATCCCATGGCATTTCATGTCTTGCAGAGGGCGCGAAGTTCATCTGGATGAAGCCAGAAGTTCAGGTGAGGCAAGATTGAAGGAGGAGCCAAGAAGAAGGAGGAAGTTCAGGTACCTAAGAGGTAGGAAGTTCAGGTACATGTGGTGCCGCGTTCGTTGCTAGATTTGAAGGTGCCACCGATGCGCCCTCCGTCGTTGAGATGCTCCCTTGGCCACGCCGTTCATCGTACCTTGCACCTTGGCCATCGTTAGCTCTGCTAAGACATCGGGAGGAGGTGAGGATGGAAGGAGTAGTCCTCCAAAAGTCCATGGCGGCTTCGTTGTAGAAATTCCGGCGGCTTTGCCACCTCCAGGCGACGCGGGCTCCCTCATGCTGGCGTCCACCATCGCTCGCTCGCCCGCGCCAGCGGTCGGACAGGAGGTGGAGATGAAGGGGAGGCACTGGATCCGGTCGGACGGGAACTAGAGACGGAGGGGAGGCGTTGGATCCGACGGAGGTCGGTGGCGAATCGCGGAGGAGGCCGGCGGCGAATCGTGACGGAGGCCGATGATCGAGGGGAGAAGCGGCAAGGAGTGGTGAGGGAGGGGGAGGGGGCGGCCTCGATCGGGATCGGACCAGGTGGATCCTATCGAGGTGCGCCGGCGGTTTGGGAAGTTCACGAGGGAGCTTTCGGGCCCTTATAGGGCTGGCTGTGATCCAAATAGTTATTCTAATCCTAGGATTAGAATAGTGCCACTCTCTCTCTCTATCTATCTACATATATATAGGGAAAATACCTACTACTACCGGGTGTAGTTACTCCCATGTCTTATATACTACCATGTGGTAGTATATGTACTAATTTATCACTTTGAATATGTTCACATACTATATATAAGATACTCTAAAGTGTGTTACATGAAAAATAAATAGTTGATCCATATTTTTTATCATATTATGAAAATACATACATATTTGTACGTAAAAATGAGTATGCTAAAAATATGGTACATACTACCTAAAAAGTAGTATCTATACTATCTAAATATTTTTATATATTATATACTACGGTACCAAACAAAAGTGGGAGTAATTACACCCGGTCGTACGGAACATTTGACATATTTATCGTATGTAGTTACTCCAGCTTTTGTTTGGTATCTTGTAGATAATATTTATTGTATCAGAGAGTTATATATATGACAAATGTTTCGTGCGACCGGGTGTAGTTATGTCAGACCCTGTGATTTGCTTCATGACTAAGATATCATGACTCAAAATTCAGGGCCAACTAAAACTTTTTCTCTACTTGTTATGTTTGACTTGTTTGTTGATTGTCTGATTGCTTGCTAGTGCTCTATATTCATAAAAACTCTCCTACTCTCAAAACTCTTCTCTTTGATACCCTCTCTAGTCCAATGATCATGCCATGCGAATAGGACTTAATTATATTTTCACAAAATATTATTTTGGCCAAAAAGGTTTTATTCAAAATAGGTTTTTTCAAACCCCCTGATTTGAGATTTGCACTGCAAGTCCCCAAATTGGGTGGATCATTTTTCCCCAAATGCTTTATTTGGAACCTACTATATACATAACTTCCCAAAACCACAAAATATTATTTTAAAAGATTATTCTCATATTTTATTTAAAGGCTTTTTCTTAAGGCCAGAAATTGTCTTTTATAGGGAAAAATTATTCAAATGATTTAAAAATATTTGAGAAAATTTAGGGAAACTCAATGGACATATATTGTCCATATATAAGAGTTTCAACACATGGTCATGATCAAAATATTGGAAAAATCCCTTCAAAACCATTTCTACCTATTCCAAGCATTTGAAATATTTCTATAAGAAGTATTCTCAAATAAATCTAGGAAAATTCTAGCATGTCACATATGATATATGTGTTCATCTTGCCAAGTTTTATCTCAATAACACTTGTTTTGATTCACCAAAACATCTTAAAGCCATTCCTGTCCACAGCCAATTTTGATCAACTTTACATTGTGAAGTTTCTCCCCTTGACCCCAAACTTTGTGGACATGCTCTAATAACCAAATAATGATGCTACACTAAGTGGTGCATCAAGGGTAAAAGCTTAGCATAACTAGATCTAAAGAAACCTGATTCTGTTAGTTTCTAGGGTTCACAAAGTTTCCATTATCAACTTTCTACATTTGAGCCGAAAACTTGTGATCGGGACCAAATGGACTTAGCATTTACCCCTGGTAAATCTCAAGGTCATAGGATTCCACTGCCTAGCCCAATCACAGCACAAACACCTTCTTCCATAAACTAGTGGACAAGCTAAGTGGGCCCAAAAAGATTCCTCTTGCCTCCAACTTTTTACCACAGCATATTCTAACCTCATTTTACCCCCAGTAACTTTGCCTTGGCCTCTGGTCAATTATTTGTGGGGTAACTCTCTCTTATTCCCTCTCTTTTTACCATAACATCACCTCTCCCACCCTTCTGATCATGCAAATAACCCCAAACTTTTCCACAACCTCATTTGCATACTAATAACCTTGGCACACCCAGCAATGGCATGCTCATATGGAAAATGTGAGAAGTTCATCGAAAACAAGATTTTTGGCACCAAATATGGCTTTGTACTACAAGTACTAGTTATACTTGTCTCCCTGATCTGAAATTTGGTGTGTTAGTACTCCTTCCATACCTAAGAAACCCAGACAGCTCTTTACCCCCCTAAGACCTTCAGTAAAGTCCCCTGAGCTAGCCCCCAAGTTTACTGCTGCAAACTTGTCCCTAGTGGAAAACCACCCCACCTATACCCATGGGCAGTGCAACCCCACTAGTACTCTCCTGCATGCACGCCTTGCATGCCAAACAGCTTCGGCCGACCAAAAAGGCACCCGGGAGACGCCTTAGTGTGGTGACCACGCAATGGGCATGCAGAAACGGCTCTCTATCGACAGAAGCTGTCATGTAGGTCGTGGCCGGCTACGGCAGGGCATCCACGTGCGCCAGGAATCTCCCCTCGACATCCCACTCCTCTTCGCGATGCCTGCAAGCTTCCAAGGCAGCTGAGGTGTGCATGCACTCCGCGCCCGAGAGCATCTGAGGCATGCCCGAGCTTTCCCTTCATTGCTCGCCTACTTCTAGCCGCTCCTAACCCCCCCTCTCGCCCTCTTGGCTCTCCCTCGCCCTCTTGTACCTCGCCAGAACTGAGCCCCCGTGCTCCCGTGGCCTTCTCCTCCTCCCATGGCCGCCATGCCCGCCAAGGCTGCCGCTTGGATTCGGGCTTCCCGTGCCTCTCCTCCCCCTTGATCCTCTCCAGGCCGCCACTAGCGCCACCACCACCTCCTCTCACTCGTCGCCTCATCCTTAGGTGGCTGGAGCACCGAGCACCGTGGCCGTCGTTGCTGGGATCCGACGCTGGAGAGGTCGCACGCGTCTGGCACTCCCCGATGGAGGAAAGGGCCCCCAGTGTGGTGTGGCTCCCTCTCCTGAGCGCGCCGGTGGCCAGTGCCTCGCCGGAGGTGGCCTGAGCCGCCGAGGGCATCGTCGGCACCCTCGGTCGTGCCTCCCGTGCTTTCCCCTGCCTAGGCGGGACGAGGGGGAAGAACCCGACAGGCGGGGCCCTCTCGTCAGCGAGCCAACTGTCGGGCCCGCGGCTTAAGTGGAGGCGTCCTCTATGGGCTGCGCCTCCCCGCCCGGGAGGCGTACTCCAAGGGGTACGCCTTCGACGTCCCCAGTCCCCCTGCGTGGTTGAGCTGCTGAAACGACGCTCTGCCGACAGAAGCTGTCCTATAGGTCATGGCCAGCTGCAGCAGGGCATCCACGCGCACCAAGAATCTCCCCTCGGCATCCCATGCCTCTCCGCGACGCGCGCAACCTTCCAAGGCAGCGGTGCACGTGCACTCCGCGCCCGAGAGCATCCGAGGTGTGCTCGAGCTTTCCCTCCATTGCCCGCCTACTTCTACCCGCTCCTAAGCCCCCTCTCGCCCTCTTGGCTCTCCCTCGCCCTCTTGGACCTCGCCAGAACTGAGCCCCCATGCTCCCATGGCCTTCTCCTCCTCCCATGGCAGCCATGCCTGCCACGGTTGTCGCTTGGATTTGGGATTCCCATGCCTCTCCTCCCCCTTGATCCTCTCTAGGCCGCCACTAGCACCACCACCACCTCCTCTCGCTCGTCGCCTCGTCCTCCACTGGCCAGAGCACCGAGCCCCGTGGCCGTCGTCACCGAGATCCGTCGCGAGAGAGGCCACACGCGTCTGGCACTCCCCGATAGAGGAAAGGGCCCCCGGTGTGGTGTGGCTCCCTCTCCTGAGCGCACCGGTGGTCGGAGCCTCACCGGAGGCGGCCTGAGCTACCGGTGGCATCGCTGGTGCCCCTCGGCTGCGCCTCCCCTGCTTTCCCCTGCCTAGGCGGGAGGAGGGGGAAGAACCCGACAGGTGGGGCCCTCCCTTCAGCGAGCCAACCGTCGGGCCCGCGGCTTAAGTGGAGGCGCCCTTCATGGGCTGCGCCTCTCCGCCCGGGAGGCGTACTCCAAGGGGTACACCTTCGACGTTGCCAGTCCCCCTACGCGGTTGAGCTGCTGGGCCGGCCCATGTGCTTATCCAGCGCACTAAGCGCTATTTAGCTCCTTGGGTAATGCCCCTTTTTGTTTCCCTTTTTCTTTTTTAGACAGATTCAAAAATTCATAGAAAGATCATTTGGACTCCAAATCAATTGATTCAAACTCCTATAGATTTGTAAAATCATGATCTATCCAAAAATATGTCTTACATATTTTTTCTACGAACTTCTCTGTGCTACTTAAAATTATATTCAAATCTAAACTATTCATGCCCCAATTGCAAAAATCCTATAGCCTTCATATCAACTCCAAATGGAGTGATTTCAATTTATAGGTGTTCTACATATCATTCTTTAATTATCACGCCTTGGTTAACATTTTCACCATGCATTAATTCCGTTGGATCAAATAAATAGCCCCATATTTCATTATTACCATCTTAGGAAATTCATAGGAAAATCTTCCCAACTCCAAATCCAGTGAAACCACTTTCCACATGTTTCTAAAATCATATCCTAATTGTTGGGTCCATCCACTCATTTTTATAATAATATTTTCTATTGACATCTTAGAGGATCATCAATTCCTCCATCCCTCCATTCCAAAATCATCGTTGATCCAACTCTAGTTCAACCATTTTATATATTTTTCTCATGACCAGAGAGGTCTAAGAAAAATATATTGCCTATTTATAGGGCACTTGTATTTTCTGTTTGTTGTGTTGCTTATTGCGGTTGTTTCCGGCGATAGTTGACGAAGTAGATGAAATGCTCGGAGTGGACGAGAAGCGGGTGAAAACCTCGAAGACATTGCTAAGCCAGGCAAGCAGCCCTTTGACCATGATAAGAAACCATTTTATTGCGTGTCATATAGCACTTTACTTTCATCATAATTAATCATGTGATGTGGTCTTCCCCTTTCGCTGGGATGCCTCCGTACCTTTCTGTTGACACTTGCATAGTGCATGACCCTACCACCTTATGAGGGTTGTGCAGGTGGGTGTAGTTAGGAAGCTAGTAGATGCTACGCAAGTGGGATCGGGATTTATGCATAGTAATGGGGGGAAATAAATGATTTCAAAGACTTTTCAAAAAAAACGTCGGGTGCCACTAATGCCCGAGGGAGACGATGAGAAGATGGTTGACCACTTGAGAAAGAAGTGGTGTGCCGGAGCAAGTTGAGATTGTGTTTTCGAAAACGGATTAGATTTAAGATTTGTCGATCGTCCCAACCTTACATGCGCAACCACAATACCCCTTATGGGATAGGGCCTTGTTGATTACTATGGTCGGTACTAGCAAGGAGCCCGCATTACTAGTGGCAAGAGTGAAGAGGTCACTCTTGAGATGGGGTCGTCCCAAAGAGGAAGGTCATGTGCTGTCTTTACAGGCAGCGGGCACACCGTTGCGTGCCCTCATGGATGATACGAGTGATGTATATCATGAGGGATGGCACCAACGAGTGGACTCTTTGTTTAGTATCACCATGGTAAAGGCATTGTTCGGATGCTTACCTCGGGTATGTTATATACCGCAAGTCGTGGATGACACGGAAGTTCCCCGAGTCTTGTGGGTAAAGTGTGCAACCTCTGCAGAGGGTAAAACTATTTGAATAGTCGTGTCGACAGTCAAGGACAGTTGGGTGGTGCTGCTTAAACTACATCTAGATGTTTTCACAAACTTGGTGTGTGTGTGTGGTGACAAGGATGATACTTGAGTCGAGTCGGTTGACTTGGCATGATGACTGAACTTGAGATGTTCAGACGGTACATGAGACAAGTCTGAGGACTTGGTGTGATGGTTGAACATGAGACGTCCAACCCCCTACTTATTATGATGGTTGTGACGTGTTCTTATGAACACGTGTCCATGGTTGATGCATGCTTACTTAAGATTACTTGATCATGTCATTGCACTCAAAACTAGCTTTCTGCAAAACTTACCTATTAGCACTACATCATGCATTGTTATTGCCTTGTTCCAAACAATGGGTTGCTTGCGAGTACATTCAAAGTACTCATTGGCTTGCCACTGGTTATGTTATTAGCCAGGCATGAAAGATCAGGTTATGATGAAGATTACCTTGGTGAGAGACATGCAAGCTAGGACGCTTCCCAGTCAGAATGTTTGTAGGGTGAAGGCAGATGGCAATGGGTTCACGCTATCATGGAAGATTTCCGCTGCAATCATATGAAGACTTGGCCATGAAGGACATATTTTAGTAAACCGGTATTTAATGGATATAAGACTCTTGTTATTCAGTTTCTGTGTGTTCAATGAGCATTGATCTCTGGGATCACTATGCACGTACATTCGATGATCACGACTTATGAGTCGGGGTCCCCATAGAGCTGGTATCAGAGCCATCCTGACTGTAGGAAGCCCTTAGTTAGCATGGACGTTAGTTAGGACAAAACTATTTCTCCAGACCCTTCAAAATCACTTACAAGGCCTCTATATTTCTCGCCTCTCCTAATAATTCCAAGGGGAGCAAGGTTTTTGCCTTATCACTTCCACCACTTTTCTCTTCGCTCTCCTCGTTTGTTTTTCAAACTTCGCAAATGGTCGCTACTACCCTTGTGCCCCTGACCAAGGGATTCCTTGAAATCCTCGTGGGTGACTTGGAAGGAACCCACCTTGCTAGAAGATTGCCGACATATCATGGACCCAAGTTGGCAACACTAGACAAGGAGCTACCAGCAGAAGATACCTTCCCGATGGATGAGGATGTCAAGACTTAGATGATGGTGACACCCTCGATACAGCCCCAGGATGATGCCACCCTAGCCTTCGAAGACCAGGGCACAAGACCTGCAATGTCAAGATATGCATCGCTAATAGAGTAATCATGTCCTTTTCGTTGTTGTGTCGGCAACCACCTGTGAATGAGAACCTTGCCATTTGGTCCACCTCACTATAGTGAGCAGGAAGACGGTCCTCATCATCCCCCGCCCTTGGTGCCGATGATATCGTCAACGAGACCGATAGGATACAACTCTACCATGCCTTGTTAATGTCATTGCATAACAGGTTGCCTACCGGGAATGCTCGATGCCTTAGAAGACAAGAAGGCATTGTCACGAACACAAGGAAACCAGAAGACCCTGTCAACAACAGTCATGAAGATTCACCTTCGTCGTCAACTCAACAGACCCGAAGTCGTCAAGGACTCTTCAGGCGCAACCAGGATCGTTTTGATGTACAAAAACCAAAGACATAGCGACACCCGAGGAGGACCCAAAAGGCTAAGCAGACTCCTCTCCAAGACACGAAGCAAGTATGACTACTGCGTCCGAGAACCCCTAAGGTAGCATAGGTCGTGTGTCCCCCATGCGAAGTCGAGTCCGTATGATGGTTCTAATGGAACCATGATGTGTGTTGCTTGTTTTTCCTGTTTGTGCTTTGGTGTAAGTCACACTTTTGCCCTAGGCAACAAGTGCGCGACTTTATCTCCTACCTTACCATGATGTTGTGTTTAGCCTTTTCGGCACTTGCTTGATTGCACTTGCACTATACCACCCCCTTAGGCACTCCTCTATGCTACTTTCCCTCTTACCCCTCTCGCCAACTGAAGACCAGCAAGACCAGATGCACCAAGGATCCACCTCGACAAGCAACCGACACCGGAGACTTCGACTACAACAAACTCAACAAGACGCAACCCCATAGAGTTATGCTTCTCCCTCAAGATTGGAAACCCCTCCCTTGCCTAACCTATACCTCACAAGCTCCCCAGCACAAGTCTCTGAATCACGTGTTTAATACACGGAATTGCCAGAGCACTTATTGAGCTTCAATAACCCCTGCCTAGCACTGGGTTCATTATGGAGCTAGTGATCATAGTGAACAAGCATCCTTCATTCTTACTCTAGCACAAGAACCTTGATGCCATAGGAAAGATCGTTCTAAGGGTATACGATTTGTGGACAATGATTTGATTTAGGCATAATAGATGCCTTGAGCAAGCAGTTCAGACCCTTTGGTGGAATACGAGGCTTAATGCTGGTAGATGAACTTGGTGGATCAAGATTGATAGAGTAGCATAACTTACTCGTCCCTTGAGTAAATTGGATTAGTAGGACAAATATGGTCACAAGCTGGAATTCTTGGTGGATATATGACTTGACGGTGGCAAGTAATGTTGATATTGGATTGATGGTGATATGATAGTGACTGGAGTAACTAGCAGGAAGCTCTTACTAGATGTAAAACTTGGATTTAAATAGGTAATCCTACCAGGTTCTCAAGATCTATTAAACCACATGGTTCGGAGTAATTTGGATTTAGTCCAATGATCTTGATCATAATAACATGTTTCTCGGTGGATGATAGTAGCAAGAATCAGATGATGTTAGGGATAATTTAGGGATCTATATAAGCTCGAACTTGGAGTTTAGTTGGCCATGAGATTGGAAGTTCATGGATATATTGTGATAATAGTACTTGCAATGATATGTGCATTATATGAACTCGAGGAGATTATGTTGGACATCATCGATGCTGGATTTGTAGCAGTAATGGATCAGGTAATAGTGGATGATAATTACAGGTCGTTTGACTGGATTCGTAGGAAGGAAATGATATCTCGGATTGGTATATCACATGTTTCCTTAGCATAGAGATGCAACCTCTCAGACCTTGGGTATATTAGGTGAACACTTGGATTTGTAGTGTCATGATCAAGCTTAGTGGTTTGTAAATTATCCCGAGGATTTTTATATAGGGATATATGTGAGTTAGCTATAGTATGCATATGAGATTTTTCAGCATAGTCCTTCTCTCAAAATCTTGGAGATATGAGTAGCATATGCAATGTTGGATTTGACTTATATCAGATGATACCTTCGAGGATATGGAGTAATTCTGTTAGGATTAATTGACTGTACTGTTGGCATCTAAGGACTGTGCTCGAGGATAAGGTGATAAACATTCACTCACATCCTAAGCTCCTTGAACCTCGAAGCTTTACCAGACCATGCCATGGTCGGATAAGACCATAGGCTCTGGCTCTAAGTCAAAGGACAATGGTCGATACCCCATCGTGACCACCACCCACCCTTTCCATAAGGAAGGTGGCCACGAACACCCCTACTAGGATGGACCGCAAACCCTTGATACTAGTGACAATCCGGGACGAATGCCCGCTCCTCTCACATAACCCATGAGCAATGTGTTTATGTTGTACTTCGGGAAATAGGTTGTCGTCCTCCGGGATGACATACTTATTTACCCAATGAGAGGAGGAACACCTTAGCCCTGTTTGGACCAGGAACACTAATTGACATGCCTCTCGAGCATAAAAGCTTCCACCTTGAAGGAGTTGGACTTCGCAAAGCACCCTCCCTACAGGAGAAGACTTCCTGCCCAAGCAAGATGATGGACCACTGCGATTGCGAAGCCACAACGACGATGAAGAAGGAGCAAAAGAAGTCAACAACCATTCCTCTGCCAGCTACATCAACTAGAGTATACCAAGAAGCATCGGCGTTCACGCCCAATGAAGCCCTTGGGCATCAAGAGGATTAAGGATCCCCTCGCTTTAAATGGTCACCTGTTAGTTCCTGACCAGGATGGAACTGAGAAGTTGATGGCACCCCCTTACTCCACCACGTTGATGGTGTACGTTGAGCATGATGCCCCTGCTCCCTTCAGATGCCTGGAACGGAGTGGAACGACGGTCATGACCTCAATGCTAGCCCCATATAGAAGCACCCGCTTTGACACCAAGACTCAACCCTTCTATTCTAACGCGAGACATCTAGATGTCACTAACCAACGTGAGCGGTCCCACGACCAGCACACAGACACACTACTTGGCCACGTATTCCGACCTTGGAATACACATGCAAGCCAGGCCCTTGCCAAACCCTGTTCACCCTCAGACAAAGTCAATAGTGCACTCGAAGGCATATAATCAAGCACTTCAAGACCCAGGAGGACAACTATGCCAGAGCAGAAGCAACATGGAACGAGAAGACTACCTCACCTCTGAATTTCCGCATCCTTCTTACGCCTAGCCTGGGAATCTCAGGGACGAGATTCTTGTAACGGGGGTAGGTCTATCACATACTGTGATTTGCTTCATGATAAGATATCATGACTCAAAATTCAGGGCCCACTAAAACTTCTTATGTGCTTGTTATGTTTGACTTGTTTGCTGATTGTCTGATTGCTTGCTAGTGCTCTATATTCATACAAAAATCTCGTACTCTCAAAACTCTTCTCCTTGATCCCCTCTCTTGTACAATGATCATGCCATGTGAATAGGACTTAATTATATTTTTACAAAATATTATTTTGGCCAAAAAGGTTTTATTCAAAATAGGTTTTCTCAAACCCCCTGATTTGAGATTTGCACTGCAAGTCCCCAAATTGGGTGGATCCTTTTTCCCCAAATGCTTTATTTGGAACCAACTTTATACATAACTTCCAAAAACGACAACAGATTATTTTAAAAGATTATTTTCATATTTTATTTAAAGGCTTTTTCTTAAGGCCAGACATGGTCTTTTATGGGGAAAAATTATTCAAATGATTTAAAAATATTTAAGAAAATTTAGGGAAACTCGGTGGACATATATTGTCCATATATAAAGAGTTCCAACACATGGTCATGTTCGAAATATTGGACAAATCCCTTCAAAACCATTTCTACCTATTCCAAGCATTTGAAATATTTCTATAACAAGTATTCTCAAATAAATCCAGGAAAATTCAAGCATGTCACATATGATATATGTGTTCATCTTGCCAAGTTTAATATCAATACCACTTGTTTTGATTCACCAAAACATCCTAAAGCCATTCCTGTCCAGAGCCAATTTTGATCAACTTTACATTGTGAAGTTTCTCTCCTTGACCCCAAACTTTGTGGACATGCTCTAATCACCAAATAATGATGCTACACTAAGTGGTGCATCAAGGGTAAAAGCTTAGCATAACTAGATCTACAGAAACCTGATTTTGTTAGTTTCTAGGGTTCACAAAGTTTCCATTATCAACTTTCTTCATTTGAGCTGAAAAGTTGTGATCAGGACCAAATGGACTTACCATTTACCCCTAGTAAATCTCAAGGTCATAGGATTTCCCTGCCTAGCCCAATCATAGCACAAACACCTTCTTCCATAAACTAGTGGACAAGCTAAGTGGACCCAAAAAGATTCCTCTTGCCTCCAACTTTTTACCACAACATATTCTAACCTCATTTTACCTCCAGTAACTTTGCCTTGGCCTCTGGTCAATTATTTGTGGGGTAACTCTCTTATTCCCTCTCTTTTTACCATAACAACACCTCTCCCACCCTTCTGATCATGCAAATAACCACAAACTTTTCCACCCAACAATGGCATGCTCATATGGAAAATGTGAGAAGTTCATCGAAAACTAGATTTTTGGCACCAAATATGGCTTTCTACTACAAGTACCAGTTATACTTGTCTCCCTGATCTGAAATTTGGTGTGTTAGTACTCCTTCCATACCTAAGAAACCCAGACAGCTCTTTACCCCCCTAAGACCATTAGTAAAGTCCCCTGAGCTAGCCCCCAAGTTTGCTGCTGCAAACTTGTCCCTAGTGGAAAACCACCCCACCTATACCCATAGGCAATGCAACCCCACTAGTGCTCTCCTACATGCACGCCTTGCACGCCAGACAGCTTTGGTCGACCAAAAAGGCACCCGGGACACGCCTTAACGTGGTGACCATGCAATGGGCATGCAGAAACGACGCTCTGCCGACAGAAGCTGTCCTATAGGTCATGGCCAGCTGCAGCAGGCATCCACGCGCACCAAGAATCTCCCCTCGGCATCCCATGCCTCTCCGCGACGCGTGCAACCTTCCAAGGCAGCGGTGCGCATGCACTCCGCGCCCGATAGCATCCGAGGTGTGCTCGAGCTTTCCCTCCATTGCCCGCCTACTTCTACCCGCTCCTAAGCCCCCTCTCGCCCTCTTGGCTCTCCCTCGCCCTCTTGGACCTCGCCAGAACTGAGCCCCCATGCTCCCATGGCCTTCTCCTCCTCCCATGGCAGCCATGCCTGCCACGGTTGTCGCTTGGATTTGGGATTCCCATGCCTCTCCTCCCCCTTGATCCTCTCTAGGCCGCCACTAGCACCACCACCACCTCCTCTCGCTCGTCGCCTCGTCCTCCACTGGCCAGAGCACCGAGCCCCGTGGCCGTCGTCACCGAGATCCGTCGCGAGAGAGGCCACACGCGTCTGGCACTCCCCGATAGAGGAAAGGGCCCCCGGTGTAGTGTGGCTCCCTCTCCTGAGCGCACCGGTGGCCGGAGCCTCACCGGAGGCGGCCTGAGCTACCGGTGGCATCGCTGGTTCCCCTCGGCTGCGCCTCCCCTGCTTTCCCCTGCCTAGGCGGGAGGAGGGGGAAGAACCCGACAGGTGGGGCCCTCCCTTCAGCGAGCCAACCGTCGGGCCCGCGGCTTAAGTGGAGGCGCCCTTCATGGGCTGCGCCTCTCCGCCCGGGAGGCGTACTCCAAGGGGTACACCTTCGACGTTGCCAGTCCCCCTACGCGGTTGAGCTGCTGGGCCGGCCCATGTGCTTATCCAGCGCACTAAGCGCTATTTAGCTCCTTGGGTAATGCCCCTTTTTGTTTCCCTTTTTCTTTTTTAGACAGATTCAAAAATTCATAGAAAGATCATTTGGACTCCAAATCAATTGATTCAAACTCCTATAGATTTGTAAAATCATGATCTATCCAAAAATATGTCTTACATATTTTTTCTACGAACTTCTCTGTGCTACTTAAAATTATATTCAAATCTAAACTATTCATGCCCCAATTGCAAAAATCCTATAGCCTTCATATCAACTCCAAATGGAGTGATTTCAATTTATAGGTGTTCTACATATCATTCTTTAATTATCACGCCTTGGTTAACATTTTCACCATGCATTAATTCCGTTGGATCAAATAAATAGCCCCATATTTCATTATTACCATCTTAGGAAATTCATAGGAAAATCTTCCCAACTCCAAATCCAGTGAAACCACTTTCCACATGTTTCTAAAATCATATCCTAATTGTTGGGTCCATCCACTCATTTTTATAATAATATTTTCTATTGACATCTTAGAGGATCATCAATTCCTCCATCCCTCCATTCCAAAATCATCGTTGATCCAACTCTAGTTCAACCATTTTATATATTTTTCTCATGACCAGAGAGGTCTAAGAAAAATATATTGCCTATTTATAGGGCACTTGTATTTTCTGTTTGTTGTGTTGCTTATTGCGGTTGTTTCCGGCGATAGTTGATGAAGTAGATGAAATGCTCGGAGTGGACGAGAAGCGGGTGAAAACCTCGAAGACATTGCTAAGCCAGGCAAGCAGCCCTTTGACCATGATAAGAAACCATTTTATTGCGTGTCATATAGCACTTTACTTTCATCATAATTAATCATGTGATGTGGTCTTCCCCTTTCGCTGGGATGCCTCCGTACCTTTCCGTTGACACTTGCATAGTGCATGACCCTACCACCTTATGAGGGTTGTGCAGGTGGGTGTAGTTAGGAAGCTAGTAGATGCTACGCAAGTGGGATCGGGATTTATGCATAGTAATGGGGGGAAATAAATGATTTCAAAGACTTTTCGAAAAAAAACATCGGGTGCCACTAATGCCTGAGGGAGACGATGAGAACATGGGTGACCACTTGAGAAAGAAGTGGTGTGCCGGAGCAAGTTGAGATTGTGTTTTCGAAAATGGATTAGATTTAAGATTTGTCGACCGTCCCAACCTTACATGCGCAACCATGATACCCCTTATGGGACGAGGCTTTGTTGATTACTATGGTTGGTACTAGCAAGGAGCCCGCATTAGTAGTGGCAAGAGTGAAGAGGTCACTCTTGAGACGGGGTCGTCCCAGAGAGGAAGGTCATGCACTGTCTTTACAGGCACCGGGCACACCGTTGCGTGCCCTCATGGATGATACGAGTGATGTATATCATGAGGGATGGCACCAACGAGTGGACTCTTTGTTTAGTATCACCATGGGAAAGGCATTGTTCGGGTGCTTACCTCAGGTATGTTATATACCGCGAGTCGTGGATGACACGGAAGTTCCCCGAGTCTTGTGGGTAAAGTGTGCAACCTCTGTAGAGGGTAAAACTATTCGAATAGCCGTGTCCACGGTCAAGGAAAGTTGGGTGGTGCTGCTTAAACTACGTCCAGATGTTTTCGCAAACTTGGTGTGTGTGTGTGTGTGGTGACAAGGATGATACTTGAGTCGAGTCAGTTGACTTGGCATGATGACTTAACTTGAGATATTCAGACGGTACATGAGACAAGTCTGAGGACTTGGTGTAATGGTTGAACATGAGACGTCCAAGCCCCTACTTATGATGATGGTTGTGACGTGTTCTTATGAACACCTGTCTATGGTTGATGCATGCTTACTTAAGATTACTTGATCATGTCATTGCACTCAAAACTAGCTTTCTGCAAAACTTACCTATTAGCGCCACATCATGCATTGTTATTGCCTTGTTCCAAACAATGGGTTGCTTGCGAGTACATTCAAAGTACTCATTGTCTTGCCACTGGTTATTTTATTGGCCAAGCATGAAAGATCAGGTTATGATGAAAATTACCTTGGTGACGGACATGCGAGCTAGGACGCTTCCCAGTCAAAATGCTTGTAGGGTTAAGGCAGATGGCAATGGGTTCACGCTATCGTGGAAGATTTCCGCTGCAATCATATGAAGACTTGGCCATGAAGGACATATTTGAGTAAACCGGTATGTAATGGATGTAAGACTCTTGTTATTCAGTTTCTGTGTGTTCAGTGAGCATTGATCTCCGGGATCACTGTGCACGTACATTCGGTGATCACGACTTATGAGTCGGGGTCCCCACAAGTTACTCCCACTTTTTTTTGCTATCTTGTAGATAATATTTATCGTATCGGAGAGTATGTACGCATAGTATATAATATATAAAAATATTTAGATAGTATAAAAATACTACTCTTTAGATAGTATAAAATTATATATATACCGTCGATGGTAGTTACCACCACTTGCGTCTTGTATGTTGTATATAGTATCTATCAAATCGAAGAATATGTACGCGTAGTATGTAGTATATAAGTATGTTCAGGTAGTATATATACTATTCTTTGGTAGTATGTATCGTATTGAGTATGCTCATTTTTACGTACAAATATGTACATATTTCAGAAAAATAATAAAAACTATGGGCCAATTTTTAATTTTTTCATGTAATTCGCTTTGAAACATCTTATATATTATATGAACATATTTATAATAATAAAGTAGTATATATAGTATCACATGGGAGTATACGAGACATGTGGGGTAACTACCTCTAGGTTTACCCTCTTGAGTTCCTCGTAAACAACCTGCAGTACATATTAAGTGATTTATCAAAAATTTATATATTTTAAACCCTAACTCCAAATTTAACATGTTATATATGAAATTTGATTAGCAAAATATATAGAATCTAAATATGATATTATTTTACCTATTAACCATTAAAAATGCTTTTTATAATGAAACCATAATCAATAGCGTATGGTTAGTCTTTCTTTCATATCGGGGCAGATCCGGATAGAAAATGAACACTTCGGCAAAACCAGGATGAGATACAAAAAGAAATATCTATAACCATGCATGCACATCTCGTCAAAATCTCACAGAAAAAATTGTTTTATCGCCATATACCGAAAGGGAGATGTATTAAGATTTACAACATTCAAACGTGTTTTGATTGTGTGAACACCGAGGCCACGATCGACGAGAGTGGGAAGAAGAATAAATAGAAACATATATGGAATGCCATATATTAAATAAAGGACATGTACCTATTGAAATCTCGAGTCATGCTTACTATGTTAGGCAGTGTATTTTTGTTCACCCGTTGCAATGCACGGACTAAATTGCTAGTATTACTCAAAGGCCCAGAGGGAAAGTTACATCAATAGTTACAACAAGAGGGGAGGTATAGGCACCAAGACACCGCCGCCTCCCTGGTAACTGGGTCCTTAAATCTGAATGCCCAAAGCGTAAACTGTGAGATGATGTTACCTTGCTCTTCCCATCCTTGCATCCCCAATAGAATGTTTTGATCCTTGTATTTATATGATTGCATAAACCCCAGGATAAGATAAATCACAACATGAAATAATTCTAAATAGGACGGATAATTTGGAAGACAAGAATGTCAAGATTGTTGAACTCGCCTACAAAGCCGAAGACCGAAGAAGCCATGACTATGAGTAGTCGACCAATATCCTTTGCTTGAAGACTAGTTTAGGGGCTACTGATGGTCTCCAAGACTAAGGGGTGCTAACCATACGGGCCTGTCAGTCATGGGCCAAGACGTGACCCAAGGCAACCAAAGAATGGGTAACTTTTGCCATGACCCCCCAGCGTACTCAAGATGGAATCCTCCGAAAACATGGCGCACACTTCCAAGACATGTTCGAATCATTGATACGTCTCCAACGTATCTACTTTTCCAAACACTTTTGCTCTTGTTGTGGACTCTAATTTGCATGATTTGAATGGAGCTAACCTGGACTGACGTTGTTTTCAGCAGAACAACCTTGGTGTTATTTTTGTGTAGAAATAAAAGTTCTCGCAATTCGACAAAACTTTTTGTGATCTTTTTCTAGGAATTATCATGCAAATATCCACCATAGGGGGTGTCCATATAGACCATGAGGCAACAGGGTGCGTCCACCCCCTGGCCACATCTTGTTGTGTGGTGAAACCCACGAGGCACCCTCGACCCTAAATCTAGTCATATAAATGTTGGGGAACGTTGGATGGGAAACAAAAAATTCCTACGCACACGCAAGATCTATACATGGTGATGAACATCTACGAGAGGGAGAGTGGATCTACATACCCTTGTAGATCGCTAAGCGGGAAGTGTTAAGAAACACGGTTGATGTAGTCGAACGTCTTCGCAATCCAAATCGCCAAGCGTCTCGCGATCCCATCACGATTCATCTCGCAATCCAATCACGACCCGTCCCGCGATCCCATCACGATCCGTCCCACGATCCAATCATGAATCGTCTCGCAATCTAGATCACGGTCCTTCTGATCTAGCGTCAAACGGATGACACCTCCACGTTCAGCACACGTACAGCTCGATGACGATCTCTGCCTTCTTGATACAGCAAGAGGGAGTGGATAGGTACATGAGTTCTCCGGCAGCACAATGGCGTGGTGGCGATGGTGGTGAACTAATCCTACAGGGCTTCGCCTAAGCACCACAGAACTAATCTAGAGGAGAAACAGATCTAGAGGAAGAAGAGGGCAGCACATGGCAATTAGGGTTGGCTTTCCCCTCTAAATCCTCTAGTATATATAGGAGGGAGGTAGGGGAGGAGGCATCCTCAAACCCTCGAGGTTTGGTCGAAATTGGAGGTGGAGGAGTCCTACTCTAATCCTATTAGGAGTAGGATTCCTCCTTTCCACTTGGAAACTCTTTCCACCTATCCACCTTTTGGGTTTTCCCACCCCTAGCAGCATGGGCCTTAGTGGGGGCTTAGACCAGCCCACGAGGGGCTGGTTTGACTCCTCCCACAGCCCATGAGGTCCTTTGGGTCGAGACACCCCTCCCGATGGTCCCCAGGCACCCTCCTGACACTCCCGATACACTACCGATGAGCCCAAAACTTTTCCGGTGACCAAAACAATACTTCCTATATATCAATATTTACCTCCGGACCATTCTGGAGCTCCTCATGACATCCAGGATCTCATCCGGGACTCCAAACAACCTTCGGTCACCAGCATACATAACTCTATACTACCAAAACGTCACTGAACCTTAAGTGTGCAGACCCTACGGCTTCGAGAACTATGTAGACATGACCGAGACACCTCTACGGTCAATAACCAATAGCGGGACCTGAATTCCCATATTGATTCTTACATATTCTATGAATATCTTTATCGGTTGAACCTCCATGTCAAGGATTCAGTTAATCTCGTATGTTGTTCCCATTGTTCTTCGGTATGTTACTTGCTCGAGATTTGATCATCGGTATCTCCATACCTAGTTCAATCTCGTTACTGGCAAGTCTCTTTACTCGTTCCATAAAACAAGATCCTGTGGCTAACTCTTTAGTCACATTGCTTGCAAGGCTTATAGTGATGTTGTATTACCGAGTGGGCCCTGAGATACCTCTCCGCCACACGGAGTAACAAATCCTAGTCTTGATCCATGCCCAACCCAACAAACACCCTCAGAGATACCTGTAGAGCACCTTTATATTCACCTAGTTACGTTGCGATGTTTGATACACACAAGGTACTCCTCCGGTGTTAGTGAGTTGCATGATCTCATGGTCATAGGAACAGATACTTGACATGCAGAAAACAGTAGCAATAAACTGACATGACCATATGCTACGTTTATAATTTGGGTCTTTTCCATCACATAATTATCCTAATGATGTGATCCCGTTATCAAATGACATATTATGTCCATGGCTAGGAAACCTTAACCATCTTTGATCGACGAGCTAGTCTATTAGAGGCATACTAGGGACATGGTGTTGTCTATGTATCCACACATGTATCTGAGTTTTTGATCAATACAATTTTAGCATGGATAATAAACGATTATCATGAACAAGGAAATATGATAATAACAAATTTATTATTGCCTCTAGGGCATATTTCCAACAATAAATTCACATATCCGGAGAAAAAATCAGAGAGAAGTTTTCATCGCGATCTACAAGATGGATCCGCCACCAGATCCTGTTCTTCCCCGAGAGGGGAATTCATCGTCATCGTCATCACCAACCCTTCTCCATCAAATATTCCATTATGCTCACCATCGGGAGTGAGTAATTCATTTGTAGGTTTGCCGATGGGTGATGGGTGGGGATGGAATTTATCATGTAATAGAGTTAAGTCTGATAGGGATTGATCCCTAGTATCCACTATGTATTGAGATTGATGTTGTTATGACTTTGTTATGCTTATTGTTGGTTATGTGACCCGCTGAAGAGGCTCCGAGTCATGTTATTGGCTCGTGAACCGGCCCAAAGGTGAGTCATAATATTAAGTGGCCCAAGAGGATAGGCGGCTCACGGTGTGGGCCGTACGACGGCCCGGACTGAGAAGACCCGGGCGAGCAAGCCGACTCACAGATGGCTTGGGCAAGAAGATAGAGAGAGACTCGGTTAGCAATTGTAATGACCCGGATGTTCTGACCTCTTATATAAAGGCAGACCCGGGGCGACTTAGAGGGGGGCGATCGAGAACTAGGTCAAGCTTTTAGCTCTTTGTAATCGATACACAAGCAATACAAACACAAGCAGGACGTAGGCTATTACCTCGATTCAAGGGGCCGAACCTGGGTAAATTCGTGTCTTTTGTCCCGACTAACCCCTTTGAGTCCACCCATTAGCGATGGCCTCAAACCTAAGTCCGTTCACCCGGACATCTGCCGTGATAAAACCACGACAGTTGGCACCCACCGTGGGGTTCGAACCCACGACCACAAGGTTAAGAGCCTTGGTGGTGTTGAGTTCTCAAAGGGCTCTCTCCCAGGGCTCGAAGGATACGTAGTTGGAAGGATGAGCAAGAGTCGCCACGGCCGGCTCTACATCGACGACGCCGGCTGGGGGCTTGATGCTGGTTCTGTGGAGTATGGATTCCGGGTTCCGTTCAGCGGGATCCAGGTTTTCATCGGAAAGGTTGATGGATCTACACCGGGCCGGATGTCTACACCAACATCGTCGAGCCGGCTCGGCGTCTCCAATCTGCACGTGTTACACAGTCTGCCCGTGCCCGTCTGGGTCAGAGGCACGTTCTCGTGGGCTTCACTCAAGGCATGGACCTGGAAGCGTCCGGGTCACAGGGAACTCTCGTTTGCTTGCAAGAAGAGTCTTCCAGTGGGGAGACAGAATCAGTGTATCGGCTCAGCAACGGTGGCCTTGGGGGCTACTACAACGACTATTCTGAGGTAGAAGGCGTTGAGACGGATGTTGTGAGCCCCCCGGTTCACGCGACAGTATTCATGACAGGATCGGCTTCAGCCGCCGGTGACACGGCTGTGGGAGCCGCCGCAGCAGGCGATAGCCCGCCGCCGCCGGCTCAGGTTCTAGTGGAATTGATGGACGAACTTACGGCTTTCATGGCCAAGAGGTAACCCCGGATAATTAAGCAGCCAGGAATCTAGAGGTGGCACGGATCAAGGGTCGCATGGCAGAGGTACGACAAAGGATGGAGGAACTGAAAGCCCAGATGGAGGAAGAAGCAGAGCGTATCAAGGCAGACGCTTTTCGATTGGAGCTAGAGCAAAGGTCAGCGGCCGCTGTGCACCATAGGAGGCATCAATCCCGTCTACCGGAACGTTACGAAGCGAGGAACCTTTTTAACACCCCTGGTGCGGTGCGGGTTATGGTTGCGCCGGAGAGCCGCCCGATGGAGCGCCCGGCGACTCATCCACCCCAGCATAACCAAATCTCTCCCAGGGCTTTTCCAACACCGGCGGGTCATTATTCTAACCCGACCGAGAACATGGTAGCAGCGGCCGCCCGGCTTGAGACGATCCCCATCCCAGATGAGGCGCCCTTTGCGGAGGAGGTGCGGAACACCATTGGATATTTACACATGGCCTGGCCCAACAGGAGAAGTATACTCACAGTCAGAGCCGGGTTCACTCTACCCCCCCTAGTTGAAGTTTCAGCCGGCGTTATGAGTCGCCAGTGTGTTCCAGCAGTCACCCGTGCCGCGGACCACCGGAGGATAATAGGGCGGCTCAGGATGCACAAGCCATCATGGGCTAGGCGGGAGACAGGCGAGAGGCGGAGGTAGCTGCAGCCCGTCCAGAGCCGGTGCTTTCCGTGTCAATAGGAGTGGTTAGTACCAAAGCCATAGGGGTGCCATGTTTAACTCCGGCTCTGAGGAGTGAACGGCTGCCCAAAGACTTTAAGGGGCCTCGGAAGGTTTCGAACTACACAGCTGATCTACCCCTAGAGGCGTGGGTTGAAAGTTATGAACTGGCCATGGAGATGCTGGATGTCAGTGAGGCGGTATGCGCGAAATACTTCATCATGATGCTTGAAGGTCCGGCTCGTACATGGATGAAAGGTCTGCCCCCTAACACGATAAGCTCATGGGCGAAGCTGAGAACAAAGTTTATTAAGAATTTCTAGGGGACCTGTAAGCATCCTATGACTATTGTCGATCTGGACCACTGTATTCAACAGGAGAATGAGTCGGCCCATCATTGGGTCCGGAGGGTATCGACCATTATTCACTCTTCAGAGCAGATCACGACGGCTCAAGCGGTGCTTATCTTAGAGAAGAATTGTCATTTCGTTCCATTGAAGCAGAAGCTCGGCCGGCTCAAGCGCACGTGTCAGGATATGGGAGAGCTCATGACGGCCTTGACGAAGTATGTCGACTCAGATAACACAAAGGATCCGGGTTCGGATGATGAGAAGGCCAATCAAGCGAAGAAAAACAATCAAGGAAAGGGTTTTGCAACAATGGGAATCAGAATAAGCGGAAGAACACTGATGGCGGATCCGAGTTGGTGGCGAATACCAACACAGGACAAAATCATCCCAAGGGGGGTGGAAGATTCAGGCCAAGGAATAGGGGCCCCTTTAATTTAGAGGAGGCGCTTAGGAAGCCTTGTCCGGAGCATAGCATGCCCGACAAGCCGGCGTTACATGCGTGGGGTGATTGCTTTATCATGCAGAGGTTCAAAAGCCAGCATTCCCAACCGCGTAATAACCAGGGCGGTGGCCCGCCTAGCAGCTCAGGGCACGGTGGGTCAGGGGCTGGATTCGGCACCGACGGTTCAGGAAACGGGCATCCGGGTCAGAATAACCAAGGGGGGCACCAACAGCATCCTGGCAACAACGGCAATAACAACAGTCAGCAACAGCGCAATCAGTCCGGTTTTCAAAGTAACCCAAAGCAGCTCAGTTCTAGGCAGTATCATGTATTCACGACCGGTCACAGTAAACGAGACGAGAAGTTGCGGAGGCGAGCGGTTAATACGGTTGCTCCGGCTCTCCCGCGATATTTTCCGTGGTCTGAATATGATATAATATGGATCCGGGAGGATCACCCGCCGCGGGAGGATGACCCGGGTCGGCTGGCTCTAGTTGTGGCCCCTTAGGTGAATGGCTATATGGTGAATAAAGTGCTCATGGACGGAGGTAGTAGCATCAACATCCTTTACTATGACACTTTACGGTGGATGAAGTTGCTTGACAAGGATCTCAAACCCTCCTCCACTGTCTTTCATGGTGTGGTCCCGGGTAAATCAGCATACCCGGTGGGCCGGATATCATTGGAAGTAGCTTTTGGTGATGAGCATAATTACAGGGTTGAGTCTTTGTGGTTCGAGGTGGTCAAAATCAAAAGTCCCTATAATGCACTATTTGGGAGGCTGGCTTATGCTAAATTTATGGCTAGGCCTTGTTATATTTATTTGCAACTTAAAATGCCCGACTTAAATGGCACAATTACCGTTCACGGTAATAGGAAAACGGCTCTTGAGTGTGAAGAAGGAGATGCGGCTTATGCAGAGTCTAGTTATTCTCAGGAGGAACTGAAATTTTACAAAGAGAATGTTGATCCGGAGGATATGACCCCGCTCAAGAAGCCTACGACAGAAGTTGAGCCGCCACTCAAGTTTTCAGCGGATGATACCAAGGCAGTAGACTTCAATCCGGGTGATTCATCCAAGCAGTTCATCATTGGGGCTCACCTGGATCCCAAATAGGAAAGCGCGCTCATCGAATTCATCCGTGAGAATCGGGACATCTTTGCATGGAAGCCTTCTGACATGCCGGGTGTACCGAGAGAGTTTGCTGAGCACAATCTTAATGTGGATCCAAAGTTTAAGCTGATCAAACAGTTTCTACGGCGGTTAAACAAAGAGAGACGTAAAGCTATTGGGGAGGAAGTTGCTTGGCTTTTGGCCCCAGGCTTTATAGTGGAAGTTTTTCACCCGGAGTGATTGGCTAACCCAATGCTAGTACTAAAAAAGAACGGCACGTGGCGCATGTGCATAGATTACACGGACCTTAACAAGGCTTGCCCAGCTGACCCTTTTGCGCTCCCTCGTATCGATCAAATTATTGATGCAACAGCCGGATGCGAAAGTTTATGCTTCCTGGACGCTTACTCACGGTATCATCAGATCAAGATGGCAATAAAGGATCAGGAGAAAATGGCATTCATTACACCTTTCGGTGCATTCTGCTATGTCTCCATGCCCTTCGGGCTCAAGAGTGCCCAAGCGACTTACCAACGTTGTGTGTAGAATTGCCTCCACAGTTAGATTGGCAAAAATGTCCATGCTTATGTAGACGACATCGTGGTTAAATCCAGAAAGAAGGAAACTCTTTTAGAGGTTTTAAAAGAAACCTTTGACAATCTCCGGGTCTACAAGATGATGCTTAACCCGACAAAGTGTGTTTTTGGTGTTCCAGCAGCAAAGCGTTTGGGTTTCTTGGTCTCTGATCGGGGCATTGAGGCTAACCCAGATAAGATTAAAGCCATCACTTCCTTGGGTGAGCCGACGTGTATTAATGACGTTCAGCGCCTTGTAGGGAGGATTGCTGCGTTTAGCCGCTTCATAAGCCAGCTTGGGGAGAAAGCTATCCCTTTATACCAGATGATGAAGAAAACAGACAAGTTTAAATGGAGTGCAGCAGTGGCTGAAGCACTTGAAGCTCTTAAAAAGCAGTTGACTGAGCCGCCAGTGTTAGTCGCTCCGGTTGAGAAAGAGCCTTTGCTCCTGTATGTGGCGGCTAACAATAGAGCGGTTAGTGTAGCAATTGTGGTTGAGCGCAAGGAGGCAGGGAAAGAGTACTCTGTGCAAAGGCCGGCTTATTACATCAGTGAAGTTTTGGCAGAGTCTAAACAGAGGTATCCGCACTGGCAGAAGTTAGTATACGGAGTTTTCATGGCCAATCGCAAGTTAAAGCATTACTTTTTGGGGCACCAAATAACAGTGGTCAGTTCTGCCCCGTTGGGGGATATCATTCAAAATAGAGAGGCTACAGGAAGGATTGCCAAGTGGGCCTTAGAGCTGAGTCCTTTTGGCATCAAGTATGTTACTCGTACAACAATTAAGTCTCAAGCTTTGGTGGATTTCATAAATGATTGGACTGAATGTCAAGCCCCCAAAGAGAAGCCAGATAACACGTATTGGATTATACACTTTGATGGATCCAAGTAGCTAGAAGGGTCCGGGGCAGGAGTTGTTCTCACCTCCCCCAAGGGTGACAAGTTTTGTTATGTGCTCCGGTTAATGTTCCCTTGTACTAATAATGCAGCTGAGTATGAAGCACTACTCAATGGTCTCAGAGTCGCTAAAGATATGAACTTAAGCCGGGTCAGGTGTTTGGGCGACTCAGATCTGGTAGCTCAGCAAGTTTCAGGCACTTGGGATTCAAAGGATCCGCGGATGGCGGCTTACCGGCAGGGGGTGGATATCATTGTTGGTCACTTCAAGGGGTACCAGGTGGATCACATTGATCGTCGCAGGAATGAGGCGGCTGATGCCTTGTCACAATTAGGTTCACAACGAAAGCCGGTACCACCTAATGTTTTTCTGGATGTATTGTATCATCCGGCTGTCAAGATACCTTCTGAGGAGGATCTAGCTATTCCTGACCCGGAGGCGGAACTGGTGGCGGCTCTGCATGCTACCCCGGATTGGACTATTCCTTATTTGGCATATCTAACACGCGGCGAGTTACCTTAAGAGGAGGATCTCGCCAGGAACATCACTCGCCATTCCAAGTCTATGACGATTATCAATGGTGAGTTACATAAGTGTAGTGTGACGGGTGTCTTTCAGCGCTACATCTCACCAGAGGAGGGCCGGCAAATATTAAGCGAAATTCATGCTGGCGACTGTGGGCATCACGCCGGGTCAAAATCTTTGGTGGCTAAAGCCTTTCGACATGGGTTTTTCTGGTTGACGGCTCACAAGGATGCAGAGGACTTAGTTCGCAAGTGTGACAGCTGACAGAAATTCGGCCGGCGCGCTCACATTCCGGCTCAAGAGTTGAGGATGATACCAATCACTTGGCCGTTTGCGGTCTGGGGGCTTGATATGGTAGGACCTTTCAAGCGATCTAAGGATAAGAAAACGCACCTTCTAGTGGCGGATGATAAATGTACTAAGTGGGTAGAGGCAGAGCCGGTCAGTAAATGTGACGCAGCTACGGCGGTTCAATTTGTTAAGAAGTTGATTTATCGCTTTGGTTACCCACACAGTATTATTACAGACAATGGGACAAATTTATCCAAAGGAGCTATGAAAACGTTCTGTGAGAAAGAGCATATCCGGCTTGATGTTTCAGCCTTGGCACATCCACAGTCTAATGGTCACGCAGAGTGAGCCAATCAGGAAATTTTGGGAGGTGTCAAGCCACGGCTCGTGGTTCCTTTGAAACGGACACCCGGATGTTGGGTTGAGGAGTTGCCTTCCGTCTTATGGAGCATCAGAACTACACCTAACAGATCTACAGGTTTTACACCTTTCTTCATGGTGTACGGTGCTGAGGCGGTTCTACCCAGTGACATCCGGCACGACTCACCAAGGGTGGCGGCTTATGTTGAGACGGACAACGAGGTAGCCCGCCAAGATGCGTTTAATGCCTTGGATGAAGCACGAGAGTTAGCAGCAGCCAGGTCGGCAATTTATCAACAAGACCTGCGATGCTATCATAGCCGCAGGGTAAAAACCCGGACGTTTCAGGAAGGTGATCTGGTGCTCCGGTTGATTCAAGACCAATCTGGAATGCATAAGTTATCTCCACCATGGGAGGGGCCTTTCGTAGTCAGCAGGAACCTTAACAACGGGTCATATTACCTCATGGATGTCAGAGATGAGTCAGAAACCGCGGAGCAAGAGACGTCGCGGCCCTAGAATATCGCGCATCTGCGACCATACTTTACTTAACAGGGGTTGAAAGCCGCTATCATTGTATATATCATGAACACATGAGTAAAATCTGGCATCCTCGCACAAGACTGAGGCCTCTGCTCTTATGTATACCTTTGTACAATCAAGGTAAAATCTTCCGATTCAAAAAAGTTTGAGTTGAAGAGGGTCGTTCGCCGTCAAAACGGTTGATCTACCTTTCGGCTTTACGCCTTATTAAACGCTGTTGCAAAGAGGCTTCTTGCCTTCGGGTATAGCTTACTTCTCCTTTGCACAGCCAGCTACCATTAAACTGTTGCAAGGAGGCTTCTTGCCTCCGGGTATAGCTTACTTCTCCCTTGCACAGATTGGCTTTATGCCTAGTTTGGATACATTAAGCGCTGATTGTTAACGGAGGCTTCTTACCTTTTGGTATAGCTTACAGTGCCCTAAGACAACAGCGTGTATACCAAATTCCAGTTGCTTATCAACTGTAGCCATCAAAGGGGGCTTCTTACCGACGGGTATCGCTTATCTCACCCTAATGGCCGGCTTTATGCCACTTTCGGTTACTTATTAACCGCGGTTGTCGAAGTGGGCTTCTTACCGACGGGTTCGCTTATCTCACCCTAACAACTGGCGTTTACGCCAAAATTCAGTTGCTTATCAACTGTAGTTGTTGAAAGAGGCTTCTTACCTTCAGGTATAGCTTACTTTTCCTTTCAAACAGCCGACTTTATGCCGTCTCAGGCTAATTATTAGCCACGGTTGTCGATGGAGGCTTCTTGCCTTGGGGTATAGCTTACATCTCCATTGACAGCCGGTGTTCACTATACTCTTACCAGTCAATCTCGCCTAGAGACCCTGAGCCGGTTCAAGAAATTGACGGCCAATCTCGCCTAGAGACCCTGAGCCGGTTCAAGAAATTGACGGCCAATCTCGCCTAGAGACCCTGAGCCAATTGAAATAATTGACGGCCAATCTCGACAGAGACCTTGAACTGGTATGAGTTTTTTAGAGGAAGGAAAGATCATCATCACGTATGGTATCATGCCGGCTTACCAAATCCGGGCAATTATAAGTCCCGGGCGGCCGCAGGCGAAACTACCCGGCACTTGGGGGCTACACAACCGAACTCTCCTCAAAGGTTCCGGTTCATCAATAGTCGCAGTTGTCGATAGTGGCTTCTTACCATCAGGTATAGCTTACAGTATCCTAAAGACAACCGGCTCTTTAATAACTCCGTTTGATGAAAGCCGGAGTCATGTGGCTTCGGTCAACAAAATTTAAGGTCTCAAAGAGATTGTCCGGCTTTAATATTCTGGAGAAAGGAATGGCGTCTTAAAAGACAGGCCCCTCATCAGAAAAATTCAAAGGTATATCTCTGAAGAGCCGGCAACACATTAAAACACAGAGAGGTGCAAATATATATGGCCACCAAGTGGCAGAGTCATGGTTACTCTATTACAAAAGATACTCTCATAAAGAGAAAAAGCGTTGTCGTCCGCCCACGGCGGGTCATTACATAAGTTTGTGCTCAGAAAGGCTAAGAGATTACAATTCAGTTGTTGGCGGCTCATCCTGCTCCGGGTCTTCTGCTGGCTTTATCTGAAGATTGCCCAAGTCCCAGTTACAGTCAGCCAGAGCAGCAAATGACCCCTCAAGGAACGAAGACACTTCAAGCTCACAAGGAAAGAGATCCTTACTGCGGGCGGGTGTCAGATCTTTCCACTCGTAGAGCGGCCCGCGGATTCTCTTCTCTTCTGCACCGTAAGCCGCTTGATAGGTGCTCAAATCAGCTTCATCCGCCAGAACAGAGGCCAAGTAGCGCGACTCTTTAACGCACTGGGTATAGTCTTGCTTGGTGAAATCTGAGCCGTCATCTCTTTTAGACGGATAGCCATCCATCATTTCAGCCGGCGTTAGCTCGGGAGCAAAGGCAAGAGCCCAGCTCAAACCGGCAACGGCTCCTTGGCGGAAGGCGGGCTTCTTGGGCTCTTCAATCTGCTTCGGCATTGTAGAGAAGAGTTCCAAGACCCCTTTCAGAGCAGTGACGATCTTCTCCTTGTACTGCACACTCTTGATTGTGAAGATGGCGCCACAGTATAACTGCTCTGCAAAAGTATAAATGGCCTTCAGTGGCAGAAGGCTATCAGAAGCCAACTGCCGGCTCCTAGGACCTGGATGAGTCAGATAAAATTAATGAGCCGCCAGTTTTCTTACTAGCAATGCTGAAAAGGACAAAGTAAACAAGAAAGCTTACCAAATAGGGCGGCTGACATCTTCGCAATATGTTGTTTCAGACCTTGAAGTTCATCCGCCACGGCTGTAAGCCGCTGTTCAGCATCGTCCGCCCGTTTGGTTAAGGCGGCCTTTTCAGATTCAGCCGTCTCTTTTAAAGAGGTGAGCTTGGCGGTAACACTGGCTAGTTCTTCTGCGAGAAGCCAGCATTTTTCATCTGCAATACTTCGAGCTTCTTGCTGAGCTGCCAAGTTGGCCTTCAGATCCGTCAGCTGAGACCCGGCTTCCTTCAAAGCTTCCTATAAAACATCAAAATACAGGATAAGCCGCCAAAATGCAAGACGGGTGTTAAAAGCAAATACAAGTTTCAAATAGATTGCAAGCAATATATTCGACACTTGGGGGCTAATGTCTATTTAATCTTGCAAGTATGTAGTTCCGGTTCATTTCCTTCGAAATTGATCCAGAACTTGGGGGCTATATAATGGCTCTTCAATATGCTAATAATGGAAGCACCGACTCAACTTGATCAAGATTGAGCCGGCCCTTGGGGGCTACGATTACATCCTCAAGTTATCTACATTACAGGCCCGGCTCAAATGTAATCTGAGACGGCCTTGGGGGCTACGATTGGCAGTTCACTTTACTTACAGTACAAAGCTAAAGCAATTTTAAAAGGGTTTGACATGACAATCTTTACAAGAGGTCATAGAAAGACCCGGCTCAACGATTCAATATGTTAAGCCGGATCTTGGGGGCTAAGAAAGGATATAGTAAAGAAGGAAAAGTACCTCATATTTTGTCTTCATGGAAGAGATCAACCGAATTTCAAAGTCCCGGCTGGTGGTAAACCGGTTTATGTACCCAGCGTGTAGCTCTTCAATGGTCATCTTCTCGCATGAAGAATCGAAGTTCGATTTCTTTGAAGCTTCAGCCGGCTCTGTATGTTTGGTCAACACATGAGCCGGAGGCGTTTGATGATCAAACCCGGTGATAACAACATCCGGGGTGTCAGGGGTCTTGGCAGGAGTTGCCGGCTTAGAAGGAGCCCTTGGAGGGCTCTCCATGATGACATCTTCAGCAGCCAGTTCAGCGGAGGCAGCCGGCGGGTTTTCCTCCGGTTGAGTTTCTTCCAGCTGCTTGGGCTCCGGTTCCTCAATAACTAGGCTGGAGGAGGGCTTGTTGTCCTTGCGACATTTAGCTTGAGCACTGCAAAAAAAGAATCAGTGGTTGAAGATATTGCTAATCATAGTGGCAACCGGCTATCTAGATGCTTACAGTGGATTAATCTTAGGCGGTGGTATGATTGACTCCGAAGAGTCACCGGAGGAAGGAGATTTCTGCAAAAATAAAACAGAAAGGTAAAGAAAGTATCAAGTTTACAAAGGAAAGATAAAGGAAAAGAAGGGGTTTAAACCTCAGCGGGCGTTTCTTGGGAGTCGGAGAATTTGGCAACCCGGACATGAGCTCGGTAGAGCCGGTGCTTCGAGTCTGTCGACGCTCGATTTGTTGTTGCTTTTTTAAGAGAAAATCGGGAGCCAGATAAGCAAGAGGGTGAGAAAGGGGAACTTTTCTGATAACCCGCCGCGACTTTCGGGGGATGAAACATTCTGAGCCGGAGGAAAAGTAATTTACCTCAGGAGCATTGGCACGGCTGGTCTCCACTTCATCCTGTGAGTAAAGTAAGTGTTAAAATAGGAAGGTAAAGGATCATGCAAGAGAGTTGAAACTTTACCTCTGAGCTGGACGATGGTGGCGGGTCAAACAAATTATCTTGCGGGACATGTTTTTTAGCCTTCTTGGTTGGGACCTTCTTCCTGGATTTCTTCGCAGGGGCAACATATTCCCTCTTCCAGAAGTCTGAGTTGGCCTATAAGAGTAACCCGGAGAGTGAGTATTAAATCAGCAAAGTGCAAACAACATCTAAGAGACGGAAGAGAAGAGATTAAACTTACATCAGGAGCCGGATTGTTAGCACTGAAAGGTGCCAGGCCAATTTCGCTACATGATCCGGAAGCTTCATGGACAAGGCTCCAGATGGCGAGGGTAATGTCATTCTCTATCAACGAAGATCGGCTGAAACATAATAAGCTGTCATACTTGCCTTTATATTCCCACATGAGCCGGCTTCTATGGCTCAAAGGCATAATCTGCCACGAAATCTAGCAGCGGATCAGGTCCAGCCCGATTAAGCCGTTGGCCATGAGAGCCTTGATTTTGGCATGAGCCGGCTCATATCTTGCGCGTTCTGAGGCTGGTAGCCGGCCAAGAAGCTCTGATGTTGTTGTGAGCTGGGAAGGACGATAACCCGACAAAGGACGCTCGTTCTCAGGAGAGGTGTCCTTGCAATAGAACCAGGTCCTGTTCCAGTCCTTGGGGTGACTCGGCATCTGAGTAGCTGGAAAGATGATATACCTACGCCGTTGGATGGATATGCCTCCAAGCTCTAAGCTCGGGCCGGTTTTCACTTCAGTTTGCCGGTTAGCATAAAATAATTCTCGAAAGAGTCCCACCGACGGCTTGATTTGAAGATAAGCTTCACAGAGCACTTGGAAATTGCATATGTTTGAGACGGAATTGGGGGCCAAGTCTTGCGGGTGAAGCTTATAACAGTGAAGGACGTCCCGGAAGAATTTGGAGCCGGGAGGCACGAACCCTCATTCAATATGGTCAGAGAACACCACCACTTCACCTTCTTGAGGTTTGGGCCACGTTTCATCACCTGGGACCTGCCAGCTAATGACTTCCTTAGGAGGAAGAGTACCCATGTGAACAAAATCCGACAAAAAGTCCTTCGTAATGCATGACCCAACCCAGTTGCATGTGTTGGACGCACGAGACATGTTGGAGGCTTAAGTGTTGTGCAAGATAAAAGGCGCGATGAGTCGAAGCGCAAGCAAATATTTTTGACGGCTTAAAAGTTTAAGGGCTCTACGGATAAAGCGAAAGACTCGGCTGATAAGAGCCGGAGGAGCTTGGCGACTCAATAGGGAAAAGGAAGATCGAAAAATCGGCTAAGTCCTGAAAACAGATTCCGCAAAATGTCACTATGTCTACGGATCTACAAAATAAGAGAATATGAATTTTTCTAACCTAGCGATGAACAACAGAGGAAAAAGAAAACGGACTGGGGCCATCGAGGCCCGTGCATTACGCGCGACCAGCCCGCATGCGGCGGCGGAGCAAAAGCGCATCCTAAAGACGTAAGCGGCGTCGAGATGCACCGGTGATAACGGTGCCAGAGCCCAAACAACGGCGGCGGAGCACCGGTGAAAACCCTATTAACGGCGGCGACCATCTAAGGAGCAGAAAATCTTACCGGAGACGGTGCGGCAGAGGCGGACGGATCTCTGGTACGTTCAGGGTGATGCAGCGGCCAAGGTCGGGGACGATGTACGGAGGGCGTCGGTGCAGAGCTCGAAGGCACTGGGGCGGCGACAGGAAGAAGACGAAGAAGCAGAGGCACGGGCGGGAGAATGGAAACCCCGACCCGCACGGGTCATATTTAAAAGGGGGTTAAGGAAGGCGCGAAAATCCAGGCGATGACACTGTTTGACCAAGGCGGACGCCTCGATTCTCGGGATGACAGTTAAGTGAAAGATTTGGTGACACGTTAGCAGATCTCATGACGTCATGCCGGTTCATTTTCGGGCGACTCGCCAAAAGTAGAAGAGAAGGATGAAGTGAGAAAGCTCAGTTCAACCTGGGGCCTAATGTTGGGGATATGACCCGCTGAAGAGGCTCCGGGTCATGTTATTGGCTCGTGAACCGGCCCAAAGGTGAGTCATAATATTAAGTAGCCCAAGAGGATAGGCGGTTCATGATGTGGGCCGTACGACGGCCCGGACTGAGAAGACCCGGGCGAGCAAGCCGACTCACAGACGACTTGGGCAAGAAGATAGAGAGAGACTCAGTTAGCAATTGTAACGACCCGGATGTTCTGACCTCTTATAGAAAGGCAGACCCGGGGCGACTTAGAGGGGGGCGATCGAGAACTAGGTCAAGCTTTTAGCTCTTTGTAATCAATACACAAGCAATACAAACACAAGAAGGACGTAGGCTATTACCTCGATTCGAGGGGCCGAACCTGGGTAAATACGTGTCTTTCGTCCCAACTAACCCCTTTGAGTCCACCCCATTAGCGATGGCCTCGAACCTAAGTCCGTTCACCCGGACATCTGCCGCGATAAAACCACGACACTTATACTTGTCAATAGGGCCCGAGTGCCATGATTTCAGATCTGAACCTATTATTTTTTTCATGAATATAAGAGTGATTTGGATCCTATCTTGCAACTCGTATGCACCTATTACGTGTCTTGATCTGCATACCCCAAGGTGACAATAATTGGGATTCTTTCCGGTGATTGTCGTAGTTTGAGGAGTTCATGTATTTGATACGTCCATTTTGCATCATGATTTCCTATTGATATTTATGTTATTCTTGTCCATTATTCCGTATTATCATACAATTCTTATGTTCTTTCTCTCTGAATATGCAAGGTACATCACAAGGAGGGAAATATCTGGAAACTAGAATTCTGGACCGGAAAACCGAGAAAAAGGCAGAAAAATCACCAGACTCCAAATGACTTGAAACTTCACGGAGAATATTTTTGGAATATTAAGAATTATTGGGCAAAAAATATACCAGAGGGGGCCACCAGCTGGCCACAAGCCAACAGGGCGCCCCTAAGGTCGCGCCATGATGGCTTGTGGGGCCCCTGTTGGCCTTTCGACGCCCCTCTTCTCCTATATGGTGTGTTTTACCTAGAAAAATCCATAAGAAATCTTTTGAGATGAAGCACCGCCGTCTCGAAGCGGAAACTAGGGCAGAGGCTCTTTTGCACTCCGGCAGTCAGATTCTGCTAGGGAAATTCCTCTTGGGGAGGGGGAGATCAAAGCCATCATCATCTCCAACGCTTCCTCCTTTGTGGGAGGACCAATCTTCATCAACATCTTCACCAACACCATCTCATCTTCAACCCAAGTTCATCTCTTGTATTCAATCTTTGTCTCGAAACCTCAGATTGGTACGTGTGGGTTACTAGTTGTGTTGATTGCATCTTGTAGTTGATGCTTGTTAGATTACTTGGTGTAAGAAATTATGTTCAGATCCTTAATCATCATTATTATACCTATGATTGTGAACGTTTTTATGAGGTGTGATTAGTTAATATTGTTCCTGAGGACATGGGAGAAGTCTTGTTATAAGTAATCTTGTGAAGTTGGTATTCGTTCAATATTTTGACGATGTGTATGTTGTTACTTCTCTTAGTGGTGTCATGTGAACATCGACTACATGAAACTTCACCATGTTATGGGCCTAAGGGAAGTCATTTTGGATTTGCAAGTAGATGATGGATTTCTAGAGTGACACAAGCTTAAACCTCAGTTTATGCGTTGCTCCATAAGGGGCTAATTTGGATCCACACGTTTCATGTTATGGTTAGATTTATCTTAATTCTTCTTTCCTAGTTGTGAATGTTTGCGATAGAGGGTAATAATAAGTAGGTTGTTAGTTCAAGTAAGAACAACAATTTAGCATCAGTCCACCCACATATCAAATTATCAACATAGCGAACAAGAATCAACTCAACATGAGGAATATGACTAGACAGAAATTCCCATGTGTCCTCGGGAGTGCTTGCTTAATATAAGAGTACTTTCACGCATGTCCTTTGCTATAAAAAGGATTGGTCTACCTTGTTGCACCTTGCTTACTATTATTATTTGTTACTTGTTACAAATTATCTTGCTATAAAACTATCTACTACTGTCACTTACATCACTTGCAGAGAATACCTTGCTGAAAACCGCTTGTCATTTCCTTCTGCTCCTTGTTAGGTTTGACACCCTTATTCATCGAAAGGACTACGATTGATCCCCTATACTTGTGGGTCATCAAGACTCTTTTCTAGCGCCATTGCCGGGGAGTGAAGCGCCTCTAGCAAGTGGGAATTGGTAAGGAAACATTTTCTATACGTGCTGAAATTTACTATTGCGAGTCACTATGAATGATCACCCTTTGAGTGGATTGTTCGGGGCATCTTCGCCTCGAACTAAAGATGAGGAAGTCGCTCCTCAACATAGTGAACCTACTGAAAATATTATTATTAGATTGCTTCGGGTATGCTTGAAAAATTGTTATCTAATCCATATGAAGGTACAACTTATCCTGATTACCATTTGATATTCGTCGACGAGGTTTGTGGATTATTTTAGCTTGCATGTTTGTTACGAGACAACGTTAAGAAGAAAGTTTTCCCTTTATCTTTGGAGGGAAAAGCATTAATGTGGTATAGGCTATTGGATAATGTTGGATTATGGGACTGGAACTGATTGAAATTGGAATTTCATCGGAAGTTTTACCATATGCATTTAGTTCATCGCGATCGAAACTTTATTTATAATTGCTGGCCTCATGAAGGAGAAAGTATTGCTCAATCTTGGGGGAGGGTTAAATCTATGATGCACACTTGCGCCAGCCATGGCTTCCCAAGAGAAATGATTATATCAAAATTTTATGCTCGACTTTGTCATGATGATCAAGTGCTACTCGATTCTTGTGCTACTGGCTCCTATATGAATGAGACTATTGAATTCAAATGTGATCTTCTTGAAATAATTAAACGCAACTCTAAATATTGGGAACTCAACGAAGGTATAGAGTCAGGTATAAATCTGATCTTTGATTGTGATAAATCTTTTATGGAAACTAATGCTTTCCACGAGTTTAGCAATAAATATGGCATTGACTCTGAGATAGTACCTATTTTTGTGAATCATTTGCTACTCATGTTGATCTTCTCAGAGAGAAGTGGTTTAAGTATCATCCTCCCATTGAGAAACCATTTGAGGAACCTATTAAGATAAAAAGGGAGGAAATGATCGTTAACCATGTTGATCCAATTATTCCTACTGCTTATATTGAGAAACTCCCTTTCCCTGTTAGAATGAAAGAACATGCTAAGGCTACAACTGTGGTTAATAAAAGTAATGTTAGGACACCTATACCTTCTGAACAGATAAATGTTGAGCCTAAAGTTGTTATGATTAAAGATCTCCTAGTTAATAACATCGATGGTCAGGTTATTTACTTCTATGGTGAAGCTACTAGAATTGTAAAACCCACTAGAAACAAACAGGGCGAGCTTGATACAAACAAACCAATTATAGGCATGCATGTCTCAGTTAAAATAGGAGATCATTGTTACCATGGCTTGTGTGGTCTTGGTGCCAGTGTTAATGCTATTCCTTTTACATTGTATCAATAAATTATGCATGGCATAACACCACCTGAGATTGAAGATATTGATGTTACAATTAAACTTGCAAACCGTGATACTATTTCACCACTTGGGATTGTTAGAGATGTTGAAGTCTTGTATGGAAAATTCAAGTACCCCATTGATTTCCTAGTACTTGGTTGACGACAAGATAATTTTTATCCCATTATATTTGGTAGACCTTTCTTGAACATTGTTAATTCTGAAATTAATTGTGCCACCGAGAAGGAAAATAAGCTTTGGTGATATGAATCATGAGTTTAATTTTTCAAAGTTTAGTAGACAACCACATGAAAAAGAATTACCAAATCATGATGAGATAATTGGCCTTGCTTCTATTGCCATACCTCCTACTGATCCATTAGAACAATATTTGTTAGACCATGAAAACGATATGCATATGAATGAAAGGAATGAAATAGATGACATATTTCTTAATCAAAGACCTATTCTTAAACACAACTTACCAGTTGATATTTTAGGGGATCCTCTTCCACCTAAGGGGCTAAGGGGATCCCGTGTTTGAGCTAAAAGCTTTACCTAGTACTTTGACATATGCTTATCTTTATGAAAAGAAGATATATCCTGTTATTATTAGTGCTAACCTTTAAGAGCATGAATAAAGAAGGTTACTTAAAACTTTAAAGAAGCGGAGGGCTGCAATTGGATATACTCATGATGATCTTCAGGGCATAAGCCCCACTCCATGTCAACACAAGATTGACATGGAACCAGATCCTAAACTGGTTGTGGATCACCAACGTCGTCTCAACCCTAAGATGAAGGAGGTGGTAAGAACTCAGATATTAAAACTCTTGGAAGCAGGTATAATCTATCCTATTACTGATAGTAGAGGGGTAAGTACCGTCCATTGTGTTCCGAATAAAGATGGTATTACTATCGTCCCTAATGATAAAATGAGCTTATTCCACAAAGAATCGTAATTGGTGATTGATTTCAGGAAAATAAATAAAGCTACTAGGAAAGATCATTACCCTTTTCCTTTTATTAATTGAATGCTAGAAATATTATCTAAGCGCACACACACACACACTGGGTTTTCTCAAATACCCATGTCCAAATAAGATCAAGAGAAAACTACCTTTACATGTCCTTTCGGAAATTATGCTTATAGGCGTATGTGTAACATCCCAATTTTTGTAATTTGGAATGTTACTAGGAATTATTTAGACTAGCTTGTGTTGCTTGCTATTTGCTCAATTTTGAGGATGATTTGAAACTTCTAGAGTTTAATTGGATTCTAATGAGAGGGAATAAGAGGACTTTCCCAAATATTCATTTGACTCATATTTTGGTTTTACCAACATTCAAATCATTTTCAACTCAAGGAAAAATATTGGGAGAAGAAAACGTGACTTCTTCCTTGTGAGGTGTAGTTGGGATTTCTTTAAAATTTATTTGTATATTTATCTCTAGTTGAAAAATATTTTTATGCAAGATTTAGAAATCCCAAAATAATATTTGTAAACCTTCATGTGTATTTTTGTTTATATTTGGGCTGAAAAATGTTCACTATTTTATACAGTATTAATTATTTTTTAATATGTATTCTCATAGTTTTCAGGATTCAATTTTTTTATTTATTTAGCTATATTTCCCTTCTTGTACCAAAGGTTTTTTAAAAAGAAAACAAGGGCACCGTAGAGCCCAACTTCTTATTCCTCGCCCCACGCTAGGCAGCACCAGCAGCAGCTAACAGGCCGACGGCCCATTTCCATGCAGCGAGTAGCCCAACCCGGCAGACCTCTCTCTTTGTTTTTTCCCTCACAGTCACTGACTGTCCTGGCCCACTTTTCATCATCTCCACCACTACGTGTTCTTCTTGGATTTTTTTTCAAAAGTACGACCAATTTTGTACCAAATTCGAAAACCGTATGCCCAAATTGAAAAAAATCACAAATGGTACCCCGTCAGCCTCTGGTGGGCCGAAGAGGGGCCTGTAGGCCGGTCGGAGGCCGAAGGGGGATTGGTCGGCTTGCGGGCGGCCGAAGAGGGCCTGTCGGCCCACTGGTGGCCGAAAAGCCACGTGTCGGCTTGCGAGCAGCCTAAGAGGGCCCGTCGGCCTCCAGGAGGCCAAAGAGCCCCTAGATAAGGCCGACCGGGACCTTCTTCCTCCTTAGTCGCTGGCTCCTCTTCTCTCTCTCATTTTTCTTCTCCCATTTTGCACCCTTTCCGATATCCTCCATCCTTCATCCATTTTCCTATTCAATCCGCAAAAACAATAGACCATACCCATCTCCACCGGACTACGGTCTCATTTTGTGCCATGGGGTAGTTTTTTGTGCGATTGGAGGAGCCATGGTGGGGTGGTGGAGGTGTGGATGGTGAGGAGGTGGTGTGGTGGATAGGAAGAAGAAGGGGACACACGCATCGAAGGTATACCAATTTTTTAGTTTAGTTTCGTTTTTTTATTGTACATAAATTTAGTTTATTTAGTGTAGTCATTTAGTGTACCTTTTGGTAGTGTACGTTTATTTAGTTTATTTAGTGTAGTCATTTTAGTGTATGTTTATTTACTGTAGGTTTGTTTAGTGTACGTAGGTTTATTTTAGTGTAGGTTTATTTTAGTGTAAATTTGTTCATTGCGATTAATGAGAAGCTGGCAATGTCTGACAGGTGAAAATGTTCGAACCAGTAAATTTGACTGTTTATTACGGCCCTGGTAATGTTCGATATAATGAGTTAGGGTTGATCTTAGCGAGTTTAAGAAAGTTGTCATGACACTTTCAGACCCAGACAGACTGGACATTAGGCAGTTGAATCACTGGTTGACTACTAGTTTTGGGCTAGATCCCGAAGTCTGTTCCGTCAGTATTCATGCATTGTGGACCAAATCTTGTAAAAATGTCAAGTGGGTGTTGATGCCGATAGATAAGAGCCAGCATTGGTTGACCCTTTTACCCTCATTGTTGTGAAGAACCATGGAATTTACTGCTCATCCGACCATGTCTAAACAGAACATGGTATAAGTTACCCTCACTGTTGTGAAGAGCAAGATCAATATATGTGTCACCCCTTCGAATAGCTAAAGCTCTGCACTCCTTAATGTACCGAGCAAGATGTGATCTAACACTGCACAGAACATACTACAACAAGAATGGAAGCAAACATCATAATCATATAAACAAAGGCATTATAACACATTCCAACCAAAACAACACCAACCATATGCCACAATCAAATAAACAAGATATAGAATCTTACAGCACGCCTTGAACATCGACGATCTAGCACCATAGTGAATACATACGCACCAGAATCAAAGGAAGAACAAGGGCCACCTGGAGCTCGACAAAAGGGGCAAGACATTACCTGCAAAGAAACGGTGACCAATAAGAACTGAATCCACAACCGAGTTGAAAGTTGACACTTGATTGTGTTGGAAGCAAAAAAAAATACTGTAGGCCTGTGGAGAAAGTCCTGATCCATTGTTTATGTGGGTTGGATAGGAAAATGGGTGGATGAGCGAAGAGATCGGTGCGGGGGTGGAAGCACCAGAGAGCAACGGGAGTGGGAGGTGGAGCTGGGGAGCCTAGAGGCCGGGGAGAGGTGAAAGGAGTGGTCAGAGGAGGAAGAAAGGAGCGGTCGGCCTAATCCAGGGGCCCATCGGCCGCTTGGAGGCCGACCAGGGATCTTCGGCCAGCCATAGGCCAACGGGCCACTCTTCGGCCTGCCAGAGCCCAACGGGCCTCTCTTCGGCCTGGGGATGGCCGATGGGCCTCTCTTTGGCCTGGGGGTGGCCGACGGGCCCCTCTTTGGCCTGCCAGTGGCTGAAAGGCCTCTCTTCGGCCTAGGGGTGGCTGACAGGGTACCATTTGTGATTTTTTTCAATTTGGACATACGGTTCTCGAATTTGGTACAAAATTGGCCGTACTTTTGAAAAAAATCTTCTTCCTGGACACCATCTCCCGATCCAAATCCTGGTCGATTCGGCCTGGATGTTGCCCCTTGACCACTCCCGATTACTCATAAATATTGGCTATCTCATTCTCTACCAATTTTTTGATAATTCGACGACTCCCGTACTCTGTAGCTCCCAATCGGATCTTGTCGGAGTCCGCCGCTGCAGGAGCACCCCGCCGGTTGGTTCCGTTGCCATAGAGGGTTCCCAGCGCCTCCTTTTACCCATGTACAGATTGCAAGGTTCTCCTTTACCTCCTCGACTCATTATCTCGTGTAGGGAGTCATCTAAATGAACGCTTGGATCTCGCCCGAAGTTCTCCCTTCCGGTCGTCGCTCCAGCCGGATGTAGCTAACACCAGAGGAGGCCTCGATCACCCCAATGTCCATGACGATCTCCAGGACCACCCGCACGACCCATGGTAGATCCGCACCTCACCACAGCCTTCTCTGACACCGAGGGCCACCGAAACGGTTGCCGGCGAGCCGCCCCAACTCTTCTCCATCAAGTCCGGTGGTCATCTCCCATGTTTCTCACGTGAGCTCTCCCTGTCGTTCGATCAGCCATGAGTGGTCGAGATTAGATTGCCATTTTGTTTTCATTCACAAAACATTGTCTACTAAATAATGGATGCTCACTCTTTAGCCGTAGTAGCGCACACCCTGCGAGCATTCACGTTGCGCCACGTGGCAACGCCACAATTGCAGCAGTTTTTTTCCAGATTTTTGCATAATTTTCGTTTGGCTATAACTTGAGATCTGTAAATCGGATTTCATCGATTCTTTTTCCTGTGTACTCATATTGATCAGTAGAATACATTAGGACCAAAAATTTACTTTAAGGCAAACACCAAGAGGTGGAGGATCGCAAAAGGAAGGAAAGTGATATTGTAACGACCCGACTCAAAACGAGTCAAGCCTCTGTGTTTTCTGTGCCATCCCTGGATCAGTATGCTGGCACACACAGTACATCAATGTATATATCAAAGTGCAATCACATGTAAATAGCGTAAAACTGATATATACCTTAAAATAGCAGCGGATACAGTCAACGGGAGTGGAGTCCCAATAACACCAACGGCAAGTTGAGTGCGGACCGTAACCCTGAATCGTACTCTTACCCGTCGTAGAAGAGTATCTGCAACATAAGACGTTGCAGCCATGTAGGTCAGCATTTTGAATATGCTGGCAAGATCACCATAGAAAAACAGAAGCATAAAGACTATTCTATATGCAAAGGCTTTGTGGCTCTGTGTCTGAGTTTTTGCGTAAAAGCTGATTTTATTTTCCTACAACAAAGGAATATCAGGAATTTCACTATAGAGTTACCTATCATGACATGGTTCCGCCAACCAATGTCTCAATGCCCATAAGTATCATTAAGTTGCCCACAATTAGTTATCAGTCCAGTGTTGAGAGTTCAGAGATAGATCCAAGTCTAGAAGCTCAAATTGTCCGTAACCGGGGACACGGCTAATCGATTAGGTTTAACTCTATAGAGTGTTGTGTACTTTACCCACAAGATTCTTTCCCTCCTGGTAAGTCCTCGCACTGCCTAGTGTTTGAGAATAGGATGAAAGAAACATGGTCTTTCAGAGTGCTTCCCTGACTGTCCGACAGTGCCCATCCCAATACTAACGTCGACTACATCTCGTAGCACTGCCCAGTAGAGTCACAACAAAGATCAACCAAGCCAGAGCCCATAATGACTTGTGGCTACACAGGTAAGCTTCCGGGCATGAAGTATTCATCCTTCTCTTTGAGTCTGGGTGAAGCTTTCCGCAAGATGTCATGGCGCTTCTCCATGCATCCCGGCCACTCACTGGTTTCTCCAGGGTGCCCAATCAACCATCCTTCACCCAGTAGTGTGTATTGAAAACTTGTCTTCTCGAGTCTTGAAGTATTGAGGTCTTGAAGATGCAGGAATTGAAGATGTCTTCATGAAGTCGTCGTTTTGACGTGGAGTCCTTCTTCACACCACTCACGAACACTCATACCAGACCCCGTCTACTTTAGCATAGCATTGTGCTAACTAGCGTTCCCGGGGCTTTAGTAACCAGTGGTGGGTTCCTACCTCATGCATTCTACTCAACTACAAGAATTTCAATAACACTACGGGAGGGATATGTTGAATGATGTCACTACATGCAATAAAACATAGGTATGAAAAGATGGTCAAAGTGAACTTGCCTGTACTGTTGATGAAGATAAGATATCGCTCTCAGAAATAACTTGATATACTATTCGTCACTCTCCGATGAAATCTATAATCAAGCATTACATACATATAAGCAATCATACTGGCAATCAATTCTAACAATCACAAGGTAACACAAGAAACAAAATCAACAAGGTTGATGAAAGAAATACTTAAGACAAAGTTGAAACACAAAACTCCAACAAATTCAAAAGTAACACAAAACCCAAAGCATAGTAAAATATAATCAAAAGGATTTTAGTAAATATTTTTTTTAGCCAAAATGAATTACTTTTGAAGAACAAGTAAAACTATGAAAACAATATTCTAACAACATGAGTGTTTGCCTAATGAACTTAACTACAAGCACATCCACCAACTAAAAGGAAACAAATTATGAAACAACTTAGTTAACAGAAAATAATTAAATAAAATCTTTATTATAAAATAGATTTAAGTCATTTAAAACTTTTGTGAAAGAATTACTATTAAAACTAAATTGTTTTATAAAACATTACCTAATGAAGGAAAATATGGTTTCCTATGATAATAGAGTAAAACTAAACTATGTTTGTTTAAAACATTTATTTACAGAAAAGAATTAGTAAAAACTTTATTTGAAAACAGAATCTAAATACTTAAAACTTTAGTTAAAAGAATTGTTGCTAACAAATTTGCTTTTAAAACAACTATACCTATTTGAAAGAGGGTATAGATCCCTACAACAAAAATTTATAAACTAAACAAATTAACTTTTGTTAACAGCAAGTAAATTACTAAGGTTTGGAACAACAAAACTAAATGAAATCTGAAACTTAATATAAATCATATTCAGATTTTCAAAAATAAAACAAAGTAAATAAACTAATATAAAACTAAACAGATTCTGTTTGGTTTGAAAACACTATTTAAAATTATTATAAAATTCTCAAACTCTACCAAATTATAGCTATGGTCAATAGTGACAAGTAGGAAAAAGAATCATTCAAAAATTCATTTTAGAACTCATGATATTCAGAAAACAGAATTTAAATGAAATCTGTTCAAATTCAAATTTAATTGTTCAAACATGATCAAATTTGATATGTACAGAAACTAGATAAAAAATTTGATCTAATTCAAAAAGAATCAATTAAAAACACTAAATAGTTTAAAAGATATAAAGAAAATGAAATCTGAACCTATTCTGTTTTCTTAAAACAAAACAGAAAAAAAAAAGTTAAACTAACGGACAGGGGTCTACGTGGCGCTTTCCTATTGGTCTAGGGGGTGTGCGTGCGGGAGAAATCGAGCGGATAACCGAAATGAAAGGGATACCGGTTCGCTATTTAAATTGTTCTAATCTGAGCCGTTTCATCTGGATCCGACGGTGGGAAGGGAGTGGGAGAGGCTCACCGTGCTTATGTCGCCGGCGATGGAGATCTCCGGCGAGGCAGAGGCGTCGAGGCGCTCGTGGAGGTGTTCCGGCGGTCCTCCGATGATGGTGTGGCCTCCAATCGACGGCGGGATCCTCCGAGGACGGCTGGTGGGGTCGGAGAGGAGAGGGGGCGAGGGAGGTGAGCGGCACGAGCTCGGAGGTCTTTCGGGAGAGGCAGAGCTCCGGCGAGTGATGGTGCGGCAGTTCCGGTGGGTTTTTGGCAAGGTTGAGGCCACCAGATGATAGCGGGGCCGCTGAGGTGATGTTGGAGAGTAGTGGAGGGGTGTGGGGTGGAGTGTGGCGAGGGATTCGAGCTCGGGGGAATTCGGTTGGTGGTGGAACTCCGGCGAGTTTCGGGCAGCGTTCCGGCGAGGAGGAAAAAGGGGATCGGGATGGAATGAGGAGCGGATGGTGGCCGCTACTTATAGGGCTGGAGAGGGGGTCGGGGAGTAAAGGAGGGGGAGATCCCGTCGGTGGAGTTGCCGGCGTTGTCAATCGGGGGGGGAGAAGAAGAAGGAGACGACCGTGGCGTGGTTCGCTCGGTCGGTGGGGCCAGCATGTCAGCGAAAGGGAGGAGAAAATGCTGATAGCGGTGACCGTTATGAATTGATTTCGCGTGTTAAAATTCGTGGGCCGGCCAGCTTTTAATATAAGACCGTTACTGTTTTCTATTTATGATTTTACCAGAGCAATAAAACTTGATCAATGCATTCGAATAAATTCCAAATATAGTCAAAGTTTATATCAAAATTAACAGAATAATAAATTCCATTTAATGGACATTTTTATTCTGGCATTTGAATACTTTAAAAAAATCATTTTTCCAGAAAATGCCTTAATTGGCTTTATTTACTTTTACAAATATTTTTCAAATAACTTTTTGGGTTTGATGATTCAAAAACTTCACAAATTACCCCCTGTCTTGGAGTGTCATGTTACTCCTCTCAAATTTTTGTCAGGGTTTTGAATTCTTTGAAAATTTTGGATAGGGACCAATATGAAATGGATTTTCAAAATAATCCTGAGGTTTTCAAAAGCTCTTTCAATTCCTTCTTTTAACTTCCAACTCATATTTCATATAATTTGAAGAAGTCATATTATCTTCTCTCATGAAAATCATTGAGTTGCATAAAGTTTTCTGAATTTGAAATATTTTAAAATGGAAATTCAAATCATTTTCAAATCCCTTTTCATTTCTTTAAATGGAAGAAGTCATGTCATCTTCACTCTAGGGTTTTGTGATGAAATGAATTTGAATTCCTGGTGATCAAAATGCAGATTGAAAGTTTTGGGAAAGTCATTTCATTCCCTCTCATCAAACTTTCAAAATTTTCAAAAGTTTCAAATTGCACTCACTTTCAATCATTCAAGCAAACAAACAATCATTCTATAATTATTATAACATTCCAAAATTTGGGATGTTACAGATATCGAGTTGAACACTAGAGATCACCAGAAGCATCATAATTCATCAACATCTTCTCAGTACTATGATTCTGAAGTGGACATGTATAATGGTCATAACCACGATGTACATAATCATTACAATGTCAATGGGCACAACCATGATGGGCATAGGAATGAGAACAACAATCACGACCCTCTAACGCCCACCAAGAAAGATTTAACCCAGTTAGTTTGTTATAGATGCAAAAACCCACGGCACTATTCAACAAATTGTCCTGAGTTGAAGAACATGATTTATGATAATGAGAATTCTAGAGAGAAGAAGGTTGATCCCAAATTTTGTAATTAGGAATGTTACTAGGAATTATTTAGACTTGCTTGTGTTTCTTGCTATTTGCTCAATTTTGAGGATGATTTAAAACTTTTAGAGTTTAATTGGATTTTAATGAGAGGGATAAGAGGACTTTCCCAAATATTAATTTGACTCATATTTTGGTTTTACCAACATTCAAATAATTTTCAACTCAAGGAAAAATATTGAGAGAAGAAAACATGACTTCTTCCCTGTGAGGTGTAGTTGGAATTTCTTTAAAATTTATTTGTATATTTCTATGGAGTTGAAAAATATTTTTATGCAAGATTTAGAAAGCCCAAAATAATTTTTGTAAATCTTCATGTGTATTTTTGTTTATATTTGGGCTCGAAAAATGTTCACAATTTTATATATTATTAATTATGTTTTATATGTATTCTTATAGTTTTCAAGATTCAATTTTTTTATTTTATTTAGCTATATTTCCCTTCCTATAGCAAAGGTTGTTTTAAAAAAGAAAACAAGGGCATCGTAGAGCCCAACTTATTATTCCTTGCCCCGTGCTAGGAAGCACCACCAGCAGCTAACAGGCTGATGGTCCATTTCCACGCAGGAGTAGCCCAACCCCGCAGACCTCTCTCTTTTTTTCCCTCATAGCACTGACTGCCCTGGCCCGCTTGTCATCATCTCCACCACTGCGTGTTCTTCCTGGACACCATCTCCCGATCCAAATCCTGGTCGATTCGGCCTAGATGTTGCCCCTTGACCACTCTCGATTACTCATAAATATTGGTCATCTCGTTCTCTACCAATTTTTCGATAATTCGATGACTCCCGTGCTCTGTAGCTCCCAACCGGATCTTGTCGGAGTCCGCCGCTACAGGAGCACCCCGCCAGTTGGTTCCGTTGCCATAGAGGGTTCCCAGCGCCTCCTTTTACCCATGTACAGATCAAAAGGTTCTCCTCTACCTACTTGACTCATTATCTCGTGTAGGGAGTCATCTAAACGAATGCTTGGATCTTGCCCGAAGTTCTCCCTGCCGGTCGCCGCTCCAGTCGGATGTAGCCAACACCACAGGAAGCCTCGATCACCCCAACGTCCATGACGATCTCCAGGACCACCCCCACGACCCATCGTAGATCTGCACCTCACCGCCGCCTTCTCTGACGTTGAGGGCCAACAGAACGGTCGCCGACGAGCTGCCCCAAGTCTTCTCCTTCAAGTGTGGCGGTCATCTCCCTTGTTTCTCAGGTGAGCTCTCTCTGTGCCGTTTGATCATCCATGAGCGGTCGAGATTAGATCGCCATTTTGTTTTAATTCCCAAACTGTTTCCCGCTAAATAATGGATTCTCACTCTTTAGCCATAGTAGCGCACACCCTGCGAGCATTCACGTTGTGCCACGTGGCGACGCCACAGAGGCCGCAACAACAATAGCAGTAGTTTTTTTCCAGAGTTTTGCATAATTTCCGTTTGGCTATAACTTGAGATCCGTAAATCGGAATTCATCGATTCTTTTTCCTATGTACTCATATTGATCAGTAGAATACATTAGGACCAAATTTTCAAACTTTTTCATTTTTTAAATGTCGATTCATTTGAATTTGAATTCAACCTTCCAGAGGCCATATCTTTCAAACCGCCCACTAATTTATTTGATTCTTTTTGCATTGTGATCCTACTAGCATGTAGATAATAAATACCTATTGATATTTTCCTGTTATTGGTTTTTAATTGGATTGTTTGCTGTTTTCTTTATTTTAGTGTTATGTGAGTACGATTTATTTATCGACATTGTCGTTAAACATATAGATTGTCCGAAGTGGGAAGCGGATCAGAATTAAGCGTTAGAGTACTTCAACACCGTTCAAGGAAAGTTTCACTTTTGATTATGCTCATCCTATATGTCTGCTATGCACTGTTATGAGTTCTTTTATGTTTGTGTGATTTGTATACTGCTCGTCGCCATGTGCTTGTCCTGTTTGCATTCATCAATTGTATGCTTGGATTTGCTATGGTAGACGTGCGCTTGTATCGAGTGTTTCATGAAAGTGGTGAGTGTTTATAGCTATATGCTCGAGACTTTTCATCATGTGAGTGAGTCTTGGCAGAGTGCTCTATTATCCCTAGAGAATGCACCATTGATAGAGCGCACTTAAGCTAGTTTGGTATTTAAATCAGGTGAATGCGGCCTTGGTAGAGCGCTCTATGGTCCCTATATAATGCACCACTAACAGAGCGCACTTGAGACTTGTGAAGTTCTTGTCATGTTCATTTAGGATCTCCGGGGTTCTCATGGGATAGTCCATTGTGTTGAGTAAACCTTGTATTGAGGTACGTAAAAGTTAGTTTATGCCAACCTAATTTGAGTGTTTGTTTGCCATGCCTTGCTTGTAGATGTAGGTTTGCTATATATCATTATGTGTGATTTGCTAATGCATTCAATGTATTGGCCCTTTGTGGCTGCAACTTATCATGTTGCAGGATGTTCAGATGATCATTGAGATACAGTAGGGTCGCGAGTCTTCACTCAACAATTTCGCTAGTGGGCATTGATGGGATTCATCGTTTGTTTCTGCTACATTTCCATTGAATAAAGCTATCTAGGTGCTACGAGATTGTAATACTTTATAAATTCTTGATCATACGTTGTAGTAAATGATGCACTTGTTACTTTGATGTCCGTATATACTGTGTGTTCTAGCGAACCAATCCAGGGACAAGCACGGTAAGCACAGAGACATCGAATCTTATTAGATTCGGGTCGTTATAGATGGTATCAGAGCAATGTGTTGATTATAGGCCTTGACCCTAGAAAATGGAGTAGTAACAGCCATAGGAGTGAAAACTTATTTTTGAACCTTACTCTACTTGTTAGTTTTACTCTAGTACTCTTACCTTCTCTTTTCAAGTATAGATGACCCATGTAGTTATATTAGTTTCATTTGAGGTGATTTTAGCTGGCAGACCACCAATATTATGTAGAGTTTGATAAACGATCCACATGTAGTTTGATGAGATCATATCTCTTTGTGGATATGACCTTACTTGTAGGTTCTTCTTTTGTTTCTGTGGTTTCATTGGTCATATGTTCCCTTTTGATGTGACTAGCTTAGGATTGTTTTGGTGATTTGTCTGAATTCATTGTTTTGGTTTTGATTTGGAGTTTTATTGCCATCATGAACATATGGGTAGTGTTTTTCCCTTAGGTCTACTTCTATCTATATCTCATCTATGCTTACCCACCAGATGTCGTCAAGACGTAATACTAGAGACAGTGGTTCAGTAGACAACAACAATGATGTACCACCATACATGCAACAGTTTCTTCAGGGACAGGCTCAACTAATCCAGTTGCTCACTCAGAACATGGGGAACAACAACAAGAACCCACCTCCACCACAACCAGTGGATGCACTTACTCGTTTCTTGAGGTTGAATCCACTGAGTTTTTCTAGCACCCCCGAACCTATTGTGACTGATGATTGGCTTTGCTCAGTTAATAGGAATTTGGAGACTGTTGGTTGCACTGATGCAGAAAGAGTGAGGTTTCCCTCGCATCTCTTGGAAGGACCAGTCGCAGCTTGGTGGGACAATTATTTGGTCACTTACCCTATTCCTACTATCACCTAGGCGCAATTCCAAGCAGGTTTCCGCGCCGCACATGTGTTTGCTGGTGCCATGAATCTGAAAAAGAAGGAGTTTCGCAGCTTGCGTCAGGGAGGTTGCACTGTGAATGCATATGTGGAGGAATTCAATAAGCTTGCATGTTATGCTCCTAAAGATGTCAACACTGATGCAGCTAGACAAGAGAAGTTTCTTGAAGGTCTGGATGATGACTTAGGTGTTCAGTTGACAGTGGCGACTTTCAACAATTGCCAAGAGCTCATTGATAAGGCTATTGTACTTGAAGGCAAACACCAAGAGGTGGAGGATCACAAAAGGAAGGCAAGCGACATCGAGTTGAACTCTAGAGCTCACTAGAAGCATCGTAATTCATCAACATCTTCTGAGTACTACGATTCTGAAGTGGACATGTATAATGGTCATAACCACAATGTACATAATCATTACAATGGCAATGTGCACAACCATGATGGACATAGGAATGAGAACAACAATCACGACCCTCTAACGCCCACCAAGAAAGATTTAACCCAGTTAGTTTGTTATAGAAACCCAAGGTACTATTCAATAAATTATCCTGAGTTGAAGAACATGAATTATGATAATGAGAATTCTGGAGAGAAGAAGGTTGATCACTTGGAAAGGGGACATGTGAACCACACGAGGGTGGGAAGCGCTAATAATGCACCAGTCTTCGGTAAGATTTTAACCAAGTTTCAGTAATATGACCGTTCCCTCAATATTGGTGCATCGTATTTGTTCATGTCATGGAAGTTCTGATATATGCAAAGAGTAAGCATGAGACCCTTGGAATATAGATTATATCTAGTTCCCATCGTTAACCTTGCTAGCCAACTTGAATCTCGAGGACGAGATTCGTTTTAAGGGGGTTAGATTTGTAACATCCCAAATTTTGTAATTAGGAATGTTACTAGGAATTATTTAGACTTTCTTGCGTTGCTTGCTATTTGCTCAATTTTGAGGATGATTTGAAACTTTTAGAGTTTAATTCAATTCTAATGAGAGGGGATAAGAGGACTTTCCCGAATATTCATTTGACTCATATTTTGGTTTTACCAACATTCAAATCATTTTCAACTCAAGGAAAAATGTTGAGAGAAGAAAACATGACTTCTTTCCTGTGAGGTGTCATTGGAATTTCTTCAAAATTTATTTGTATATTTATCTAGAGTTGAAAAATGTTTTTATGTAAGATTTAGAAAGCCCAAAATAATATTTGTAAACCTTCATGTGTATTTTTGTTTATATTTGGGTTGGAAAAATGTTCATTATTTTATATAGTATTAATTATGTTTTAATATGTATTCTTATAGTTTTCAGGATTCAATTTTTTTTATTTAGCTATATTTCCCTTCCTGTAGCAAAGGTTGTTCTAAAAAAGAAAACAAGGGCACCGTAGAGCCCAACTTCTTATTCCTCGCCCCGCGCTAGGCAGCACCACCAGCAGCTAACAGGTTGATGGCCCATTTCCATGCAGGGAGTAGCCCAACCCCACAGACCTCTCTCTTTGTTTTTCCCTCACAGTCACTGACTGCCCTGGCCCGCTTGTCATCATCTCCACCACTGCGTGTTCTTCCTGGATACCATCTCCCGATCCAAATCCTGGTCGATTCGGCCTGGATGTTGCCCCTTGACCACTCCCGATTACTCATAAATATGGGTCATCTCATTCTCTACCAATTTTTTGATAATTCGACGACTCTCGTGCTCTTTAGCTCCCAACCGGACCTTGTCGGAGTCCTCCGCTACAGGAGCACCCCGTCGGTTGGTTCCGTTGCCATAGAGGGTTACCAGCGCCTCCTCTTACCCATGTATAGATAGCAAGGTTTGTTGGGAGACGTAGTAGTAAATCAAAAATATTCCTACGATCACCAAGATATATCCATGGAGAAACCAGCAACGAGTGGGGAGAGATTGCATCTTCATACCTTTCAAGATCGCTAAGCGGACGCGTTACAAGAACGCGGTTGGTGGAGTCATACTCGCAGCGATTCAGATCGCAGTGGATTCCGATCTCAGCGCCGAACAACGGCACCTCCGCGTTCAACACACGTACATCCCGGTGACGTCTCCCGCACCTTGATCCAGCAAGGAGGAGGGAGAGGTTGAGGGAGAGCTCCGGCAGCACGACGGCGTGGTGACGATGGAGTTACGTGAACTCCGGCAGGGCTTCGCCAAGCGCTACGGAGAACGAGGAAGAGGAAGGGTAGGGCTGCACCGAGAGAGAAAGAAGTCATGTCTCAAATCAGCCCAAACCCTTGGGTATATATAGGAGGAGGGAGAGGGAGGGCTGCCTTGGCCCCTCCTCCAAGGAGGAGAGCTTCGGCCGAAGGTGGGGAGGAGTCCACCTCCCACAAGGGAGGTGGATCTCCTCCTTTTAAATCCTTTTTCCCTTTATCTCTTGATCCCAGCCGCATGGGCCTTTCTAGAAGGTCTTGGCCAGCCCACTAAGGGCTGGCACACCTCCTCTAAGGGCCCACGAAGTCCTTTGGTCGTCACACCCCTCCCGAGGGTCCTCCGGCACCCTCCCAACACTCCCGGTACACTACCGATGAGCCCGAAAACTTTCCGGTGACCAAAACTGGACTTCCTATATATCAATCTTTACCTATGGACCATTCTGGAGCTCCTCGTGATGTCCGGTATCTCATCCGAGACTCCGAACAACTTTCGGTAATCACGTATACCATTTCCCTATAACCCTAGCGTCATCGAACCTTAAGTGTGTAGACCCTATGGGTTCGGGAGACATGTAGACATGACCGAGACACCTCTCTGGTAAATAACCAACAGCGGGATCTGGATACCCATGTTGTCTCCCACATTCTCCATGATGATCTCATCGGATGAACCACGATGTCGGGGATTCAATCAATCCCGTATACAATTGCCATTGTCTATCGGTGTTATACTTGCCCGAGATTCGATCATCGGTATCTCTATACCTTGTTCAATCTCGTTACTGGCAAGTCTCTTTACTCGTGTCGTAATACATCATCCCGTGACTAACTCCTTGGTCACATTGAGCTCATTATGATGATGTCTTACCGAGTGGGCCCAGAGATACCTCTCCATCACACGGAGTGACAAATCCGAGTCTCGATTCATGCCAACCCAACAGACACTTTCGGAGATACCGTAGTGCACCTTTATAGCCACCCAGTTACATTGTGACGTTTGGCACACCCAAAGCATTCCTACGGTATCCGGGAGTTGCAGAATCTCATGGTCTAAGGAAACGATACTTGACATTGAAAAGCTTTAGCAAACGAACTACACGATCTTGTGCTATGCTTAGGATTGGGTCTTGTCCATCACATCATTCTCCTAATGATATGATCCCATTATCAACAACATCCAATGTCCATTGTCATGAAACCGTGACCATCTATTGATCAACGAGCTAGTCAACTAGAGGCTCACTAGGGACATGTTGTGGTCTATGTATTCACACATGTATTACGGTTTCCGGTTAACACAATTATAGCATGAACAATAGACAATTATCATGAACTAGGAAATACAATAATAACCATTTTATTATTGCCTCTAGGGCATATTTCCAATAGTCTCCCACTTGCACTAGAGTCAATAATCTAGTTACATTGTGATGAATCGTACACCCATAGCATTCTGGTGTTGATCATGTTTTGCTCGTGAGAGAGGTTTAGTCAACGGATCTGCGACATTCAGATCCGTATGCACTTTACAAATATCTATATCTCCCTCCTAAATGTAATCACGGATTGAGTTGAAGCGGCGCTTGGTGTATCTTGTCTTCTTGTGAAACCTGGGCTCCTTCGCAAGGGCAATAGCTCTAGTGTTGTCACAGAATAGAGTCATCGGGCCCGACGCACTTGGAATTACTCCTAGGTCGGTGATGAACTCCTTCATCCAGACTCCTTCCTTTGCTACTTCCGAAGTAGCTATGTACTCCGCTTCACATGTAGATGTCGCCACGACGCTTTGCTTGCTGCTGCACCGGCTGATTGCCCCTCCGTTCAAAACATACACGTATCCGGTTTGCGACTTGGAGTCGTCCGGATCTGTGTCGAAGCTAGCATCGACGTAACCCTTTATGACGAGCTCTTCAGCACCTCCATATACGAGAAACATGTCCTTTGTCCTTTTCATGTACTTCAGGATATTCTTGACCGCTGTCTAGTGTTCTGCTCCGGGATCACTTTGGTACCTCCCTACCAAACTTATGGCAAGGTTCACATCAGGTCTGGTACACAGCATGGCCTACATAATAGAGCCTATGGCTGAAGCATAGGGGATGACACTCATCTCTTCTCTATCATTTGCCGTGGTCGGGCATTGAGTCGTACTCAATCTCACACCTTGTAACACAGGCAAGAACCCCTTCTTGGACTGATCCATATTGAACTTCTTCAATATCTTGTCAAGGTATGTGCTTTGTGAACGACCTATGAGGCGTCTCGATCTATCTCTATAGATCTTAATACCTAATATGTAAGCAGCTTCTCCAAGGTCCTTCACTGAAAAACACTTATTCAAGTAGGCCTTTACACTTTCCAAGAGTTCTATATCATTTCCCATTATCAGTATGTCATCCGCATATAATACGAGAAATGCTACAGAGCTCCCACTCACTTTCTTGTAAATGCAAGGTTCTCCATAAACCTGTACAGACCCAAATGCTTTAATCACTTCATTAAAGCAAATGTTCCAACTCCGAGATGCTTGCACCAGCCCATATATGGAGCGTTGGAGCTTGCATACTTTGTTAGCATCTTTAGGATCGACAAAACCTTCCGGCTGCATCATATACAGTTCTTCCTTAAGGAAACCATTAAGGAATGTCGTTTTGACGTCCATTTGCCAGATCTCATAATCATAAAATGTGGCAATTGCTAACATGATTCAGACACACTTCAGCATCGCTACGGGTGAGAAAGTCTCATCGTAGTCAACTCCTTGAACTTGTCGATAACCCTTAGCGACAAGCCGAGCCTTATAGACGGTCACATTACCGTCCGCGTCAGTCTTCTTCTTAAAGATCCATTTATTTTCAATGGCTCGCTTATCATCAGGCAAGTCCACCAAAGTCCATACTTTGTTCTCATACATGGATCCTATCTCGGATTTCATGGCTTCAAGCCATTTGTTGGAATCCGGGCCCGCCATCGCTTCTTCATAGTTCGAAGGTTCACCGTTGTCCAACAACATGATCTCCAGGACAGGGTTGCCGTACCACTCTGGTGCGGAACGTGTCCTAGTGGACCTTCGACGTTCAATAGTAACTTGATCTGAAGTTTCATGATCATCATCATTAACTTCCTCTCCAGCCAGTGTAGGCTCCACAGAAACAACTTCTTGTGCTGTGCTACTCTTCAGTTCGAGTGGAGGTATAATTACCTCATCAAGTTCTATTTTCCTCCCACTTACTTCTTTCGAGAGAAACTCTTTCTTGAGAAAGGATCCATTCTTGGCAACAAAGACTTTGCCTTCGGATCGTAGGTAGAAGGTATACCCAATTGTCTCTTTGGGATATCCTATGAAGACGAACTTTTCCGCTTTGGTTTCGAGCTTCTCAGGTTGAAGTTTGTTCACATAAGCATCGCATCCCCAAACTTTTAGAAACGACAGCTTAGGTTTCTTTCCAAACCATAATTCATACGGTGTCATCTCAACGGATTTTGACGGTGCCCTATTTAAAGTGAATGTGACAGTCTCTAATGCATATCCCCAAAATGATAGCGGTAAGTCGGTAAGAGACATCATAGATCGTACCATATCTAATAAAGTGCGATTACGACGTTCAAACACACCATTTCGCTGAGGTGTGCCAGGCGGCGTGAGTTGTGAAACAATTCCACATTTCCTTAGGTGCGTGCCAAACTCGTGACTTAAATACTCTCTGCCACGATCAGATCATAGGCACTTTATTTTCCTGTCACGTTGATTCTCTACCTCACTCTGAAATTCCTTGAACCTTTCAAAAGTTTCAGACTTATGTTTCATTAAGTAGACATACCCATATCTACTCAAGCCATCAGTGAGGGTGAGAACATAATGGTAGCCACCACGAGCCTCGACACTCATTGGACCGCATACATCGGTATGTATTATTTCCAACAAGTTAGTTGCCCGCTCCATTGTTCTGGAGAACGGAGTCTTGGTCATCTTGCCCATGAGGCATGGTTCGCACATGTCAAATAATTCAAAATCAAGAGACTCCAAAAGTCCATCAGTATGGAGCTTCTTCATGCGTTTGACACCAATATGACCAAGGCGGCGGTGCCACAAGTAAGTGGGACTATCGTTATCAACCTTACACTTTTTGGTACTCACACTATGGACATGTGTAACATCACGTTCGAGATTCATTAAACCATTGACCAGCGGGGCATGACCATAAAACATTTCTCTCATATAAATAGAACAACCATTATTCTCAAATTTAAATGAGTAGCCATCTCGCATCAAGCGAGATCCAGATACAATGTTCATGCTCAAAGCTGGTACTAAATAACAAGTATTAAGGTTTAACACCAATACCGAAGGTAGATGTAGAGGTAGCGTGCCGACGGTGATCACATCGACCTTGGAACCATTCCCGATGCGCATCGTCACCTCGTTCTTTGCCAGCCTCCGCTTATTCTGCAGCTCCTGCTTGGAGTTACAAATGTGAGCAACTGCACTGGTATCAAATACCCAGGAGCTACTACGAGCACTGGTTAGGTACACATCAATAACAAGTATATCACATATACCTTTAATGTTGCCGTCCTTCCTATCCGCTAAGTACTTGGGGCAGTTCCGCTTCCAGTGACCGGTACCCTTGCAATAAAAGCACTCAGTCTCAGGCTTGGGTCCATTCTTGTTCTTCTTCTTCCCGCAGCTTTCTTACCGGGCGCGGCAACAGCTTTGCCATCCTTCTTGAAGTTCTTCTTACCCTTGCCTTTCTTGAAACTAGTGGTCTTATTCACCATCAACACTTGATGCTCCTTTTTTATCTCGACCTCCGCTGATTTCAACATCGAGTACAACTCAGGAATGGACTTCTCCATCCCCTGCATGTTGTAGTTCATCACAAATCTTTTGTAGCTAGGTGGAAGCGACTGGAGGATTCTGTCAATGACTGAGTCATCCGGGAGATTAACTCCCAGCTGAGTCAAGTGGTTGTGTAGCCCAGACATCTTGAGGATGTGCTCACTGACAGAACTATTCTCCTCCATACTACAGCTGAAGAACTTGTCGGAGACGTCATATCTCTCGACCCGGGCATGAGCTTGGAAAACCAGTTTCAGCTCTTGGAACATCTCATATGCTCCGTGTTGCTCAAAACACTTTTGGAGCCCCGGTTCTAAATTGTAAAGCATGCCGCACTGAACAAGGGAGTAATCATCGCAGCGAGAATGCCAAGCGTTCGCAATGTCTTGCTATGCTGGGAGAAGGGGTGGGTCACCTAGTGGTGCATCAAGGACATATAATTTCTTGGAAGCTATGAGGATGATCCTCAAGCCATGGACCCAGTCCGCATAGTTGCTTCCATCATCTTTCAGCTTGGTTTTCTCTAGGAACGCATTGAAATTGAGGGTGACATTCACGTTGGCCATTGGATCTACAATATAGATTGTAAAGGCAATTTTAGACTAAGTTCATGATAATTAAGTTCACATAATCAAGTTATTTAATGAACTCCCACTTAGATAGACATCTCTCTAGTCATCCAAGTGACACATGATCCATGTTAACTAGCCCGTGTCTGATCATCACGTGAGACGGACTAGTCATCCATGGTGAACATCTCCATGTTGATTGTATCTTCGATACGACTCATGTTCGACCTTTCGGTCTTCCAAGTTTCGAGGCCATGTCTGTACATGCTAGGCTCGTCAAGTCAACCTAAGTGTTTCGCGTGTGTAAATCTGGCTTACACCCGTTGTATGCGAACGTTAGAACCTATCACACCCGATCATCACGTGGTGCTTCGGAACGATGATCCTTAGCAACGGTGCACAGTTAGGGTGAACACTTCTCTTGAAATTTTATTGAGAGATCATCTTATTTACTACCGTCGTTCTAAGCAAATAAGATGTAAACATGATAAACATCACATGCAATCAATATAGTGACATGATATGGCCAATATCATCTTGCTCCTTTGATCTCCATCTTCGGGGCACCATGATCATCACTGTCACCGGCACGACACCATGATCTCCATCATCATGATCTCCATCATTGTGTCTTCATGAAGTTGTCTCGCCAACTATTACTTCTACTACTATGCTAACGTTTAGCAATAAAGTAAAGTAATTACATGGAGTTTATGATTGACACGCGGGTCATACAATAAAATAAGACAACTCCTATGGCTCCTACCGGTTGTCATACTCATTGACATGCAAGTCGTTAATCCTATTAAAAGAACATGATCAATCTCATAAATCACAATGCATCACATCACATTCTTTGGCCATATCACATCACAAGGCATATGCTGCAAAAACAAGTTAGACGTCCTCTAATTTGTAGTTGCAAGTTTTTACGTGGTTGCTATAGGTTTCTAGCAAGAACGTTTCTTACCTATGCCAAAACCACAATGTGATATGCCAATTGCTATTTACCCTTCATAAGGACCCTTTTCATCGAATCCAATCCGACTAATGTGGGAGAGACAGACACCCACTAGCCACCTTATGCAACAAGTGCATGTCAGGTGGTGGAACCAGTCTCACGTAAGCGTACGTGTAAAGTCGGTCCGGGCCGCTTCATCCCACAATATCACCGAATCAAGATAAGACTAGTAGTGGTAAGCATATTAACAAAATCGATGCCCACAACAACTTGTGTTCTACTCGTGCATAGATTCTACGCATAGACCTAGCTCATGATGCCACTATTGGGAGACGTAGTAGTAAATCAAAAAAATTCCTAGGATCACCAAGATCTATCCATGGAGAAACCAGCAACGAGTGGGGAGAGATTGCATATTCATACCTTTGAAGATCGCTAAGCGGAAGCGTTACAAGAACGCGGTTGGTGGAGTCGTACTCGCAGCGATTCAGATCGTGGTGGATTCCGATCTCAGCGCCGAACAACGGCGCCTCCGCGTTCAACACACGTACAGCCCGGTGACGTCTCCCGCACCTTGATCTAGTAAGGAGGAGGGAGAGGTTGAGGGAGAGCTCTGGTAGCACGACGGCTTGGTGACAGTGGAGCTACATGAACTCCGGCAGGGCTTCGCCAAGCGCTACGGAGAACGAGGAAGAGGAAGGGTAGGGCTGCACCGAGAGAGAAAGAAGTCGTGTCTCAAATCAGCCCAAACCCTTGGGTATATATAGGAGGAGGGAGAGGGAGGGATGCCTTGGCCCCTCCTCCAAGGAGGAGAGCTTCGGCCGAAGGTGGGGAGGAGTCCACCTCCCACAAGGGAGGTGGATCTCCTCCTTTTAAATCCTTTTTCCCTTTATCTCTTGATCCCAGCTGCATGGGCCTTTCTAGAAGGTCTTGGCCAGCCCACTAAGGGCTGGCACACCTACTCTAAGGTCCCACGAAGTCCTTTGGTCGTCACACCCCTCCCGGGGGTACTCCGGCACCCTCCCGGCACTCCCGGTACACTACCGATGAGCCCGAAAACTTTCCGGTGACCAAAACTGGACTTCCTATATATCAATCTTTACCTCCGGACCATTCCGGAGCTTCTCGTGACGTCCGGGATCTCATCCGGGACTCCGAACAACTTTCGGTAATCACGTATACCATTTCCCTATAACCCTAGCGTCATCGAACCTTAAGTGTGTAGACCCTACGGGTTCGGGAGACATGTAGACATGACCGAGACACCTCTCCGGTCAATAACCAACAGCGGGATATGGATACCCATTTTGGCTCCCACATGCTCCACGATGATCTCATCGGATGAACCACAATGTCGGGGATTCAATCAATCCCGTATACAATTCCCTTTGTCTATCGGTATGATACTTGCCCGAGATTCGATCGTCGGTATCTCTATACCTTGTTCAATCTCGTTACCGGCAAGTCTCTTTACTCATTGCATAATACATCATCCCGTGACTAACTCCTTGGTCACATTGAGCTCATTATGATGATGTCTTACCGAGTGGGCCCAGAGATACCTCTCCATCACACGGAGTGACAAATCCCAGTCTTGATTCGTGCCAACCCAACAAACACTTTCGGAGATACCCGTAGTGCACCTTTATAGCCACCCAGTTACTTTGTGGTGTTTGGCACACCCAAAGCATTCCTACGGTATCCGGGAGTTGCACAATCTCATGGTCTAAGGAAACGATACTTGACATTGAAAAGCTTTAGCAAACGAACTACACGATCTTGTGCTATGCTTAGGATTGGGTCTTGTCCATCACATCATTCTCCTAATGATGTGATCCCATTATCAACGACATCCAATGTCCATGGTCATGAAACCATGACCATCTATTGATCAACTAGCTAGTCAACTAGAGGCTCACTAGGGACATGTTGTGGTCTATGTATTCACACATGTATTATGGTTTCCGGTTAACACAATTATAGCATGAACAATAGACAATTATCATGAACTAGGAAATACAATAATAACCATTTTATTATTGCCTCTAGGGCATATTTCCAACAAGGTTCTCCTCTACCTCCTTGACTCATTATCTCGTGTAGAGAGTCATCTAAACGAATGCTTGGATCTCGCCCGAAGTTCTCCCTACCGGTCACCGCTCCAGCCGGATGTAGCCAACGCCAGAGGAAGCCTCGATCACCCCAACGTCCACGATGATCTCCAGGACCACCCGCACGTCCCATCATAGATCCGCACCTCACCGCCGCCTTCTTTGACGCTGAGGGCCACCGAAACGGTCACCTGCGAGCCGCCCCAAGTCTTCTCCTTCAAGTCCAGCGGTCCTCTCCCCTGTTTCTCAGGTGAGCTCTCTCTCTGCCGTTTGATCAGCCATGAGCGGTCGAGATTAGATCGCCATTTTGTTTTAATTCCCGAACCGTTTTCCACTAAATAATGGATTCTCACTATTTAGCCGTAGTAGCACACACTCTGTGACCATTCACACTGCGCCACGTGGCACGCCATAGTAGCTGCATCAATAGTAGTAGCAGTTTTTTTCACATTTTTGCATAATTTTTGTTTGGCTATAACTTGAGATCCGTAAATCAAAATTCATCGATTCTTTTTCCTGTGTACTCATATTGATCAGTGGAATACATTAGGACCAAAATTGTACTTGAAGGCAAACACCAAGAGGTGGAGGATCGCAAAAGGAAGGCAAGCGATATCGAGTTGAACACTAAAGATCACCAGAAGCATCATAATTCATCAACATCTTCTGAGTACTATGATTCTGAAGTGGACATGTATAATGGTCATAATCACGATGTACATAATCATTACAATGGCAATGCACAACCACGATGGACATAGGAATGAGAACAACAATCACAACCCTCTAACGCCCACCAAGAAAGATTTAACCCAGTTAGTTTGTTATAGATGCAGAAACCGAGGGCACTATTCAACAAATTGTCCCGAGTTGAAGAACATCAATTATGATAATGAGAATTCTGGAGAGAAGAAGGTTGATCACTTGGAAAGGGGACATGTGAACCACACGAGTGTGGGAAGCGCTAATAATGCACCAGTCTTCAGTAAGATTTTAACCAAGTTTCAGTATTATGACCGTTCTCTCAGTATTTGTGCATCGTATTTGTTCATGTCAAGGGAGTTTTTGGTATATGCAACGAGTAAGCATGAGACCCTTGGAATATAGATTATATCGAGTTCCCATCTTTAACCTTGCTAGCCAACTTGAGTCTCGAGGACGAGATTCGTTTTAAGGGGGGTAGATTTGTAACATCCCAAATTTTGTAATTAGGAATGTTACTAGGAATTATTTAGACTTTCTTGTGTTGCTTGCTATTTGCTTAATTTTGAGGACGATTTGAAACTTTTAGAGTTTAATATGATTCTAATGAGAGGGAATAAGAGGACTTTCCCAAATATTCATTTGACTCATATTTTGGTTTTACCAACATTCAAATCATTTTCAACTCAAGGAAAAATATTGAGAGAAGAAAACATGACTTATTCCCTATGAGGTGTAGTTGGAATTTCTTTAAAATTTATTTGTATATTTCTTTGGAGTTGAAAAATATTATTATGCAAGATTTAGAAAACCCAAAATAATATTTGTAAACCTTCATGTGTATTTTTGTTTATATTTCGGTTGGAAAAATGTTCACTATTTTGTATATTATTAATTATGTTTTAATGTGTATTCTTATAGTTTTCAGGATTTAATTTTTTTATTTTATTTAGCTATATTTCCCTTCCTGTAGCAAAGGTTGTTTTAAAAAAGAAAACAAGGGCACCGTAGAGCCCAACTTCTTATTCCTCGCCCCGCGCTAGGCAGCACTAGTAGCAGCTAACAGGCCGACGGTCCATTTCCACGCAGCGAGTAGCCCAACCCTGTAGACCTCTCTCTTTGTTTCTTTCCCTCATAGCCACTGATTGCCCTGGCCCGCTTGTCATCATCTCCATCACTGCGTGTTCTTCCTGGACACCATCTCCCAATCCAAATCCTGGTCTATTCTGCCTGGATGTTGCCCCTTGACCCTCCCAATTACTCATAAATATTGGCCATCTTGTTTTCTACCAATTTTTCAATAGTTCGACGACTCCCGTGCTCTGTAGCTCCCAACCGGATCTTGTCGGAGTCCGCCGCTGCAGGAGCACCCTGTCGGTTGGTTGCGTTGCTATAGAGGGTTCCCAGCACCTCCTTTTACCCATGTACAGATCGAAAGGTTCTCCTCTACCTCCTTGACTCGTTATATAGTGTAGGAAGTCATCTAAACGAATGCTTCGATCTCGCCAAAATTTCTCCCTGCCGGTGGCCGCTCCAGCCAGATGTAGCCAACGCTAAAGGAAGCCTTGATCACCCCGACGTCCACGACGATCTCCAGGACCACCTACACGACCCATCGTAGATCCACACCTCACTGCCGCCTTCTCTGACGCCGAGGGCCACTGGAAGGGTCGCCGGTGAGCCGCCCCAAGTCTTCTCCTTCAAGTTCGGTGGTCATCTCCCCTGTTTCTCAAGTGAGCTCTCTCTCTGCCGTTTGATCAGCCATGAGCGGTCGAGATTAGATCGCCATTTTGTTTTAATTCCCGAACCATTTTCCACTAAATAATGGATGCTCACTCTTTAGCCATAGTTGCACACACCCTGCGAGCATTCACGTTGCGCCACGTGGCGACGCCACAGTAGCCACAACAACAGTAGCAGCAGTTTTTTTCCCAGATTTTTGCATAATTTTCATTTGGCTATAACTTGAGATCCGTAAATCAGAATTCATCAATTCTTTTTCTTGTGTACTCATATTGATCAGTAGAATACATTAGGACCAAAATTTCAAAAAAATTCATTGTTTAATTTCAATTCATTTGAATTTGAATTCAACCTTCCGGAGGCCATATCTTTCAAACCGCCCACTAATTTATTTGATTCTTTTTGCATTGTGATCCTACTAGCATGTAGATAATAAATACCTATTGGTATTTTCCTATTGTTGGTATTTAATGGAATTGTTTGTTGTTGTCTTTATTTTAGTGTTATGCGAGTACGGTTTATTTATCGATGTTGTCGTTAAACATATAGATTGTCCGAAGTGGGAAGCGGATCAGAATTAAGCGTTAGAGTACTTCAGCACCGTTCAAGGAAAGTTTCACTTTTGATTATGCTCATACTATATGTCTGCTATGCACTGTTATGAGTTGTTATATGTTTGTGTGATTTTTATACTGCTCGTCGCCATGTGCTTGTCCTATTTGCATTGATCCATTGTATGCTTGGATTTTCTATGGTAGACGTGTGCTTGTATCGAGCGTTTCATGAAACCAGTGAGTGTTTATAGTTGTAGGCTCAGGACTTTTCATCAGGTGAATGTGTCTTGGCAGAGCGCTCTATTGTCCCTAGAGAATGCGCCATTGATAGAGCACACTTGAGCTAGTTCGATATTTAAATCAGGTGAATGCGTCCTTGGTAGAGTGCTCTATGGTCCCTAGAGAATGCACCACTGAGAGAGCGCACTTCGGACTTGTGAAGTTCTTGTCATGTTCATTTAGGATCTCCGGGGTTCTCATGGGATAGTCCATTGTATTGAGTAAACCTTGTATTGAGGTAGGTAAAGTTAGTTTATGCCAACCTAATTTGAGTGTTTGTTTGTCATGCCTTGCTTGTAGATGTAGGTTTGCTATATATCATTATGTGTGATTTGCCAATGCATTAATGTATTGACCCTTTGTGGCTGCAACTTATCATGTTGCAGGATGTTCAGATGATCATTGAGATACATTAGGGTCACGAGTCTTCACTCAACATTTTCGCCAGTGGGCATTGATGGGATTCATCGTTTGTTTCTGCTACATTTCCATTGTTATTATTGAATAAAGCTAGCTTGGTGCTACGAGATTGTAATACTTTATAAATTCTAGATCATACGTTGTAGTAAATGATGCACTTGTTACTTTGATGTCCGTATATACTGTGTGTTCTAGCGAACCAATCCAGGGACAAGCACGGTAAGCACAGAGACATCGAATCTTATTAGATTCGGGTCGTTATAGATGGTATCAGAGCAATGTGTTGATTATAGGCCTTGACCCTAGAAAATGGAGTAGTAACAGCCATAGGAGTGAAAACTTATTTTTGAACCTTACTCTACTTGTTAGTTTTACTCTAGTACTCTTACCTTCTCTTTTCAAGTATAGATGACCCATGTAGTTATATTAGTTTCATTTGAGGTGATTTTAGCTGGCAGACCACAAATATTATGTAGAGTTTGATAAACGATCCACGTGTAGTTTGATGAGATCATATCTCTTTGTGGATATGACCTTACCTGTAGGTTCTTCTTGTGTTTCTGTGGTTTCATTGATCATGTGTGCCCTTTTGATGTGACTACCTTAGGATTGTTTTGGTGATTTGTCTGATTTGTCTGAATTCATTGTTGTGGTTTTGATTTGGAGTTTTATTGCCATCATGAACATATGGGTAGTGTTTCCCCCTTAGGTCTACTTCTATCTATATCTCATCTATGCTTACCCACCAGATGTCGTTGAGACGTAATACTAGCGCCAGTGGTTCAGTAGACAACAACAATGATGTGCCACCATACATGCAACAGTTTCTTCAGGGAGATGCTCAACTGATCCAATTGCTCACTCAGCACATGGGGAACAACAACAAGAACCCACCTCCACCACAACCAGTGGATGCACTTACTTGTTTCTTGAGGTTGAATCCACTGAGTTTTTCCAGCATCCCTAACCCTATTGTGGCTGATGATTGGCTTTGCTCAGTTAATAGGAATTTGGAGACTAGTGGTTGCACTGATGCAGAAAGAGTGAGGTTTGCCTCACATCTATTGGAAGGACCAGCCGCAGCTTGGTGGGACAATTATTTGGTCACTTACCCTATTTCTACTATCACATGGGCACAATTCCAAGCAGGTTTCCACGCCGCACATGTGTCTACTGGTGCCATGAGTCTGAAAAAGAAGGAGTTTCGCAGCTTGCGTTAGGAAGGTCGCACTGTGAATGCATGTGTGGAGGAATTCAATAAGCTAGCATCTTATGCTCCTAAAGATGTCAACGCTAATACAGCTAGACAAGAGAAGTTTCTTGAAGGTCTGGATGATGACTGAGGTGTTCAGTTGACAGTGGCGACTTTCAACAATTGCCAAGAGCTCATTTATAAGGCTATTGTACTTGAAGGCAAACACCAAGAGGTGGAGGATCGCAAAAGGAAGGCAAGCGATATCGAGTTGAACTCTAGAGCTCACCAGAAGCATCGTAATTCATCAACATCTTTTGGTACTACGATTCTGAAGTGGACATATATAATGGTCATAACCACAATGTACATAATCATTACAATAGCAATGGGCACAACCATGATGGACATAGGAATGATAACAACAATCACGACCCTCTAATGCCCACCAAGAAAGATTTAACCCAGTTAGTTTGTTATAGATGCAGAAACCCAGGGCACTATTCAACAAAATGTCCTGAGTTGAAGAACATGAATTATGATAATGATAATTCTGGAGAGAAGAAGGTTGATCACTTGGAAAGGGGACATGTGAACCACATGAGGGTGGGAAGCGCTAATAATGCACCAGTCTTCGGTAAGATTTTAACCAAGTTTCAGTATTATGACCGTTCTCCCAATATTGGTGCATTGTTTTTGTTCATGTCAAGGGAGTTTTTGATATATGCAAAGAGTAAGCATGAGACCCTTCGAATATAGATTATATCGAGTTCCCATATTTAACCTAACTAGCCGACTTGAATCTCAAGGACGAGATTCATTTTAAGGGGGGTAGATTTGTAACATCCCAAATTTTGTAATTAGGAATGTTACTAGGAATTATTTAGACTTGCTTGCGTTTCTTGCTATTTACTCAATTTTGAGGATGATTTGAAACTTTTAAAGTTTAATTGGATTCTAATGAGAGGGGATAAGAGGACTTTCCCAAATATTCATTTGACTCGTATTTTGGTTTTACCAACATTCAAATCATTTTCAACTCAAGAAAAAATATTGAGAGAAGAAAACATGACTTATTCCATGTGAGGTGTAGTTGGAATTTATTTAAAAATTATTTGTATATTTCTATGGAGTTGAAAAATATTTTTATCTAACATTTAGAAAGCCCAAAATAATATTTGTAAACCTTCATGTGTATTTTTCTTTATATTTGGGTTGGAAAAATGTTAATTATTTCATATAGTATTAATTATGTTTTAATATGTATTCTTATAGTTTCCAGGATTCAATTTTTTATTTTATTTAGCTATATTTCCCTTCCTGTAGCAAAGGTTGTTTTAAAAAAGAAAACAAGGGCACCGTAGAGCCCAACTTCTTATTCCTCGCCCCGCGCTAGGCAGCACCAGCAGCAGCTAACAGGCTAACGACCCATTTCCACGCAGCGAGTAGCTCAACCCTGCAGACCTCTCTCTTTGTTTTTTCCCTCACAGCCACTGACTGCCCTGGCCCGCTTGTCATCATCTCCATCACTGCGTGTTCTTCCTGGACACCATCTCCCAATCCAAATCCTGGTCTATTCTGCCTGGATGTTGCCCCTTGACCCTCCCAATTACTCATAAATATTGGCCATCTTGTTTTCTACCAATTTTTCAATAGTTCGACGACTCCCGTGCTCTGTAGCTCCCAACCGGATCTTGTCGGAGTCCGTCGCTGCAGGAGCACCCTGCCGGTTGGTTGCGTTGCTATAGAGGGTTCCCAGCACCTCCTTTTACCCATGTACAGATCGAAAGGTTCTCCTCTACCTCCTTGACTCATTATCTCGTGTAGGGAGTCATCTAAACGAATGCTTGGATCTCACCCGAAGTTCTCCCTGTCGGTCGCCGCTCCAACCGGATGTGGCCAATGCTAGAGGAAGCCTCAATCACCCCGAAGTCCACGACGATTTCCAGGACCACCCTCATGACCCATCGTAGATATGCACCTCACCACCGCCTTCTCTGACACTGAGGGCCACCGGAACGGTCGCCAGCGAGCCGCCCCAAGTCTTCTCCTTCAAGCCCGGCGGTCATCTCCCCTGTTTCTTAGGTGAGCTCTCTCTCTGCCGTTTGATCAGCCATGAGCGGTCGAGATTAGATCGCCATTTTGTTTTAATTCCCGAACCGTTTTCCACTAAATAATGGATGCTCACTATTTAGCGGTAGTAGCACACACTCTGCGACCATTCACGTTGTGCCACATGGCGCGCCACAGTAGCCGCATCAACAGTAGCAGCAGTTTTTTTCTTCAGATTTTTGCATAATTTTCGTTTGGCTATAACTTGAGATCCGTAAATCGGAATTCATCGATTCTTTTTCCTGTATACTCATATTGATCAGTAGAATACATTAGGAACAAAATTTCAAACTTTTTCATTGTTTAAATTTGAATTCATTTGAATTTGAATTCAACCTTTCGGAGGCCATATCTTTCAAACCGCCCACTCAATTTATTACATTCGTTTTGCATTGTGATCTACTAGCATGTAGATAATAAATACCTACTAATATTTTCCTATTATTGGAGTTTTAATTGAATTGTTTGCTGTTGACTTTATTTTAGTGTTATGTGAGTACGGTTTATTCATCGATGTTTTCGTTAAACATATAGATTGTCCGAAGTGGGAAGCGGATCAGAATTAAGCGTTAGATTACTTCAGCACCATTCAAGGCAAGTTTCACTTTTGAGTATGCTCATCCTGTATGTCTCCTATGCACTGTTATGATTTGTTATATGTTTGTGTGATTCTTATACTGCTCGTCGCCATGTGCTTGTCCTGTTTGCATTGATCAATTGTATGCTTGGATTTGCTATGGTAGACGCGGGCTTGTATCGAGTGTTTCATGAAAGTGGTAAGTGTTTATAGCTGTAGGCTCGGGACTTTTCATCAGGTGAATGCGCCTTGACAGAGCGCTCTATTGTCCCTAGAGAATGCGCCATTGACAAAGCGCACTTGAGCTAGTTCAGGATTTAAATAAGGTGAATGCGTCCTTGGTAGAGCACTCTGTGGTCCCTAGAGAATGCACTACCGACAGAGAGCACTTGAGACTCTTGAAGTTCTTGTCATGTTCATTTAGGATCTCCAGGGTTCTCATGGGACAGTCCATTGTATTGAGTAAACCTTGTATTGAGGTAGGTGAAGTTAGTTTATGCCAACCTAAATTGAGTGTTTGTTTGCCATGCCTTGCTTGTAGATGTAGGTTTGCTATATATCATTATGTGTGATTTGCCAATGCATTCAATGTATTGACCCTTTGTGGCTGCAACTTATCCTGTTGCAGGATGTTCAAATAATTATTGAGATATAGTAGGGTCGCGAGTCTTCACTCAACATTTTTGCCAATGGGCATTGATGGGATTCATCATTTGTTTATGCTACATTTCCGTTGTTATTATTGAATAAAGCTATTTAGGTGCTACGAGATTGTAATACTTTATAAATTCTGGATCATACGTTGTAGTAAATGATGCACTTGTTACTTTGGTATTCTTATGTACTATGTGTGCTAGCAAATTGATCCAGGGACTAGCACGGTAAGCACAGAGACATCGAATCTTATCAGATTCGAGTCATTACAATATGTCTTTTGGTTTATGCAACACACCTGCTACCTTTTAAAGATGTATGAGTGTTATATTCTCTGACTTTTGTGGGACTTCTATTGATGATTGCTTGAGCTACCTTGATCAAGTTTCGCAGAGATGCGAAGAAACTAGTCTTGTCTTGAATTGGGAGAAGTGCCACTTTATGGTGAATGAAGCCTTGGGCATAAAATTTCTGAACGAGGCATTGAGGTGGATAAAGCTAAAGTTGACGCAATAGAGAAAATGCCATGCCCGAGAGATATCAAAGGTAGAAGAAGTTTCACCAGTCATGCTGGTTTTTATAGGTGTTTCATTAAAGATTTCTCAAAGATTTCTAGGCCGTTAACCAATCTTCTTCAAAAAGATGTTCCTTTTTATTTTATGATGATTGTGTAGAAGCTTTTGAAATACTTAAGAACGCTTTAATTTCACACCCATTGTACAACCACCTGATTGAAATTTATCATTTGAAATTATGTGTGATGCTAGTAATTATCTTGTTGGTGTCGTTATAGGGCAAAGAGTAGATAAGAAATTGAATGCCATTCATCATGCTAGGAAAACCCTAGACGCTGATCAAAGAAATTACGCCACTACTCATGCGAGAGGCGGAGGCGCGCCAAACGACCGCTCATGCGTGCATGCGCGGTCACATGGAACACCGTCGTTTGCTCGGGAAGCGTGATGCCGACTGTTTCTTTGGCCTACTTACTTGATTTTTTTATGGAAAATGTGTATCACCTTCAATACGTGATTTCACTGTCATTTTTTGGGATTTTCACCATTAAATGAATATTGCTCCATAAGTCGTTACCTAAGGATTATCAAAATAAAATAAAATACACAAAGCCTACAAAATAGGCACAAAAATAACGGTAAAAATGTCTCATAATTTGGACTCATCAGCAGGCCTCTCCATTCAGGGCATAGAGAAGGAACCACTAGACAACCTCGATTAACATGTTAATTAGCTTCTTTTCCTCCTTTTATCCTCTTCAGTTCACGTAACTATTTTGCTTTCTCATTTTTCTTGAAATGGTTTTGTTCGGCTTTTACTAAATGCATGAACTTATTCTTCAAATTCGTGATATTTTTCCAAATTCCATGAACTTTTATTCAGAATTTATGTTTTTTTTTTCAAAATTGATGAACTTTTTTCAATCCCAATGAGCTTCCTTACAAAAATTGATGATTTTTTTCCAGAATTGATGAATTTTCATAATTGATGAGCTTTTTCAATTCTTTTTGATCTTTTTCCAATTGCGATAAACTATTTTCAAATTCGATGAAGTATTGTCAATTTTGATGATTTTTTTCAATTTCAATGAACTTTTTTCAAATTCGACAAACTTTTTTTCCATATCTGTTTTTTTCAAATTCAATAACCTTTTTAAAATCTGTGATTTTATTTCAAAATTTTATGATTTTTTCTCCACATGGTGCTTTCTTTAGCAGGTACTGGGCTGGCCCGCAACTTGCCCCTGCAAGTGCCAGCAACTCCAATCTCACAACGTCGAATAGGAGGCAAAATCACTAATTGAGGAGTACTTCTTTCAAAGATCACAAACACCTAGCCAGGTTTTGACAAGTGGCGCATTGTATATGTGTCACTTGTCGCAACCTGAAAGTTTTTTTTCGTAGGTCATTATTTACAAAACGTTTTATTTTCTTAAACCGTGCGTCCAAATCTTAACTATTTTCATCATTGGATTCTTGCGTTGAGATCTTCAAAACTAGATGTCATGTTGATAGGTTTTGACAAACTTTTTTTCACGGAAAAAACCAAACAAAAAAATTGGACGGGAAAACCGCGCCTCTCGCGAAACTAAAAGGAACACGTTTTTTTCCGTTTCCGAGAGGCACAGCCGTGTCTCTCGCGAAAACAGACATGTGCCTTTCGTAGAAGCAAAATCGTGCCTCTCATAAAAAAACATAAAACACATTTTTTTTGTTTCCGAGAGGCACGGCAATGAAAGCAAAACCGTTCCTCTCGTGAAAGAAAAAAACTGAAAGCACGTTATTTTATTCGTTTCCGAGAGGCATGGTCATGCCTCTCTCGAAATCAGATTTGTGCCTCTCGCGGAAGCAAAATCGTGCCTCTAAAAAAATATTTTTTTTCATTTCCGAAAGCCTCTCGCGGAAGAAAAACCGTGCTTTTCGAGAGAAAAAAGGAAACACTTTTTATGAATTTTTTTATCCAAAAGCTAAGAAATACCGGTGAAAAATCAAACACCAAAAAAATCCAAAAAACACACCTAAAAAGACGAAAACGCGTGCGAAAAAATTAAAAATTTAAAATCTGAAAAAACATTCAGAACGCGGCACATGATACAACAACAACAACAACAACAAAGCCTTTAGTCCCAAACAAGTTGGGGTAGGCTAGAGGTGAAACCCATAAGATCCCGCGACCAACTCATGGTTCTGGCACATGGATAGCAAGCTTCCACGCACCCCTGTCCATGGCTAGTTCTTTGGTGATGCTCCAGTCCTTCAGATCTCTCTTTACAGACTCTTCCCATGTCAAGTTCGGTCTACCCCGGCCTCTTTTGACATTATCAGCATGCTTAAGCCGTCCACTGTGCACTGGGGCTTCTGGAGGCCTGCGCTGAATATGCCCAAACCATCTCAGACGATGTTGGACAAGCTTCTCTTCAATTGGCGCTACCCCAACTTTATCCCGTATATCATCATTCCGGATGCGGTCCTTCCTTGTGTGACCACACATCCATCTCAACATGCGCATCTCCGCCACACCTAACTGTTGCACATGTCGCCTTTTAGTCGGCCAACACTCAGCGCCATACAACATTGCGGGTCGAACTGCCGTCCTATAGAACTTGCCTTTTAGCTTTTGTGGCACCCTCTTGTCACAAAGAATGCCAGAAGCTTGGCGCCACTTCATCCATCCGGCTTTAATTCGATGGTTCACATCTTCATCGATATCCCCATCCTTCTGCAACATTGACCCCAAATATCGAAAGGTGTCCTTCTGAGGCACCACTTGCCCATCAAGGCTAACATCCTCCCCCTCCTCGTTCCTAGTAGTACTGAAAGCGCACCTCATGTACTTGGTTTTAGTCCTACTAAGTCTAAAACCTTTCGATTCCAAGGTTTGCCTCCACAACTCCAACTTCCTGTTAACCCCCGTCCGGCTCTCATCGACTAGCACCACATCGTCCGCAAAGAGCATACACCATGGGATATCTCCTTGTATATCCCTTGTGACCTCATCCATCACCAAGGCAAAAAGGTAAGGGCTCAAAGCTGACCCTTGATGCAGTCCTATCTTAATTGGGAAGTCGTTAGTGTCGCCCTCACTTGTTCGAACACTTGTCACAACATTATCATACATGTCCTTGATGAGGGTAATGTACTTTGTTGGGACTTTGTGTTTCTCCAAGGCCCACCACATAACATTCCGCGGAATCTTATCATAGGCCTTCTCCAAGTCAATGAACACCATATGCAGGTCCTTCTTTTGTTCCCTATATCTCTCCATAAGTTGTCGTACCAAGAAAATGGCTTCCATGGTCGATCTCCCAGGCATGAAACCAAACTGATTTTTGGTCACGCTTGTCAATCTTCTTACACGGTGCTCAATGACTCTCTCCCATAGCTTCATTGTATGGCTCATCAGCTTAATTCCACGGTAATTAGTACAACTCTGAACATTCCCCTTGTTCTTGAAGATTGGTACTAATATACTCCGTCTCCATTCTTCTGGCATCTTGTTTGCCCGAAAAATGAGGTTGAAAAGTTTGGTTAGCCATGCTATCGCTATGTCCCCGAGGCCTCTCCACACCTCAATGGGGATACAATCGGGGCCCATCGCCTTACCTCCTTTCATCCTCTTTAAAGCCTCCTTGACCTCCGACTCCTGGATTCGCCTCACAAAACGCCTGCTAGTATCATCAAAGGAGTCATCCAGATCAATGGTAGAGCTCTCACTCTCCCCATTGAACAACTTGTCAAAGTACTCCCGCCATCTATGCTTAATCTCCTCGTTCTTCACCAGGAGTTGATCTGCTTCGTCCTTGATGCACTTGATTTGGTCAACATCCCTCGTCTTCCTCTCTCGGCTCTTGGCCATCTTATAGATGTCCCTTTCGCCTTCCTACGTGTCTAACCTTTGGTAGAGGTCCTCATACGCCCGACCCCTTGCTTCACTCACAGCTCGCTTTGCGGCCTTCTTTGCCATCTGGTACTTCTCTATGTTGTCTGCATTCCTATCCAGATATAGGCGTCTGAAACAATCTTTCTTCTCCTTGATTGCCTTCTGGACAACATCATTCCACCACCAGGTATCTTTAGCTTCTCTTCTACTTCCCCTGGACACTCCAAACTCCTCTGAGGCCACCTTACGAATGCAAGTCGCCATCTTCATCCACATGTTGTCTGCATCACCTCCTTCCTCCCAAGGGCTCTCCTTAATGACCCTCTCCTTGAAAACCTGAGCTACCTCCCCCTTGAGCTTCCACCACTTCGTTCTAGCGACTTTGGCACGCTTGTCCCGCTGGACACGAATCCAAAAACGGAGGTCAGCAACCACAAGCTTATGCTGGGGGACAACACTCTCTCCAGGTATCACCTTACAGTCTAGGCATGCACGCCTGTCTTCTCTTCTCAAGAGGATGAAATCAATCTGGCTAGAGTGTTGCCCACTACTGTAAGTCACTAGATGTGATTCTCTCTTCTTAAAGAAGGTGTTAGCTACGATCATGTCATAGGCTAACGCAAAGCTTAAGACATCTTCTCCTTCTTGATTCCTGATGCCATAGCCAAATCCCCCATGCACCCCTTCAAAACATGTGTTAGCTGTGCCCACGTGGCCATTGAGGTCTCCTCCTATGAAGAGCCTCTCGCTGATCGGTACACTCCTAACCAAGTCCTCCAGGCCTTCCCAGAACTCCCTCTTGGTGTTCTCATTGTGGCCTACTTGTGGGGCATAAGCGCTGATAACGTTGAGGACTAAGTCCCCAACTACCAGCTTGACCAGGATAATCCGGTCCCCACGTCTCTTGACGTCTACCACTCCATCCTTGAGGCTCTTGCTGATCAATATGCCTACTCCATTTCTGTTTGCAACCGTCCCCGTGTACCACAGCTTGAAGCCGGTACCCTCCACCTCCTTCGCCTTCTGTCCCCTCCATTTGGTCTCTTGGACGCAAAGGATACCAATGCCTCTCCTCACCGCTGAATCAACTACCTCCCGAAGCTTACCTGTCAGAGACCCTACGTTCCAGCTACCTAATCGAATCCTCCTAGGCTCGGCTAGCTTCCTTACCCTTCGCACTCGTCGAGTCAAATGCGAAGACCCTCGCTCATTTTCCACTACACCCGGGCGCCGATGTAGCGCGCCACTAAGGATGCGACGACCCGATCCTCGCTCACTTGCGACCGTATCCAGATCACGATACGGCGCGCCACCTGGGGGGTGACGACCCGGCCCTTGCCCATTTTCCATCACACCCGGGTTCCGATGTGGCGCGTCGCTGAGAGGGTTACGCCCCAACGAAAATCTTTTGGGTTTCATCTCCATAAGAACGCGGCACATGATAATGGCTGAAAAATAACTACGTCTGAAAGTGTGGCTTCCAAATGAACGCCAACTAGTTGCTCTCAATAGGACAAGCTCCCATGACCGATGTCGAAATTCAATCAAGATTGTAATAAAGCCTCTAAAGGTCAACACGGGCCGTAGTTTATTATTTTTTTCCTGACAGAGAGCCATAAGGCCTTGGCTGCATTGGCCCAGTATTTACCTGCCCCCCTATGGGGGAAAAGAGGCGCTTGGCCCGATCTCTTTTGTGCCCTAGCAGCTCGCCTCTCGTCTCCCTCGTTTCCTTTCCCCGGAAGTCCCCAATTCGGGCGCTCGATTCCTGGCTTCGCCTCGAGCCGATCTCACCTGTTGTTGCGGCATGACGGCTTGCAAGCAGACCGCATCCACGGGCGCCGATCTAACCATGGACGAGGCCGACAGCAAGTAAGAATCAAAACTGAATCTTGTTTCTGTGATGCAAGAGACATCCCTAGTTTCGGTGCATCGAGCCGCCGATCCATAACCTTGGATTCTTACGCAGCTCTACAGCGAAGAGAGATGGAGCGGAGGAGCGGAAGCCCTCGACCAAGTGCAGGAAGGGGAAGAAGGTCAAGGGCAAGTAAGATTCCAGTCGATTTGTGTGATGCAATAGAGGTTAATTTTGGTGCATCGACCCATGACCTTCTCGATGTTCCACGCAGGTTGGCGGTGAAGAGCAATGGAGCGGAGAAACCCAAGACCCACGACCTTTCCGATGTTACACGTGGGTTGGCGGCGATGAGCATTGCAATTGAAAAGTCGTCGGATGAACAGCTCGCCCGGCTCGCCCTGTTCACCTACCAGTGAGATTTGATCCTCCACACGTTTTCAGATTGTTGTTCAGTTTTTTGCTTTTCTTGACGGCGCTGATTTGACCATGATTTGGCTAGGGACGTCTTCTGGATGGACAACTTCAAAGGCGTCTATGACAAGGCGTCCGTAGATGCTGTCAGTTCGATTGTTCAATGCCTTATAACCGATTTGTTTCCATTGTTTCGTGGATGAATCGATAATTTGTTTCTCGTGGAAAATTTGCAGATTAAAAAGAAAGCTGCTGAAAACTGGAAATTCTTTAACGATTCGGTAAGACAGCTTCTAATCTTCTGTGACTTCTTCCGTGCTGATTTATTGTTGATGCATACATGGATGGATCTGTGTTGCAGGACAAGGCCCCTTACGTAGCCATTGCACGTGTGAACAAAATACTCATTGCCGAGGCTTATGAGTTCAAGAAGGTTGAGACAAAGACCTGACGGTTTTACCTATTTTTAGATGATTCACCGTGCAAAGCTAAGCATCCTTTGCAGATATGATGCTCTTTCATCACATATATTATTTCTAACAACAATAGATAATCTCATCTACTTTACCTTTCATTGAAAGAATAATTAAACTGTTTGTGTTTGCACATTTAATTTTCTTTCTTGTTGCTCCAACTTCTCCATGAAATTTTATAGATTTCTTTTCCTTATAGACACTGAAGTTGACGCTCGCGATGACGGACAAGATGATGAATCTGAAAATGTGAACACACAAGATCTCTAAGATATGTTTGAATAGGTAATTTGCATTATTCCTTTTGCTGTCTGTATATCTTTTGATTGGTTACTCAATTAGCAGGTAATGCATGTTCTCTTGTTTTATTTTTTATAAGGTGTCTGTTGTATGGATTTGATTAATTTCTGAACTAGCTAGTTATTAGATATATACATATGGCTATGAGTTTGATACCATAAGCTCCTGCTTTCTACTCTGTGAGCCTCTCATGTGCGTGTTAATAAAAAATCAGGCTCCATGACTTGATTATCTTGAAAGTTCAGTATTTGCCTGTGGAGGCACCAATTATATCATATGTTGCCAAAAGCAGGTGAACATGATTATCAGCAGTAGAAGTAGAATGTGTGCTGACACATTAACTTAGTTTTATTCTTGTTCATTAAATGTTTCTATTGTTGGTTTTATCTAGTAACAGGCTGAAATAGTTCAACTTTTGATTGGATAACCATTTTTATATTTTTCACAGAGTTAGATACCATAGCTCCTCCTTTCTAGTCTGTGAGCCTAATTCTTACTTGACTTGAATATCGATCTGAAGCCTGGGATTATATGTACTTATGTAGCCGAAACATGAGAACATGGTTGTCAACAAAAGATATTGATCTTGTACCAGCATAAGTAAACTGATATTGTTCGTTCAATGTATTCATTGTTTTTGTTCAGTATTGCTGAAAGGATTCAGCTTTGGGTAAAAAAAATGTTATAATTTTCACAATTTTCAAGTTGACTTGTGCTGTTCGAGTCATGCAAAAATCATGAGATATAACTTTCTCAGTTTTTTCATGCATGGGCAGTAGAAGTTTGTTGTTATTATTTCCACATTGGTTTATGTTGATGCAATACCATTTAGCAGTGTCTAGCTTATGTGAGCATCATGCTATGGTTCATAGGTGGCATGCTATTGGAATGGGCTTTGTTTTGGCCTTGTAGTTGGCAAGGAAGAAGGAACTAAACTTAGTGGTGATTAATTTTGTTGTGTTTCTGTTCTGTGAAGAAAACAGTGCCCTTTTGCTATTGCTTACATCTTCTGTCGACAATATCATCCTTTGAACATCACCACACTTCTGTTATAGCAGTTTTATTAAACTGCATATGAGAAAGGCAAACTCTTTAAAAATGCAACTGAATCTTTACAAGTTAGAAACTTTTATATGTTCCAGCAGAATTATTCATTTTTGAGCATCGGAGTATGGAACATGATGCCAGGCTCAATGCAAATTTGTTTGCTTGCAGAAATGTCGGCAGAATTACTGCAACCAACTTCACAAAACCTGATTCTGTCTAGGCGGCACTTGGAGTGTTGAGAAGGTGCAGTTCAAGATGATATATGGACAATACTAGTGTAAAATATGTTTGTGCTCCTGATGCAGGTGCAATTGCAGTCCAGGCTTTAGATTTTGAAGTCTTTAAGTAAATTTGGACTTCCGTTAAGTTATTTCACTATTAGGAACCCTATGATGACATTGTGAGATTGCAAGGGGCTGACACCTACCAAGTGGGGGCATGTATTATGTACTACTAACCGCGTGGGGTGTACTTCGTAATACAGTACTACTACGCATTAGCTATGGAAAATAGTAGTAATTCAAAACTCGCTGAAGCTCACCACTACGTACTGATGGCGTGTCTCAGCAACATTTCTTCCTTATTGTAGAGAGAAGCAGACCTGCTTGCTGCGTGCGTAAAATCCAATTGACCATATGTGGCCGTCATGAGCTCTAGGTTCACGCCGGCCCAGATGTTCTAATCCAGAACGTGCAGTAAGAGTATTGCGGTAAGTGCGTTACACTGATCTTTTTAGAACAGTCTACGAACTGCAAAATGCTAATTGCATCTACAACGCACTTGCCGCACTATCAGGAGGTGGACAGTGTGGACGGGCGAATCATCTTCAACTTCTCTATTGAGGCCTTGAGGGTGATATGCATCTTAAATCCTATGCACTACACGAAGGTCCAACCGTGCACTACAAGAAGGACGTCATCATCTTCACCTCCTTTGACGGGAGCGGCAATCCTTTAGGTCTTCTTTGGTTTATAGAATAGAATTATCCTAGGAATAGGAAACTTGTAGAAAATGAGATGACAAATATCATGCATCTTAAATCCTATGAGTAGCATCTGGAAAAGAGATGTCATTTGGTTCACATCTTAGGAATTTTTTCATTGAGTCTAAGTTCTTTTTTATTTCCTTTGAAATGTGAAGGATAGGAACCAATCCTATATAGAAATACAAATGCATTCCTACGAATCAAAGGGTTCTAAAGAAAAAAATATTCTTGCAATAGGATTCTTGTGAAGTTCCTCCAAAACAAAGGAGCCCTTATCCTTGTTGTGATTATAATTAATCACATGTAATTAGGGGTAATTAGGGAGGAATCTCCCCATGCCCAAACCGTCGTGCGGTTTGTCCCGTGCAGACGTCTCTCTCTTGTGCCTTTTGGAACCGACGCCTCTTCTCGCTTGCGTCTCTCCAGATGGTATAAGTAGCGCCTGTAAACATCAATCAAGACAGGGATTTCACTTTCAATCTCGAACACGTTATCATCACTTGCTTTCTAGAAAGAGCGAAAGGAGAGAACAGAGAAAGAGAGAAGAGAAGGAGCACTCGTCGCTGGTGAGATGTCGCCCCTGACTACCTTCTTCCTTCGCCTCATCAGGGAGGACAACTGCCTCTTTGCCCGTTGCCGCCGTGCCATCGGTGGACGAGGCCTGGGCACCGCTGGACGCAGCCGGAGCGCCACTACACGTGGCCGGGGTGCCACTTGACGCGGACAGCATTGCCGCTAGTGGCGCCGCCCGGGGCGGCTACCGTGCCTCTGGACACGCCGCAGGTGGCCAGCGCGCCACAGAGGACGCCCCTCAGGGCGCTCCCGTCGGCCTTGGCGTCACCGCGCATGCCCCCGTCGGCCTCGACCCGTGGCTGCTCGCCAGCTTTGCCGCGCCGATGCTGCACGCGGACGTTGCCGCCGTGCCCGCCCACGGAGACCCGCCTCTGCCCCCTCCTCCGTCAGCGCACTGGCTGCCTCCGCGCATGGCGACGCCCGCTGCCGAGGACGCCGACCCGAGTCGCCGTCCGCTCGGCTACTCACCTGTGCCGATGCGCACCGAGGTGACCGCGGAGGAGGCGCTCGCCTTCGTCTCAGCGCCCACCATGCCTCCGGTGTCGTCCGCCTCGGAGCGGGTATGGAGGGCCCCGTGGCCAACGCTCCGCCACCGCAGGAGATGAACGCGGGCTCGAGCAGTCGCACGGAGTGGCGCTTCGGCCGCCTCTTTGGGCGCGCCGTCGCTGCCCTCGACCGCCGGTCCGGCCCCCGCGTCGGCTCGTGGGCTCCGGCGAGCCTTGGCCTCGGCATTGGACTCGGAGCAGCCTCCCATGCCCCCGTCGTCGTCTCCTCCTCTTCTGACGAGGAGGGATCCTTTGTGATGCGCCGGTGATCACTGGAGATGCGTGGGAGGCGGCGGCCCTCATCCCGTCGGTGGCTGGTTCTTCGTTGCCCCCGTCGACTGCATTGGAGGTCGAGGGGAGGGTGAGTGGTGCGGGGCGGTCGAGCCTTATCCGTAACCGCTCCCTCCCTCCCTCCCTCATATGCGGTCGCTGGAGTGGGTCGGCCAAAGGCCGTGGCGGCCCATGCTCGGTCGCCTGGCTGCCTCTCTGTGGGATTTTTTTATTTGTTTTCTTTTCTCTGTTTAGTAGTACTAGTTAGTACTAATTATTGTATATAGTTTATTTTTAGACTATGTTTAGTACTATTTCTTACATTAGCTCAGTTCTAGATTTACTCTAGGTTAGGACTTGTGTAATTATTAGTGTGTTTATATTATGCAATGGATTGATAATATAAATAAAGTACCGAATTTCATTCGAAAAGAATGACATGTTCCATGTGTTTACCACACATTCCATGTGTTTACCACATATCTCTTGAACATGTTTTTGCGATTGAGATCAACTTCTCTCGAATATCAAACTTGCAAATTTTTGAATATTTCTCCCTTATCTTATTTGGAATCACAAGGTAATGAGTTGTGATCTACTACACATGTACAGACTATCCTCTCTTACTGTGAGGTCTATGCTTTGTCAATCTCGACAAGCGATTACCTTCAACATGTATTCCTTATACCTAAAATTGTAGCATACACAAGGTAATGGCCATGCAGCCTATTACTGTGAGATCTAAATGATCTTCAAAGTGTTATGTTCACACAATTGAGGTTGAGATTTTTTCAAGTTTACACTTGAGTATCAAATTTTTGCATTCTTATTACACAACCATGATGGTTTTTAATTTACCACCCGTAAATTAATTATCTCTGGTTCCCCATGTAGGCAAAGATGACTGCCAAAAAGTTTGAGGAGCTTGCCCTCAATGGCCACAATTACCCTACATGGGCTATGGACATCAAGATCAGTCTTGCGTCCCATGAGATAGCGCGTGCAATACAGCCCCCGGAGATTCCTCTCCCGGCTGGAGCCATGCCGCTGACAGAACAACAAAACTATGCTGCTTTATTCATCATAAGGCATCATATTCATCCAGATCTCAAGTCTGAGTATTTACAGGAGGAATCGCCTAGTACTCTGTTTCTGGCCCTCAAAACGAGGTATGAACAGCAGAAGGCAGTAGTCCTGCCACAAGCACTCCATGATTGGACTCATCTCCGCCTCCAGGATTTCAAATCCATTGGTGAGTATAATCATGCTGCTCATAAGATATGTTCCAAACTACGTTTTTGCGAGAAGGAACCTACTGAGGGGGAGAAGATAGAGAAAACTTTGTCTACTATGCTCCCTTCAGACAGGATCCTCCAACAACAATACCGTGCTCGTAACTACACTGTTTATTCCGAGCTTATTCACAAGTTACTTCAGGCTGAAAAGCATGATGAGCTACTCGCTAAGAATGACTCTCAGCGCCCAGTTGGGGCACAACCATTACCTGAAGTTCATCTGAATGTCGTGAATAGACAGAAGTTTTCGAGGTAAACATTCCAATTCTGAGCACAAGCACAAGCGCAATGGGAACAGAAAATTCAGAAACATGGGCAAGGGAAAAGGCACTGCAAAGCCCAAGTTTGATAAATCCAAGCTTTGCAACAAGTGTGGATGCTACACGCATTCTACTGAAAAGTGCTCCATGCCCAAGCATCTGGTCATGCTGTACCAGCAATCTCAGGCACGCAAAGCATCTCAAGGGAAAATGGTTTGAAGCCAACTTCAACCTTCATCCGCATGGCGCAAATGGAGCCGGTGCTTCACACGATGTTCCTCCTGGACCGAGCAACGCCATGATTCCTTATCCACTTGAGGACCCTGCTGAAACAGAGGCCATGTTGCTTGAGTACACCTCAAATGATGTGTTTGGCGACTTTGTCTAGTCCCTCGACCTCCTTTGTGATCTACTTAATTATGTCCATTTGTGATGATTGTAATAAGAACATAAGTTTGTTGTTGTCTTTATATTATATTTTATCAACACATTTGATATAATAAGATTGTATTCTATGTATTAACATAAGATTTTCTTATTGAAAATTCTTTTGTTTTATATAGTTTTTCTACGGGAACAATCCGATGGAAGAGGAATTATGCCTTGTGGACAGTGGTACCACAAACTCTATACCGGGGGAGATGAAATATTTCCAAACTCTAAAAAAGATGAATGGAGATATTCTAACTATCACTGGACGTTCTGGTACTGGACGTGCCATATTCACCCTCACTAGTGGTACACAAGTGACGATAGAGGATGCTTTATTGTATCCCGACTCATCACGTACCTTGATCAGTTATCGAGATATCCGTAAGAATGGTTTTCATATTGAAACCCATGAAGACAACAAAGAGGAGTATCTACTCTTTACTAAAGATCATGGATATGGCAAAAATTTACATGAGAAAATTCCTTCTCTATCGTCTGGTTTGTACTATACATACATCAAACCCGTGGAACATGTTGCATACAAAGTAATTTTTCAGATTTTAATGCATTTCAGACCTGGCATGGTCGCCTAGGCCACCTTGGAATAGGGACGATGAGAAAAATTACTAGCAATTCCATTGGTCATAATTTGCTTGAGTTAAAATTTCCTAAATCTTTTGATTTTGTGTGCACATCTTGTGCCACGGGAAAGCTAATTTTGAGTCCCTCGCACCTTAAAATACAAGCTGAACCACTTTAGTTCCTTGAACGAATTCAAGGAGACATTTGTGGTCCCATTCAGCCATTATCTGGACCTTTCCGGTATTTCATGGTTCTTATTGACGCATCTACACGATGGTCACACGTGTGTCTTCTATCCACACGAAACCATGCATTTGCGAAGATAATGAGGCAAGTCATTAAGTTGCAAGCCCATTATCCTAAAAGTCGAATTAAGTCAATTGGAATGGACAATGCTGCAGAATTCTCCTCACGTGCTTTCAATGATTATTGCATGGCTTTGGGGATTGAAGTTCAGCACTCTGTTCCATATGTCCATACACAAAATGGTTTGGCTGAAGCATTGATTAAGTGGATTAAACTCACTGCAAGACCTTTGTTGACGAATTGCAACTTGCCAACCTCTTGTTGGGGTCATGCTGTTTTACACGCTGCTGACTTGATACAATCGAGGCCAACTGCATATCACAGTTCTTCCCCTCTGGAATTGGTACGTGGAAATCCTCCAAGCATTTCCCATCCGCGTAAGTTCAGATCTGCTACATACATCCCGATCTCACCACCACAACGGACATCTATGGGCCCACACAGAAAGTTGGGGATCTATGTGGGGTACAAATCGCCATCCATTATCAGGTACCTAGAACCCCTAACTAGGGATCTGTTCACAGCCCGTCATGCTGATTGCATATTTAATGAGGAACATTTTCCGGCATTAGGGGGAGATTTCAAGTACCAGAAAGAATGCTTGGAAATTGATTGGAATGCTCATGCCATTTCATCCTTTGATCCGCGTACCCATGAGACCGAACTTGAAGTTCGGAAGATCATTAATTTGCAACATCTTGCAAATAATCTGCCAGATTCATTTACTGATTTGAAAGGTGTTACAAAATCCTTAAATCCGGCCAGAAACGCGCCAGAAAGAGTGGATGTACCAATAAAAACCACTCAACTCCCTATTCCTAAAAAGAGGGGGAGTAGTATGGCCTCTGACCTGGAGCTAGCTTCTAGCAAGCAGCAAATGAAACCAAGGAGAAAATCCTCGGAGTCAGTAAATGCAGATCAACTCAACGTTGACAAACACCTGATGGGTAGTATACACCCACTAGAAGGGAAACCTCCACAACCCAGCTCCAGTGTGCACAAACTAGCTGGAACATCGGAACACCCAGACTCAATCGTATTGGGAAATCACGAAGAGTCTTTAGGGGTGCAGGAAATTTCCATCAACTATGTTGATTCTGGAGAATCATTTGACCGTAAGACTACGATTGTCGACATATATTTTGCTGAAAAGATTGCAGATACCCTTCTCAGTGATCATGATCCAAGGTCTATCGTCGAGTGCCAAAGGCGCTCCGACTGGCCTAAATGGAAGGATGCAATCGAAGCAGAAATTGTCTCGCTTAACAAAAGAAAGGTATTCACTGAAGCAATACCTACACCTCCCAGTGTTTTCCCTATGGGATTCAAATGGGTTTTCCTCCGGAAACAGAATGAGAACAATGAGGTGGTGAGATATAAAGCGAGGCTCATAGCACAAGGTTTCCACATAGAAACCCGACATTGATTTCAATGAGACATACTCTCTAGTAATGAGTGGAACCACTTTCCGATATCTTATATCTTTGGCAGTGCAAAGTCGTCTATCCATGCAGTTGCTGGACATCGTAACCGCATATCTTTACGGGTCACTAGATTCGGACATCTATATGAAGGTTCCTGACGGAATCTCTGTCCCGAATAACAGTGCAAAATGCAACATGTATTGTGTAAAGCTGAATAAGTCATTATATGGCTTAAGACAGTTGGGACAGATGTGGTACAACCGACTCAGTGAGTTCCTTCTTCAGAAAGGTTACTCCAATAGCACTGATTGCCCATGTGTTTTCATCAAGAAATCCTCTACAAGATTTTGCATCATTTCTGTGTACGTTGATGACCTCAACATCATTGGCAACACGCCAGGCATTGATGAAGCACGCAATCATCTAAAGATGGAATTTGAGATGAAGGATTTGGGTAAAACCAAATTTTTCTTAGGTATTCAACTTGAGCACCTTCCCTCAAGAATCATGGTATACCAAGCTGCCTATATCCAGAAAATATTGGAGAAATTCAATATGGACAAATCCTATCCATCTAAAACTCCTATGGTGGTTCGGTCTCTAGACGTAGAGAAAGATCCGTTCAGACCGAGGGATGATGGAGAAGAGGTGTTGGGACCTAGAGTTCCATATCTCAGTGCCATTGGAGCGCTTATGTATCTTGCAAATTGCACAAGACTTGATATTGCATTTGCAGTGAATCTACTTGCTAGACATAGCCCAGCTCCCACCAAACATCATTGGTCTGGAGTGAAGAATATCTTTCGATATCTCCAAGGCACAAAGGATCTTGGCCTATTTTTCTAGTTCCAGAGAAATCTGGACTCTGATATGATTGGATATGTAGATGCTGGTTATTTTTCTAATCCCCATAATGCCAGATCCCAGACCGGCTTTGTGTTCCTACATGGTGGTACTGCTATATCATGGAAGTCTTCAAAACAGACTCTGGTGGCAACATCTACCAACCATTCTGAAATAATCTCATTATTTGAAGCATCATGTGAATGTGTATGGCTTCGCAGAATGATGAACCATATACAACAGTCATGTGGAATTGGTTTGATAGAATCACCCACCATTATCTATGAGGATAATGCGGCCTGTGTTGCACAGATGCAAACATGATACATCAAGAGCAATATCACTAAGCATATTTCTCCTAAATGTCCCCCCCCACAATCTTCAGAAAAGCGGGGAAATAAGCATCCTACAAGTCAAATCATGCGACAACCTTGCTGATTTATTTACCAAGTCTCTACCAAATTCTACATTCCAAAAATATGTTCATGGAATTGGTATGCGACGACCTAGGGACTTGCAGGAATCAGGGGGAGTATCTTCTTGGGATATCCTTGTTTTATGACATCACATTATGCTATCTCTTTGTGAGTTTATGTTTCAGGTTCTCATCAAGTTTTCATGAAGAAACTTTTGAAGGAGAATCCCTTTGAGATGATAGCGTTACTTGGACATACGAGAGATGATTCTACACGGTCAAGTGTAGATTAGGGGGAGTGTTGTGATTATAATTAATCATATGTAATTAGGGAGGAATCTCCCCATGCCTAAACCATCGTGCGGTTTATCGCGCACAGACGTCTCTCTCTTGTGCCTTTTGGAACCGCCGCCTCTTCTCGCTTGCGTCTCTCTAGATGGTATAAGTAGCGCCTGTAAACATCAATCAAGACAAGGATTTCACTTTCAATCTCGAACAATCCTTGCGACCTCATCGTTATGGCCATTTGGGCCCAGGTTCATGACCCGTCGTTTGATCTTACAACGAAGGGGATGGGTTGGACCCTCGGTGAGCAAATCGGAGAGGGATTGTGGTATCCCATCGCGACAAGGTTATTGTTGACAAGTTTTTGCATGTGCGTGTTGAAATTGTTAAGATTAATTATACAATATATAATTAGGGTAAAATCTTCCCTTTCCAAACGGTTGTGCGGTTGCTCCCACAATCGACGCCTCTCTCCTCTCTGCCTGGAACCGCCGCATCCCCTCTGGATCGCCGCGACTCTCCGGGACATATAAATTGTACTTTGCAATGACCAATCAACAGAGATTTTTTTTCAATCTCAAACACGTTATCACGCACATAGAACTACCAGAGAGCGAAAATAGAGAAACGAGAGGAAGGGAGCGGGCAACCCGCCAACGATGAGATGATCGGCCTTGTTTCCTTCCTTCACGTGATCCGCGAGGACGATCATCGCTACCGCCTCATTGCCCATCGCCCCCATGGAGTAGGTGGACTGTGTTGATTCCGCTGGTGCATGCACGCCTTCCTCCACTTCGGCTGTCGCGTCGCTGGACGTGATGCCCGTGGTGCTCACCGCGTTACTTCACGTGGCGCCCATGCTTGTCACTGTGCTGCTGGACGTTGCCACTGCATTGCCGGACATGACCACTGTGTTGCTAGACGTGCCGCTCCCAGTGCTCACCGCGCCCATGGACACGGCCTTGGCACCACTAGATGTGCATCGCCGGTGAACAGGGGGTTCGACCTCTGGCTTGTGGTCGGCTGAGCGCCCAAATGGTGTACGGAACCGTTTCCGCACCTGCATCGCCCCCAGGTTCTCCGAGGAGGAATGGCTTGCGCCATCGATGCTCACACCGGTAGCCGAGGCCGCTGGCTCGAGCCATGGCCTGCCTGGCTACACCCCGGTGATGATGCACTCTGGGTGAAAAAGGAGGAGGTGCTCGCCTTCATCTCCGTGCAAACCGGCGCCTCCGACATTGTCGGCCCGGAGCTGGGATGGAGGGTGCCGATGCCATCGTCCCATCGCAGCCGGAGATGGCCACGGGCTCGAGCAGGCGCGTGGAAAGGCGCTTCAGTAGCTTTCCGGGCGCGTCGTTGCTGCCATTGACCGCCAATCCATCGACCTCGCTAGCGTCGCATCGTAGGAAGCTCGTCACGACCCCGTCTTCGTCGCCTCTAGTTCGAATGAGGAGGGCTCGTCGGTGTTGTGCTGGTGTCCACTAGCGACTCAAGGGGATGCGGCGACCACGCCAACCGTTGGCGGTACTCTGTAGGAGGTGGGGATCGGCCGATCGGGGTTGTTCGGGCTTCGGGGTCTCCGGCCCTTATCTTTAACCGCCCCTCCCCTTTTTTTTTGAACCGCCATCCGCTCTCTTATGCGGTGCGGTTGCGCGCGGGGGATCGACTGAAGGCCGTGGCGCTAGATTTATTCTATGTTAGGACTTGTGTAACTGTTAGTATGTGTGTTTATATCATGCAATGCATTGATAATATAAATAAAGTACGAGATTTCATATGGGAATGACATGTTCCATGTCTCTATCCCATATCAAATTCTCTTCAACATGTTTTTGCGGTTGTGATTATTTTCTTTTGTATTTCAAACTTGCAAGTTTTGAATATTTCTCCCTCGTTATATTTGGAACCACAAGGTGATAACCCACAAGTATAGGGGATCGTAATAGTCTCCGAGGGAAGCATTTTATCCAAATTTGTCGATTCGACACAAGGGGAGCCAAAGAATATTTATTGGTCTTAGCAGTTGAGTTGTCAATTCAACCACACCACGGATATCTTTCTGTAGCAATAGTTTAGTAGCAAAGTAGAACAGTAGCAGTAATAGTAACAATAGCAGCAACATTTTTGAAATGATTGTAACAACAACAATAGCAATAGTAACTTAGCAAGATTCAGTATATGAAAAGCGTAGGCCATTGATTAACGATGAAAAGATATGGATGATATTCATCATGTAATAGTTACACACTAGAGCGACACAGAACTAGCTCCAATTCATCAATATAATATAGGCATGTATTCCGTATATAATCATACGTGCTTGCAACAAGAACTTGTATACTAACTTTTGTCCTATCCTCCCGTGGCAATGGGGTCCATATAGAAACTAAGGGATATTAAGACCTCCTTTTAATAGAGAACCAAAAAAAAGAACATTAACACATGGTGAATACACGAACTCCTCAAACAACAACAATCAGTAGAAAGAAACTCAATTATTATTGTAAGAGCATAACTTTCCCAAGTAGTTTTGGTGTTTGATGACAATGCCCTTTGCGCACTGACCGTGTGCATTAAGCTTTCAGAGAATATCAGGTGGCATGAGACGGTTTACTTCCCCTCAGTGGTTAAAAGAGAAGATAATTATTTTCTATCGATTTAGGGCCCGTTCGGAAGTTCTCTGGCTTCCGAAACGAGCCAGCTTCTCGTGAAGCCAGCGCGCGCTAGCTTTTATCGCGGGAGCCAGCGAGCGTTCTGCAGCCAAAAAACGATTCGTGGTGCACTGTAGCGAGAGAAAAATGGTTCGGACACGCTGTAGCGAGAGGAAAACGCTTCGAGGATACACTTCGGGAGGGCATTAGCACCGTAATTTTGAGGAACTCCAGCTTCTGATTTTTATGAAGTTGGGCCGGCGCTGCTTCTCGTCTCCTCATTATTTGCACTGCCGAATCATCGTGCTCCGCGGAGCCAGCTTCTCGAAGCGGAGCCGTTCGAGCCGACTTCTCAGAGCGATTTTCGGAAGCTAGCTCGTGGAGAGTTTCCGAACGGGGCCTTAGTGTTGGTGGAAATGAGTCGTAGGAAAATCCGTACTATCAAGAGGGGGTCCACATTTGGAAAGGTTGGGAGGAATCAACACATACACATTTGCACCCCTTTCCTTTCCCGTCACTTTGTAGCCTCTGACCTTGGCTTACGATTCCTCGGAATCATTTAGCGGAAGTACCATGCTGAAGAGCGGTAGTACCGCCCAAGTGGTACTGCTGCCATGCAGTGTTATGATCACTTGCGCTTATATTTTTCTTCTGGTGCTTCTGCCCTTGTTAAGCGGAAGTACCATTGCAGTAGAGCGGTAGTATTGCACAAGCGATACTTCCGTCCTCCACTTTTGCCCGAAATTTTTTGCTTATTTTATACTCTCTGGTATCCTTCACCACCCGAGCGAAATTAGAGCGGCAGTAGCCAGTGGTAGTACCGCTATGCACGGTACTGCCGTGCTGCCCTCCTCCACTTCTGCTAGGTCCGCTCTTCCTACAGTGCCCATCGGAAGTACCGCTAGAAGGAGCGGTAGTACCGCTCCGGTGGCACTACCGCCTCCCTGACTGATTCAGTTGTTTGCGAAGCCCGAATCTTCCATGTGGGCGGAAGTACCGCTCCCCCAAGCAGTACTACCTCTTATACACGACTTATGGGTAGAAAACAGTCTGATTTCCGCTTCTCTATATAAGTGGGTCTTCTTCTCCAAGAGACTTCGCCTCTTTTCCCAAAAATCCCCATTGTTGCTCCTAAGCTTATTTTTGCCACATCTCTCTCCCTAGCCATCAAATCTTGTTGATGCTATAGGGTTTGGAGGAGAAGGCCTCGATCTACGCTTTCACAAAGAGAAATCTGATTCCCCCACTAATCCCTTGCGGATCTTGTTACTCTTGGATGTCTGAGCACCCTAGATGGAAGAGGTCACCTCGAAGCCATATTCCATTGTGGTGAAGCTTCATGGTGTTGTTGGGAGCCTCCAATTAAATTGTGTATATTGTCCCAACCTTGTTTGTAAAGGTTCTATCGCCGCCTTCAAGAGCACCACTAGTTGAATCACGACACCTCGCATTGTGTGAGGGCTTGAGGAGAATACAGTGGCCTTAGTGGCATCTTGGAGAGCACTGTGCCTCCACACCTCTCCAACAGAGACATATTTCCCCTAAAAGGGAAGGAACTTCGACAACACATCCTCGTCTCCCTCGGTTCAAGTTGTGGTTACTTGTTACATTTACTCTATCCAAGCTTACTTGTGTAGTATGTCTTACTTTCTTGTTGTTGTCGTTGTTGTTATTGGTAGCATCACATACGTTGTTCACCTAGTTGCATATCTAGATAACCTATTTGTTGCTTAACCTAATTTGATAAGAAAAGCTAAAAAATGGTAGTTGCCTATTCATCCCCTCTAGTCAACCATACCGATCCTTTCAATTGGTATCGGAGCTACATCTCTTTATTAAGGGTTTCACCACCCGAAGAGTATGGTTAACGATGGGGATCGGGTTGTGGACTTATCCAAGGCCGAGGGAGTGAGCACGGTCTCTCGAGAGGATTTAAATGAGGCAATGACCTCACTTAAATATTCTTTGACGACCAAGGTCAAATCCTTCTTTAAAGAATTCCTTGATGGTCTCAAACTTTCCACCGATCCATTTCTAGTGGTTAAACCCACTAACTCAGAGTTAGATGCCAACTCCGGTAAGGAGGGAGCTAGTAGTGATAAGGTGCCTCAAGGAAATAATGCGTTGGGAACCTGTGCCTCGTTTCCCCTTCCCCCGGTCTATGGAGGACCGGTTGATGCACCTCATATAAACAACGTAGTTCCTCCTCCTAAACTTGTGCAAAATGATTTCGCTAATCGGGTTTTCCGTATCAAGTCTCATTTGAATCACAACTCAACTCACCTTTGGAGAATCATTGAGCAAGGATACTGATACGTCCATTTTGCATCATGATTTATTATTGATTTTTATGATATTGTTTTCCATTATTCCTCATTATCATACAATTCTTATGCCTTTTCTCTCTCAATATGCAAGGTACATCACAAAGAGGGAATTTTTTGGAAATTGGAATTCTAGACCGGTAAACCAGGAAGAAGGCAGAAACATCACCAGACTCCAAATGACCTAAAGCATCATAGAGAATTTTTATGAAATATTTAAGAATTATTGGGCCAAAAACATACCAAAGGGGCCACGTAATGGCTACAAGCCAATAGGGCATGCCCCCCTTAGGGCCATGATGGATTGTGGGCCCCCAACAGGTCTCCCGACCCCCCTCTTCTCCTATGTGTTGTGTTTTACCCTAGAAAAAACCATAAGCAATCTTTTGGGACGAAGCGCCGCCATATCGAGGTTCAAACCTGGGGAGATGCCCTTTTGCACTCCGGCAGGCTGATTCTGCCAAGCAAACTTCTCTCCAGGAGGGGGAGATCAAAGCCATCGTCATCACCAACGCTTTCTCCTTCGTGGGAGGACCAATCTTCATCAACATATTCACCAGCACCATCTCATCTCAAACCCTAGTTTATCTCTTGTATTCAATCTTTGTCTCAAAACCTTAGATTGGTACCTGTTGGTTGCTAGTAGTGTTGATTACATCTTGTAGTTGATACTTGTTGGTTTACTTGGTGGAAGATATTATGTTCATATCCTTGATATCCATTATTACACCTTTGATCTTGAACATGTTGATGATGTGTGAGTAGTTACTATTGTTCCTGATGACATGGGAGAAGTATTGTTATAAGTAATCATATGAAGTTGGTATTCGTTCACTATTTTAATGATATGTATGTTGTTACTCCTCTTAGTGGTTTCATGTGAACATCAACTACATGACACTTCACCATTTTAAGGGCCTAATGGAAGTCATTTTGGAGTAACAAGTAGATGATGTATTGTGAGAGTGACAGAAGCTTAAACCCCAGTTTATGCGTTGCTTCATAAGGGGCTGATTTGGATCCACAAATTTCATGCTATGGTTAGATTTATCTTAATTCTTCTTTTGTAGTTGCGGATGCTTGCGAGAGGGGGTAATCATAAGTGGGTTATTTGTTCAAGTAAGAACTACACCTTAGCACCGGTCCACCCACATATCAAATTATCAAAGTAGCGAACATGAATCAACTCAACATGATGAACATGATTAGACAGTAATTCCCATGTGTCCTCGGGAGCACTTGCTTAATATAAGAGTACTTTCAGGCATGTCCGTTGATTAAAAAGGATTGGGCTACCTTGCCGCACCTTTGTTACTATTGCTGCTTGTCACTTGTTATGAATTGCCTTGCTACAAAACTATCTATCACTGTTAGTTGCAACACTTGCAGAGAATACCTTACTAAAAACCGCTGATCATTTCCTTCTGCTCCTCGTTGGGTTCGACACTCTTACTTATCGAGGACTTTACCCGCAATGCCGTAGGTTCTCCCCATCCACCCCAGTACGAGATGTTCAAATCGAGGATCACATCATTTGCCTCGAAATATTGGGCAGTGGTGCACATCCCACCTGTGAACCCAAACCAAGACCCAAGAGAAGTCTCCTTCATGGGGAAATCTATGCCGACTCCGCAAATGGCCATAGAAGTTACTGCGTACGAAGCGATTACCCGCCTTCGATTCTCAGTGCCCTGTGCCAGTGAAAGGGGGTATTATTACTTCCCGAGCCGTGTAGCACCCAGAGAAGAAGCATCTTTTCCCGGGGGACGAATGGAGAGAGACCCAGTACTAGCCAACCTTATCCAGTACGTCATCGCCCAAGAGCGTTTGACTCAGCGAGCAATGGATTACCTCCAGAATCTCGCAGTTTTGAATCCTTGGATTGCCATTGGCAGACCACTAAGGCCAGACCAGGAGAGGCGCGTTCTTCGACTAGTCCATTTGCTCTCTCCAGAAGAGGAAGAAGGTGCTCCAGTGCCGGAGACATTTCCTCAGGACCCTGCATATTTTGCTTTTGCGCCGTAGACAACTCATGTTGTATTTGTTAAGCTTACAATTAATTGTTGACTGCAATATGTGTGTTATGTCATAAGATTGGGGTATGAATAAATTGTTTGATTTCAATTGTGTGTGAGTAAATTTTTACTACTATGATTTGTGATCAACTGTTTTTCACTCTGAAATTATCGAGGTGAGTTTTCCTTAAGCAGATTGCAACAAATATTTTTTTGTGACATAGATTTAAATTCACGCAGTACCATGGCAACAGGCTCACAGTCTCAACCACTACACCACATGCACCAAGTGCAGAACCACGTACATATTTTGCACTTAACCAATCACCTCACTAACACACCACAATTTTTTCGAAAGAGAAATTTGTGGGTAATTATTCTGATGAGGTTTGCCTCCAGCACACTGACAAGAATCAACACCTGACACCGACACCTAATCCTCGTGATCACCGCTGCCGCGAAGAGCTAACACTCGAGCAGCAGCATCACAGCGATCATCGAGGATCATCGCACACAGGAGCACAGATAACCCTAGCAATGCTGCCAACCCTCCACACTGCAGGATCGTGAACCAGTCCGGTATCACCTGCGCCATTAGAGCCTCGTCTCGAGCTCCTGCAAGCGGAAACGAAGGAGAAGGAAGGAAGAAGAAGAAACGAGGCCAGGTGTGAGGAAGAAGAGAGGAGCACCACAATTATTTTTATAGCTTGAGATCGGTGTACGGTGGGCGAAGTCCACCAGCGATGCTAGTCGCTCGATCGCCGGTGTTCGGTGGCGAATCCTCGAGCAGTGCCGATGGCGCACTGGCCCGTGAGGTGAGTGCATGCTGTGTCGGCAACTAGCACGCCGCGCACTACCGCAGTACGGCCTAGATGCCCTACGCGCTAGACGTCGGCGGTGGGAAAAGCGCGAGAAAGCGCGTGAGAGAGAGGAAGAGAGGAGAGTCCGAGGTGGAAGAAGAGACTGACCATGGGCCCTGGGTCCACCTGTCAGCCAGAGAGAGCTCTATGCACTCGGGTACGACTAGCGTAATTTGTAAATTTAGAATTTCATTAATTCTAAATTTACCATAGCTATAAGTAGAAATCTCTCGGTTTCCTCAACTGTAGATTTTTCCATGCAATGCCAGTACCTCATTGTAGTTCACCAATTATCTGCCCACTCACTGTAGCCTCGTCATATCGCATGAGTAGGTTATTTAATTTTTGAGTTATTATTGCATGATAACATGAGTAATATTTTTGGATACTATCCTTAGCAAATCTCGAGGACGAGATTTTTCTTAAGGGGGGTAGTGCTGTAACACCCCAAAAATTTGACCATGTTTTGGAAATTAAAATTTTGCCAGGAAATTAAATTTTTATTTTCTGGATCATCTGTTGATTTGAGGATCACTTCTTTCTTCTAAGTTGTGGAGTTTTCCCTCTTAGTAGAAACTTTTCTAAAATGTTTTTGGACTTGAGTGCCTACTCAGGAGCATTTCATTTTCATTATATATGATCAGTGGAAATATTTCTACAATTATTCTCCTAAGCTCTATTCTTTTATTTAATGGTTCCTCATAAGTTTTAGAGCTTCATTTGCACTACAACCCTTTGATAACTTCCCTTAAAAATTCTACAAAAATTTTTAGGAGACATGTAATGTTCCTGCATCACTTTTATGCAAAAACCTCTCTTAGTCATTTGGATATTTTGAGCTTTATCTCAAGTTCTCAAATCTGGTCCAGTTTGTAGTTTGCACTATAACCTATTTAAATATTACTTTAAAAATTCCATGAAAATTTGGAGATGTCAGTAGATGTATATAATTCATTTTTATACAAAAACCCATTTGTGTTCTTTGGAAAATTTGAGCAAACCATCCTCTTTTGCATTCTGGTCCAGTTTGAGGTTTTGTACTGCAACCCCATTCTAGGTTCCTCTATTGCCCATGAGATTTCTCCTGCTTGTATTTTACTCTACCAAACTCTTAAGTCCAGAAGTTCCAAAGCCATTAGAAGATTTTAAACCCATGCAAAAATAGCCTTTCTTTTCTGTCCAGATTTGGTTTTCTCAAAATCTTGCACTAGGAAGTTTCTGCTTTGGCCAAGATAACCTTGCCATCCTCTTTATCACCTAAAGAGACTATGATCTGGAAATTTTGGCCACTAGAAAAACCTTCTGGATGCCCCTAGCATTTTGTCGAACAGTTGGAGTGCATGAACTATTTTGGCATGATTTTTGCTTTGCATTAGAGGTTTGCTCATCTGGCCTTTTAATCATGTCCTTTAGCTATGCCTTGGCCATCAAGCCATCCCTGTAGATCCCCGTGGGCAGAGGAGCCCCCTGGCAGGCATTGGCATTTTGCCGAGCACCTCGCGTGCGTGCTCCAGGCACGAGCAGAACGCGCATTTTGCACGTGCGTGCGCCCGAGTCGCCGCGTCCCGCTGCTGCCTCCCCGCGTTCGTTCTGATCCATTTCCGCTCGCAGCCAACGCGCCCTGACCCCTCTGTCATCGCAGAGTCGCCCTGGCCATCTCCTGAAGCCCCGCAACGCCACCGTCAGGTTGGCCATGGCAGATAGTGGATGGACGCAGCAGGCGTTGGCCTTGGCAGCGCCTCCCAAGCCACGCACGCGTGCCAGCTAGCCCCCTTGAGCAGTGGGGAGACCTTCGGAATGCGCCGACAAGCTCCAGTCACCGCCGCGTCGCCCTGTGCGAACAGTCCACCGTCCTTATTTGGCCACCGTGGGAACTGACCTCGCCTGCCTATCTAAGGACCCCACCTCGAGCTCTAGTCCACCCAAGCCGCCCCGAGCCATCCCCATTTGAACCCCCGAGACCACCAGAAGATTAGGGGAGCTGACCTCCCTCGTCTCCGGTCAGATCGGCCGCTTCCACGCTTCGGTCAAATCCGACCAAACCAGGACCTCCCTCGTGTCTCCACCACCGCTAGTTCTCCCTCGACCCTGCAGAGGTGCCCCGCCTCTCAGCCTCGATCAAGAACCATTGTAGCCCGAATCCCCAATTGTTCCCAAAGCCACAGTCCGCCTCGGAGCTCGCCACCGGTGAACCAACCCACCTCTCCGGCCATAGCCAGCACCGGAAGAACCGCAAGGGTCCCGTGGACCCATTCCCCGGCCTAGGACCCCACGAGGAGTTGCCTTTCGTCGGCGATGGTCGCTGGAGACCTCCCCTCCCCTCTGTTGGACGAGGGAGATGACCGGTTTGACCCCAGTCAAACCTGTCCGAAGGGCCTCACTCGTCAGCAACGGAGACGAGCCGGAGCGGTTTTAAGTGAAGGCGTAAACCCCGAAGTACGTCTCCTTTTTCCCGAAAGCATATTTCATCCGAATCATTTTCTTTTAAATGTTTTATTAAAAACATAACTTTGACTATTCTTTGACTGGCTATAACTTTTAAAATATAACTCCGATGGACCTGATTCTTTTTCCGTTGTTTCCCAAATTCCATCTAGTTTATTTCCATATTTATTTGAAAATTGTCCAAGACAACTTTTTGTGCTGTTTTTGAATTGTGTGTTAATTAGAATATATTCTCAAATAGGAATTTGGAGTGAATATAAAGTTTTGGAGTGCACCTCAAATACATACACATTGAAGGCAAGCATTCTGAACCCTGGTATAATACTTGTTGTGTCTTGCTTGATGTGACTACAACATCAAGTTGACCTGAAGTATGCATTTGTTTTTACGTGATGGTGTGATCATGTTTAAAAATGCACGATGAAAATTCCTTGCTGTTGGAATTGATATGCTTGTGGAAGTATTCACCCTCGTATGCCGTTCATGCCTACCGGAAGGAATCAGGAGAAGTCTTTGTCTCGGGTAGACACGAGCTTGGTGCTGACATCTCGTTGGAGCAAGAATGGTCAGTAAGGCATGAGGGGTATGATGAGTGGTGATTCTGTCTAATGTCGTGAATTATATTTGTTGTGCTGACCATGCAGAGAATACACAACCTCCTAAGTCGACCATAGATCGAGTCTTGTGCCAGTAACCCCCATACTTGTTTTGTACTACCACTTGTCCCTACAACAGGTAGGGTACGGTTCAGTAAGTTGTCAACCCCTTCTTAGCACACATCGTACAGAGAGGCCATAGTGAAAGATATCAGTGGCCCCTGGTAGGCATGTCACTTGGTCCGGGGGCATGGGTGTTTCCGGTTGGAGCCGAGGGGGTAGCTCCCCTTGTTTGCGCGCATTATAAATTTTGTGATCCCATGCTAATCAAGGTCGATATAGCCTCCCCACTTAGAGTTTTGCTTAACGAGTGCCGTGGGTGATTCCAGGCACCGGTAAGTTAAGCTGGTGTGTGCAGGTCAGGTGTGTTTTCAGTTCAAAGACCGTAAGCGGAATTAGTCCCGGTGGACTAAAGGAATCCGTTACTCGTGGGTAAAGAGTACACCCTCTGCAGAGTTAATATCTATTCGAATAGTCATGTCTGTGGTTAAGGACTACAGTCTGGGATGGGTCAAGTGTCGGTCTTAGTGTCAATCTTCGGAGGAAAACTTCTAATCCGGAACATTGATCATGACATGTGGCATGTGATTATTATTATTATTATTATTATTGTGGACTAACCATTTATATTACTTGAATTGTTGAGTATCCCTGGGATGGTTCTACCTCCTGGATATCCATTGTGATTATTGCTTTATAAGCCCTTTACGTGGTGTCGCTCAGACGCCCGACTGTGGCATGCTTGTTATTTATTTTCTTTATAAGCCCTTTATGTGGTGTCACTTAAACGCCCGACTATGGCACGTTTGTTATTTACTTTCTTTATAAGCCCTTTATGTGGTGTCGGTCAGACGCCCGACTGTGGCATGCTTGTCATTTATTTACCTTATAAGCCCTTTATGTGGTGTCACTCAGACGCCCGACTGTGGCACGCATATTATTTAGTTTTCCTTATATGCCTAGCGTCATGGATTTTATTTTGTGGCTGACTAAGTGATCGTGTATTACATCAGTACATGATTATCATCTGTTATGTTATACCTATTTTCATAATGTTTGCGTGTATATTCAAAGTACTCACTGACTTGTCCTTGGCTATTGTCTTGGCCAGATTATGCATGTGGAGAGGAGCATTATGACGTCAACTCCGGAACCTAGGCATCAAAGATTGCAGCCACGTGAAGATAGGAGTTAACCAGGTCAACTGTTCCTGTGGGAAATGGAGCCCCATAGACGCTGATGACCCCGAACCGCTTCCGCCACCAACCAATATAAACCTTTTGTTGTACTCATAGACCAGAATGGTCTTGTACTACATATTTTGTATTTTGCTTGGAATTTCTGTATCAAGATTGTGTCTCATCAGCTAACAGTAATCCTAGGGCTGGTGAGCACAAGGGCCATTTACTAGGAAATTAATATCCTGGAAAACCGGTCCTGACATTATCAAATGGCATCTTATCTCCATGGCTATGAAACCTTGACCTTCTTTGATCAACGAGCCAGTCTACTAGAGGCATACTAGGGACAAAGTGTTGTCTATGTATCCACACATGCAATGTGTTTCCAGTCAATACAATTATAGCATGGATAATAAACGATTATCATGAACAAGGAAATATAATAATAACCATTTATTATTGCCTCTAGGGCATATTGCCAACAGTCTCCCACTTGCACAGGAGTCAATAATCTAGCTCACATCACTATGTGATTTACATTGTAAAGAATCTAACACCCATACAGTTCTGGTATGATCATGTTTAGCCCTTGGAAGAGGTTTAGTCAACAGGTCCTACGGTCAGCGTGTGCTCTGATACCATTTCTGTAGCGACCCGACCTGAAAGGTCAAATCTCTGGTGCTTCTGTACCATCCCAAGATCATGCTGGTACACACACGGTACATCAATGTATATATCAAAGGGAAATCACACAACATTAATAAATCGAAATCTCATATCGAGTCCTTTATTACAATAAGGATTACAATAAAGTGGCTGAAGGCCAACTCATGAGATAAACTAAACCAAAGTCTTGCGGAAGCTCCATAGGTAGTTGAGTCCATCTGACTCCAAGGGCATCTCACCGAGCGTAGAGCGTATCCTCACTCCTGGTCAGAAAAGTACTCTGCAACATGATACGTTGTAGCCGTATAGGTCAGCATATTGAATATGCCGTCAAAGTCACAAGAGAGGGGGTAAAGTAATCATCTAGTCTATATGCAAATATGGCAGGTGGGGTAGTAAGTTTTTGCATAAAGCCAAATTTTTCCTACAACAAGAGAGGGCAAAGGCATAATTACTACAATGTTGGTTGATTAATGAGATGATTCCACCAACCAATTCTCATACCCAAGTTGACATTAATAACCCACATCATTATAATTAATTGTGTTGAGAGTTCCAGATAATTTCAGTTCCTTTGGCTCAAACTGTCCATGACCGTGGACACGGCTAATTGATTAGGTTTGGGGTACTTTGCAGAGTTTTGCACACGTTCCCCACAAGATTTGATCGCCTCCGTTGGACTTCTCGCACTTCATGGTGTTTGAGAAACGGATGACCAAACCATGGTCTTCAAAAGGGTTTCCCCGAGACTCTGTCGGTGCCCATCCTTTCCTACCGTTCTTCTACATCTCGTAGCACCGCCTGTCCAGGGTCGCCACGATATCCAACCAAGCCAGAGCCCATAATGGCTTGTGGCTGTGCAGGTAAGCCTTGGGTCTTGAAGCATGCATCCTTCTCTTTGTGCCTGGGTGGACCTTTCCGCATGAATACTGGCACTTCTCCAGCATCATCTAGGCTAACCAATGGTTTCTCCAGGGCGCCGTTCAACCATCATCCACCCAGAGGTAAGTTGAAAAAACTTGGAGCCTTGAAGACTTGATCATCATGTAGGTCTTGAAATTATTAACTCACAACTCTCATGAATCACACAACCAACCCCGTCTACTAATAGCATAGCAAAATGTAATTCAACGTTTGCCGGGGCCAATGTGTCAAAGGGTTGAGGGGTACCTACCACATGATACTACAACAAGTAACCAAGTTTCCAATTTACCTACTTTGCATGCATTTGGGGAGATGGAATAACTAATGCAATAAAACATAGGTATACATGGTCAAAGTGACTTGCCTTGCTGACGATCCTTGTAATCAAGTGACTCTAGATAACAAGCTTCGCACTCCGGATGATCTAACGAATCAAACAAGAGCACACCATAAGCATAAATACAAAACAATTCATACAACAGCAAGGTAAACAAATGCTTCAACAAACAAAAGCACAATCAAGAGAAGAATCACTTAAAGTATAAGACTATATAAAATTTTTGGTGTCAAAATCTCTACTAAGACATACAAGTCAAAATTTGGTTTTGAACAACTAGACATTTAGCTAACGGAAAAGTAAAAATAAAATTTTATCTGAAAACAGAAAGTGTTTCATTATGAAAATATTGTGCTAAAAGAAGTATTACAAAACTTTTTTTTATAACAATTTACATGGTGAAAACAAGATGAACCTATTCAAACTAGAGCACAAAACAATGTGAAAAAAACATATTTTATTAACAGAAAAAGATACACCTAAAGTTGAATCAACATAACCTAATGAAATATAAAAACAAAAGTTAAACAAATTCAGGTTCAAATTAAATAAAAATCAATTTAGTTGGAATATATTAAGAACTAAACAGATTCTGTTTTTGTTAAAAACAGTAACTAAATTCATTCTAAAAATTCTCAAATTTTGTAGAATGATAGGTTTTACTAATACCAAACAGTGGCAAAAGGATTCACTCAAAAATTTATTTTTAAACTCTAGTTATACAGATTTTAGTAATTTAAAGAAATTTGATGACATTCAACATTAAAGTTCAAATTTGAAATCTAATCATACAGACATAAACTACATCAAATATGTGAACTAATGCAAAAAGAATCAACTAAAAACACTAAATATTTTAAAAGATATGATAAAAACAAAATCAGGATGCATTGTGTTTTCTAAAATAGAAACAGAAAAAGAGAAGCTGATAACGATCGGTTAGGGGCTACGTGTCTGGTTGCGATTGGCCGCGAGGGCGTGCGCGTGAGAGCTAACGAGCGGGCGACCGAAGCATAGAGGAAAACGTTTCGCTGATTAAATCTTATAATCGGGAGCGTTGGATCTACATCTAACGGTCCAGGGGGGTCCGGTGGCTTACAGAGGGGAGGAGGAGGTTTCGGCGAGGTCGACGGCGGCCGGAGGTCGAAGGTGGTCGGGGGCGATGGTGCGGTGGTTAGGGGCGGCGTCCGAGGTGCTCAGGTGATGGCGGCGAAGCTCCGGCGTCGTTTGGTGGCGTCAGACGGGGCTGGGGATGACGGAAACGACGACCTTGAGCTTGGGAGGGTTCGGTTGGAGTCCGAACTCCGGCGAGGTCATGTGTGGCGCTCTGGCAAGGTAGAGAGGGGGCTCGGGGTGGAATGGAGCGCGGCGAGGGCTGTGGATTTTATAGGCCAGGTGCGGGGTCGGGGGAGGGAGAGAGGAGGGAGATCCGGGGAGAGAGATCTCCGGCGACTATGGCGCGCACGCGAGGAAGGAGACGGGCACGAGGATGATGCCGTCGATCAGTGGGTCTCGCTTGCCAGTGAGAGAAGAGGCGAGGTTAGCGCGTCGGTTGACCGGTTCGAATTGAATTCGGAAGTTAAAGCCCGTGGGCCGTCCCGATTCGTTTTAAAACCCTTCCTTTTCTATTATCCAGTGCAGTAAAACTCTTTTAAAAGCATTCAAAACAATTCCAAACTTAGGAATTATATATATCAAAATGATCAGGAGAATTAATGCTATTTAATGAACATTTTTCCTCTATCATATTGAATACTTTGAATTTTTTCTCCAGAAATTGCTTATTTGATTTTAAATCCTTTTGCAATAATTTTTTCAAATAACCCCCTTGTTTTATTGTTCAAATATTTCACCAAGATGCCCCTGGTGTGGAGTGTCATGTTACTCCCCTCTTTTCTTTGAACTTTTCCAGAGGTTTTCAAATACGTGGAAAAGGGAAAGATGAAAGTGGCCTTTCAGAAATTCAAAGGAAGCACTTCAACCATTTTATTCATTCAAACACTGTGATGATGATGCATAGCTATATTTCATAACCTTCCAAAATGGATTTTTGGGATGTTACAATAAATATGTATCTGGTTTGCGACTTAGAGTCATCTGGATCAGTGTCAAAGCTTGCATCGACGTAACCCTTTACGCCGAGCTCTTGATCACCTCCATGAACGAGAAACATTTCCTTAGTACTTTTCATGTACTTAACGATATTCTTGACCGCCGTCCAGTGCTCCATTCCTGGATCACTTTGAAACCTTCGGGCCATACTTATGGCAAGGCTGACATCGGGTTTTATGCACAACATTGCATACATAATAGAGCCTATGGCTCAAGCATAGTGGATGACACTCATCTTTTCACTATCTTCTGCAGTCACTGGGCATTGAGTCTTACTCTACTTCACATCTTGCAACAGAGGCAAGAACCCCTTCTTGGACTGATCCATTTGGAACTTCTTCAAAACTTTGTCAAGGTATGTGCTCTGTGAAAGTCCTATTAAGCGTCTTGATCTATCTCTATAGATCTTAATGCCTAATATGAAAGCAACTTATCCTAGGTCCTTCATTGAAAAACTCTTGTTCAAATATTCCTTCACGCTTTCCAGCATTTCTATGTTGTTTCTAATCAACAATATGTCATCCACATATAATATTTGAAACGATATAGAGCTCCCACTCACTTTCTTCTAAATACAAGCTTCTCCATAAACTTGTATAAACCCAAACGCTTTGATCACGTCATCAAAGCGCAGATTTCAACTCCGAGATGCTTGCACCAGTCCATAAATGGATCGCTGGAGTTCGCAAATTTTGTTAGCACTCTCTAGATCGACAAAATCTTCTGGTTGTATAATATACAACTCTTCCTTAAGGAAACCGTTAAGGAACGTTGTTTTGACATCCATCTGCCAAATTTCATAGTTGGAATATGCAACTATTGCTAACATTATTCTGATGGATTTAAGCATCACTACGGGTGAGAAGGTCTCATCGTAGTCATCTCCTTGAACTTGTGAAAAACCCTTTGCCACAAGTCAAGCTTTATAGAAGGTGACATCACCGTCCGCGTCTGTCTTCCTCTTAAAGATCCATTTGTTCTGAATGGCCTTTCACCCTTCAGGTAATACTTCCAAAGTCCATACTTTGTTTTCATACATGGATCCCATCTCGGATTTCATGGCCTCCAACCATTTCTCAGAATTTGGGCCCATCATCGCTTCTCCATAGCTCGTAGGTTCATCATTGTCTAACAACATGACTTCTAAGACAAGGTTGCCGTACCACTCAGGAGCAACACATGCCCTTGTCGACCTATGAGGTTTGGTAGTGACTTGATCCGGAACATCATGATCATCATCGGTAACTTCCTCTTCAACCGATGCAGGCTCCACAGAAACACCTTTCTGCACTGCGCTACTCTTTGGTTGAAGCAAAGGTTCAATAACCTCATCAAGTTCTATTCTCCTCCCACTCAATTCTTTCTCAAGAAACTCTTTCTCAAGAAATGTTCCGTTTTTAGCGACAAACACTTTGCCTTCGGTTCTGAGATATAATGTATACTCGACTGTCTCTTTTGGGTATCCTATGAAGACACATTTCTCCGCTTTGGGTTCCAGCTTTTCAGGCTGAAGCTTTTTGACATAAGCATCACTTCCCCAAACTTTAAGAAACGACAACTTTGGCTTATTGCCAAACCATAGTTCATATGGCGTCGTCTCAACGAATATTGATGGTGCCCTATTTAAAGTGAATGCAGCTATTTCTAATGCATAACCCCAAAATGATAGTGGCAAATCGGCAAGAGACATCGTAGAATGCACCATATCTAATAAGGTTTGATTACGACATTCGGACACACCATTACGCTGTGGTGTTCCAGGCGGTGTCAATTGTGAAACAATTTCACACTGTCTTAAGTGACTGCCAAACTCATAACTCAGATATTCTCCTCCTCGATCAGATCGTAGGAATTTAACCTTCTTGTTATGATGATTCTCAACTTCACCCTATAATTTCTTGAACTTTTCAAGCGTTTCAAACTTGTGCTTCATTAACTAAATATACACATATCTACGTAAGTCATCAGTGGAGGTGATAAAATAACAATATCCACCGCACGCCTCAATGCTCATTGGACCGCACACATCAGTATGTACGATTTCCAATATGTCACTTGCACGTTCCATTGTTGCAGAGAACAGGGTTTTAGTCATCTTGCCCATGAGGCATGGTTCACATGTGTCAAGTGATTCAAAATAAAGTGACTCCAAAAGTCCATCAGCATGGAGCTTCTTCATGCGTTCTACACCAATATGACCTAAATGGCAGTGCCACAAGAAAGTGGTACTATCATTATCAACTCTACATATTTTGGCATCAATGTTATGAACATGTGTATTGTCACTATCGAGATTCAGGAGGAATAAACCCCTCACATTGGGTGCATGACCATAAAAGATATTACTCATATAAATAGCACAACCATTATTCTATGATTTAAATGAGTAACCGTCTCACAATAAACAAGATCCAGATACAATGTTCATGCTTAACGCAGGCACCAAATAACAATTATTTAGGTTCATAACTAATACCGATGGTAATCGAAGAGCGAGCGTGCCAATGACGATCACATCAACCTTGGAACCATTTCCCACGCACATCGTCAATTCATCCTTAGCCAGCTTTCGTCTATTCCGTAGATCCTGTTTTGTGCTGAAAATGTGAGCAACCGAACCGGTATCAAATACCCAGGCACTACAACGAGAGTTGGTAAGGTACACATTAATAACTTGTATATCATATATACCTTGTTTGGTGTTGGCTGCCTTCTTGTCGGCCAGATACTTGGGGCAGTTCTGCTTCCAGTGACCAGTTCCCTTGCAATGAAAGAACTCAATTTCTGGTTTGGGTCCAATCTTGGGTTTCTTCACGGGAGGGTAAAATGCTTTGCCACTCTTCTTGGAGTTACCCTTCTTGCCCTTGACATTCTTCTTGAAACTAGTAGTTTCATTGACCATCAACACTTGATGCTCTTTCTGGATTTCAGACTTAGCGATTTTCAACATCGCAAACAGCTCGGCAACTGACTTGTTCATCATGTGCATGTTATAGTTCATCACAAAGCTCTTGTAGATAGGTGCCAATAATTGAAGAACTCTATCAGTGATCATCTCCGAGGGAAGGGGCATCCCTAACTCAGCCAGACGAGTCGAATGCCCAGACATTTTGAGTATATGTTCACCGACAGACCCGTTCTCCGCCATGTTGTAAGCATAGAACTTATCGGAGGTCTCATATCTCTCGATCAAGGCATTCTTCTCAAAGATAAACTTCAACTCCTCGAACATCTCATATGCTCCATGACGTTCAAAATGTCTTTGAAGTCCCGGTTCTAAGCCATACAACATTGCACATTGAACTACTGAGTGATCTCTAGAACGCGTCTCCCAAGCGTTCTTAACGTCTTCGGACGACACAGGAGCGGGTGGGTCACCAAGCGGAGCATCAAGGACATAAGCTTTCTGGGAAGCCGTGAAGATAATCCTCAGATTACGGCCCAGTCCACAAAGTTACTTCCATCATCTTTCAACTTGTCTTTCTCTAGCAACGCATTAAAATTCAGGGGAACTACTGCGCGAGCCATTGATCTACAACATAAATATGCAAAGGTTACTAAGACTATTGTTCAAGATAATGAGTTTAGTTCATCAAATTACTTAAAAAACTCCCACTCAAATTGACACCCCTCCGGTCATCCGAGTGTTTCATGATCCAAATTCACCAACTCAAGTCTGATCATCACGTGAGTTGGGGTGGCTTCAATGGTGAACATCATCATGTTGATCATATCTACTATATGACTCATGTTCTACCTTTCGGTCTCTTGTGTTCTGAGGCCATGTCTATGCATGCTAGGATTGTCAAGTTTAACCCAAGTGTTCTGCACGTGCAACACTAGCTTGCACCCATTGTATGTGAATGTAGAGTCTATCACACCCGATCATCACGCGCTGTCTCGACACGACAAACTTTCACAATGGTGCACACTCTGGGAGAACACAATTTATCTTGAAATTTAAGTGAGGGATCACCTTATCATGCTACCGTCATCCTAAGAAAAACAAGGTGCATAAAAGGATTAACATCACATGCAAATCGTAAGTGACATGATATGGCCATGAACTTGTTCTTTTGATATTCATCTCCAAAGCACCGACATGATCTCCATCATCACCGGCCCGACACCATGGTATCCATCATCTTGATCTCCATCAACATGTCGCCATCAGGGTTACCGCGCGACTGTTGCTTACACTACTATTGCTAACTCATAGCGATAAAGTAAAGCAAAACAAAAATAATTAAAGAAAACCCTATGGCTCCAGCCGGTTGCCGTACTCATCGACATGCAAGTCGTGATATTCTATACAAAACATGATCATCTCATACATCACATATATCTCATCATGTAATTGGCCATATCACATCACAGCATACCCTACAAAAAACAAGTTACATGTCGTCTAATTGTTGTTGCATATTTTAGGTGGCTGCTACGGGTATCTAGCAAGGACAATTCTCACCTACGCAAAAACCACAATGTTGATACACAAATTGCTATTCAACCTTCTCAAGGACCGCCTTTGTGGAATACAATCCAACTAGAGTAGGAGAGATAGACACCCGCCTGCCATCTTTATGCAACAAAGTCACATGTCTATCGATGGAAAAGTCACATGTCTGTCGATGGAATCGGTCTCTCAGAAGCGTACAAGTAAGGTTGGTCCGGGCCGCTTCATCCCGCAATACCGCTAAATCAAAACACAACCAAGGGAGGAGGCAATCTGAGCATCAATGCCCACAAACTCCTTTGTGTTCTACTCGTGATCTCATCTACACATAGACCTAGCTCATGATGCCACTATTGGGGAATGTTGCATGGGAAACAAAATTTTTCCTGCGCACACGCAAGATCTATCCATGGTGATGAGAATATATGAGAGGGAGAGTGGATCTACATACCCTTGTAGATCACTAAGCGGGAAGCATTAAGAAACACAATTGATGTAGTCAAACGTCTTCGCGATCCAAATCGCCAAGCGTTGCGTGATCCAATCACGATCCGTCCCGATCTAGCGCCGAACGGATAGCACCTCTGCATTTAGCACACGTATAGCTCGATGACGATCTCCGCCTTCTTGATCCAGCAAGAGGGAGTGGATAGGTAGATGAGTTCTCCCGCAGCGCGACGACGCGACGGCGGTGGTGGTGGAACTATTCCAGCAGGGCTTTGCCTAAGCACCCCTGAAGACTAGAGGAACTAATCTATCGGGAGAGATGGCTGCACTATGGACTTTTTGGGTTGAAGTCCTTTTTCCCTCTCTACTTCCAGTATATATAGGAGGGAGGGGAGGGAGGCATGCACCCTAAGGCAGCCCCTTTGGTGCAGCCGAAGTGAGAGAGGTGGAGGAGTCCTACTCCAACCTACAGGAGTAGGATTCCTCCTCTCCACTTGGAAACCCTTTCCACCATTGGGTTTTTCCCTCCCCATCCGCATGGGACTTAGTGGGGGCTTCAAATAGCCCACCAGGGGCTGGTTTGCCTCCTCACATAGCCCATGAGGCCCTTTGAGGCGAGAGGCCCCTCCCGATGGTCCCCTAGTACCTTGCGGGCATTCCCGGTACACTACCGAAGTACCCAGAACTTTTTCGGTGACCAAAACAGGACTTCCTATATACCAATCTGTACCTCCGGACCATTCCGAAGCTCCTCGTGACATCCGGGATCTCATCCGGGACTCCGAACAATCTTTGGTCACCACCATACATAACTCTATACTACCAAAACGTCACCGAACCTTAAGTGTGTAGACCCTGCGGGTTCGAGAACTATGTAGACATGACCGAGACACCTCTGTGGTCAATAAACAATAGCAGGAACTGGATGCCCATATTGGTTCCTACGTATTCTATGAAGATCTTTACCGATTGAACCTCTATGTCAGGAATTCAGTTAACCCCGTATGTTGTTCCCTTTGTTCTTCGGTATGTTACTTGCCTGAGATTCGATCCTGGGTATCTATTTACCCAACTCAATCTTGTTACCGGCAAGTCTCTTTACTCGTTGCATAATACAATATCACGTGGCTAACAATTTAGTCACATTGCTTGCAAGGCTTCTTTGTGATGTTGTATTATCGAGTGGGCCCTGAGATACCTCTCCGTCACACGGAGTAACAAATCCCAGTCTTGATCCATGCTCACTCAACATACACCCTCGGAGATACCTGTAGAGCATCTTTATAGTCACCCAGTTACGTTGCGATGTTTGATACACACAAGGTACTCCTTCGGTGTTAGTGAGTTGCATGATCTCATGGTCATAGGAACAAATACTTGACATGTAGAAAACTATAGCAATAAACTAACAAGATCATATGCTATGTTTATAGTTTGGGTCTTGTCCATCACATCATTCTCCCAATGATGTGATCCTGTTATCAAAAGACATCTCATGTCCATGGCTAGGAAACCTTGACCATCTTTGATCAACGAGCCAGTCTACTAGAGGCATACTAGGAACAAAATGTTGTCTATGTATCCACACATGCAATGTGTTTCCAATCAATACAATTATAGCATGGATAATAAATGATTATCATGAATGAGGAAATATAATAATAACCATTTATTATTTCCTAGGGAATATTTCCAACACATGAATCTTCTGACGAGTTTTTATTCACATGATTTAAAACCCGAGTTTTTGATTCAATGTTTCTGTGACCGAGCCAAGACCCCAAGATGTTTGAAATTCATTCCCATATCTTGCATGAGACCTAAAGATGCATGCACACTAATATGGTTTTCAACCCATTTCGATGCACCAGACCTTGTGATTGTAGTTCAAATTTGAATTATTGCATATTAAATAATGCATATAAAAGTCAATTAATGTATAAAATGGCCAAACGAACCATGCATAATTTCATATTTTGGCAGGACACTCTCATTTGGGCATATGTTTCCTATATAAATAGTTTAAGATGAGAAGAGGCAACAGTTGTCAATTCACCTACGTAAGGTGACACATTCCATATCAAAACAACAAAGCTTCCCATGAGAAGCTATGGTTTGTGAGGGGCTTGTGCCAAAACTTGTCCCAAATTGGACATTATTTTCCCATGGCACAGATGAGCCATGCATGTCATGACGTCATGCCAAATTCCATGATTTTTTTGATGAGTTTTTGATTTACACATGATTTAAAACCCGAGTTTCTCAATGTTTGTGTGACTGAGCCAAGACCGCGAGATGATTGAAATTCATTCCCATATCTTGCATGTGCTCCTAAATATGCATGCACACTTATATGATTTTCAACCCATTTTGATGCACCAGACCTTGTGATTGTAGTTCAAATTTGAATTATGCACATTAAATAATGCATATAAAAGTCAATTAATGTATAAAAAGGCCAAACAAACCATGTGTAATTTCATATTTTGGAACAACACTCTCATTTTTGTATATGTTGCCTATAGAAATAGTTCAAGATGAGAAGAGGCAACATATGTCGATTCGCACACGTATGGCGACACATTCCATATCGAAACAACAAAGCTTCCTATGATAAGCTCTAGTTTGTGAGGGGCTTGTGCTAAAACTTGTCCTAAATTGGACATTATTTTACCAGGGCACATATGAGCCATGCATGTCATGACACCATGCCAAGTTTCATGAATTTTATGACAAGTTTTTGATTTACACATGATTTAAAACTCGCGTTTCTCAATGTTTGTGTAGCTGAGCCAAGACCTCGAAATGTTTGAAATTCATTTCCATATCTTGCATGGGACCCTAAAGATGCATGTACACTTATATGTTTTTCAACTCATTGTGATGTACCCTACCTTGTGAATGTAGTTAAATTTTAACTATGCATTTTAAATAATGCATATAAAAGTCAATTAATGCACTAAAAGGCCAAACGAACCATGTATAATTTCATATTTTGGAACGACACTCATTTTGGTATATGTTGCCTCTAGAAATATATAGTTCAAGACGAGAAGAGGTAGCAGATGTCGATTCGCCCCCATAAGGTGATGCATTCCATACTGAAACCACAAAAGCTAGCTTCTCGCGAGAAGCTGAGATTTGTAAGGGGCTTGTGCCAAAACTTGTCCAAAATCAGGCAATTTTTCATCAGGGCACATATGAGCCATGCCAAGTTTCATGAATTCCTGACGAGTTTTTGATTTACACACAAATGTAAAACCAAGTTTCTCAATGTATGTGGCCGAGCCAAGACCCTGAGATGTTTGGAATCCATTCCCATATCTTGCGTGGGGCCCAAAGTAGACATGGACACTTATACGATTTTTCAAGCCATTTAGATGCACCGGACCTTCTGATTTTAGTTAAAATTCTAATTATCCACATTGAATGCCTAGAGAACTCAATTAACGTATGAAAATGAAAAAAGAACACCGAATAATTCCATATTTTAGCAAGACACTCTTACTGGCCTGAGTTGCCTCTAACAAAAGTTCAAGGCGAGAAGATGAGCAGATGTCGTTTTGCCCACATAAGGTGACGTGTTACTTATCGGGACCACAAAGATTGAAGTGAGAAGCTCTTGTTTGTAAGGGACTTGTGCCTAAAATTGTCCCAAGTTAAAAATATTTTGAAAATCAAGTCTTTCACAAACAATTCATGTTCATGAATCGCGTGTGATGCAGTACAAAATATCTTGGGCCAATCCTCATAATCATAATGCATGGCTTAGGCCAGAAGCTTCGTCATCGATGAAAGATGGGGATGTGGATCCCTACCGTGAGGGCAAGTATGACAACCCACTCTGGCCCGAGTGCGGCCGCATCAGCCATGAGTGCGCTCTCAACATGCTTGAACGCGGCCGCTACCATCAACACGGCGGCTGCAGCAACCGAAAGGGTTGCTGCTGTAGTTGAGATGACGCCAACAATAACCGCGACGGGGATAGCAAATGGCGAGGATGGCACATCAGCTGTCAGTTCCTCGGCGATTGCCATAGCCCTGATGGAAGCTGCCCAATCCCATCTCGCGGCCGCCCACGCCCATCTCGTATCGGTCACTGCACAAATCACATCTTCCTTCTCCGACACCGTCCGATAACCCACGTCCATTGAGTTGGTAATCGCTGAGTGCGCTCGAGCAAGCGTCCGTTCGTCGGCAGCCTCCCTAGCCAAGATTGTGGCCGTCCATGCCCGGAGCAAGACCGTCCATGCCCGACTCATGATGCACTTATCCAAAGAGATGGTGGACAAAGACCACGAGATGCTGGAGTATGTAGCGATGGATCCCATGGATCTGCTTACCCCGGAGGTCGTCGAGCGGGAGCTGGCCATTGAGTAGGCGGCGGATATCAACGAATGCCAGGCGGAATATTAGTCTTTGTCTAGAGCGATGGTCTTTTGTTAGAGTAATGTTTAGGTCAACTAACTAATGTTTATTAATTGCTCAATTAAGTAAGTCTGGGTAGTGATGTAGGATCTTTTGTGTAGTTTTCAAATTTGGAAGTGTTGTTAAATTAAGCAATGATGTTGATAACCAATGTAACAAGGGAAATTCGGGACAAAATTTGCCGCTATATCCCCATTTTCTCTTCCAAATGAACATGAAATGCAAGTACCATCTGCAATGTAGTATCTGATATCTTACGCCGGAAGCTTGGAGACCAAAATTTCCACATTCAGTCTCATCAAACACGGGATAAACTATAGGATATGTTTGTGTTGTTGAATATCGCACATAGTTATGGAAAAGGTACTGTGTCCGATGTGACTATGCGCGCTACTTTTTCACCGCACCGAACAAAATTTTGGGCTACCGCGAAAATATCTACCTCCCCCGCCACTCGTACCAACCAAAAGCCACATTTCTCCCTACTTCCCCTTCCTTTCCTATGTTCAAACCTTCACTGCTTGCTTGCAGCGCCGCCTCCTCTCCGATGACGCTCGTTCCGACTGCTCGGCCTCCTCGCTGGGGCTGGACCGCCACCGACGCGTAAGTGCGTTGTCGCCCTTGCCTTCTATTGATCATCACGCATGGTTTGTTGAGACTGATCACCAGCCTCTCTCAGGGTGCCCACGCCCAAGAGGCGCATGCTCGACGTGCTTCAGGGCGAGGCGGACGCACTCCTGCCCAACTACTGGACGCCGAGGCTGCTGTCCAAGCCATGCTTCGGGGTGAGGAGGACGCCAAGGTGGAGCTGGCGTCTCTCCAGTTCAAGTCGAGGAGGCCTCCAATGCCATGCAGGCGGCCAAGGACGACACGGCGCACACGAAGATGATGGAGGCGCAGTGCGCCAAGGAGTACTTGGACATCGCCCATCGCGTGGACAACGGGGTCTCCCGATTCGTCAGGGAAGCTTCCGCGTTGCCGTGTGCGCATGGAGACGAGGGCTACCTCACCTTCTTCCAGAAGGTGGTGGAGGCACTTGTGTCCGGCGTCTCCTAGGTGGATGACGATGTCGAGTCCAGCGCGCGCGACCTCCTGGACAATGTGCTGACGCTCGTCTTCTCCAACTTGTGCCGCCACGCCCCCACGTTTGACCTCTCCCGCGCGATGGAGCTGGTGCGTGCGGAGCTCTAGAGGCCCCTTAAGGATGAGGTGTGCGAGCAAGTGGAGTCCCTTATCGAGCGGTTTTCCCTGAAGGTGTCCTCCGAGGGAGGCGGCAACTCTGGCGCCGAGTCCTCGAGGAGCCACAATGGAGACAATGCCTCCTTTGCCTGAGCTCCTTTTTCCTTATTCCTGTTGCATCAAGAACCATTTGGCCCCTGGAGGGTGTTAAATGTTGTGTTATAACTTTGCTTTTGTTTAGTAGTAGTCCGTCGAGCTTGGAGCGTCCTTCCTTTCGCAAGGTTTTCTGTTTCCCTTTGCGCGCCTCCCGCACCCTGGCCGGCAGGGTCTTACGGTGAACGGCTCCTTAGGTCCTCGTTCCGGGTGGGCGACAAGGGCCATATGGAGGCAGCCCCGTGTGCCTCCTTGTACATGTACTTACCTCACAGGGCTGTCACTTTGCATTGGACTCCCCTCAGGAGGTCCTTCGGGAGCGTCGCGCAGCCTCCAACGATGATTGCCCGCTCGAACCTCGCGTGGCTGATGCCCCCACGATGTTCTTGTCCGTGAAGCCTGGGCCGCGCTAGTGCCAGGCTCTCAGGGGCGATGCCATGAGAGCCCCAACTCTCCTCCTTTTGTGTTGTCTTTCCTTTCCCATAGCGCCCGTGTCGGTCCCGCAAGTGCAAGCGAGAGGGGTTGCGTCTTTCATGTTTAAGCGTTGGTGTCGCTAGGGATCCCGAGGCACGACACTTAGGTGTCCGTCCCCGGCGCACGGGCGGCTCGCGCAAGGAACGGTGTTGCTCGCGTGGCCCGCCTCGCGAGGCCTCTGTTGGATTTCGGGCTCCGCTAATCCCTTAAGGTTCGAACAAGAGGGCATGTGCAAAGATCTCCTGCAGCCTCGCCCAGCGTAACTCACTACTCGATGGACGCAACGATGAACTCGAACGATGATGAGGAAGAGGATGAACACGACAGTTTACCCAGGTTCGGGCCGCTGCGAAGCGTAAAACCCTACTCCTACTTTGGTGGATTTCCTCTCGAGGAGGTGAAGTGGATGAACTATTACAATGTTCTTGGGCCTCCTGAGGGCTCCCTTTGCTGAGCTCGAGGCTCTCAATGGTTTTTGGTGGATGAGTGGGTGGTCGAATGGACTCTGGATCTGGCCCCCTCTATGGTGCTAGCTACCTTCTATATATAGCAGTGGCACGGGTCCTCTTCCCTTATCACAATGGCGGGAAGGGATCCCACAACGGCCAATTTTGAACGGGGACAAGAGTACGTTCTCGCCCTGCCCAAAGGCGATCTTTGTCTACAAAGCAGCTGTCGACGGTGCAGGGATGGGCTAAGTAGTGACATCTGCTCTGCGGGATGGGTGGTTGTGGTCTTCTTGCACCGGAATGGAAACCTTTGGGGGGTGCTCTGGGAACTCGCGTACGTCCTTGCTCCCTTTGCACCAAAGGGGAAACTGCACCGACTGGCACTCTGGCGCCCGTCTGTCCTTCCTTGCATCACCCTTGACTCCCAAGGGCGTGCCTTGCGTATAGATCTCCGCCACTCCGGAGGGGTCCTAAGGAGGCCCATCCATTGCGGATCCTGACCTGTTCCTCCTTGCGAGGGCCTTGTCTTGAGTGAGGCCACACCCGACCGTGTTTGGTTGATGAAGTGGGCCATGCCCTGGGCCGCAGGCAGGCAGGTCTGGGAACCCCCTTCCCAGAATGCCGACAGTAGCCCTCGGGCCCAAGGCACGCTCAGCTAGCTTCTGGCGAAAGCCTTGAGGGTGCCCCGGAGCACCACAGGCCCCAAATGCCTGCGGGACAGGCATGACACGCATAGAACGCCTCGATGGCGGTGCCTCAACTCCCCGAGGGCGTCCGGAACCGCTCCTAGTCGAACTGTCGCGGTGCCTGGGTGCAGCGCTGGCCATCATTTCTCCCCATTGAATGCGGCTACTGCTGTGGGCCAATCGGATGCGACCCTTCAGAGGGCAGGAGAGGCAATGTGGGTGGTACTGCATTACTGAACCGCCTTGCGTCGCCCGAGAGGCGCGCGACGCCTGCTCTCCCACGACGTCTTGCGGCCACGGTTACGCCTATAAATCCGCCCCACCCCTGGCAAGGGAAGGGTATTGCAGTCTTGAGGCTTCACCTTGTTCTCTTTGCTCCACCGGAAAAACCCTCTTCCCTTCGCATCTTCTTGTCCTCCATGGCATCCAGAAGGAGCGAGGTGGCCGTCGGGAAGGGAGCGGCTCCTCCGGCTCCCTCGTCCTCCCCTGGAGGCGGCGGCGGGGGGGGGGGGGAGGGGCTCGGGGTCGGCACGAGTTCGCCAACGATGGGCCGTGGTCTACGAGTAAGTATTTCGCCGCCACCCTTTTCTTTGGTTCTCCTGTCCAATGTCTCGAGCTTGACCCCCCTCCTTCCAGGGCGCCCGCGGCCAAGAAGTGCAAGCTCGGCGAGCTTGAGGAGGAGGTGGAGATGTTACAGGCCTAGCTGACCACCGCCGAGGCCTCCTTCGAAGCCGGCCTCCAGGGCGAGGCCGAGGCCCGGGCGGAGCTGGCGTCCTTCCAGACCCAGGTTCAGGAGGCGCCGACACCGTGCAGGCTGCCAAGGACGAGGCGGCGCATGCCAGGCTGTTGGAGTTCCAGCGTGCCAAGCAGTTCCGGGACACCGCCGGCCGCGCGGCCGGCGCGTTGAGCTGGTTCGTCGGGGACGCCCCTGCACCGCTAAACGTGCACGGCGACAGGGATTACCTAGAGTTCTTCCAGAAGGTGGAGGAGGCGCTGGAGACCGGCGTCTCCCGTGCGGACGAGGACAACGCGTCTGACGCGCGTGACCTTCTAGACCTCGCCCTAATGCTCGTCTTCTCCAACCTCCGCTGCCAAGCCCCGCAGCTCGACCTCGGGCGCGTCGGGGAGCCGATGCCCGTCGGGCTCCGGTGCCCCCTCAGGGACGAGGTGTGCCTGCACGTGGAGGCCATGGTGGAGCGGTTTGTCCAGGTTCCCGCCTCTAGCGGGGAGGACGACTCTAGCGCCGGGCCGGGCGGCAGCGCGGGCGACGACGACGACTTCTCCTCCTAGGCATTCTCTGTTCCCCCTTTCCGGTTCCTATAAGGATCAAAGAAGAACTCTGCCCTGTTGGGCGTTAATCTTCTGTATGCTACCTTGCCGTATTGTTTCTCTTCCTCAATTTGCTGGTTGCTTGCTTGTCATTCTGTGGGTTGGCGTTGCCATCGATGCGGCCGGGTGCTAGCCACCGGTAGGACCCTCACAAGGCTCTCCCTGTTGAGGGACGACTCGCAGCCTTCGCTTTCGTCGAGCCCCTGGCCTCGTGGCTCGTCGTGCCCGAGCTCCTTCCACTGTGTCACTCTCCTTGTTGCTTTGCTCCTCAGGGGGCTCGACAACCGCGCGTAATAACCGTAGTTCCCACATCCTTTCCTTTGTGTGCGTAACCCTTATTCCGTCCTCGGAGTCGTTAGTAGGCCAAGAGGCTCCTGATTGGTTTGGTAGTGTACTTAGCTTTGTATGACGCTGGCGATCCTGCGTGTCGCAAGGCGCAGTGGGGCCGTTCCATCCAGTCGCGACTCCGCCCCGGATACTCCCTCCCTGTTTCTTGAATGGTCTAGGGGCCCTTTCAGCACTCTGCGTCTGTAGGTCCTAGTCCCGCTCATTTCCCTACCGCTGCGGCGTACGCCTGAGAAGACGCATCCGTAGAGTCAAGCCCCGACACCCCTGATGCCGACCGGAAACTAATGATGACATCAGGCGCGAGTGGCCTTATGACCGGTAAGGCTCCTGAGGCATGCTACCCAGGGGCGCCCTTTTCGACGCTCAAACCGCTCTATGTCGTCTGGTCCCAGTCCCGCACATTTCCCCACCACTGTTAGGTACGACCGGAAACCAAGGACGCACTTCACGGGGCGAGGTCCTGACACCCCTGATGCCGACCAGAAACCAAGGACGACATTAGAGGGGTCGGGTGGCCTTATGACCGGTAAGGCTCCCGAGGCATGCTGATCAGGAGCCCCTTTGACGCTCGAGCGATCCCCCATTCCGTTCCTCCATGTACTGCCTCAGGAGGCCCTATGGCTCCCGAGACTTCATGCTTCGATGTCGTGCTGCGGTCGAAGCCCCCAAGCGGGGTCAACAACTAAAAATTGAGTGCCCTAGAGGCAGAAAGTCCTCGCCATCTAGCTCTATGGCGCCTCGGGGCGGTGCAGAGCATTCGGCTCCTTGCGAAACACCATTCAGAAATATAGACTTCAAACGAGGAAACACAGAGAGAAAAGTTCCCCCCTTTTTAAATATAAAGTTTCGAAATCCTCGGACTTCATTCCATAAAATGGCAACTTGAACATCAAAAAGAAGCAAGCAAATGTCGGGTTCGGCCCCTAGGATGTCCTTCATCTTCCCCCAGCGCTGGGTGTAGGGCATCCACGTTGCATGGGCATAGCCATTGATGGGCAGTGTTGTCTTCTCCGCTAGCTCCGGGCTGTGGCTGCCACATTGCATGGGAGGAACCCCTCCACGTCCTCGGGGGGCTACGGGCGTATACAGCCCGCTCCTTATTATGTGAGAGTGTCACGGCCCAGGGCAAGCCCCCAGGCACATGGCTTGGTAGCTCTCAGCTTCGTAGAGAACCATCCTGTGCATTTCTGCCCGGTTGCACACCCTTATGACCCTAACCCGAGTGCATCGTTCCTCATGCGATCTCAGGATTGTGCTCCTAGGGCCCAAACATGAGCACGATGCATCGACGCGGCCATAAGGGTGTTTTGCCGGTGAAGCATGCCCCATGAGGCGCCTGTACGCCATCCGGACAAAGTCCTGTGGGCCTCGCGAGGCCCATCCTCCTAAGGCCGTGTCGGTGCCGTAGTTGCCGCGGGTGGCCCGCGCTGCATTTGTCTTGCCGCTCCCCTAGGCCATTACTCTGGAGGCCTGGGGAATCGGCCCTATGTCGCTTCCCCGCGGGGGCACCGGCTCGCTGAAACCACAACATGCTCCCTTGGTGGTTTTGATAATTCATGACAACATACATTGTCTCTTGGACTAACACCTCTATCTAGTGTATTTAAGATAATAGTCCATGAAGAGCTGAGTTGGCAAAAGGATTGAGGAGATTGTGGAATTACCCCAAGAAGTTTGCAAGATTCAAGGAAATAGGTTAGCCAAGCTTCAAGCAAGAGGACTCTACATTTTACATTTGTGAGAAATCACTTTGAGTCCATAGGAAAGCCAATACTATTAAAAGGGGGTAAAGTTTTGATGGTGAACAATATGCTCAAACGTGCACAAGTGACAGTCACCAAAACATCCACAAACTCTCCCACCAAAGTCTTTCCTAAGCCAAACATGCCAAATCGGTGCAACCAACATTCCTATCCCGGTGCCACCGAATTCCAAACCCTAGACAGACACATCCAAACCCTAACACTTCGGTGCTGCCGACACTGCACTAGGTGCCACCGAGTTGGGTTGCCAAGATTCTATTACGCCAGTTCACATTTTCGGTCCGATCGAGAATGGTGAATCAGCGTCACCGAGACTGGTAAATCTGACCATTGGTCACCTTGTCGGTGCAACCGAGAGTTGTATATCGGTACATCCGAGATTCAAAAGTTGCCACTTTTTGTCACTTCGGTACCACCGAGTTTTACACTTCGGTGTCACTGAGTCTGACTTATTGTGTGTAACGGTTGGATTTTTGGGGATGCCTATATATACCCCTTCACCACCACCCACTCAAAAGAGAAGCACTCAGAACTATTCCATACCTATCCTACTCAGTTTTCTGAGAGAGAACCACCTACCCTTGTGTCGAGGTCAAGATCTTCCACTCCAACCATATGGATCCTGATTTCTAGCCTCCCCAAGTTGCTTTGCACCAATCCCATCTCTTCTACCAAGCCAAATCTGTGAGAGAGTAATTGTGTGTCGTGGAGTCTATCATGTTGAAGCCCAAGAGCATGGAGTTCATCGTCATTACCGAGCCTATTACCTTTTGGAGGGTGGTGCCTCCTAGATTGGTTAGGTGTATCTTGGGAGCCTCCTAATTCATGTTGTGGAGTGAACCAAGAAGTTTGTAAGGGCAAGGAGATCGCCTACTTTGTGAAGATCTACCCATAGTGAGGCTAGTCCTTCATGGACGGAAGCTGCATGGAATAGTCAAGGTTGCTTCTTCGTGGAACCCTCCATGGGTAGAGCCCTTCGTGGACTCTCACGACCGTTACCCTCCTTGGGTTGAAGACTCCATGAACGTGGAAGTACGATAGCACCACCTATCAGAACCACGAGAAAAATCCTTGCATCTCCTATTGTGTTTGATCTTCCTACCCTATCTCTTTACTTACATGTGCAATGTCTTTACTTTCTGCTGCCATACTTGTAGACATGCATGTGTAGGGATGTTAGACTTTTTAAAACTATGAAAATCTGCCAACCAATTAACTTGGGAAAAGGTTAGGTTTTAAATTTCTGCTAGTAGTCTATTCAAGCCCCCTCTAGACACCCCTCTCTCGATCCTACAAGTGGTATCAGAGCTTTGGTCTCCATTGCTTCGGTTTAATCACCGTGGAGGAAGATGGATGTGTCTAGAGTAGAGAGTTTGAGTTATAGAGTGCCCATTCTTGATGGAGAGTACTATAGTTAATGGAAGAATGCCATGATTGATCTATTTAATAGATTCCATTTGACTAAATATATTGAAAATCCCTATGTGCTCCCCATTGATGAATTGCATCCCACACACGAAGAGGAAATTAACATGCTTGGTAACCTAAGAACTATCAATCTTATTGTTAGAGGTTTACCAAGATTCGTGCTTTCTGGAATGAAGAACTTTCCATGTGCCTATACCTTATGGACTGATTTGGAGAAACAATATCCAAATCTTTCCTTAGGAAATCTTGATGAAATTCTTCATAAAACTGTTGCTTTTCACAAAATGAAGCCTAGTGATCCAAACTTTGATAAAAGCCTATTTGAGATCCGTGATCTTATGCGTGCTAAAGGAGATGTCACCACTATCAACAACACTATCTTTGAAGCCATTCACATTCATAAACTTGAACATTGTCATGATCACTATTCTAACGAATCCCTTGTTCTTTATGATGAGGATTTCCCACTTGATGATGAAAATGTGGAACATGGCTACTATGAAGAAGATGGGTTGTTCTACATCGAGTATGAGAAGATCATGAAGAATCTGAGCCTCATGGCAAACTTTAGAGATTACATGTCCAGAGGAAAAGAGTGGATTCTTGATAGCGGATGTATGGATCATATGACTGGTGATAGAGACATGTTCCAAGAGATCACGCCTAATCAAGGTCCTCGACGGTACGTGACCTTCGGAGACAACTCTGAGGGTAAGGTACTTGGCCTTGGTAAGGTGGCCATATCCGATGATAGATCTATTCAAAATGTCATGCTTGTTGAATCCCTTGGCTACAATCTTCTTTCCATATCTAGACTTGCCAACTTCGGTTTCAATGTTTTATTCACGAAAGTAGATTGCCAAGTGTTTCGTCAAGATAATCATAAAATGGTCTTTACCGGTTTCCGTAGATGTGATCTATACATTGTTGGTTTCACTAAAAGATCCAAGCCTCGCACTTGTTTAATTGCAAAATCTTCTAAAGGTTGGCTTTGGCATAGAAGACTTGGACATGTAAGCATGCGAAATCTAGATAAGCTAATCAAAGGTGATCATATACTTGGAGTTAAAGATGTTATCTTTGACAAAGATAGACTTTGTAGTGCTTGTCAAGCTGGAAAGCAAGTAGGTGGAAGTCATCACGTTAAGAATATCATGACTACTAGGAGACCACTCGAGTTACTTCACATGGATCTTTTTGGTCCCAATGCTTACAAGAGTCTCGGTGGAAATTCCTATGGTCTAGTTATAGTTAATGATTTTTCTAGATTTACGTGGGTATTCTTTCTTGATGATAAGTCGCAGGTTCAAAAGATCTTCAAGAACTTCGCTCGCAAAGTGCAAAATTAGTTTGAAGTGAAGATCAAGAAGGTTTGGAGCGATAACGGATCGGAGTTCAAGAACACCCATGTGGATACCTTTCTTGACGAAGAGGGTGTCTCACATGAGTTCTCGGCTACGTACACAGCTCAACAAAATGGAGTTGTTGAGAGGAAGAACCGGACACTCATTGATATGGCAAGAATGATGCTTGAGGAATACAAGACGCCAAGACACTTTTGGGAAGAAGCCGTTGAAACATCATGTCATGCCACAAACCGACTTTACTTGCACAAGCTTCTTGGTAAAACGACATACGAGCTACTCACCGGTAACAGACCCCAAGTAGGATACTATCGGGTATTTGGCTCAAAGTGCTACATTCTTGATAAGCATCGTCATACTAAATTTGCTCCTAAATCTCATGAGGGATTCCTACTTGGTTACGGATCGAACTCTCACACTTACCGTGTCTACAACAACTTCACTCGAAAAGTTGAAGAGACAGTAGATATGAAGATTGATGAATCTAATGGTTTGTAAGTCGAAAAATTGCCAAATGATGTAGGTGATAAGGATCCTTCGGAAGCCATACTAGATCTACCCATCGGCAAGATTCGTCCCATGGAGGTGAAGGAAAGTACTTCATCAACTCAAGTGGAAGCCCCCACTTCACGACAGGGTGAACCTCAACACGACATGGAGGCATCCACCAGCGATACACGATTAGATGATGAAGAAGAGGAATTGCATCATGAAGATCCACCACAAGCACCTTCACCACCACCTCAAGGGAATGACACCTTCAACAACAACAAAGATGAACGAGATGATGACGATGAAGAAGAAGCTACACCATCCAACAATCGGAAGCTGACCCGAGTTCAATCTCAAGTGACCAAGAACCATCCCCTAAACCGAATTGTTGGTGATATACTAACAAGGAGAATCACTCGCTCTAAAACCCATCTAGCAAACTTTTGTGAGCATTATTCTTTCATCTCTAGCATTAAGCCTTTAAAGGTAGAACAATCTCTTGAAGACGCGGATTGGGTGAACACAATGCATGAAGAGCTACACAACTTCGAGAGGAACGAAGTGTGGACACATGTGGAGAAGCCCGAAGATGAGCACAACATCATCAAAACCAAATGGGTGTTTCAGAACAAACAAGACGAAGATGGTCAAGTCGTACGCAACAAGGCTCGTCTCGTAGCCCAAGGATATACGCAAGTCGAAGGTATGGACTACAGTGATACTTATGCCCCCATTGCTAGACGTGAAGCTATTCGTATTATTCTTGCTTATGCTAATCACCATGATATCACGCTTTATCAAATGGACATCAAAAGTGCATTTTTAAATGGTGAAATTGAGAAAGAAGTTTATGTTGAGCAACCACTTGGTTTTGTGAATCCTAAGAAACCTAATCATGTTTACAAGCTTCGCAAAGCTCTTTATGGTCTCAAGCAAGCCCCTCATGCTTGGTATAAATGTTTAACGACGTTTCTCATCAAAAGAGGTTTTGAAATTGGTAAAATTTATGCAACCTTGTTCACTAAGAGAGTTAATGGAGAATTATTTGTGTGCCAAATCTATGTGGATGATATTATCCTTGGTTCCACTAACCCTCAATTTGGTGAAAGATTTGGAAGGTTGATGTCCGAGAAGTATGAGATGTCTATGATGTGTGAGATGAAACTCTTTCTTGGATTGCAAATCAAGCAATCAAGAGAAGGAACTTTCATTTCTCAAACTAAGAATACTAGGGCTTGATCAAGAAGTTCAACATGCAGGATTGCAAAGGTATGAAAACTCCTATGCCAACTAGTGGACATGTTGACCTTACCAGGGAGGATGAACCGGTTGATCAAAAGGTTTATCGATCTATGATTGGTTCATTACTATATCTATGTGCATCTCGTCCTGATATTATGCTTAGTGTTTGCATGTGTGCTAGATATCAAGCTACACCTAAAGAGTGTCATCTTTTGGCTGTGAAACGTATTGTGAGGTACTTGATACAAACACCAAACTTTGGCATTTGGTATCCCAAGGGATCTTCTTTTAATCTTGTTGGCTACTCTGATTCAGACTATGCCAAAGACAAGCTTGATAGAAAATCCACCTCGGGTATTTGTCAATTTTTAGGTAGATCTCTTGGTCTTGGTCCTCCAAGAAACAAAACTCGGTATCTCTATCTACTGCCGAAGATGAGTGTATTGCTGTTGGATCTTCTTATGCGCAATTACTATGGATGACACAAACGCTTAAGGATTATGGAATTAATGTTAAAAATGTTCCATTACTTTGTGACAATGCAAGTGCTATTAAAATTGGACATAATCCTGTGCAACATTCTTGAACCAAGCATATTCATGTTCGACATCATTTCATTCGTGGTCATGTTGCCAAAGGAGATATCAATCTTAATCATGTTCGTACTAACAAACAATTGGACGATATCTTCAGCAAGCCACTTGATGAGAACACATTTTGTCATTTGAGGAGTGAGTTGAACATCATTGATGCTTCAAACTTGAGCTAGACTCACTCGGTTGCAAGCAAGGGCATGAGCTTTATTATTATCTCCATGTTCTCGTAACTCTTTATCATATGCCATGGAAATTTATGCTCCCTTGTATTGCATCTAACCTTTTGTAGGTACTTGGAAGAACTTCATTCCACAAGATTGCTATCAACTCCAATCATAAGCAATCTTGTCATTACCAAGTATCTACAACTCCTATTTGATGATGGAAGGAAGAAGTAAATAAAAACATATCCTTGACATATACTTGATATTAGTTGCAAAATCTTAAGTAGTATCATGTTGATCAGATATATCCATTGCTCTTCCTTGCATGACTAACCTTTGTAGGTGACTAGTGAACTAGAATGAGATAGATTGCTCCAAATTTGAGATGATCTTCATCAACCTCTAGCATCCTCAACAAGTTCACCTATGAGCAGCGTCATCAACATCATTCAAAGGTGTGTACTCATATCCTTGAAAAGGCTTTACTCCAAGTCATGGGCTAAAGCAACTCAAGAGATATGAAGACATCAAAATGTTTAATTGAAAAATCGTAGCCCCATTTTAAGCTTAAATGATGAGTATGACCTATGATCAAGCATTCTTGCTTGGCTCCTAAGTCAATATACTCTAACATAGGTGACCTAGTCACCGACCATCATTAGTTAAGAATCTTGCGTGGTTTTCTCTCTTATTGCATGATCTCTCGTAACCACTCAAATCTTAACTATTTGATGACTTTGTAAATCTTTCGCATTTCTCTTTTTGAAACAATTTTGTTTGTCTCTCTGAAAAACAAAAACTTGGTTTATCATTCGGAGTCACCGATGTAGATAACTCGGTTCTACCGAATTTGCAGATAAGCTGCACAACACAATCTTGATATCACTGATTTATTTATCCCGGAGTCACCGATTTTCTTTGCTTTCAAATTCTATGTTACTTTGATATTGTTTATTTGATTCTGTTCTTGTATTATTCTTGTTATTTCGATGACCCCTTGCAAAAAATTTTTTGGGGGAGAAGAACAAACAATACTTCGTGGGAGAAATTCTTTATTCAAGGATCCCTAGCTCCAAGGAGAAGAAACCTCGTATTTGCCAAAGGGAGAGAAGTTACATTCAATGATTCCAGGATCCCTACTTTCAATGACCCTTGATCTCCAGGACCCCTTCCTTGTCAATGATCCCTGTCACTACTCCCAAGTTTGACCTTTTTGGTATTTTATGCCATAGGGGGAGAATATCAAAGCTTCATGCTAAAGGGAGACTTACATGCTTATGCAAAGGGGGAGATATGATTTAGGGGGAGAGGCAAATATCAAAAGTTCACACTTATATAATCAAGGAGAGGAACAACAATGTAGGGGGAGAAAACTACTTTTGGAGAAAAGTCTCAAGTGAACAAAGGATTACTTTTCTCACCCTATCCAATCCCAATATCTACATGCTGAGATTCAGGGGGAGAGGATGTACTACCATATTTATATCAAAGGGGAGAAAAGATAAAATAGATTAATGATAAAGGTGGAGACATATCAATCTTAATGGTTATCATATCTTATATGTTCTCCACATCTTGGTACTCATTGAGTTCTATTGCTTTTGTTTAGTAGAATACTCTTGTGTTTCCTAACATTGTTTTCTCAAGTGTGTCTCTACTACTAGAACGCTCAAGAATTCAAGGTAAGTATATGCATCATATGTTTGACCAACATGATCTCTTGCTTCTTGCACATATCGTTTGCAAGAGTGAAGTTTTGATCAAGGATATACATTTCATTCACATATATTGATGCATATAGCCAAGATACACATGACTCTTATATCCCTTTCATCCATATGTGTGTCCATGCATTCCAAAGAAACTATTCTTTAAAGGACTACACACATTTAGGGGGAGCAAATCTAGTTCATGTGTTTCTCAAAGTCTTCATTGCATCCATGCATATCTTTAATTGAAGCTTTGATTGTATGTTGTCATCAATTACAAAAAAGGGGGAGATTGAAAGCACAACATGCTCCCTTGGTGGTTTTGATAATTCATGACAACATACATTGTCTCTTGGACTAACACCTCTATCTAGTGTATTTCAGATAATAGTCCATGAAGAGTTGAGTTGGCAAAAGGATTGAGGAGATTATGGAATTACCCCAAGAAGTTTGCATGATTCAAGGAAATAGGTTGGCCAAGCTTCAAGCAAGAGGACTCTACATTTTACATTTGTGAGAAATCACTTTGAGTCCATAGGAAAGCCAATACTATTAAAATGGGGTAAAGTTTTGATGGTGAACAATACGCTCAAACGTGCACAAGTGATAGTCACCAAAACATCCACAAACTCTCCCACCAAAGTCTATCCTAAGCCAAACATGCCAAATCGGTGAAACCAACATTCCTATCTCGGTGCCACCAAATTCCAAACCCTAGACAAACTCAGCCAAACCCTAACACTTCGGTGCAACCGACACTGCACTCGGTGCCACCGAGTTGGGTTGCCAAGATTCTGTTACACAAGTTCACATTTTCGGTCTGACGGAGAATGGTGAATCGGCGACACCGAGACTAGTAAATCTGACCATTGGTCACCTTGTCGCTGCAACCGAGAGTTGTATATCGGTCCATCTGAGATTCAAAAGTTGCCACTTTTTTTCACTTTGATACCATCGAGTTTTACACTTCGGTGTCACCGAGTCTGACTTATTGTGTGTAACGGTTGGATTTTTGGGGATGCCTATATATACCCCTTCACCACCACCCACTCAAAGGAGAAGCACTCAGAACTATTCCATACCTATCCTACTCAGTTTTCCAAGAGAGAACCACCTACCCTTGTGTTGAGGTCAAGATCTTCCACTCCAACCATATGGATCTTGATTTCTAGCCTCCCAAGTTGCTTTCCACCAATCCCATCTCTTCTACCAAGCCAAATCTGTGAGGGAGTGATTGTGTGTTGAGGAGTCTATCATCTTGAAGCACAAGAGCAAGGAGTTCATCATGATTACCGAGCCTATTACATTTTGGAGGGTGGTGCCTCCTAGATTGGTTAGGTGTTGCTTGGGAGCCTCCTACTTCGTGTTGTGGAGTTAACCAAGAAGTTTGTAAGGGCAAGGAGATCGCCTACTTTGTGAAGATCTACCCATAGTGAGGCTAGTCCTTCATGGACAGAAGCCGCATGGAATAGTCAAGGTTGCTTCTTTGTGGAACCCTTCGTGGGTAGAGCCCTCCATGGACTCTCGTGACCATTACCCTCCGTGGGTTGAAGACTCCATGAACATGGACGTACGATAGCACCACCTATCGGAACCATGGGAAAAATCCTTGCGTCTCCTATTGTGTTTGATCTTCCTACCCTATCTCTTTACTTACATGTGCAATGTCTTTACTTTCTGCTGCCATACTTGTAGACATGGATGTGTAGGGCTGTTAGACTTGCTAAAACCGTTAAAATCTGCCAACCAATTAACTTGGGAAAAGGTTAGGTTTTAAATTTCTGCTAGTAGTCTATTCACCCCCCTCTAGACACCCCTTTCTCGATCCTACATTCGCGCCGCGCCCCGCGGGCCCAGAGGCACCCTCCCGCTCGCTCCGCCCAGGCCCGGTGCTCCACCGATCAAAGCCCCAGGCCCGGCTTGGGGCCAACGCCCAGGGGCCCCTTTACTCTTGGGAGGTGTTGGCACCTGCGGCGGGTGCCTGATTCGCGTCAGGCCCCTGTACCAGGACGGGCACCTGATCCATGTCGTGCACTTGATCCATCCCTCCGCCTGGCGGAATGATGTAACATGGCACGTAGGGTTCCACGTAGGTGCTCGGTCCTCCTCCTGATCCGTCCGCAGGTGCGCTAGGGGCGGTCCCTCCTGGCAGTGGCGGGAAGCCGCCCCGCGCACGTCGCTCGCAGACTCTCCTGCGTCGGGCCTCATAACGGAGTTACTTACCTCTGCCTCTGCCGCTGGTGGGCCACGCGTCTCCGAGTGTGGATTTCTCCCTTGGCATACTGACGCACCCCCACCGTTGGGTGGATCGTGCGGCTCTTGGTGTGGATTGCTCCCTTGGCGTCCTGATACCTACTGTATTCTAACTTTTCCATGACTCATACCCCCGATACGACCCATAGATACATCAAAATAAGCAAACAACACAAAGAAACCAGAATCTGTCAAAAATAGAACAGTCTGTAGAAATATGTAAATTTTGAACACTTATGGAACCATAACAATTCTGAAAAATTAGGAAAACCAGGGAAGTTTGTATATAGATCCTGTGTAAAAATTTCAGACCAATTTGACGCTTTGAAATATTCAGACAGTTCCTAGACTGACGCAAAACTTTCTGCTTTCCAGCAAGATCAAATCAACAACTACCATAGACCCCAAAGGTTTTACTTGCCTCAAACACTAATTTAAACAAAAACACACAATTACTATAGAATTAAATGTGCCAAACTGTCACACCCTATGTTTGTATCACCTTGATGAGTTTGCATTTATAAAATTTGGAGCCAGTTAAAACCTTTTTCAATACTTGTGCTTGATTGAATTGATGTTTGCTTGCTTGATGATTGTGATATATGGCACTCTTAGATTCTATCCCTGTCCATATTCATCTTCCTTGACACAAACCTCTTGCCCAATGATCATGGCATGTGAGTAGTGCCCAAATCTATTTTTATCAAATTTTATTTTGACCAAAAAGGACTTATCCAAATTCGGTTTTCAAAACCCCCTGAATTGAGGTTTGCACTGCAAGTCCTCAAATTGGGTGGATCCAGTTGGAAATATGCCCTAGAGGCAATAATAAATTGGTTATTATCATATTTCCTTGTTCATGATAATCGTTTATTAGCCATGCTATAATTGTATTACTCGGAAACTCAGATACATGTGTGGATACATAGACAACACCATGTCCCTAGTATGCCTCTAATAACTAGCTCGTTGATCAAAGAATACTATGGTTTCCTAGTCATGGACATGAGATGTCATTTGATAATGGGATCACATCATTAGGAGAATGATGTGATGGATAAGACCCAAACTACAAACGTAGCATATGATTGTGTCGGTTTATTGCTACTGTTTTCTGCATGCCAAGTATTTGTTCCTATGACCATGAGATCATGCAACTCACTGACACTGGAGGAGTACCTTGTGTCTATCAAATGTTGCAATGTAACTAGGTTACTATAAAGGTGCTCTATAGGTATCTCCGAGGGTGTCTGTCGGGTTGGCATAGATCAAGACTGGGATTTGTTACTCCGTGTGACGGAGAGGTATCTCAGGGCCCACTCGGTAATTCAACATCACAATGTGACTAAGTGTTAGCCACGGGATATTGTATTACGGAACGAGTAAGGAGACTTGCTAGTAACAAGGTTGAACTAGGTATGGAGATTCCGACGATCGAATCTCGGGAAAGTAACATACCGAAGAACAAAGGGAACATCATACGGGATTAATTGAATCCTTGACATAGAGGTTTGACAAATAAAGATCTTCATAGAATATGTAGGAACCAATATGGGCATCCAGGTCCTGCTATTGGTTATTGACTGTAGAGGTGTCTCAGTCATGTGTACATAGTTCTAGAACCCACAGGGTCTGCACACTTAAGGTTCGGTGACGTTTCAGTAGTATAGATTTATGTATGGTGGTGACCGAAGGTTGTTAGGAGTCCCGGATGAGATCCCGGATGTCACAAGGAGATCTGGAATGGTACGTAGGTAAAGATTGATATATAGGAAGTCCTATTTTGGTCACCGAAAATGTTTCGGGCTCATCGGTAGTGTACCGTGAGTGCCGGGAGGGTACCGGGGGACCATCGGGAGGGGTGTCTCGACCCAAGAGGCTACATGGGCTGTGGGAGTAGGTAAACCAGCCACTGGTGGGATGGCCGAAGCCTCCTCTAAGGGCCCATGCAGCTGGAGTGGTTTGAGAAGGAAAAAATCCAAAGGTGGAGAGGTGGAAAGAGTTTCCAAGTGGAAAGGACGAATCCTACTCCTAATAGGATTGGAGTAGGACTCCTCCACCTCCAATTTCGACCAAACCTTGAGGATTTGAGGCTGCATACTCCCCTCCCTCCCTCTTATATATACAAGAGGATTTTGAGGGAAAAGCTAACCCTAATAGCCACGTGCTACCTCTCCTCTAGATCGCAGTTTCTCCTCTAGATTGGTTTTCAGCGGTGCTTAGGCGAAGCCTTGCTGGAATAGCTCCACCACCATCGCCGCAACACCGTCGCGCTGCCGAAGAACTCATCTACCTCTCTGCTCCCTCTTGCTGGATCAAGAAGGCGGAGATCATCATCGAGCTGTATGTGTGCTGAACGTGGAGGTGCCGTCCGTTCGGCGCTAGATCGGAAGGACCGTGATTAAGACCGTGAGACGATTCGTGATTGGATCGCGGGACGGATCGTGATGAGATCGCGGGACGAATCGTGATTGGATCGTGAGATGGATTGTGATGGGATCGTGGGACGCTCGGCGATTTGGATCGCGAAGACGTTCGACTACATCAACCGCGTTTCTTAACGCTTCCCGCTTAGCGATCTACAAGGGTATGTAGATCCACTCTCCCTATCATAGATGCTCATCACCATGGATAGATCTTGCGTGTGCGTATGATTTTTTTTGCTTCCCATGCAACGTTCCCCAACAGTGGCATCATGAGCTAGGTCTATGTGTAGATGATATCTCGAGTAGAACACAAAGAGTTTGTGGGCGTTGATGCTTAGATTGCTTCCTACCTTGGTCGTGTTTTGGTTCAGCGGTATTGTGGGATGAAGCGTCCCGGACCAACCTTACTCGTATGCTTACAAGAGACCGGTTCCATCGACTGACGTGTAACTTCGTTGCACAAAGATGGCTGGCGGGTGTCTGTTTCTCCTACTTTAGTTGGATTAGATTCGACAAAGGTGGTCCTTGAGAAGGTTGAAAAGCAATTTATGTATCACCGTTGTGGTTTTGCATAGGTGAGAATTGTTCTTGCTAGATACCCATAGCAGCCACATAAAACTTGCAACAAGAATTAGAGGACGTTTAACTTGTTTTTGCAGGGTATGTTGTGATGTGATATGGCCAATTACATGATGAGATATATGTGATATATGAGATGATCATGTGTTGTATAGAATATCACGACTTGCATGTCGATGAGTACGGCAACCGGCAGGAGCCATAGGGTTGTCTTTAATTATTGTATGACCTGCGTGTCAATCATTAAGCGCTATGTAATGCTTTACTTTATTGCTAAACGGTAGCTATAGTAGTATGAGCATGGTGGGCGCAACAACCCCGATGGCGACACAATGATGGAGATCATGGTGTTATGCCGGTGACGATGGAGATCATGCCGGTGCTTTAAGGATGGAGATCAAAAGCACAAGTTCATGGCCATATCATGTCACTTATGATTTGAATGTGATGTTAATCCTTTTATGCACCTTGTTTTGCTTAGGACGACGGTAGCATTATAAGGTGATCCCTCACTTAAATTTCAAGATAAATTGTGTTCTCCCCGAGTGTGCACCGTTGTGAAAGTTTGTCGTGTTGAGACACCACGTGATGATCGGGTGTGATAGACTTTACGTTCACATACAACGGGTGCAAGCCAGTGTTGCACATGCGGAACACTCAGGTCAAATTTGACGAGCCTAGCATGTACAAGCATGGCCTCGGAACACAAGAGACCGAAAGGTCGAACATGAGTCATATAGTAGATATGATCAACATGATGATGTTCACCATTGAAACCACCTCAACTCACGTGATGATCGGACTTGAGTTGGTGAATTTGGATCATGTATCACTCGAATGACCGGAGGGATGTCAATTTGAGTGGGAGTTCTTAAGTAATATGATTAGTTGAACTCATTATCATGAACATAGTCAGTAGTGTCTTTGCAAATTATGTCATAGCTCACGCTGTAGATCCCTTGAATTTTTATATGTTCCTAGAGAAATAGATTGAAATATGATTGTAGCAATATTGCGGACTGGGTCCATGATCCGAGGATTGTCCTCATTGCCGCAAAGAAGGCTTATGTCCTTAATGCACCGCTTGGTGCGCCACCCCCCTCTAGCGTCGTTTGTAGATGTTGTGAACATCTGACATGCACGTTCTGATGACTACTTTATAGTTTAGTGCGTCATGCATTACGGCTTAGAATTGAGGCTCCAAAACATTTTGAACGTCATGGAACATATGAGATGTTCTATGAGCTAAAATTGGGATCTCAGGCTCGTGCCCGTGTTGTGAGATATGAGATCTCCAACAAGATTCTTTGCCTGCAAGATGAAGGAGAATAGCTCAATCGTTGAGCATGTGCTCAGATTGTCTAGGGGCTACAATCGCTTGAATCGAGTGGGAGTTGATCTTCCAGATAAGATAGTGATTGATATAGTTCTCCAAGTCACTTTCACTAAGCTACTAGAACTTGGTGATGAACTATAAAATGCCAGGGATGGAAATAATGATCCCTGAGGTGTTCGCGATGTTTGACACCGCGGAGGTAGAAATCAAAAAGGAGCATCAAGTGTTGATGGTTAGTAAAACCACTAATTTCGAGAAGGGCAAGGGCAAGAAGGGAAACTTCATGGATGGCAAGTTAGTTGCTGCTCCAGTGAAGCAACCCAAAGTTGAACCCAAACCCAAGACTAAGTGCTTCTATTATGAGGAGAGCGGTCGCTGAAGCGGAACAACCCTAGATACTTGGTAGATAAGAAGGCTGGCAACATCGACAGAAGTATATTTGATATACGTGTTATTAATGTGTACCTTACTAGTATTCCTAGTAGCACCTGTGTATTGGATTATGGTTCGGTTGCTAAATGTTAGTAACTCGAAATAAAAGCTACGGAATAAACGGATACTAGCTAAGTGTGAGGTGACGATGTGTGTTGGAAATGTTTCCAAGGTTGATGTGATCAACATTGCACGCTCTCTCTACCTTCGGGATTAGTGACAAACCTAAATAAATGTTATTTGGTGTTTGTGTTAAGCATGAACATGATTGGATCGTGTTTATTGCAACACAGTTATTCATTTCAGTTAGAGAATAATGTTTATTCTGTTTACATGAATAATACCTTCAATGGTCATGCACCCAGTGAGAATGGTTTGTTGAATCTTGGTAATAGTAATATACATGTTCATACATTGATGCCAAAAGATACAAAGTTAATAATGATGGTACCACATACTTGTGGCACTGCCGCTAAATGTCATATTGTTATAAATCGCATGAAGAAACTCCGTATTGATGGATCTTTGGACTCATTCAGTTTCGAATCGGTTGAGACATGCAGACCATGCCTCTTGGGAAAGATGGCTAGAGACCCCGTTTTCAGTATGATGGAGCGGGCTAGTAACTTATTGGAAATAATACATGTTGATGTATGCGATCCAATGAGTGTTGTAGCATGCAATGGATATCATTATTTTCCTTCCCTTCACAGATGATTTGAGTATATATGAGTATATTTGCTTAATGAAACACAAGTCTGAAACGTTTGAAAAGTTCAAACAAATTGAGAGTGAAGTTTAAGATCATTGTGACAAGAATATAAAAATATCTACGATATGATCGTGGAGGTGAATATCTGAGTTACGATTTTGTCTTACAACTTTAGACAATGTGAAAGTTGTTTCACAACTCATGCCACCTGGAACACCATAGTGTGATGGTTTGTCCGAACGTCATAGTCGTGCTATATTGGATATGGTGCGTACTATGATGTCTCTTAACGTTTTGCCACTATCGTTTTGGGGTTATGCATTAGAGACAACTACACTCACTTTAAATAGGGAACCATCTAAATCCATTGAGATGACACCATATGAATTATGATTTGATAGAAACCTAAGCTACCATTTCTTAATGTTTGGGGCTGCGACGCTTATGTGAAAAATGTTTTCACCTAATGAGCTCGAACCCAAAGCGGACAAATGCATCTTCATGGAATACCCTAAGAACTGTTGGGTATACCATGTATCTCAGATCCGATTACAAAGTGTTTGTTGCTAAAACTAGATCCTTTCTCGAGAAAGAGTTTCTCTTGAAAGAATTGAGTGGGAGAAAGATAGAATTTGATGAGGTTGTTGAACCTTTGTTCAACCAAAGAGTAGCGCAGAGCAGAATGATGTTTCTGTGGAGCCTACGTCAGTTGAAGAGGAAGTTAATGATGATGATCATGAAGCTTCGGATCAAGTTACTGTCAAACCTTGTAGGTCGACAAGGACGCGTACTGCTCCTGAGTGGTACGAAAACCCTGTCTTGGAGGTCATGTTGTTGGACAACGATGAACCTGCGAGCTATGGAGAAGCAAGTATAGACTTTGGTAGACTTGCTCGTTGGACGGCAGGTCGTTGAGTACAAATGGACCTTTAAGATGAAGACAGACGCTGATGGTGAATGTCACCATTTATAAAGCTCGACTTGTCGCAAAGAAGTTTCCGCCAAGTTCAAGGAGTTGACTACAATGAGACTTTCTCACTCGTAGCGATGCTAAAGTCTGTTGGAATTATGTTAGCAGTTGCTGTGTTTTTCAATTATGAAATCTGGCAGATGGATGTCAAAAACATCATTTCCTTCCTTGAGGAAAGGTTGTATGAGATACAACCAGCAGGTTTTGTCAGTCCTAAGGATGCTAATAGGTGTGCAAGCTTCGGTGATCCTTCTATGGACTGGAGCAAGCATCTCGGAGTTGGAATGTACGCATTGATGAGGTGATCAAAGTTTTTAAGTCTATACAAACTTTATGAGAAACTTGCATTTACAATAAAGTGAGTGGGAGAACTATAGAATTTTTGATAAGCATATGTGGTTGACATATTATTGATCGAAAATGTTGTAAAATTTCTGGAAAGCATAAACGGTTGTTTGAAAAGAGTTTTTCAAAGGAAGACCTGGATAAAGCTACCTAATTGTTGAGCTTCAAGATCTATAAAGATAGATCAAGATGCTTGATGAGACGTTCAATGAGTACATACCTTGACAAGATTTTGAAAGAGTTCAAAATGGATCAGTCAGAGAAAGAGTTCTTGCCTGATTTGTAAGGTGTGAAGTTGAGTGAGACTCAAATCTCGACCACGGCAGAAGAAAGAGAAAGGACGAATGTCGTCCCCTATGCCTTAGCCATAGGCTCTGTATAGTATGCCATGTTGTGTACCGCACCTGTGTGTGCCTTACCATGAGTCCGTCAAGGGGTACAAAACTGATCCAGGAGTGGATCACTGGACAACGGTCAGGATTATCCTTAGTAACTAGAGGACTAAGGAAATATTTCTCGATTATGAAGGTGATAAAGAGTTCGTCATAAAGGGTTACGTTGATGCAAACTTTAACACCAATCCGGATGACTCTGAGTAGCAATCCGGATACATATAGTGGAGCAGCCATTTGGAATAGCTCCAAGTGGAGTGTGGTAGCAGTGTCCACAGTATGACATAGAGATTTGCAAAGTACACACAGATCTGAATGTCGTAGACCCGTTGACTAAAAGACCTCTCTCACATGCAAAGCATGATCGAGCCCCAGAACTCATTGGTTGTTAGATTCATAACAATGCGAATCACATGGTGATGTGAACTAGATTATTGACTCTAGTGCAAGTGGGAGACTGTTGGAAATACACCCTAGAGGCAATAATAAATTGGTTATTATCATATTTCCTTGTTCATGATAATCGTTTATTATCCATGCTATAATTGTATTAATCGGAAACTCAAATACATGTGTGGATACATAGATAACACCATGTCCCTAGTATGCCTCTAATAACTAGCTCGTTGATCAAAGATGGCTTTGGTTTCCTAGTCATGGACATGAGATGTCATTTGATAATGGGATGACATAATTAGGAGAATCATGTGATGGATAAGACCCAAACTACAAACGTAGCATATGATTGTGTCAGTTTATTGCTACTGTTTTCTGCATGTCAAGTATTTGTTCCTATGACCATGAGATCATGCAACTCACTGACACCGGAGGAGTACCTTGTGTGTATCAAATGTCGCAACGTAATTGGGTGACTATAAAAGTGCTCTAAAGGTATCTTCGAGGGTGTCTGTCGGGTTGGCATGGATCAAGACTGGGATTTGTTACTCCATGTGACGGAGAGGTATCTCTGGGCCCACTCGGTAATACAACGTCACAATAATCCTTGCAAGAAATGTGATTAAGTGTTAGCCACGGGGTTGTGTATTGCGGAACGAGTAAAGAGACTTGCTGGTAATGAGGTTGAACTAGGTATGGAGATGCCGGCGATCGAATCTCGGGCAAGTAACATACCAAAGAACAAAGGGAACAACATACGGGATTAATTGAATCCTTGACATAGAGGTTCGACCAATAAAGATCTTCGTAGAATATGTAGGAACCAATATGGGCATCCAGGTCCCGCTATTGGATTAACCACAGAGGTGTCTCGATCATGTGTACATAGTTCTCGAACCCACAGGGTCTGCACACTTAAGGTTCGGTGACGTTTCGGTAGTATAGAGTTATGTATGGTGGTGAACGAAGGTTGTTTGGAGTCCCGGATGAGATCCTGGATGTCACGAGGAGCTCCGGAATGGTCCGGAGGTAAATATTGATATATAGGAAGTCCTGTTTTGGTCACCGGAAAAGTTTCGGGCTCATCGGTAGTGTACCGGGAGTGCCGGGTGAGTACCAGGGGACCATCGGGAGGGGTGTCTCTACCCAAGAGGCTACATGGGCTGTGAGAGTAGGTAAACCAGCCCCTGGTGGGCTGACCGAATCCTCCTCTAAGGGCCAAAGGTGGAGAGGTGGAAAGAGTTTCCAAGTGGAAAGGAGGAATCCTACTCCTAATAGGATTGCAGTAGGACACCTCCACCTCCAATTTCGACCAAACCTAGAGGGTTTGAGGCTGCCTCCTCCCCTCCCTCCCTCCTATATATACTAGAGGATTTAGTGGGAAAATATAACCCTAATAGACATGTGCTACCTCTCCTCTAGATCGCAGTTTCTCCTCTAGATCGGTTTTCAGCGGTGCTTAGTTGAAGCCCTGGTGGAATAGCTCCACCACCATCGCCAGCTATGCTGTCGCGCTGCCGGAGAACTCATCTACCTCTGCGCTCCCTCTTGCTGGATAAAGAAGGCGGAGATCATCATCGAGCTGTACGTGTGCTGAACGCGGAGGTGCCGTCCGTTCGGCGCTAGATTGGAAGGACCGTGATCAAGATCGTGGGACGATTCGTGATTGGATCGCGGGACGGATCGTGATGAGATCACGAGATGGATCGTGATTGGACCGTGAGATGGATCGTGATGGGATCGCGAGACTCTCAGGGATTTGGATCGCGAAGACGTTTGACTACATCGAACGTGTTTCTTAACGCTTCCTGCTTAGCGATCTACAAGGGTATGTATGTCCACTCTCCCTCTCGTAGATGCTCATCACCATGAATAGATCTTGCGTGTGCGTAGGATTTTTTTTGTTTCCCATGCAACGTTCCCCAACAGATCCTTGTTCCCCAAGGGCTTTACTTCAAACCTACTATATAAAAGACTTTCCAAAACCACCAAATATGAATTTTTAGGATTATATTGATAATTTATTTAAAGGCTTTTTCTTAAGGCCAGAAATGTTTTTTCTTAGAGAAAAATTATTTAAATGCTTTAAAAATATTTGAGAAAATTTAGGGAAACTCACTTGACAAATATTTTCCATAGATATGAGTTTCAACACATGGGCATGTTGAAATCATAGGCAAAACCCCTCAAAACCCTTTTTGTTCAAATCAAGATTTTGAAATATTTCTATAAGAAATATTCTCAACAAATTCCAGGAAAATTCCAGCAAGTCAACACTATCATAGGTGATGATCTTGCAAAGTTTCACCTCAATCCAAGTTTATTTGGTTTATCAAACCATCCCAAAACCCTTTCTATCCAGATTCAATTTTGAACAAGTTTACATTGTGAAGTTTGTCCCCTTAGCCTCAAACTTTGTGGACATGCTCTAATTACCAAATGATGACGGTACACTAAGTGGTGCATCAAGGGTAAAAGCTTAGCATGTCTAGATCTACAAAAACCAGAATCTGTTGATTTCTAGCTTTCCACCAAGTCCCATTGTGAACTTTCATGAAACCCTCTCAAACTTGGTGGCAAGCCGTACTTTTGACCACCCTTTGATCCTGTTAATTATCAAAGCATATAGAACTCATCTACTGGGCCAAATCACCATCAAACACCTTCTGGTGAAATGGTAAGTCTCTGATTTCACCCCCTTCCTCTGTTCCCCTTGCCATGAAACTTTTACCACAACCCCTCAAGGTTACTAGCTACCTCCAGTAAGTTTCTCTGGCCAAGACTCAATAGGTAAGTGGGGTAAAACCCTCATTTTACCCCCTGGAAAAGAGTAAAACACTCTTCTCTCTCAACTTCCATTCTCTCCTAAGAAACCCCATAGCATCCAAGACCACTTCCAGCTATTCTATACTCTCCTAGATACCCTAGACACAGGTGGCCGCGCAGTAAATGCCAAAGGCAATGCCATGGCATGCAATACCCATGCTCCAGAGCATGCTACAGTGCATGACCATAGTGTAGCCGCTGCCCTATGCATGCCCCCGACAGCCTCGGGCTCCCCCCTCTCGCCACTTGGTTGGCCTCGGCGTCCGAGACACACCGGACGGTCGACCCCCTCCTCTCTCCTCTTCCTTATCCCTCCTCCCGCGCGTGCCGAGCACCGCCCGGCTCGGCCAACCCGCGGACTCACACGCGCACGCATATCTCCCTCTCTCTTCCCTCCCTAGGGACTAGACCAGCCCCAGGGATACCCCTGACTCGCCCCCGTTCCCTCCTATTGCCTCTGGCCTCGGCCCTGAGCTCGCCGCTACACCCGAGCTCGGTGGACCATCGGGGGCCTATAAATAGGGCCTCCCCGAGCCTTTTCTCCTCTCTGTAACCTCCCTCTCGCTCTCCCTAGACAGCCCTGAGCCCCCATTGGAGCCCCCCGACCACCAGTGCTCGAGATCGACCGAGGCGCCGCCGCGGTGGAGCTACGTCGATCTTGGGACACAGGCTTGCTCCGGCGCTCTCCTCTCGTCCTTTGAGCCCGCGGCTCACCCCTGGCTTGTTTCCCCCTCTCCTCCGCTCATTTTGAGGCAAGAAACGCCGGCTCCGACCTCCTACCAAAGCTCCTCCGCCGCGGCCATCTCCCCGCCGACGACTCCGGCCACCTCAGGTGGGTGTAGTTAGGATTCTAGTAGATTATACGCATGTGGGATTGGGACTTATGCAGAGTGATGGAAAGGAAGAAATGATTTCGAAGACTTTTTGAAAAAACCCGTTGGGTGCCACTAATGCCCGAGGGAGATGATGATGACTTGGGTGACCACTTGAGAAAGAAGTGGTGTGCCAGAACAAATTGAGGGTCTGTTTTCGAATACGGATTAAATTTAAGATTTGTCAATCGTCCCAACCTTAGCTACGCAACCACGATACCCCTTATGGGACGGGCATTTGTTGATTACCTTGGTGGGTACTGGCAAGGAGCCTGCATTACTAGTGGCGGGAGTGGCGTGGTCACTCTCGATACGGGGTCGTACCGGTATGTACGATCATGCACTGTCTTCATAGGCACCGGGCACACCATTGGTCCCCTCATGGATGGTACGATCTGGAGCGAGGCTCGTGTGATGTACATCGTGAGGGATGGGTACCAATCGAGTGGACTCTTTGTTTAGTATCGCTGGGGGAAGGCATTGTTCGGGTGCTTACCTTGGGTATGTTATATGCCGCGAGTCTTGGATGACACGGAAGTTCCCGGAGTCTTGTGGGTAAAGTGTGCAACCTCTGCAGAGTGTAAAACTATTCGAATAGCCGTGTCCACGGTCAAGGACAGTTGGGTGGTGCTGCTTAGACTATGTCCGGATGTTTTTGTAAAACTTGCTGTGAGTGTGGATGTGATGGTGGCAAATAGGTCACTTGAGCTAAGCCCGATGACTTAGAATGGCAATTGAACTAAGTCCAATGACTTGGCAGGATGAATGAACATGAGATGTTCAACCCCTGCTTATGATGATATCTGTAACTTGTTTATATGGATATCTGCCAAACGTTGATGCATGCTCACCTAGTTACTTGATCATGTCATTGCAAAAAAATAAATTAGCTTTCCGCAAATTACCTACTTAGTGCTATACCATGCATCATTGTTACCTTGTTCCACAACTCGGGTTGCTTGCGAGTACATTCAAAGTACTCATTGGCTTGCCACTGGTTATTTAATTGGCCAGGAGTACGTTGAAGAGTTCGTCGGTGACGAACATGCGAACTAGGACGCTTTCTAGTCAGAATGCCTGTAGGTTAAGGCAGATGGCATGGGTTCACGCTTTCGATCAAGATTTCTGCTACTTGTTCTATTTAAATGTTTGGCCCTTGGGGCCCTATCTATGTAAGACTAGACCTTCGTGGTCTTTATTTGTGTAAGACGCTAAATGTGGATGTAAGACTCTTGTTATTCAGCTTCTGTGTGTTCAAGGAGCATTGATCTCTGGGATCACTGTACACGTGCATTTGGTGATCATGACTTATGGGTTGGGGTCCCCACGGAGCTGGTATCAGAACCATCCCGACTCTAGGAAGCCCTTAGTTAGCATGGATGTTAGTTAGGATAAACCATTTTGTCGTGGTTTTGTCAAGGCAGATGCCATGGGTAGGCTGATTGAGAGGGCCGAAAGGACGCCGGTGGACTCCGGGAACGGGGTTAGGCACAAGCGATGACTGACACGCGATGTACCCAGGTTCGGGTCCCTCGGAGGGAGGTAAAAACCCCTACTCCTGCTTGGTCTCGTTGAGATCATGGTGAAGGTTACAATCGTGCTCCTGGAGCTGTATGAACCGAGGTGGGGGCTAAGCGCCCCGGTGCGAGAGGTTCCCCGTGGGGGATGCTACGTGAGTGGTGCTATCGTCGTTCTTCTTCGCCCGACGTCTCTCCCCCCTTTGCATGAGGGAGGCCCGAGGGGTTTTATAGACCAACCCCCCGGCTTACAATATGAATATAATGGTCGCGGGGGGACCCAGCCGGCAGCCTCTACGGCCGGCTGCGGGGGCCACCAGCTTCGGTCTTGTCGTGGGCAGGCCCCGAGCCCGGTCACGCCGCGGCACGGGGTGCCACGGGCGGCGTCGTCTTGCGGCGCTCGACCGAAGTCAGCGGCCGGCCGGCTGTCCTGTAGCCATGCTGGAGTACATGGCGGAGTGGTTGAGGGCAGGTCGCCATTGTTGGAGGCCTGGTCGCCGTCCAACAGCGGCGAGAGGCCACTATGGCCATGCGGGCGCTGACCACCGACGAGATAGGGGCCACTGTGGCCATGCGGGCGTCGACCCCCGATGGGACGGGGCCCACTGTCACCACGCAGGGCCCGCCAGGGGCATCCGATGCACGGCCGACTGGTGAAGGAGACGGGCGGCGAGGCCCTAGCCGGCCAGCACACCGCGGCTGGTGAAGGAGCAGCCGACGCGCCCGTGCCGGGGGGTTGAAGCCGGCGAGGCGTCGCCGGGCCGGCTCCTCGAAGGCAGCCCGCCCATTTGCCCTATGGGCAGGCCCGAAGCATAAGGGGTGTTTGAGGCTACCCGGGGGTCATCCCCCCGTCAGTAGTCCCCGAAGCCGGGGGGCCCGCCGACTGGATGCGGCGGACCGCGCCGGCTTGAAGAATGTTCGAGCACTGGAAGCGCCTGGGGAGCCGGGCGGTGCCGGCACGTGGTGGCCCGGCTCCGCTGTCGTCCGGGGCCACCCGCGCCGCCAGTGTCGCCCCACCTGGCGGGGAAACCGCGCTGCGTGGAGGACGGAGCGGGCAGCAGCCTGGTGGGCTGAGCGATGGTTCGGGCCTGGCGACTAGGCGGGGCTCGCCACGATCGTGGCCCTGAACCGCCCGCGAAGATTCCGCGCGCAGTGGGCGGACGTTTGGTATTTCGGGGTGCCATGATGTCCGCCTCGTGCTCCTCGGGGATCGTGGGGGACGTGTGCGCGAGGGGCGCCCACACTACCGCCGCCCGCGCGGGGTATAAGTAGGGAGGGGAGGCGAGGGGGAAGAGCCCGTTTTCCCTCCTCACCTCCGTCGCTTCGCTCCTCCCCCCCGCCCCCCCGTCAAGAGAGAGAGAGAGCGAGAAGGGAAAAGGGTAGTTCGAGAGGGACAGCGAGCTTGCACCGCCTCCCACCGCCGCGAAGAGGACAGCCCGTCGATCGATCCCCGCGCCGCCGTCGTCCGTCGTCGCCGCCATGGAGGTAGTAACCAAGGGCGCCTGGGACGGCAGCGATGTCGACGCCACCTTCATCGAGTACCTCTGCGCGCGCCGCAAGCTCCCGGCGGCGGAGAACTTGGAGGTCTGCCCGCCGGGGGCGGAGAACTCCCCAGCATCGCGGTCGGGCGAGGTCGTGGTCTTCGCCGACCATTTTCACCGTGGATTGGGTCTGCCGGCGAGCGCCTTCTTCCGGCGGTTCCTGACACACTTCGGCCTGCAGCCTCACCACCTCATCCCCAACTCCGTCCTGGAGTTGGCGGCGTTTGTCGTCCTCTGTGAGGGGTATCTGGGAGTCGAGCCCAGACTCGACTTCTGGTGCCGGCTCTTCTACTTCAAGCGACAGACGGTGAAGGACCCGGCAACCCAGAGGATGGTGATGACCGCCTGCGGGGGCGCCTCCGTCCAGGTTCGTCAGGGGTCCGGCTTCCCCAAACTCCCGCTGCACGAGTCGGTGAAGCGATGGTAGCGGGGGTTCTTCTATGTGAAGAACGTGAAGCCGGAGGAGGACTACATCAACCTCCCCGAGTTCGCGAACCACCCGTGGGTTGCCATGCAGAACTGGCGGGCAATGCCGACCTCGGCGCCCGAGACGGCCGACTAGCTCAGTGCCTGCCTTCGCGAGCTGACCGGGACGGAGGGGCTCACGGCCATGGATTTGCTGGCGGCGATGATTACGTGCTGGGTGCTACCGCTACAGCACCGGCCGCATCTTATTTGCCAGATGGGAGGGCGCCATGACCCCTGCCGGCTCTCCACCAAGGAGCTAAGGCCGACTCACGTGGCGAGGAAGGTCAACGCCGTGTCGACGGCGAAGATGAAGGAGGGGGAGTGGCAGTGGGGGAAGATCCCCTACAGCCGGAGTCATCCAGCACCGCAGGCAAGTGAACAGCCAACTCCACCTCCCATCCTGTGGCAGCCGGGTCGTAATCCCCCCTTCGGTCTAACAGCTCCGTCCGGTTTGCCTGCAGAAGTTCGCGCTCCTGTAGGACTTCGCGAGGCCGGCGCCAGATTCGGTGGAGTCCGACCCGAAAGAGGTCGAGGACGACGTCAACGTGGAGCCGGCCGCCACCAAGCGAGCCGGCGAGGTGGAGGCGGGCGACGACGAGGCGAAGGGGGAGGAGGACGACGAGGCCGAGCCACCGGGTGAGTCTTCGTTCCGGGCGCCGTTAAGGGATTGGCCCGACGACGATGCTGAGCGGGAGCCGGCCCTTGCTGCAGAAGACCCGATGAAGCTCTCGGAGGGGTAGGTCACGGCACCGCGGGGGCGCCGGCCACGGGGCGCCAGCGACCCGACCGAGGTGGACAAGGGGAAGGGGCCGTCTGCCCCCAAGCCGGCGCCCAAGTGTGCGGCTGCCACGCAGCCGGGCGGTAGCCGCGCCGGAGGTCGCAAGAGGTAGAGGGGGAACCCGACCGGGCCCTCCAGGCGGGCGGTGCCGGTCATGGTCGGGTAAGTCTTGATCTGTTGTTGATTTGAATCCTGGTTTTGCCCCCTTCCTCGTCTAATGCCCCGCAGCCATCAGGGAGGCGCGCTCGCTGGGCGGAGAGCCAGGCGGCGGGACGACAAAAGCGGCGTCGCCGTCGATGGCCGAGGAGATGGAGCGCCAGGCATGGCTCGACCTCGGTAGGGTCGAGCAGGAGCTGCGTGAGAAAGAGCGCCGCCGGTGGGAGGAGGTGGCGGCAGAGGCGGGGGTGGCCAGCGGGGAGGCCGCTGGCCAAACGTGGGAGGCATTCCCCCACGGCCTGGAGGAGACGTCGGAGGGCCGCCAAGGTGCCGACCGGCCCGCGGGAGACGGCGGGTAGGCCGCGGAGTACTTGGTGGAGAAGAGCCGCCAAGCCTCCTAGCCGACTGGGAACGGCGTGTCGTTGGCGTCGGACGACGCGCCACCAAAGGCGAGCGTCGTGCCACCGGGCGAGGAGGTGGTGGACTTGGAGGCGCCGACGCAGGAGGCGCCGGCCACGAGGGCGCCGGCGTCGGAGGTGGCTTCTGGCGTGCCGACCAGGGGGCGCCGGTGGTGGAGAATCCGCGACGGGAGCCACGGCCACCGAGGGGGCGGCCGCGGCGAGCACGTCGTCGGTGACCCCCGAAACGACGACGGCGACGGGGACCGGCACCATCGTCATCTCCCACGAAGGAAGGCCCGTAGACGGGGGCCGGCCCTAGCGGCTGTGGGCGACGGCCGGGAGCCCAGCCTCTGGGGAGCCGGCGAGCGCCCTTGGGACCGCGGTGGCCACTGTCGTGGAGTCCTTCACGGCCTGCCGTGCCCAGGCGATGGAGGACGCCCGGGCCGCCAGCGAGCGGTTGGTGAGCTTGGAGCGGGCGGTTGCGGTAAGCACCCTATCTCTCCTTTCTCTTTCTTCTCTTCCAGTGGGGGCGCGCTAGCGCACCCACTAGGTGTAGCCCCCGAGGCTCGAGCCGGCTGGGCTGTAGGCGGGTCGAGCCTAAAGCACTATCTTCCTCTTTGTTTTTTGCAGGCGGCCCACGACTGCCGGGCGGAGGTGTACAACACCCTGCTGGGGTTGTTCAGGGGGGCGGAGAGCCGCCTTGCCACCGCGACTGCAGACCTGCAAGGTACGCGTCCCTGCGTCCTTGGTGAGGAGAGCCCCCGAGGGCCAAGCCGGCTGCCCTGGAGGCGGGCCGGTTCCCTTGTCATTCCTTCCTTCTAACTTGTTCAAATCTTCTTCGTGCAGCCATCCATAAAGAGGCGGTCGGCCTTCGGGGGCAGGTGGTCTAGCTCCTCGGGGAGCGGGACACCGTGGCGGCGGAGTGCCGGAAGTTCCGCGAGAGGGCGGAGGGGCTGAGGGCGGACCGGAAGAAGCTCGAGGAGGCCCATAGCCGGGAACTGGCGGACCGGGAGACGGTGCTCTGCCGGGAGGCGGAGGAGCGGGAGAAGGTGCTCCGCGACAAGCTGGAGTCCCAGGACGCCGCGCTGACGGCGGTGCTCAAGGAGAAACTCGCGGCTCAGGACGAGACTGAGCACTACCGCCAGGAAGCGGCGGACCGGGAGGCGAACCTGGTGGAGCAGGGCTACAAGGTGGACCGGATGCTACGTCGTAAGTTCCCGGCCTTCCTCTTCCTTATTTCTTTGTGCGCCCCCTTCTCCTTTTCCTTACCCTTTCTTAGGGCTCTTCCCCGGTACCCAAGAGAGCGCCGAGGCGGCCGTGGAGTCCGATCGTGAGGACCGGCGGGCCCGAGGAGAGGTCGTCGAGCCGGGCGCCCCCTGGACGTTGGAGGATGTGGGGGTTGCCTCCGAGGTGCGCCTGGAGATGGTCATCCGCACCCTGACACGGTTTTGGAAAGGCCGGTATGGCGCTGGTCCGGGCCCTCTGGCCCCGGGCTATGGATCCGGGCTCCTATACCCGTCTTGCCCGGTGGCTGGAAGCCGGGACTCCGCGGGTGAACGCCTGGAGGGCCTCCGCGGCGCGCGCCGGCGTGGAGATGGCACTCCGCGTTGCCAGGTCGTGGTATCCTGGGCTTGACCTGGGGTTGCTCACGGCCCAGCGTGCCGGCACCGAAGCGGAGCTGTCGGCGGTGGCGGACGAGCTGCAGAGGCGAGCGAGCGAGCTCGCGTCCTTCGCCGTGTGGGATGAGTACGTCCCGGAGCATGGTGCGGACGGCGCGGCCATCTCGGAAGACTCGTACGGCCTTGCCCTCGACGACCCAGAGGGGAGCGAGTGCGATACGGTCGACGCTGGGTCTGACACCGACGACTACGCTCCATCCGAGCCGGCTGATGACGCGGGGACCTCCACCTCGGCCGCCCCGGGAGCGCTAGCCTCAAAGGCGCCAGCGGCGTCGGCATGAACGCAGCCGGCCCTGGAGGTGCCGACGCCGGAGGCGAGACGGCTCAAGATCGCTCCTCCTTGTACATTTTCATCTGCATTTCATTTTTAGTGCCGGAGTTCCACCCACTGGGGTTGTATTTAAGACGTATTGTAATGAACCTACGGCCGTTGGCCTTTTATCATGTTTAAACGATGTTTTGTTATCAGAAGTAGAAAGGAGTGCGTGCCGGCTCTACTTTCGCCTTTTGCCTGTTGACTTGTTCGTGTGCGCTAGGATTCCTTCCGGCTTCTGCCCTGCCTGTCGGCCAGCCGGGAGCCGGTCTGGGGCAGGAACAGGGCTTCACCCTTAGGGAAAAGGTAGCGGGCTCTTAGAGTCAACCGGCTAGGACTAGGTCGAGCCGACAGAGGCCGGCCACGGGGAGTGACGTAGCATGGTTGGGCTAGCCCGGCTACCGCGCATTGGCGGACCTTTGTGTGAGAAGCTCTTTCGTACCCCGCGGTCCCTTCAGCCGGACAACCGGGGGCCAATCTGTGGTTGGTTAGGGCGGGGGAGGCGAAAGGCCGCTTGCTCACACTTATTCGTCCGCCTCGGAGGGGAGCTGGGCGAGCCCCCGGGACCGTGAGCCGGGCCCGGGCCTTAGATGGTAGGAAGAGACTTGGAGAAACCAAAAAGGGGTGTTCCTCAAGCGCCGGCTTGAGGTCCCCATTGCATTCATGGTCCCGAAGGGGCAAAAGTACAGAGTATGTACACTGGCTTTTTAGCAGTAAAAGGGGCGGAGGAGCGCCGCGTTCCACGGGCGCTCCGTTTCTTCGCCGGACGCGTCTCTCTTGTGCTTCTGCGGCTTCTGGGCGTCTATCAAGTAGTAGGCGTTGTTGTGCAAAGCCCGACTGATGATGAATGGGCCCTCCCATGGGGAGGAGAGCTTGTGCTGGCCGACCGTTCGTTGAACCCGCCTGAGCACCCGGTCCCCCTCGCGGAAGGAGAGTGACCGGATCCGCTTGCTGTGGTAGTGCCGGAGCTTTTGCTGATAGATAGCCGTCCGGCTCAAAGCTAGCTCGTGGGCTTCTTCGAGGAGGTCGACGCCATCCTCCCTTGCCTCTCTTGCATCCTTCTCGGTGTACAGGGTGACCCGAAGCGAATCGAACTCGATGTCGGTGGGGATAATCGCCTCGGACCCGTAAACGAGAAAGAACGGGGCGAAGCCGGTCGACCGGTTGGGCGTGGTCCGGAGGCTCCACAGGATGGCCGGTAGCTCCTCGACCTAGCAGTCGGCCGACCGGACCAGTGGTGTGACGAGCCGGGGCTTGATACCGGCCAGGATCAGGCCGTTCGCCCTTTCGGCCTGGCCATTGGACTGGGGGTGGGCGACGGACGCCAGGTCGAGCCGGATGCCCTGTCATGAGCAGAAACGCGCCAGTGCGCCCTTGGCGAAGTTCGTGCCGTTGTCGGTGATGATGCTATGGGGGACGCCGTAGCGAACTGTGATGTCTTCGATGAACCGGACGGCAGTGGGGCCGTCAAGCTTCTTGATGGGTCGCGCCTCGATCCACTTGGTGAACTTGTCGACGGCGACCAATAGGTGTGTCATGCCGCCCCGGGCGGTCTTGAAGGGCCCCACCATATCCAGCCCCCAGCCGGCGAAAGTCCATGAGAGGGGGATGGTTTGGAGGGCGGTAGCCGGCAGGTGGCTTTGTGTGCGGAAGCGTTGGCAGCCCTCGCACTTGTCGACCAAGTCCTTGGCCGCCTCCAGGGCAGTCGGCCAGTAGAAACCGTGGCGGAACGCCTTGGCCACCAAGGACCTGGAGGCGGCATGATGCCCACACTCACCTTGGTGGATGTCGAGGAGGATCTCCAGCCCCATCTCCGGCTCGACGCGGCGTTGGAAAACTTCGGTGGTGTTGCGGTGAACGAGCTCGCGGTTGATGATGCCGTAGGCCGAGGCCCGGCGCTGGATTTGCCTTGCGGTGGCCTCGTCAGGGGGGAGCTCGCCGCGCTCGAGGAACGCCAGGATGGGTAGAGCCCACGATGGGGCCGAGACGGGAGCCGGCTCGGGCACGAGCGGGACGTCGGAGGCGGCAGCCCCTGGGGCCGGCGCGCCAGCCCCCGGGACCAGCATGTCAGTCCCCGGGACCAGTTTGTCAGTCCCCGTGAGTGAAGTGGCGGCGGGAAGGTCGGCCGTCGTCATGACGGTGTCGAGTGCCGGCGGGGCCAGTTGGTTTGGAGCGGCGGGTGGCGTCGGGGCCGGCAAGGCGGCAGCGATCAATGGGGCCGGCAGGGTAGCCGGCGCAACCGCAGAGTCGGCCGCGCCCATCGGTATGAAGATGGATTCCGACTCGGGGGACAACTTGATCGAGGGTATCAGCAGCCGCTCGAGGGAGACGCCGATAGGAATGGCCTGCTGGGTGCAGCCGATTTTGGCCAGCGTGTCGGCCGCCTCGTTGTCCGCCCGGGGGACGTGATGGAAGTCACAGCCCTCGAAGAAGCCGGTGAGTTGCTGGACGAGGAAGCGGTAGCTGGCCATGTTGGCGTCTCTCGCATCCCACTCGCTAGAAACCTGCTGGACCACGAGGTCGGAGTCGCCGAAGCATAGTATACGCCGGATGCCAATCTCCTTGGCGAGGCGGAGGCCGTGGACGAGGGCTTCATACTCGGCCACGTTGTTGGAGGCGGCAAAGTGGATCTGGAGGGTGTACTTGAGTTGATCACCTTTCGGGGAGGAGAGGAGAATGCCGGCACCCAAGCCGGTCCTCATCTTGGAGCCGTCGAAATGCATGCGCCAGTGTGTGGAGTCAGGTGGGGGCGACATGAACTGGGTCTCGGCCCAGTCGACGAGGAAGTCGGCCATCGCTTGGGACTTGATGGCGGTGCGCGGCTCGTACCGGATCTCGTAGTCGGCCATGGCGATGGCCCATTTGGCTATCCGGCCGGTGGCATCACGGCCGGCCATGATTTCGCCTAACGGCGTTGTGCTCACGACAGTGACGACATGCTCCTAGAAGTAATGCTTCAGCTTCTGAGTGGTGAAGTAGACGCTGTAGCACATCTTCTGGTAGTGGGGGTAGTTCTGTTTGGAGGCGGAGAGGACTTTGCTGAGGTAGTAGACCAGACGCTCCGTCGGCAGCGCCTTGCCCTCCTCCGGCCGCTCCACCACCAGAACGATGCTGACGACGCGTGTAGTGGCCACGATGTAGGAGAGAAGGGGCTCCTCCTCAGCCGGCGTGGCCAAAATGGGTGCGCTGGTGAGAGCCCGCTTGAGGTCGCGGAATGCCGCGTCTGCCTCGCTGGGCCAGTCGAACAGGGCCTGCTTCTTCGAGAGGTCTCGGCCCGGCTCAGCCAAGGACGACTTGCGCAGTAGTCCATAGAGGAGCAGGGTCTTCTCGCCAAGCCGGCTGAGGGAGGCAAGCCAGCCGGTGAACTTCTGAACATCGTGAAGCCGGACCGGCTTGGGCATGCGCTCGATTGCCCGGATCTTTTCGGGGTTGGCTTCGATACCGCGAACGGACACGAAAAAACCCAGAAGCTGGTCGGCAGGGACACCGAAAACGCACTTCTCTGGGTTGAGCTTGATCTTGTATTCGCGCAGATTGGCGAACGTCTCCCGGAGGTCGTCGAGGAGGCTAAAACGCTTCTTGGACCTGACGACGATGTCGTCGATGTAGACATGGACGTTCCTGCCTATCTGAGGAAGGAGGCACTTCTGCATGCAGCGTTGGAAGGTGGCGCCTGCGTTCTTCAGGCCGAAGGACATGGTGATGTAGCAGTAGGCCCCGAAGGGCATGATGAAAGAGGTCTTGAGCCGGTCCTCCGGGTCCAGCTTGATCTGGTGGTAGCGGAGTAGGCGTCCAAGGAAAGACAGCAAGTCGCAGCCGGCCGTGGAGTCGACGACTTGATCGATCCGTGGCAGGGCAAACGGGTCCTTCGGGCACGCCTTGTTCAGGCTCGTGTAGTCGATACACATGCGCCAAGTGTTGTTCTTCTTTAGCACCAGGACTGGGTTGGCCAGCCAGTCCGGGTGGAAAACTTCCATGATGAAGCCGGCTGCGAGCAGCCGGGCGATCTCTTCTCCGATGGTGCGCCGCTTCTCCTCGGAGAAACGGCGCAGGGGTTGCTTGACTGGCTTCGCATCCGGCCGGACATGTAGTTTGTGCTCGGCGAACTTCCTCGGGACACCCGGCATGTCTTTGGGGGACCATGCAAAAATGTCTCGGTTCTCACGGAGGAAGTCGACGAGCTCGCTTTCCTATTTGCTGTAGAGGCGCAAACCGATGGTCACGCACTGGGTGGGGTTGGCCGGATCGAGCGGCACTTGCTTGGTGTCCCTGGACGGCTAGAAAGAGCCCTCGCCGACGGACTGGGATGGAGGAGCCGGCACGGCCTGCTGGGCAGAGGCGAGAGCCACCAGTCGGTCGAGCTGCCGCTTCTCCTCCGCTATCTCTAGGGCCTCGGCCAGCCGGCTGCCATCGCGCGCACACGCCATGGACACCTGGTACTTGCCGACAACGGTGATGATGCCTTTGGGACCCGGCATCTTGAGATTGAGGTAGGCGTAGTGGGGAACCACCATTAACTTGACGAGCACGGGCCGGCCTAGCAAAGCGTGGTAGGGGTTGCTAAGGTCCGCCACCTCGAACCAGATCGGCTCGCAGCGGAAGTGGCCGGCGTCGCCGAAGAGGACGTCGAGCCGGATCTTGCCGAGGGGGGTGCAGGACTTGTCCGGGACGATGCCGTGGAACACGGTCCGGCTTGCCTTCAGGTCCTCCACCTTGAGTCCTAGCTTGAGCAGGGTGTCAAGGTAGATGATGTTGATGCTGCTGCTGCCATCGACCAGCACCCGCGAGAAACGGCAGGAGCGCCTCTCAGAGGCGATGGTGGGGTCGAGGACGAGGGCGTAGCTGCCCGGGTCTGGCATCACAGCCGGATGGTCTGCCCGGCTCCAGGTGACCGGCTTCTCGGACCAGTGCATGAACTGGGGAGTCGCGGGCGCAGTGGCGTTCACCTCGCGATGGAGCCGGTGTTGGGCGTGCTTGTCCGTCTCTTCACTCGTGAAGACGACGTAGCAGCCGTCTGGCTCGGGGTATTGGTCCAGCAGCCGGCCATCGTTTCGCGCCAGGGCTAGGGGCACGCGGGCCGGCTGGGGGGCCGGAGGCGGAGCCTGGGCCGGAGCCGGCCCACGGGCGGGCGGCGCGGGAGGGGCCGGGGGCCGTCGCCCCGGGCCAGGCGCGGTGAGTAGCTGCACTACCGGAGCGTGTGCGTGGCCGGTGTGGCACCGAAGTGGTTCCTGCAGGGGGGGTCCAACAGCTGCTCGAAAGTCAGCTTGGGCTGCCAGGCAGCCTTGCCGGTGCGCTGGCGCTTGCCGGAGGCCTAGCCAGCCGGCTGCTCCTCCTCGATGGAGGCGACGAGCCGGCTCCCGTATTGGGGATCGAGCTGGTCGTTCTTGCGCTTGCCGTTGGGCTTGGCCGGAGCCGGAGCCGGCTTGGTTGGTGCCTTGGCTTTCATCCTCATGGAGGAGTCGGCCGTGGCGTATTTGTCCGCTTTGGACATCAAGTCCGCCAGGGAGGTTGGCTCGGAGCAGAAGAGCTTGTGCTTGAGGGGCGTGTCGACGCGACAACCCTCGATGAAGTACTGGATGGCCTGTACCTCGCAGGAGTTGTGGTGCTCGGTCCAGTGCGTGAGGTAGTCGAGGAGGGGCTCGTTTGGGCCCTGGACACACATGGCGAGCTCGCGGGGGCGAGTGGGTCAGTTGTAGGTGCCAGTGAAGTTGCGGACGAAGGCTTCCTCGAAGTCCGTCTAGGTGTTGATGCTGCCGGCGGCGAGGCTGTTCAGCGAGGTGCGGGCAGAGCCGATCAGCATCAGGGGAACATAGCGGACGGCTACGCGCTTGTTCCCCCTGGCGATGTCGATGGCGGTGGTGTAGTCTACCAGCCAGTCCTCCGGCTTGGTGGTCCCCGTGTACTTCGGGGTGTCGCGGGGAAGCGTGAAACCGGGCGGAAATGGCTCGTTGCGGATCCGCGGGCCGAAGCAGGCCGGGCCAATCGAGCCCTCCTCCTCGAGGAGAGCCGACTGCGCCAGCCGGTCGAGGCGGAGCCAGGCGTCGTTGTCGCTGTGGGGAACGCGCGGCCCGAGCCGGGCCGTGAGCTCAGGTCGGACAGCCAGCGGGATGGACCGTGCCGGTTCCTATCGTGGAGGCGGGGTGTCGCGGCTGCACCGGCTTCCGCCAGCCGGGCGATTGCTGCGCCGGCTATTCACAGCCGGCTGTTCGTTCCAACGCGACGAGGGACGCTGAGCGTTGCTCCCCCGAGCGTTCCGGCCGGAGGGACGAGGGGTGCTAGAATGCTGAGCTTGCCGATGGTCAACAGCACCATAGCCCTCGCCCTCGGGACGGGGGAACTCGAAGATGGCCCAACCGGGAGTGAGGGCGACCTACTGCGCGTTGGTAGTGTCGATGATGTCCTTAATGTGCCGCTCGCGTGCGGCCCGCTCCTCGCCCTCCAAGGTTGCCAGGTCCTCGTAGGCAACCTTGGCAGCGTGTACGTTGGCGCCGGGGTTGTCGTAGATGGGGAGGCGGCCGCCTAGGATCTTGGCGACCACGCGGCTGCGTTCCCGCACGGCGCCGTGCCGGCTGGGCTCGGGGCCAGCCGGGGTGAGGCCGTACGCGGAGTTGTACTCCCGCTGAGCGGCCTCCATCCGGCGTCGTTCGGCAACGAGGGTGCTGGCATCTTCGAACAGCCGGCGGCGGGCCGCCTCCAGCTCGGCTCTGGCGGCGCCCGGGTCTGCCGTCGTGGTGACGGGGGTGCCGAGACCCCGGAGGGTGGCGGCGAGAGGGTCGGAGGTGCCGGCGCGGGCGGCAGCCGCGCCGGCCTCAGCCGCACGCACGCGGCCCACAGAGGTGGAGGAAGCGGTGACCATTACTCCCGCACGGGCATGGGAGCCGACCGCGTCGCCGTTGGCAAGAGCGCCTACGGACGCGGGGGGATCGGTGCAGTCGAGCACCCCGCTAGGGTATTCGTCGGCCGGCGCCTCGCCGGCGAGGCTGAGTTTGCTGAATAGCCCGGCGAGCGCGTCGTCGTCGAGCGTGAGGCCGCGGCCAGGGCATCCGTCGGAGAGGCCTGCCGTGTCGCCCGGAGGACCTGCCGGAGCAAGCCCCACGAGCATGCAGTTCCGCCCGGACGCGGGGCGGCCGGGGGAGGTGGTGAAGGGCCCCGCCCGGAGCATAACTCCAGCCGGCGCCGTGGAAGGCCCCACGGTGGGCGCCAACTGTCGTGGTTTTGTCACGACAGACGCCATGGGTAGGCTGATTGAGAGGGCCGAAAGGACGCCGGTGGACTCCGGGAACGGGGTTAGGCACAAGTGGTGACTGACACGCGATGTACCCAGGTTCGAGTCCCTCGGAGGGAGGTAAAAATCCCTACTCCTGCTTGGTCTCGTTGAGATCATGGTGAAGGTTACAATCGTGCTCCTGGAGCTGTATGAACCGAGGTGGGAGCTAAGCGCCCCGGCGCGAGAGGTTCCCCGTGGGGGATGCTACGTGGGTGGTGCTATCGTCGTTCTTCTTCGCCCGGCGTCTCTCCCCCCCTTTGCATGGGGGAGGCCCGGGGGGTTTTATAGACCAACCCCCCGGCTTACAATATGAATATAATGGTCGTGGGGGGACCCAGCCGGTAGCCTCTACGGCCGGCTGCGGGGGCCACCAGCTTCAGTCTTGTCATGGGCGGGCCCCGAGCCCGGTCACGCCGCGGCACGGGGTGCCACGGGCGGCGTCGTCTTGCGGTGCTCGGCCGAAGTCAGCGGCCGGCCGACTGTCTTGTAGCCATGCTGGAGTAGATGGCGGAGTGGTTGGGGGCAGGTCGCCACTGTTGGAGGCCTGGTCGCCGTCCAACAGCGGCGAGACGCCACTGCGGCCATGCGGGCGCTGACCACCGACGGGATAGGGGCCACTGTGGCCATGCGGGCGCCGACCCCCGATGGGACGGGGCCCACTGTCACCACGCAGGGCCCGCTAGGGGCATCCGATGCATGGCCGGCTGGTGAAGGAGCCGGGCGGCGAGGCCCCAGCCGGCCAGCACACCGCGGTTGGTGAAGGAGCAGCCGGCGCACCCGTGCCGGGGGGTTGAAGCCGGCGAGGCGTCGCCGGGCCGGCTCCTTGAAGGCGGCCCGCCCATTTGCCCTACGGGCGGGCCCGAAGCATAAGGGGTGTTTGAGGCTACCCAGGGGTCATCCCCCCGTCACATTTTCAAAACTACACCTAGCACCTATACTTAGGAATTCTGCACTATTTACCTCTTCTATTCTTCACACAACACCCTGCTGACTCTCCTCCTTTCAAACCTTTGTAGATGGCCATCGTACCTGAAGCCTTCATGACATCTGGCTTTCCCTTACTCCTTAGGGATAGCCTGGAGAAGTGCCAATTTCGTCAACCACCCGTTTTCCTCTACCGCGAGCACTGGGTCGATGCCGTCATAAAGGAATACCACGTGGATGTGGTCGTGAAGGCAAACGACTCCCCGACCAGTTGGTTCTTTGAAGGACCACGAACGGAGACCATGATACTCGTGGTCGAGTGAGCTGCATGCAAGGCACTTCTGCACCTTCGAGACATCATTCTAGAGATGGTTGATGCGCCAGCTACTCGCTACCTTCCTTTCAGAAAGGATGATCTTGGCAAGAGTTGGACACTGGTTCCGACCCAGGAGGATGGCACACCACTCAGGTTCCACACCTACTTCAGCCTCTCTGCCGATAGTCTGGTTCACCACTTGATTAAGGAGTCCGTGAAGCTCCGCGAGGAACTTCACCACACCCGAGAGCTACTTCGGCAAGCCAAGACAAAGCCAGACTAGATCAAGAAGGATGGAGCCCCCGCGGGATGACCAGCTATCGCTTATCAAGGAGGAGTACCCTCAGCTAGAGATGCACCTACACGTCGTCATCGCATGAGTGCGAAGGAGTACCGTGAGCTCTTCACCGACCCGCCAGCAAAACGTCGTCGGGATGGACCTCCTCGTTCCCCGACCCCTTCGACCGTGAATGATGCCTGTTCAGATGATGAACAGGAGGAAGACCATGAAGAGCATGACTACGCGACCGAGCACTCCACTACCTGAGTCCGATAACCCCTAGGGTAGGATCAGTCATGTATGCCTCATGCGAAGTCGAGTCCGTGTAATGGTTCATATGAAACCATGAGTGTTGGTTGTCTGTTTTGTTGTTTGTGTTCTGATGCAGGTCGCGCTTTTGCCTTAGGCAACATGTAAGCGACTTCATCGTCTATCTTAATATATGTTGGTCTTTCGACCTTTGTTTTTACCACACTTGCACTCGACCAAACCCCTTAGGCGTGCTTTTTCGTTGTTGCTTTTCCCCTCGTCTATCCTAGTTGTTTGACTTGGCTGCTCCAAACAGGATGGTGACTGCTACCCACAACAGCTCCTTCGCCAACCCTGAAGCCGACAAGTCAAGCCAGCAACAGGGAGCTGGTGGGGCTGCTCATGCTAGAGGACAACAGGAGCAGCCACAAGGTGACATTCCCCCGCCACCACCTCCACCAGAGAAGATGACCATCGCCCAGTTTCTCCAAGTTCTCCAGGAGGAACGCCAAGCCAACAATGCTTCTATCTAGCAGATGGCTCAAGCCCTTGTGAACAACCAGCAACAAGGCAGGAACGGCAATGGCCGCTCCACCCTGTCTGAGTTCATGAGGAATTCACCCCCAACCTTCACCGAGACTGCTGAACCATTGGATGCTAATGAATGGATCCACACCATCGAGGACCCCCTTGCATTGGTCAATTGCAATGAGGACCGTGAGAAGGTGTTGTATGCCTTTCACTGCCTCGGAGGTACCACCGATATTGGTGGGATGGATTCAATGTCATGCAAGGTGAGCGTGTGATCACTTGGAATGACTTCAAGGAAGGATTCCGCACTGCCCACATTCCTTCTGGGATCATGGCTATCAACAAGAGAGAATTACGAGCGCTGAAGCAAGGAAGTGGCTCTGTCAAGGAGTACCTGCAGAAGTTCAACCTGCTATCAAGGTATGCACCTGAAGATGTCAGCACAGAGGCTGCCAAGAAGGAACGCTTCATGGAAGGACTTCAACAGACCCTGTAATATCAACTTATCGTCTCCGACTGTCGTACCTTCTTCGACCTGGTGAACAAGGCCCTCATGCTGAAAGACAAGCATCGTGCCATAGACGACACTCGCAAGCGCAAGATGATCAACAAGGGTAGCCCCAGAAACCAGAAGCCTCGCCCCTGGCAGCCAGCCCAAGCCAAGCCAACCTATCAGCCACAACAGGCTAGACCTCCCGCGCCTCGTCCGAGCTACCAGTCTCAGCAGTATGCCAATCCCAGGCCAGCTTACAACAACAATCCCAATAACAACAACGGTGGCAGGAACTTCAACAACAACCCTGGACAAGTCGCTTGCTTTGGATGTGATCAGCCAGGACACATCTCTAGGCTGTGTCCCAAAAAGAAGCCAGATGCACCGTGCCCCAATACGCCAAACCAAGGTCAAGCCCGTGGAGCACCCCCAAGGAACCCCGCTCCTCGCAACCAGCCCAACAATGGCAAGGGTCGTGTGAATCACATCACCGCAGAGGAAGCCCAGGAAGACCCAGACGTCATACTGGGTACGTTCCTCGTCAACTCAACCCCAACAACAGTACTATTTGATTGTGGAGCTTCGCATTCTTTTGTCACCCAAAAGTTTGCACTAGAGAGTGGCATGAAGCCAACACCCCTGGGTAGTCGTATGTTGATACAAACCTTGGGATCAGTTATGAAGTCTGGGATAGGTTGTAAGGGAGTTGAGATTAACATCAACGGGGTATATTTCCTAGCAGACCTCATCATCCCAAAGTCAGAAGGTTTGGATGTGATCCTAGGCATGGATTGGTTAAACAAGCACCAAGGCTTGTTAGACTATGCCAAGAGGATTGTCACCATGACCAATAGCCGAGGAGTGGAAGTGAAGTATGTCCCCAACCCTACCTCCACTCAAGCCCCTCGGGCTAACTGTCTATCGGGAGTTGAGTTGGATCAAGTGCCAGTGGTATGTGAATAACTGGATGTGTTTCCTGATGAGCTGCCCGGAATGCCTCCTGACCGCGACATTGAGTTCATCATTGAGCTTATGCCTGGATCAAGGCCCATCTATAAGAAGGCCTACATGATGGGATCCGAAGAGTTGGCTGAATTGAAAAAGCAACTGGCAGAGCAGCTCAGAAAAGGTTTCATTCGCCCTAGTGCCTCTCCTTGGGGATCACCTATTTTATTTGTGTCAAAAAGGGATGGAACTATAAGACTCTGTGTCAATTACCGTTCTCTCAATGAGGTCACAATAAAGAACAAGTACCCACTCCCCAAGATTGAAGACCTGTTTGATCAATTGAATGGAGCCAAGGTGTTCTCCAAGATCGACCTCAGGTCTGGGTACTATCAGCTAAAGATCGGGACCCAACACATTCCGAAGACGGCATTTGTAACCCGTTATGGCCTGTATGAATACACGGTCATGTCATTCGGGTTAACTAATGCCCCTGCCTACTTCATGTACCTCATGAATAAGGTCTTCATGGAGTACTTGGACTAGTTCATTCTCGTCTTCATTGATGACATACTCGTCTTCTCAAAGTCTGAAGAAGAACATGAGGAATACTTGAGATTGGTCCTAGAGAAGCTTTGAGAGCACCAGCTTTATGCCAAGTTCAGCAAGTCTGAATTCTGGCTGCATGAAGTTGGATTCTTGGGTCATGTGCTACTGTAGAAGGACTATCAGTGGATCCTGCCAAGATTGAAGCCGTGACTGAATGGCAAAGCCCAACCACCGTGAACGAAGTCAGGAGCTTCCTCGGACTCGCAGGATATTAGCGCAAGTTTGTGGAAGGATTCTCAATCATTGCTCGACCCATGACCTAGCTTTTGAATAAGGACAAGAAGTTCGAATGGATAGTTAAGTGCGAGGAAAGCTTTGAGGATCTCAAGAAGAGATTGACCATAGCCCCAGTTTTGGCCAGCCCCGATATTCACAAGGAGTTTGTGATTTATTGTGATGCATCAAGAACTGGGCTTGGAGGTGTTCTGATGCAAGAAGGCAGAGTTGTAGCATATCTATCCAAACAACTACAACTGCATGAAGAGAACTACGCAACTCATGATCTCGAGTTGGCAGCCATGGTTAAGGATGGCAATGGGCAAGGTATGGGTAGGGTAGAACAATACCATACCCATACCCGTATAGTCAATGGGTACAAAATTCTACCCATACCCATACCCACGGGTATGAAACTTTACCCATACCCATACCCGATAGGTATCCATACCCATTGGGTACCCGACGGGTAGAACAAATAGTACATAAATTGTTCACATTTTTACACTCATTAATAGCACGCTTGACAAAGAACAATTATCTCAGCTCAATACCAGTTTGATGAGTACATGACCACTATCAAAATTTAAAAATCATAATATACTCATAAGTTAATAGGATTATACGAGTCACATGACCAACTAATGAATAACTGATGACAACTTAACATTAACATTCCTTCACAAGCGGGCAGGGTATGGGTATACCTGCGGGTAGAAAGCTATACCCGTACCCTACCCATGACTTAATGGGTAGGGTATGGGTACTACCCATGGGTATAAAAGTGTGCCCATACCCTACCCATGCAGGTACGATACTTGTGGGTACCCATACCCATGGGTAAATTTTCCATCCTTAGCCGTGGTTCATGCCTTGAAGACATGGCGACATTACCTTCTGTGGAAGCGATGCGAAATATTCACAGACCACAAGAGTTTGAAGTATATTTTCACTCAAAGGGAATTGAACATGAGGCAATGAAGATGGTTGGAATTGATTAAGGATTACGACCTCAGTGTTCCATACCACCCCGGAAAGGCCAACGTGGTAGTAGACGCCTTAACCAGAAAGGCTTGTTCCTTGAATGCTATGATTAAGGAAAGGCTACACGCCCTGTATGAAGAACTTGAGAACTTCGACTTGGAACTGGTTGCACCCGGATTCGTTGCCAACCTCGAAGCAAAGCCTACCTTGATGGATGATATCAAAGAAGCCTAGAAGGGACATGGAGCATTGAAGGCATCAAGAGGAAGATCAAGGCATGCAAGGCCCCAAGATTCTCAGTGGATGAGCAAGGAGTGGTATGGTTTGGAGAGCGCATCTGCATACCCAACAAAGAGGAGCTCAAGAACTTGATCTTGCAAGAAGCTCATGGCACTCCACACTCCATCCATCCTGGAGGGACAAAGATGTATCAAGACCTCAAGACAAGATTTTGGTGGCATGACATGAAATGGGAGATAGGCACCTTTGTCGCCAAGTGTGACATATGCCAGAGAGTCAAAGCTAAGCACCAGCGACTCGCTGGGCTATTGCAACCTCTCAAAGTGCCTGAATGGAAGTGGGACAAAGTCGGGATGGATTTCATCACCGGATTACGAAGGTCAAGCAAAGGACATGATTCAATTTGGGTCATTGTCGACCACCTGACTAAGGTAGCCCACTTCATTCCCGTCAGGACCACCTATGATGGAAGCCAGCTCGCAAACCTCTACATCAACCGTGTTGTAAGTTTTCACGGAGTTCCAAAGGAGATTGTGTCGGATCGCGAAACCCAGTTCACCTCAAGATTCTGGAAAAAGTTTCAAGAAGCTATGGGAACCAAGCTCTCCTTTAGCACTGCTTTTCACCCCCAGACCGGTGGGCAAACAGAACGAGTAAATCAGATACTCAAAGACATGCTCCATGCTTGTGTTTTGGCATATGGAGCCAAGTGGGAAGATTGTGTACCATTCGCCGAGTTCTCCTACAACAACAGCTATCACTCGAGTCTTCAGATGGCACCATTTGAGGTGTTGTATGGACGCAAGTGCTGTACTCCCCTCAACTGGTCATAGACCAGAGAAGGATTAGTTTTCGGACTAGATATCCTCCACGAGGCAGAAGAGCAAGTACAACTCATACGAAAACGTCTGGAGACTGCCAAATCAAGACAAAAGAGTTGCGCCGACTCTCACCACCGAGATACTGAGCTTCAACAACGGAGATCACATCTATCTTCAAGTCACACCTCTTAAAGGAACCAAGCGTTTCCACATCAAAGGAAAGCTCGCACCCAGATACATCGGCCCCTTCAAGGTCACTGCAAGACGAGGAGAAGTTGCCTACCAGCTAGGGCTATCTTCCGAGTTGTCGGATGTGCACAACGTCTTTCATGTGTCACAACTCCGGAGGTGTCTCCAAGTTCCCAGCTGCCTCGACCTCTACAAGGACATCGACCATCAAGCCATTTATCTTCAGCCAGACCTCACTTATCGTGAGAGGCCAGTTCGCTTTCTGGATGAAGCTGAGCACTACAACCGAAGCCGCACCATCAAGTACTTCAAGGTCCAGTGGAGCTACCACTCTAAAGCTGAAGCAACCTGGGAGCATGAAGACTATCTTAGATCTGAGTTCCCTTATCTTTTTAGCGCTTAGCCTAGGAATTACGGGGGCGAGATTCTTGTAAGGGGGGTAGGTCTGTCACACCCTGTGTTTGTATCACCTTGATGAGTTTGGATTTATAAAATTTGGAGCCAGTTAAAACCTTTTTCAATGCTTGTGCTTGATTGAATTGATGTTTGCTTGCTTGATGATTGTGATATATGGCACTCTTAGATTCTATCCCTCTCCATATTCATCTTCCTTGAACCAAACCTCTTGCCCAATGATCATGCCATGTGAATAGTGCCCAAAAATATTTTTATCAAATTTTATTTTGACCAAAAAGGATTTATCCAAATTAGGTTTTCAAAACCACCTAAATTGAGGTTTGCACTACAAGTCCTCAAATTGGGTGGATCCTTCTTCCCCAAAGGCTTTACTTCAAACCTACTATATATAAGACTTTCCAAAACCACCAAATATTAATTTTAAGGGTTATATTTATAATTTATTTAAAGGCTTTTTCTTAAGACTAGAAATGGTTTTTCTTAGGGAAAAATTATTTAAATGCTTTCAAAATATTTGAGAAAATTTAGGGAAACTCAGTGGACATATATTTACCATATATATGAGTTTCAACACATGGGCATGTTCAAATCATAGTAAAAACCCCTCAAAACCCTTTCTGTTCAAATCAAGCTTTTGAAATATTTCTATAAGAAATATTCTCAATAAATTCCAGGAAAATTCCAGCAAGTCAACACTATCATAGGTGATGATCTTGCAAAGGTTCACCTCAATCCAAGTTGGTTTGGTTTATCAAACCATCCCAAAACCCTTTCTGTCCATATTCAATTTTGAACAACTTTACATTGTGAAGCTTCTCCCCTTAGCCTCAAACTTTGTGGACATGCTATGGCCCCCTTCTCTCTCCTCCTCCTTCTCCCTCCTCTCGCATGTGCCGAGCGCCGCCCAGCTCAGCCAACCCGTAGCCTCATATGCGCACATCTCTCCCTCTCTCTTCCCTCCCTAGGGCCTAGACTAGCCCCAGGAACACCCCTGACTCGCCCCCGTTCCCTCCTATGGCCTCTGGCCTCGGCCCCGAGCTCGCCGACGCACCCGAGCTCGGTGGACCATCGGGGGCCTATAAACCCAACGCAGAGCCCGTCCCCACCTCCATCTCCCCTCGTCGTGCCTCGTTCCACCGCCGGTGAGCCTCTTCCCTCTCTGCCCGAGGTGGGAGAAGGATCTGACAGGTGGGACCCACCTGTCGGCCTCTCTCTCCCTTTGCCGCGCTCTCTCTCCCCCCTCGGGGTCACTAACGGCCGGGCCCCGCGCGTCAGGTTTGAACCTGGCCACGCGCGAGGCTGGCCCAACCACTTGCCGCCTCTGGCCAGGGCACAGTGCCCTTTCTTTTCTTTTTTCTTTTTCTATGGATTTTCTCAAAATTCCACAGGGATAAAAATAAATCGTGTGACCATGATTCTTCCACCTAGATTCCTAGAATATTCCCTAGAATTTATTAGTGCCATTTGTAAAAATATTTGAAAACATTTTATGTACTGCTTTATTTTGAAACCCATATTGAGGCATCTTTTTTCCTCTGTTATTTAATTTCCAAAATACTTCTCACCACAAAACCTTAAACAAATATTTTTAATATAATCTTTAGTATTTGTCAGAGTAGGGTAGCATTTTTAATAGTGGCTTGTGTGCTCTGTTTTTGTGCGATGCTTATTTTTTTATCGCTATTTATCGCGACGATAGATTGTGCTGTTGACGAAGAAGTTGGTTTGATAAATATTTTTATCGCGACGATAGATATTTTTATCGCTATTTATCACTCCGAATACCCCAGAGACTTTGTTGAGCCAGGCAAGCAGTCCTTTGACCATGTTAATAAAATTTTCATGCATGACATATAGCACTTGTTGTTTCGATAATTGATCATAATGAGGTGCTCCCCCTTTGGTGGGTTGCCTCCGATTCTCTTACCATTGACACTTGCATCGTGCATGACCCTACCACCTTATGAGGGTTATGCGGGTGGGTGTAGTTAGGATGCTAGTAGATGCTACACAAGTGGGATCGGGACTTATGCAGAGTGATGGAAAGGAAGAAATGATTTCGAAGACTTTTTCAAAAAACCCGTCGGGTGCCACTAATTCCCGAGGGAGATGATGATGACTTGGGTGACCACTTGAGAAAGAAGTGGTGTGCCGGAACAAATTGAGGGTGTGTTTTCGAAAATAGATTAGATTTAAGATTTGTCGACCGTCCCAACCTTACCCGCGCAACCACAATACCCCTTATGGGACGGGGCTTTGTTTGATTACCTTGGTGGGTACTCGCAAGGAGCCCGCATTACTAGTGGAGGGAGTGGCGTTGTCACTTTCGATACGGGGTCGTACCGGTATGTACGATCATGCGCTGTCTTCACAGGCACCAAGCACACCATTGGTCCCCTCATGGATGGTACGATCTGGAGCGAGGCTCATGTGATGTACATCATGAGGGCTGGGTACCAATCGAGTGGACTCACTGTTTAGTATCGTTGGGGGAAAGGCATTGTTCGGGTGCTTACCTCGGGTATGTTATATGCCACGAGTCATGGATGACACGGAAGTTCCCTGAGTCTTGTCGGTAAAGCGTGCAACCTCTGCAGAGTGTAAAACTATTTGAATGGCCATGTCCACGGTCAAGGACAGTTGGGTGGTGCTGCTTAGACTATGTCCAGATGTTTTTGTAAAACTTGGTGTGAGTGTGGATGTCATGGTGGCAAAGAGGTCACTTGAGATAAGCCCGATGACATAGCATGAGAACCGAACTAAGTCCAATGACTTAGCATGATGAATGAACATGATATTTTCAACCCCTGTTTATGATGATATCTGTAACTTGTTTATATGGATATCTGCCAAATGTTGATGCATGCTCACCTAGTTACTTGATCATGTCATTGTAGAAAAAAATAGCTTTCTGCAAATTACCTACTTAGTGCTATATCATGCATCATTGTTACCTTGTTCCCCAACTTGGGTTGCTTGTGAGTACATTCAAAGTACTCATGGGCTTGCCACTGGTTAATTAATTGGCCAGGCATGGAAGAATAGGAGTACGTTGAAGAGTTTGTTGGTGACGAACATGCGAACTAGGACACTTTCCAGTCAGAATGCCTATAGGTTAAGGCAGATGGCATGGGTTCACGCTTTCGATCAAGATTTCTGCTGCTTGTTCTATTTAAGTGTTTGGCCCTTGTGGCCCTATCTATGTAAGACTAGACCTTCGTGGTCTTTATTTGTGTAAGACGCTAAATGTGGATGTAAGACTCTTGTTATTCAGCTTCTATGTGTTCAGTGAGCATTGATCTCTACGATCACTGTACACGTGCATTCGGTGATCACAACTTATGAGTCGGGGTCCCCACATAAACACAACAAAACAGAAGCAAAATGCAGAAAGCAAAATAAAATTGGGTTGCCTCCCAACAAGCGCTATTGTTTAACGCCCCTAGCTAGGCAAAACACAATAGATCTAGGTATTGTCATCTTTGGTATGCAATCCATAAGTAGCTCTCATGATAGATTCATAAGGTAATTTTATTTTCTTTCTAGGAAAGTGTTCCATTCCTTTCCTTAATGGAAATTGGAATCTAATATTCCCGTCCTTCATATCAATAATTGCACGAATCGTTCTAAGAAAAGGTCTACCAAGAATAATATGACATGTAGGATTGCAATCCATATCAAGAACAATGAAATCTATGGGAACATAATTCCTATTTGCAACAATAATAACATCATTAATTCTTCCCATAAGTTTCTTTATAATGGAATCCACAAGATGCAAATTTAAGGATCAATCATCAGATTCACGAAAACCTAACACATCAGAAAAAGTTTTTGGAATCGTGGAAACACTAGCACCCAAATCAAACAACGCATGGCACTCATAATCTTTAATCTTAATCTTAATAGTAGGTTCCCACTCATCATATAGCTTTCTAGGGATAGAAACTCCCAACTCAAGTTTTTCTTCAAAAGCCTTCATCATATCATCAACAATATGTTTAGTAAAAAGCCTTGTTTTGATTATAAGCATGAGGAGAATTCAACATGGATTGCAACAAGCAAATACAATCAATCAAAGAGAATCTACCATGATTAAAGTCTTTGAAATCCAAAACAGTGGGTTCATTGCTATTTAAAGTTTTGACCTCTTCAATTCCACTTTTATCAATCTTAGCATCAAGATCTAAAAACTCCGAATCATTGGGACGCCTTTTAACTAAAGTTGACTCATCTCTAGTCCCATCCTTATCAAGATTAATATTGGAAAACAAAGATTCAATAGGAGTCACATCAATCACTTTAAGATCTTCATCAATATTATCACGAGAACATACTTTTTCAAGCCATTCACGCTTAGCACGAACTCTAGCGGTTTTTCCTTACACTCATCAATATAAATTCTCATAGCTTTTAAAGACTCATTAATATCATTCTTGGGTGGAATAGATCTAGTCTTTAAATAATCAATCTCAAGAGAAAGTCTATCAACGTTCCTAGTCAAATCATCAATCTTGAGCAATTTTTCTTCAATCATAGATTTGAAACCTTTTTGCGTACTAATGAATTATTTAATATTACTCTCAAAATCACAGGGTATTTTATTAGAGGGATTACTAGGAAACGGCCTAGCATTGAAATTACCTCTATAAGCGTTATTACCAAAATTGTTCCTACCAACAAAATTCACATCCATAGATTCATTATTATTTCCAATCAAAGAATACAAACACATATCATTAGGATCAATAGGAGCACTCTTACTAGCGAACAATTTCATCAACTCATCCATCTTTTCACTCAAAGTATTAATCTCTTCAATAGCATGCACTTTTTTACTAGTAGGAGATCTTTCAGTGTGCCATTCAGAGTAATTTGCCATAATATTATCTAGGAGTTTAGTAGCTTCTCCTAATGTGATTTCCATAGAAGTGCCACCCGCGGCGGAATCTAAGAGATTCCTAGAAGCAAAATTCGATCCAGCATAAAAAAATTGTATAATCATCCATAAACTCAAACCATGCGCTGGGCAATTCGTAATCATAAGTTTCATCCTCTCCCAAAATTGTGCAACATGTTCATGATCAAGTTGCTTAAAATTCATTATATCGTTCCTAAGGGAGATGATCTTAGCGGGCGGAAAGTACTTGGAAATAAAAGCATCTTTACACTTATTCCATGAATCAATACTATTTTTAGGCAAAGATGAAAACCAAGTTTTTGCACGATCTCGTAGTGAGAACGGAAATAGCTTCAATTTAACAATATCATTATCCACATCTTTCTCCTTTTGCATGTCACACAACTCAATGAAATTATTTAGATGGGATGCGACATCTTCATTAGCAAGGCCGGAAAATTGTTCTTTCACAACAAGATTGAGCAAAGCAGCATTAATTTCATAAGATTCTGCACTAGTGGCGGGATAAATTGGAGTACTCATAAAATAATTACTATTAGTATTGAAAAAATCACACAACTTGGTCTTCTCTTGAGTCATTGTGACAAAACAAGCAATAAAGCACTCAAGCAAGCAAAAAGCAAACGGTAAGACGAACGAAGAAGGGCGAATAAAAAGACAATCTTTTTGGTATTTTCTAAAAATCATTTTAGAAGTGGGGGAGAGGAAAACGAGAGGAAAATGGCAAATAATGTAAATGAAAGAGATGAGTTTGTGATGGGTACTTGGTATCCTTGACTTGGTATGTATCTCCCCGGCAACGGTGCCAGAAATCCTTCTTCCTACTTCTCGAGCATGCGTTGGTTCCCCGTGAAGAGGAACGGTTTGATGCAGAAAAGTAGATAAGTATTTCCCTCAGTTTTTGAGAACCAAGGTATCAATCTAGTAGGATATACAAGCAAGCCACCAATAGATTTACCTACACAAAGAATCAAACTCTTGCAGCCAATGCTATAAAGGATTTGTCAATCCCTTCACGGTTACTTGCAAGGATGAGATCTAATAGAGATAGATATAATAGGATGCTTTGAACGGAAAGTAAAACTAAAAGTAAAAATAGGGCAGCAAGCATTTTTGGTATTTTTGGTTTTAGATCCGAAAATATAATATGGAAAATAGACCCGGAGGCCATAGGTTTCACTGGATGGCTTCTCTCATGATGGCAAGTATTACGGTGGGTGAACAAATTACTGTCGAGAAACTGATAGAAAATAGAATAATTATGAAGATATCCAAGGCAATGATTATGCATATAGGCATCATGTTCATGACAAGTAGACCGAAAATATTCTGCATCTACTACTATTACTCCATACATCGACCGACTCCTTCCTGCATCTCGAGTATTAAGTTCATGAAGAACAGAGTAACACATTAAGCAAGATGACATGATGTAGAGGGATAAACTCAAGAAATATGATGAAAACCCCATCTTTTTACCCTTGATGGCAACAATACAATACATGCCTCGCTACCCCTACTTTGTCACTGGGTGAGGACACCGCAAGATGGAACCCAAAACTAAGCACTTCTCCCATTGCAAGAATTACCAATCTAGTTGGCCAAACCAAACCTATAACTCGAAGAGACTTTCAAAGATATGAAATCATGCATATAAGAATTCAGGAAAGACTCAAATAATATTCATGGATAATCTGAACATAAACCCACGATTCATCGGATCATGACAAACACACAACAAAAGAGTATTACATCAGATATATCTCCATGAAGATCATGAAGAACATGGTATTGAGAAGCAAAGAGAGAAAAGAAGACATCTAGGTACTAGCTATGGACCCGTAGGTGTGTGGTGAACTACTCACGCATCATCGGAGGGGCAATGGAGTTGATGCAGATGCCTTCCGTGATCGGGTCCCCCTCCGACAGATTACCGGAGAAGGCTCCAAGATTGAATCTCTTGGGAATGGAGTCTTCTGGCGGCGGAAAAGTGTTTTCGTGGCTCTTTTTGATAATGATGGAATATTTGGGAATTTATAGGCTGAAGATTAGGGTTAGGGGAGTTGCCAGGGGTACACAAGCCTGCTCGGCGTGGGTGCCCCCCGTGGCCGCGGCTAGCGAGCTTGTGCCCCCGTGGCAGCTCCTCTTCCTTGGTTCTCAAGTCTCATGGCTTCTTTTTATTCCAGAAAAAATCATTCTAGAGGTTTTATTCCGTTTAGACTTAGTTTAATATTGCTTATCTGCAAAACTCAAAAACAAGGAAAAAACAGAAACTGGCACTAGGCTCTGGATTAATAGGTTAGTCCCAAAAATAATATAAAATAGCATATTAATGCATATAAAACATCCGAAACAGATAATATAATAGCCTGGAACAATAAAAAATTATAGATACATTGGAGACGTATCAAGCAGCGCGGGACGCTGCGGCCCATGGGCACCATCTGGGCAACATAGGCGGCCCAACGCTTGGCACAGACTTGGCGGGTGTCGGCCATGGGAGCGGCCGAGTAGAGACGAAGTGGAACGGGACTAAGTTTACGACACGCCCCTACCTGGTATGCCAAATGTCGGAATCATGGCTCCATAGACCCAACAAGGTTCGGACACTGCAGCGTGTGCGCAGATCCAAACCGGCTCAAGGTCTCAAACTCACCACCCTACGACCTAGCTTAACGAGTGCATGCGAACGAGAAGAAGATGGACTCAGAGATTTACCTAGGTTTGGGCCACCTTGCGGTGTAAAACCCAACTCATGCTTTGGGTGGATTGGCCTCTCGAGGAGGTTGCAGATGAACTTGTACACTGATCGAGTGGCCTCGCGAGGGCTCTGGGGGGCGATGAATTGGTGTGTCGAACCCTTTTTACGGTGGGAGCTCATCCCTATTTATAGTGGCCATGGCCCTCTTCTCTTATCGCACAAGCAGGAAGGGATCCCACAACGACCGAATTTGAAAGGGGACAGGAGGTACACCCTATCATGACTAAAGGTGGTCTTCGCCTGCAAAGCTCCCGGGTGTGACACAGTGGTGGGCTCGACGATGACATTCGTCCCGCTGAGCTAGTGGCCTCGGTCCTATTGCACTGGGAGGGAAAACTTTGGGCGATTCCTTGGGAAGCCGCGCACGTCCTTGCTTCCCTAGCACATATGGGAAAAGTGTCCTTCTCTGCGTCCGCTCGTGCCTACCTGTCTTCAGTCATCAGTGCCTACGTCATCCAGGCCTCACAAGGCCGGGTACCTGCATAGAAATCTCTGCTCCTCAGGAGGCAACCTGGGGGAACGCCACTTCTCTCGAGGCCTTGGCGTTGTTCTCCTCGCGAGGTAGCGACTCTCTCGAGGGCCTTTGACTTGAGGGGCTTGTCGCTGGTCCATACAAATCCGAAGAGGTGGGCCACGTGTGGGACCGTAGGCAGGCATGTCTGGGTACCCCCAGTCCCAGAACACCGACAAAGGTGTCTCCCTTCCACTCCCCCAATCAGAATCACAATGCCTCATGGCAAAAGGTATTACCAAGGTAACCTCTAACATCAAAACTTCCATTACCACTACTTCCCCCTCATTGGACTGTGTGGAGGAACATAAGAGGTGAACGTTGATGAGAATGAGTTCGATAAGTTCATGGCCAAACTCAAGGGTAAGACCAAGAAGCACTTTGGTGCTCTCTTGGAACAACTTAGTGAAGCTAGTGATCTCATTGAATCTCATGAGGAATGAGGAAACCATCTCCAACTTGGAGGGGCATAGTCGTGACTATGTCGATGAGATAATGGATCTTTCTATTGCTCTTGAGAAAGAGCAAGATCTTCGTTTGGCTCTTGAGGAACCACACGATGATGATCTCGCTAAATTACGAAAAGATCATGATCATGCTATTGTTCTTACTCACGTGCTTAAATATCAAAAGGTTGCACTTGGGGTTGACCATGATAGACTCAAAGAGGAGTTTAGAACACTCAACAAATCTCACAAGGCTTTCAAGAGTGCTCATGCCTCTCTTAAAGAATGGGTACCTAAATCCAAGCATTGATTCATTGTAGGAGTATGCTTCCGGAGGATTTTCATGGTTGCCCGATAGTGGAACAACAAATCAGATGACCAGAAGCAAGGACTTGGTGGTGGACATTCGAACGGACGTATCTTTGGCCACTCAAGTATGCTTTGGTGATGATACAATTTCAAAGGTATTGGGTCTTGACAAGGTGGTTATCTCCCCGGACTTAGACCATTGAGAGAGTCACACTTCCCGAGACCCTTGCAACAATTTACTTTCTGTTCATCAACTTGCACTCATGGGTTTTAGTACTTTATTTGGTATTGATACCATGACCCTTTTGTGCAGCAACACTCTTAAAGTAGACTTTGTTGGGCATGGTAAAAACAACCTCTATGTGGTTAACTTCTCAGAGCGACCCACTAAGACCGTGACTTGCCTAATAGATAAAGTTGATATGGGATGACTTTGGCATCGCCGGCTAGCCCATGTCGATATGAGATATTTGCAAAGTCTCCTCAAAGGGGATCACGTTCTTGGACCAATAAATGTGATTTTTTCCAAACATCGTGCTTGCAGTGCTTGTAGGGAAGAAACCTACATGAGAAGGCTCACCGACCCACGACTACCATCTACTCGAAGAGGCCCTTGGAGCTCCTTCACATGGATCTTTTTAGTTCTCCATCTTTTGATAGTCTTGGGGGAAGAAAGTATTGCTTGGTGATTGTGGATGATCACTCAAGATATACCTGGATATACTTCCTCAAGAGGAAGAGTGAGACCCAACAATATGTCATCCACTTTGCAAATGAACCTCAACGTCAACATGAGACAAAGATATTGAAGATCAGAAATGACAACGACACCGAGTACACCTTGGATGAGTTTCTTAGTGATGAGGGTATAAAGCATCAATACTCTGCACCATATACCCCTCAACAAAATGGTGTTGCGGAAAGGAACAACCGAACATTGATGGATGCGGCAAGCACCATGATGGTGGAATTCAAATCTTTGTACAACTTTTGGGACGAAGCCATCAACATCGCATGCCATGCATCTAATCGGCTCTACCTCCGCAAAGGGTTGAACAGGACTCCGTATGAGATACTTACTAGTAACAAGCCAAACCTCACATACTTTTAGGTGTTCGGTTGTAAGTGTTTCATTCTCAAGAAAGGCGTTTGTTTGTACAAATTTGAACCTAGATCTCAAGAGGGCATATTTGTTGGTTATTCTACAAACTCTCATGCTTACCGTGTCCTAAAAAAGTTCAATGGACTCATCCAGGAGACATGTAACATGGAGTTTGATGAAAATAATGGCTCCCAAGTGGAGCAACGTGGTCTTTGTGATATAAGTGATGAAATTCCTCCCCAAGCCATAATAATAATCCTATCTGTTTAGGAACACCTTGTGGCCGAAGGAGAAGGACAATGGTCCACGCAAGTGGAACCATCACCGACGCAAGATCCACACGCTTCCGAAGAACAAATGTAGGCCCTCAACCTCGTGAACAAGATCAAGGGAAAGATCAACCTCATGATGATGGTGATACATGATGACCCGAAAGTATAGGGGATCTACCGTAGTCCTTTCGATAAGTAAGAGTGTCGAACCCAACGAGGAGCAGAAGGAAATAACAAGCGGTTTTCAGTAAGGTATTCTCTACAAGCACTGAAATTATCGGTAACAGATAGTTTTGTGATAAGATAATTCGTAACGGGTAACAAGTAATAAATGTAGAAAAGGTGCAGCAAGGTGGCCCAATATTTTTGTAGCACATGACAAGCCTGGAAAAATTCTTATATAAAGCAAAGCACTCCCGAGGACACATGGGAATTTCTGTCAAGCTAGTTTTCATCATGCTCATATGATTCACGTTCGTTACTCTAATAATTTGATATGTGGGTGGACCGGTGCTTGGGTGCTGCCCTTACTTGGACAAGCCTCCCACTTATGATTAACCTCTCTCACAAGCATCCGCAACTACGAAAGAAGAATTAAGATAAATCTAACCACAACATGAAACATGTGGATCCAAATCAGCCCCTTACGAAGCAACACATAAACTAGGGTTTAAGCTTCTGTCACTCTAGCAACCCATCATCTACTTATTACTTGCCAATGCCTTCGCCTAGACCCAAATAATGGTGAAGTGTTGTCGTCATTTTCTCACGGCAGATGCCATGTGTAGGCTTATCGAAGGTGGTTGGGGTCAGAGGACGTCGACGGGCTCCGGGTGCGGGATTAGGCACAAGCGGTGGTGACATGCGATGTACCCAGGTTCAGGGCCCTCCGTGGGAGGTAACACCCCTAGTCCTACTTGGTCTAGTTGATGGATGGGTGTGTTTACAAGGTTGCTCCTGGAGATGTAGCTAGAGGAGGAAGAGGGAGCAGCCGGCTCGCCTTCCTCCTATGAAGGATGAGCATGTGGAGAGTGTCCCATGGGAGTGTGTGCATGAGACTTGTCGTCTTTCTTGCATGGGGGGGGTTCGGGGGATTTTACAGGCCAACCCCCCGGCTCACAATACTCCTAAGGTACAGAATTGGGGGCCCCGGCTGGCAGCCTCTCCGGCTGACCAGGGGGTCCCGCCTCTCCAGCCGTCTCGTCACCCATAGGGTCCACCGGCTGCACGGTCCCATCGTCCGCTTGGGACCGCTAGCCGGCTTCGTGATTGGCCCCCACCCAGCTGCTATGACACGGGTCGCCCAGGTGGTAGCCGGCCGAAGTCTCCGGTATGGCCGACTGCACTGTAGCCACGTCGGAGCAGGTAATCGAGTGGGCGGGGGCATGCCGGCACAGTTGCCCTGCCCAGTCGCGGTCGCCAAGGTCAGCGGCCTGAACGGCCGAACTGTAGCCACGCGCGCCCGTGCGTCATCGGCCACTGTGGCTACATTGGCGCCCGTCGTGGGGGTCCCCTCGTGTCATCGTACCCGCGTGCAGAGGGACGGGACGGGTGCTTGTCCACCTAGGTGTCAATGGAGGACGCGGCTTGAAGGCAGCCGGTCACGTCCAGCCGGCCGGGGGCCAGGCTGACACCTTGACCAGCCGTCCCGAGCCATCTGGCAATGTACCTGCCGGTTGCGCGCCAGCTGGCCGGGAAGCAGCCGGCCACGTACTTTTTCTTGAAGCGGGGGAGAGAACCCCATTGCTTTGGCCTACCAAGGGGTAATAACCCCGTCAGTAGTCCTTGAAGCCTGCAGGGGCCTGCGTCCGGCACACGAATGGCAGCTGGCAGCTTCCCCCTGGCAGTACCCGCCTCCGGTGCGAAGCCGAAAGGCCGGCCGGGTCGGCAGACGAACCCGACGCCTCGGGTCCTGACGCGACGCCCCGGGACCGGGGCCGGCCCGCAGGGTGCCATGCGGCGAGTAATGATGTCGTGGGTTCCGCGCACGCGAGCAGACGGGGCGTCGCCCTGGGCCTAGCCCGCTAGGCCTTGCGCGTACGCAAGTAGGCCTCGAGGCATAGGCAGAGATCTTTTGCGCCCCGAAGCGGCGGTTACGGCTGAGGATACCCACACGCGTGCGGAGATTCTGGGAAGTGGGCTCAGTTAATCCCCACGTCCCCTGGCCGTGGCCTCCCCTTTAGAAGAGGAGGGAGGGCAGAGGGCAGAAGCACCCGTGCCCCATTTGCCCCCTCGTTTCCCATTCTCTCGTCTTCTCTGCTACCTCACGCGCTGCTGTCCTTCTTGCTTGCGACCTCGCTTGTACCCAGCCCCACCGTCGCGATGGGCGAAGGGCGCTCGGGGAGCTGGGCCGGTTCCATGGTCACGGAGGCCACCATCATGAAGCTCCACCATGCGCGCATGCTGCCGCCGGTGGAGCGCGTGACCGCCCACGCACAAGGCGACGAGTTGGTGCCCGAGCCGCGGGAAGGAGAATTCGTCGTCTTCGTGTGCCATTTCTCCCGCGGCTTCGGGCTTCGGTTGAGCTATTTCTTCCGTCTGATGATGGATACCTTTGACCTCCAACCGCATCACCTCGGCCCCAATGCCATCCTCTACATCGCGGGCTTCATGATGTTGTACCTTCGTCGACTTCTTCAAGGCGCTGAAAGCGCCGCCTGCGGGGGTGCAGCGGTGTGCTACCGCCGCTTGAGCTTCCCGCACTTCAGCCTCATTGACTCCGTCAAGGGATGGCATCGGACATTCTTCTACGTGCAGAACGCCGACCCGCAGCGAGATTACATCCGGCTGCCGGCCTACGTCAACGCCCCATCCTCCGCGGTGAACCGGGAAGGAGCCGCACTGCACGGAACCGCTCTTGCATAGCTCGGCCGGCTCGTGGAACTGAGGAGCGGGGAGGGGTTGGTCGCCTCCGATCTGGTGGCGGCCTTCATCGCGCGCCGGGTGCTGCCTCTCCAGATGAGGCCGCACCGGATCTGCGATATGTCCGGTCTCCGTGAACCCTACCGGCTGATGACCGTCAACCTGATGCCAGCTCAGGTGGCGAGGCGGGTGAATGCCATCATGACGTTCAAGCTGGCACCGGCGACATGGACCTTCGGCTAGGAGCCATATGACCACAACAATCGAGCTCCTCTGGTACGTTCCATCGAGGCGGCCCTTTTTGTTCGAATCCCCCCAACCGACACCCGATCTTACTTCTCTGTGCTGACCGTAGTTATTCGTGCGACAGAACACGCCAGATGGCATGCACCCCTAGATCTTCGAGGCGGAGCACGACCACTCCGACTCTGAGGACTACGAGTAGGGAGGCCCACCCGAAGAGGGGGTCAACTCCTCAGGGGAGGTCGAGGAGGCGACCGCCTGGGAGCCTGCATGCCCGGCGTAGCCGGAGGGTCCAGCCTAGCCGGAGAGCCCAACGGAGCTAGTGAGTATCCTCCCGGTCCCACAATCAGGGACTAGACCGATGATGATGATGATGATGTTGGGATCCTGAACGGGCCTCCCCCCTCACTTCAGCAGGGTCGGCGCGGGCGGAGCGAGGAGCGGCCGGCTCATGCCCCGACGGCCAGAGCCGCCAGCCAGGGGAAGAGGCCGACTCAGGAGGAGCCGATTGCCCTGCCGCCTGCCCGTAAGCGGCTGAAGGTGGCCGCGTAGAAGCCACTGGCGCGTGCTAGGCGGGTTCTACCCATCGTCACCGGGTAAGTGACCTTCCTCTTGCGTGGGTTCATTTCCTAGTTGTGGGTTGGCGGGTGCTTGACTCTTATGCACTTTAGGTACCCCATCGACCTCCAGCACATGGAGTCGACGGTCGACCCGACGGAAGCCGCCAGCCGGCTGGCCCGCGAGCATGTGGCCACACAGCGCGAAGGGAAGAGGAGGCTCGCGGAGCTGCGGGCCACGAAGTCTGGAGCCCAAGGCGGGGCCTTGCGCTGCGGAACCTCAAGCGGCAGGAGGCAGAGGGGGTCCGCGGACCCCGCGCGAGTGTCCGAGTCGGCGGTGGAATCTACTCGCATGTTGAGGCCCCCGTCGAACGAGCCGCCAGGGGAGGCCGCCTACGGAGGAGGCGACCCGATCGTGGGCGCTGGCTACGGAGCCGACCCTCGAGGGGACCCGGCCGATGGTGTCGGACGTGATGCCGCCTACGGCCGAGCCGTCCCGGGTCGACGTGCCGAAGGTTCCGGTGGCCCAGAGGTGGCGCCGAAGGCGCCCCCCATGGAGACAGAGGCACCGTCCGTCGCAATCGTCGCGCCGAGCCGGCAGGAGGAGGAAGGAGCACCAGCACCGAGCGAGGGGCAATTGGGGACTGATTCTCGCGCCACCGTTGTCAATCCTCCTCCAACGGCTGGCACCGTGATGAATGCCGGGACGGGTGGCGACGACAGCTGGGCCCAAGGTCCATGGTGGACATGATCCGGGACTGGGAGGCACTGGCACTCGTCCCCACCCTTCTGGTTCCCACGGCAGGTGGCCCGGTCCCCACGCTCGGGGATCTGGGGAGCGTCTTGGAGCGGTGCCGCTAGGAGCTGGCCCGGTTCGTGGAGGCGGCCGACAACACCCTGCTACGCACGGATGTAAGCATCACTTGTCCTTGTTGAAATTTTCAGTGGGGGCACGCGAGTGCACCCACTGGGTGTAGCCCCCGAGATGCGAGCCGAATAACCGGCTGTGGGGTAGCCGGGCCGGATCTCCTTGTGCGCCTTTTGATTTTGACTTCCTGTGGCAGGTGGGGAATGCCCGGCGGCAGGAGCTGTTTGATGAGGCGGTTTCCATCCACAACCGCGGCAAGCACAGCTTCTACCGGCTGGAGGAGGAGTTGCCGCAGATGCGAGGTACATTTGGTCTTATGGGAGGGAGGCGTATCCCCTGGGAGCTGGGACGGCTTCTTGGCAGCCGGGACGGGTCTGGAATGCTCGACTCACGCCAGTTTTGCTTCACAAGGGACCTGACCACCCTCCGGGAAGAGAAGACCGGGGCGGTCTCCGAGCGGGACCGGCTGGCGCAGAGCATCCAGGCGGTCACCCAGGAGAGGGACCGACTGGGCGCCCTGACGGTGGATGGGCAGGCGGCCCAAGACCGCCTGAAGGCCGATGTGGCACGGGAGGTGACGGCCAAAGAGAAACCCGTCAAGGAGGCGGCCGCCGCTGCCCAACGAATCGCCGCGCTCCAAAACGAGGTGACCCGCCTTGAGAGTATGCTCGAGGAGCACATGGTTTCCCTCGCCGAGGTGGAGGCGGCGCTGGTGTCCAAGCAGGACTCGTCGCTCCACTTCGCACTCAATTGGGCTTAAGTACCAATTTTTCTTTTTTCAGCCCACTGCTTTCTTCTTGTCTTTGAGTCCCTCTCTTCTCAATCTTCCCTTTCTTCTTTAGGGCACTTCCCGGAAACCCAGTGTCGCGCCAAGCGTGCCATCAAGGAGCACCGGTAATATCTCCGGGCGCGTGGGCGCACCATCGAGGGGGATGTCGCTTGGGATATGGCAGAGCTTGGGCTGCCATAGAGAACCGGCTGATCTACCTCAAGCGGAGCATGGAGCGGCTGAAGACGGCCGGCAAGGAGGTCATCATGGCCTTGTGGCCGGGCCGTGGAGCTCTAGAGAGCCGCGTGGCTTTGTGGCTGGAGAACGCCATGGCCCGACTCGAGGTCTGGAAGGCGTCGGCGTCCCTAGCCGGCGCGCAGATGGCACTCTGGTTCGTCACCTCGTGGTACCGCTCCATTGACTTGGACCGGCTAGCCACTATGCGGGACGAGCCGATCGAGGAGCGGGCGACCTGCGAGCCCGTCCTTGTCCGCCGAGCCGACGAGCTCGCGTCGTACGTCGACCCGGACGAGCTCCTGTCGGCCCTTGGCGAGGACGGCAAGCCGGTAGCGGATGATTCCTTCGGCAACCCCCAAGGTCCAGAGGACGAGGAGGTCGCCGATGAGAGCACCGACTCCAACACTGAGATGGCTGGGACCGCGGAGGTTGCCTCGAAGGCCAAGGAAGCCGACCCGAAGGCCGCGACTACCTCTGGGCCGAGAGTCGAGCCGACCGGCGATGTGCCCGCTGGTGACGCGCCGGTGGCCTAAGCCCTTGGGCGTCTTTGCTTTTCTTTTGTTTTTTCTCCATGTTAGACTCAAGACCACCCACTGAGGTTGTATTGTAATGAATCGTAATGGCCGCGAGCCTTTTCTTATTTTAAATTTGTGTTCTAAATGCTTAATGTGTTTTCTTATCATGCGTGCCGGCTCGTCCTTACCCTTTTTTGCCCCTTGGTTCCGTCTGCTCGGCCCCTTTTCCCCTTTGGTTTCGGTCCCGCCAGCCCGCCAGCCGGGAGCCAGTCTGTAGCTAGGTCGGGGCGTCTGCCTCATGGGAGCCGCTTCTGAGCTTAGGAACCACGAGAGTTTTTTTGGGTAAGTTGAGTGGCAGAGGCAAGGCGGTGGTCTGGCTAGACCTAGCTAGCAACCCCCTTGCGATCGATTTTTTGTGTGTGCTAAGTTTCGCCGCCCCAAGGCCCCGTCAGCCGGACAGCTGGGAGCCGGTCTGTAGCTGGGAGGGGTGGGAAGGCTTGCTTAGCTCACACTACTTGGTCAGTTTCGGGGGAGGCGACCTAGGACCAGCCGGAGAGCCCCTAGGCCCGAGAGCGGGTGAGTGAGGAAACCTTGGAGGGAAACGAAAAGGGCATGTCCCAAGAGCCGGTCTGGGGAACCCATTGCATTCATAAGCCCAAAAGGGGAAGGATACATACATACACTGGTTTTTTAGGAGTAAAACGGACGAAGGAGCGCCGCGTTCTACGGGCGCTCGGTCTCCTCGCCGGAGGCGTCTCTCTTGTGCTTCTGCAGCTTCTGGGCATCTATCAGGTAGTACATGTTGTTGTGCAGTGCCTTGCTGACGATGAACGTGCCCTCCCATGGGGAGGACAGCTTGTGTTGGCCGGCTGTCCACTAGATCCGCCTGAGCACCAGGTCCCCTTAGCGGAAGGAGAGCGGCCGGATCCGTTTGCTGTGGTAGTACCGGAGCTTCTGCTGATAGATGGCCGTTTGGCTCAAGGCCAGTTCACGGGCTTCTTCGAGTAGGTCGACGCCGTCCTCTCTCGCCTCCTTTGCGTCCTTCTCCATGTATAGGGCGACCCAAGGCGAGTCAAAGTCGATATCGGTGGAATGATCGCTTCGGACCCGTACACAAGGAAGAAGGGTGTGTAGCCGGTTGATCGGTTGGGAGTGGTCCTGAGGCTCCAAAGGACAGTCGGCAGCTCATCGACCCAGCAACCGGCTTACCTCACCAGCTGCGTTATGAGCCGGGGATTGATGCCGGATAGGATTAGGCTGTTCGCCTTCTCGACCTGGCCGTTTGACTGTGGGTGAGCGACGGACGCGAGGTCGAGCCGGATGCCCTGCTTGGAGCAGAAACGCACAAGCGCGCCCTTGGAAAAGTTCGTGCCGTTGTCGGTGATGATGTTGTGGGGGACGCCGTAGCGTACCGTGATGTCATCGATGAACCGGACGACCATGGGGCCATCCAGCTTCTTGATCAGCCTGGCCTCGATCCACTAGGTGAATCTGTCGACGGCCACCATCAGATGCATCATGCCGCCTCGTGCGGTCTTGAAGGGACCCATCATGTCCAGCCCCCAGACGGCAAAAGGCCACGAGAGGGGGATGGTCTGGAGGGCCAAGGCCGGTAGGTGGCTCTGCATGCTGAAACACTGACAGCCTCGCATTCATCGACCAACTAATTGGCCGCCTCCAACGCGGTCGGCCAGTACAAACCATGGTGGAAGGCCTTGGTCACCAGGGTCTTGGAGGTGGGATGGTGCCCGCACTTGCCCTGGTGGATGTCGAGGAGGATCTCTTTACCCTTTTCCGCCTCGGCGCACTGTTGGAAGACACCGGTGGTGCTGCGGTGGACGAGCTCGCAATTGATGATGCTGTAGACTGAGGCCCGATGCTGAACTTGCCTTGCCGTGGCCTCATTCGGGGGGAGCTCGCTACGCAGAAGGAATGCTAGGATGGGCTGGGCCCATGAGGGAGCCAAGACGGGGGCTGGCTCGGGAGCCCCCAGGCCTGGGTGGTCAGTCCCTAGGACCGGCTCGCCAGCCCTCGAGACCGGCTCGCCAGCCCCCAGGTCGGGAACGGCCGGAGGGGCGTTGACTGCCATCATGACAGCCGTGGCGTTGGAGCCGGCTGCCTCGGATGCAACCGGCTCATATGGTGCCGACAAGGCAGCCGAGGTTGATGGAGCCGGCGGTGAGGTCCTCGGGGGAGCAACCGGAGCTGCCGACGGGCCGACAGGCTCAGCCGGCACGAAAATGGATTCTGATTCCGAGGAGGGCTTGATCGACGGTTTGAGCAACCGCTCGAGGGAGACGCCGACTAGGATGGCCTGTCGGGTGGAGCCGATCTTCGCCAGCGCGTCGGCTGCCTCGTTGTCCGCTCCTGGGATGTGGTGGAACTCACAACTCTCGAAGGAGCTGGTGAGCTACTGTATGAGGAAGTGGTAGCTGGCCATGTTGGCGTCCCTGGTGTCCCATTCACCAAAAACCTGCTACACCACGAGGTCGGAGTCGCCGAAGCATAGGATGCGCATGATGCTGATCTCCTTGGCGATCCGGAGCCCATGGACGATGGCCTCGTATTCGGGCACGTTATTGGAGGCGGTGAAGTGGATCTGGAGGGCGTACTTGAGCTGGTCACCTTTTGTAGAGGAGAGGACTATGCCGGCACCCAGGTCGGTCCTCATTTTGAGCCGTCGAAATGCATGCGTCAAAGCATGGAGTCTGGGGGAGGCGGCACGAACTCGATCTCCGCCCAGTCGACGAGGAAGTCGGCCAACGCCTGCGACTTGATGGTGGTACGCGGCTCGCACCAGATCTCATGGTCGGCGAGGGCGATGACCCACTTGGCGATCCGGCCGGTAGAGTCCCGGCCGCTCATGATCTCGCCTACGGGGCCATGCTCACCATGGTGATGGTGTGTTCCTGGAAGTACTACTTGACCTTCTTGGCGGCGAAGTATATGTCATAGCACATCTTCTGGTAGTGGGGGTAGTTTTTCTTGGAGGCGGAGAGGACCTTGCTGTAGTAGTAGACGGGGCACTGGACCGGTAGGGATTTGCCCTCCTCTGGCTGCTCGACCACCAAGACGACGCTGATGACGCGAGTGGTCACCGTGATGTAGGCAAGCAAGGGCTCCTTCTCAGCCGGTGCGGCCAGGATGGGCGCGCGGGTGAGAGCCCACTTGAGGCCGCGGAAGGCCTCGTCCGCCTCGTCGGGCCAGTCGAACATGCCCGGCTTCTTTGTGTGACCCGGCTCGACCAGAGCCGTCTTGCGAAGGAGCCCGTAGAGGGGCAGGCCCTTCTCCCCCAGCCGGCTGATTAACCGGCTGAGTGAGGCGAGGTAGCCAGTGAACTTCTATACGTCACGGAGCCGGGTCGGCTTGGGCATGCGCTCGATCATGGTGATCTTCTCCGGGTTAGCTTCGATGCCGCGGGCGGACGAAAGAAACCCATGAGCTAGCCGGCTGGGACGCCGAAGACGCATTTGTCCGGGTTGAGCTTGATCTTGTACTCGCGCAGGTTCACGAAGGTCTCCCGGAGATTGTTGAGGAGGCTGAAGTGCTTCTTAGTTTTGACGATGATGTCATCGACGTAGACGTGGACGTTTCTGCCTATCTGAGGCAGGAGGCACTTCTACATGCGTCGCTGGAAGGTGGCGCATGCGTTCTTCAGGCTGAAGGACATGGTGATATAGAAGTAGGCCCCAAAGGGCATGATGAAGGAGGTCTTGAGCCGGTCCTCCGAATCCAGCTTGATCTGGTGGTAGCCAGAGTATGCATCCAGGAAGGACAACAAATCGTACCCAGCCATGGAGTCGATGACTTGATCGATCCCCGGCAGGGCGAATGGGTCCTTGGGGCATGCCTTGTTCAGGCTAGTGTAGTCGATGCACATGCGCCAAGTCTTGTTCTTCTTTAGCACCAGGACTGGGTTGGTCAGCCAGTCCGGGTGGAAAACTTCAATGATGAAGCCGGCTACGAGGAGCCGGACGATCTCTTCTCCTATAGTGCGCCGCTTCTCCTTAGAGAAACGGTGTAGGGGCTGCTTGACCGGTTTAACGTCTGGCCGTACGTGTGCTCGGCGAACTTCCTCGGAACACCCGACATGTCCTTGGGGACCATGCAAAGATGTCCCGATTCTCACGGAGGAAGTCGACAAGCTCGCCTTCCTATTTGCTGTCGAGGCGGGAGCCGATGGTGACGCATTGAGCGGGGTTTGCCGGGTCAAGCGGGATTTGTTTGGTGTCATTGGACAGCTGGAAGGAGGCCTCGCTAACCGATTGCGAGGGAGGAGCCAGCACGGCCGGCTGGCAAGCACCAAGGGCTACGAGCCGGTCGAGCTGCCGCTTCTCCTTGGCTATCTCCAGGGCCTCGGCCAGCCGTCTGCCGTCTCGAGCGCACTCGAGCGACATCTTGTAGTCACCCACGATGGTGATGATTCCCTTGGGGCCCGGCATCTTGAGCTTGAGGTAGGTGTAATGGGGGACCGCCATGAACTTGACGAGGGACGGTCGGCCCAACAGCGCGTGGTAGGGACTCTCGAGGTCCACTACCTCGAACAACACCGGCTCGCGGCAGAAGTGGCCGAGGCTGCCGAAGAGGACGTCAAGCTTGATCTTGCCGACAGAGGAGCAGGACTTTCCAGGCACGATGCCATGGAAGACCGTCGGGCTCGCCTGCAGGTCTTCTATTTTCAGCCCCAGCTTGCACATCGTGTCGAGGTAGAGGATGTTGATGATGTTGCCACCATCAATGAGCACCCGCGAGAAGTGGCAGGTGCACTTCTCGGTGAAGATGGTGGGTTCGAGGACCAGGGCATAGCTGCCGGGACTCGGCATCACAGCCGGGTGATCTGCGCGGCTCCAGGTCACCGGCTTCTCCGACCAATGCATGAACTGGGGAGTTGCCGGCATGGTGGCATTCACCTCACGATGGAGCCGGCGCTAATCATGTTTGCTCGTCTCTTCATAGGTGAAGATGACGTAGCATCCGTACTGGTTGGGGAACTGGTCGTGCAGGAGACCGTCGTTCTGGGCCGGAGCTGGAGCCGGCGCCGGGGCGGCAGCTAGGGCCGGGGCCGGCGCGCGGGTAGGCGGCGCTGGGGGAGCCGGAAGGCCGCCCCTCGGGACAGTCGCTGTGAGAAGCTGCACTGCCGGAGCGTGTGCATGGAGGGCTTGGCCCTAGAGTGGTTCTTGCAGGGGAGGTTGAGCATCTGGTCGAATGTGAGCTTGGGCTGCCAGGCAGCCTTGCCAGTGCGCTGCTGCTAGCTGGAAGACTAGGCAGCCGGCTCCTGCTCTTTGATGGTGGCAACCTGCCGGCTCCCATAGCGGGAGTCGGGCTGGTCATTCTTGCGCTTGTTGTTTTGTGGGTGTCAGTTGTTGGTAGCCGGTAGGGATGCTGTCGGCGTCGGCGTTACCGTGGCGGTCAGGGTAGTCTTGACCCGAATGGCATGGTCGGCTATGGCATATTTGTCCGCCTTGGTCACGAGCTCGACGAGCGTAGCCGGCTCAGACCATAGGAGCTTGTGCTTGAGGGGGTGCCGTCTTGACAGCCTTTGATGAAGTACTGTATGACTTGTACCTCATGCACCCCCTCATAGGAGTTGCGGAGCTCGGTCCATAGGGTGAGGTAGTCGCTGTGGGACTCATCCGGCCCCTGAACACACATGGCTAGTTCACGGGGGCGGTCAGGCCACTTGTAGGTGTTGATGAAGTTGCGGATGAAGGCCTCCTCGAAGTCCGTCTAGGTGTTGATGCTGCCGGCTTCCAGGCTGTTGAGCCAGGTGCGGGACGAGCTGATCAGCATGAGCGGAGCCTAGCGGACGGCTACGCACTTTTCCCCCTGGCGATGCCGACTGCGGTGGTGTAGTCGATCAGCTAGTCTTCGGGTTTGGCGGCCCCGTTGTACTTCGGGGTGTCTCGGGGGAGCGTGAAGCCGGTCGGGAACGGCTCATTGCGGATCTGAGGGCCGAAACATGCTGGGCCAATCAAGCCCTCCTCCTCGAGGAGGGCCGACTGTGCGAGCTGGTCGATGCGAAGGCGGGCGTCATTCTCGCTGCGGGGGACACGTGGTCTGAGCCGGGCCGAGAGCTCAGGGCGGATGACTGGCGGAACTGACCATTCCGGCTCATGCCGCAGGGGTGGCATGTCCCCATGGCTACGCCGGCTGCCGGCAGCTGGCGCCTCGTGGTGGCGGCCGCTGCGAGGCCGGTTGTTGGTGCGCCGGCTGCTCGTTCCCGGCAGCTGAGAGCGCCAGGGGTTGCTTGCCTCGACCCGGCGGCCGGAGGCGTGAGGGGAGAAGGAGTGCTGGGCCAGCTGATGGCTAGCAGTCCCCGTGCCCTCGTGCTTGAGCCGGGGGCCTTCGGAGGCGGCGCCGCCTGCCACAAGCAGATGTTGCTGCGCGTCGGCAGCATCAATGAAGTCCTTGATGTGACGCTCGCGGGCGGCACGGTTTTCACCCTCCAAGGTAGCCAAATCCTCGTAGACTACCTTGGCGGCCCGTAGGTTGGCTGCGGGGGTGTCGTAGACGGGCATGTTTCCACTCTTGATTTCGACGACCACACGACCGCGGTCATGCATAGCCCGCAGGTGAGACCATAGGCGGAGGCGTACTCCCGCTGAGCGGCCTCCATGCGGCGCCACGTGGCCACGAGGATGCTGGCGTCTTTGAATAGGAGGCGGCAAGCCGCCTCTAGCTCGGCCGTGGCAGCATCAAGGTTTGTTGTCGGGGCAATGGGGGTGCTCAGGCCTCGAAGGGCCGCACCGAGCGGGTCGGAGGTGCCGACGCGGGCCACAGAGGTGTCGGCCTCGGCCCGCGCACGACCGGAGGAGGTGGAGGAGATGATGGCCATTGCTCCCACACAAACGTGAGAGCTGCTGGGCTGGGTCATAGTGAGTGCGCCCACAGCCGTGGGCGGATCGGCGCAGACGAGCACCTGGCTAGGGTACTCGTTGGCGATCGGTGCTTCGGCGAGGATTAGCGTGCCAAAGCGCTCGGTGAGCGTGTTGATGTCGAGCGTGAGGTCGACGAAGCTTCCTATAGGGCCTGCCGGAGCAAGCACCATGGGCCCGTGGTTTCGCCTGGATGAGCGACAGTGGCGGGGAATGGCGAGGGGTCCCGCCCGGAGCATGAATCCGGCCGGCGCTGCGTACGGCCCCACGGTGGGCACCAACTGTCGTCGTTTTCTCACGACAGATGCCATGGGTAGGCTTATCGAAGGTGGTTGGGGCCGGAGGATGCCGACGGGCTCTGGGGGCGGGATTAGGCACAAGCGGTGGTGACACATGATGTTCCCAGGTTCAGGGCCCTCTGTGGGAGGTAACGCCCCTAGTCCTGCTTGGTCTAGTTGATGGATGGGTGTGTATACAAGTTTGCTCCTGGATCTGTATCTAGTGGAGGAAGAGGGAGCAACCGGCTTGCCTTCCTCTACTATGAAGGATGAGCTTGAGGAGAGTGTCCCATGGGAGTGTGTGCATGAGACTTGTCGTCTTTGTTGCATGGGGGGTTCGAGGAGTTTTATAGGCCAACCCTCGGCTTACAATACTCCTAAGGTACAGAATGGGGTGCCCGGCTGGCAGCCTCTCCGGTTGACCAGGGGGTCCCGCCTCTCAGGCCGTCTCGTCGCCCGTAGGGTTCACCAGCTACATGGTCCCATCGCCTGTTGGGGCCCGCCAGCCGGCTCTACGATTGGTCCCCGCCCACCTGCTACGGGACGGGTCGCCTGAGTGGCATCGTCTAGTGCCAGCCGGCTAAAGTCTCTGGTACGGCCGGCTACACGGTAGCCACGCCGGAGCAGGTAATCGAGTGGGTGGGGGTGTGCCGGCACTGTTGGCACGCCCGATCGCGGTCGCCAAGGTTAGCGGCTTGAACGGCCGAATGGTAGCGACGCGCGCACGTGCGTAGCGGCCACTATGGCTACATTGGCGCCCGTCGTGGCGGTCCCCTCGTGTCACCATACCCATGTGTAGAGGGACGGGACGGGTGCTTGTATGCCCAGGGGTCAACAGAGGAGGCAGCTCGAAGGCAGCCGATCGTCTCAAGCGGGCCGGGAGCCGGGCCGGCACCTTGACCAGCCGTCCCCGAGCCAGCCGACAACGTACCTGCCGGCTGCACGCCAGCCGGCCAGGAAGCAGTCGGCCATGTACTTTTTCTTGAAGTTGGGGAGAGAACCCCGTTGCTTTGGCCTACCCAGGGGTAATAACCCCATCAAGTGTCATGTAGTCGACGTTCGCATAACACCACTAGAGGAGAGACAACATACATCTCATCAAAATATTCAACGAATACCTTATTCACATGATTACTTATAGCAAGACTTATCCCATGTCCTCAGGAACAAACGTAACTACTCACAAAGCATATTCATGTTCATAATCAGAGGACTATTAATTATAATTAAGTATCTTAACATATTATCTTCCACCAAGTAAACCAACTAGCATCAACTACAAGGAGTAATCAACACTACTAGCAACCCATAGATACCAACCTGAGGTTTTGAGACAAAGATCGGATACAAGAGAAGAACTAGGATTTGGAGAGGAGATGGTGCTAGTGAAGATGTTGATGGAGATTGACCTCTCGATGAGAGGATCATTGGTGATGACAATGGCTTCGATTTCCCCCTCCGAGAGGGAAGTTTCACCGGCAGAACAGCTTCGCCGGAGCCCTAGATTGGTTCTGCCCAAGTTCCGCCTCGAGACGGCGGTGCTTCATCCCGAAAGCTCTCTTTTGATTTTTTTTCCAGGTCAAAACCCTCCATGTAGAAGAATATGGGCACCGAAGGGCTGCCAGGGGGCCCACAAGCCATAGGGGCGCGCCCTGGGGGTAGGGCACGCCCCGAGGCTTATGACCTCCTGGTGGGTCCCTTCTGGTATTTCTGTCGCTCAATATTTTTTATATATTCCAAAATAATTCTCCGTGACTTTTTAGGATTTTTGGAATTCTACAGAATAGGTCTCTCATATTTGCTCCTTTTCCACTCCAGAATTCCAGCTGCCGGCATTCTCCCTCTTCATGTAAACCTTGAAAATAAGAGAAAAAAGCATAAATATTGTACCATAATGTGTAATAACAGCCCATAACGCAATAAATATCAATACAAAAACATCATGCAAAATGGATGTATCAACTCCCCCAAGCTTAGACCTTTCTTGGCCTCAAGCGAAAGCCGAGATCGATAAATATGTCCACAAGTTTAGAGATAGAGGTGTCAATAAAATAATATACGGACATCATAGCATCATGATCATCTTAAGAACAACGATACTTATTGATATATAATTTCTTATACTAGAATTACAATTCATTCACAAGGTAAAGTATGAACCAAGAACTCTATTGAGAACCAACAAACTATGCTCTCAGTCACTGAAGCACTTGCAATTTATCATAACATCAGAAAGAGTCAACATAAGAGCTTGTAAAGCAAATCCACATACTCAATCATCTTTTAGTTTTTCATAATTGATAACACTAGCGCTGTACTCATGAGGGCAAAGCTTCAATTGGACACAGAGAAACATAGGGGCTTATAGTTTATCCTCCCAACTATTTACCTCAAGGGTAATGTCAACAGAAATAACTCATGATCACCCACATCCGAGTGGATATATGTGTCTAGATCATTTCAAAAAACATGATCCTTGCCAAGAGAGAAAGGCGAAATATAGGAAGTGGTGAAGATCACCATGACTCTTGCATAAAGGTAAGGACTAGAAAGTAAAATTAACACATAGGCCCTTCTTAAAGGGAAGCACAGGTTGTCATGTGCTTTTTGTTTTTGGATGTGCAAACCCTTAATGCAAAGGAACTTTGCGTTGTATTGCCCTTTTTGATAGCAACCTTTATTATGAAATCTGTCGCTTTTATTTCTTTACCATCACAAGTTCGTACAACACTTATTTTACCTTACAATAAAAGATCATACGTATTTAGGAGCAATTTTTATCGCTTTTTGCACCAATGAAAACTTACTTGCAGGACCTTACTCAATGCATAGGTAGGTATGGTGGACTCTCATGTCAAAACTGGGTTGGTGGTGTTTGGATGCACAAATAGTATATCTACTTGGTGCGGAAGTTTTGGTTGATATGGGGTGGAAGCAAGCGTCACATGTTAAAGGATCTATGACCATAAAACTTCTATTCGGAAATAAGCAAACATAACCCATTATGTTGTCTTCCTTGTCCAACATCAACTTCTTAGCATATAATATTTTAATGAGTGCTCACAATCATAAAAGATGTCCAAGATAATATATTTATATGTGAACCTCTCTTTCTTTATTACTTCCTTTCAATTGCAACAATGACCAATCTATATTTGTCAACTCACAACAAATTTCAATCAACATAATTCTTATATGTGAAGTCATGACTCCCCATAAGATCATCATATATACTCTTTGCTTTTATTCTATACTTCTTTTATTTCTTTTTCTCAAGACCATAGCAGCAAGCAAAGCCCTCAACTCAAAACTACTTTTCATTATATAACTCTCGGGCTCGCTTACATATGGGGAACATAAAGCAAAACTCAAAGCTAGATCATACTAAAAACTTTATTCTACTAGATCAAGATATAACCAAAAGGATCAAACTAGGAAAAACGATAAAAGTAAAAGATGTGATGATGATACGATACCGGGGCACCTGCCCCATGCTTGGCACAAGCCAAGGGGAGTGCCCATACCCATGTGTTTAGTTGTCTTTCTTCTGAGGTGGTGATGGTGGAGAAGGATCCTTAAGCTTTTTCAGTTTCCTCTTAAGCATAAAATTATGTTCCGTCACATCGTCAATTTCCTGCTCAAGCTTCAATATACCTTGACATAATTCCTGCTTGCTCTCCTACAGAAGACGAGAAGGGATAAATAGAACCTTGGGTTTTCTCCTTGTGTTTGGGAGGCTTGATTTCCTGAACTCCACGTGCATATCTCCTGGTTGAGACAGAGGGATCTCTTCTTCTTCCGAGCTTTCTTCCTCATAATCGCATTCTTGTTCCTCCTCCGAGAATAATCCATAAGGATCTAGGTCCCCATAGAGCTTGTGATTGGCAAGATAATGCGATACATAGCTCTCCCCATCAGACTCTTGGGATGACATATTTTTAGATATTTTCGGAAAAACAACAACAAATGAGAACAGAGGATTTTTCCATGGTACTGTGGTCAAAAACTTCGGGAGATTATATAATGAATTTTTACCGACCTAACGGAGTGTACCACAAGAAAACGGAGTCCGGAGGGTACACGGGGTGTCCACAAGCCACAGGGAAGCGCCTAGGGGGGTAGGGCGCGCCCCCTGGCTTGTTGTCTCCTCGTGCGCTTTTCGGACTACTTGAAATTTTCCTAATTTATTAAATATTCCAAAATAGAGAAAAATTTCTATTGGAAAAGTTTTGGAGTCGGTTTGCTTACCGTACCACATACCTATTCCTTTTCGGAGTCTAAAACATTCTGGTGGGTCTCCCTAATGTACCCCTCCAGAGTTATGGTATTGATAATATTGGTTTTAACATTTATGGGAGTACCTGAGATATAATGTTTGTTTCTTTGCATGTTTACCACCTTCGGGTTAGTGCCTTTGGTGTTGTTGATCTTGATGGCACCAGAATGATATACTTCGTCGACAATATAAGGCCCTTCCCATTTAGAGAGAGGTTTTCTTGCAAAAAATCTTAAACGAGAATTTCATAGTAAGACATGGTCACCTACACTGAATTCACACTTTTGTATCCTTTTATCATGCCATATCTTAACCTTTTATTTAAACAACTTGGCATTCTCATAGGCCTAGGTTCTCCATTCATCAAGTGAGCTAATGTCAAATAACCTCTTCTCACCAACAAGTTTAAAATCATAGTTGAGCTCTTCAATTTCCCAATAAGCTTTATGTTCTAGTTCAAGAGGCAAGTGACATGCTTTACCATAAACCCATTTATACGGAGACATACCCATAGGTTTTTAAGCAGTTCTATAAGCCCATAATGCATCATCCTATTTCTTATACCAATTCTTTCTAGATGTATTAACAGCCCACAATACAAACTTACAAGAATCCTTGAAGAGAGTAGGCCAATGAAAACCAGATTGTAATACCTTGTGTGCAGTTCTATCTCCAGCGGGGTGTCCTCCGTAGGCCTCAGAATCACACTTGTGTAGGATCTGTTTCTGTTCATGCTTAGGTACACAATGTCTAATAACACCATCTACCCCTTCTTTATAAAGGTGTGGATCATCCCAAAAGTAATGTCTTAAATCATAGAAGAACTTTTTCTTTTGTTGGTATGTGAAACTATGCGGTATAAATTTAGCAACAATGTAATTAGCATACCATGGAGCATTACGCGAAGCATTTATGACAGCTAATTGTTCATCAGGAAAGCAATCATCAATAGGTAGTGGGTCATCAAGAACATTCTCTAACCTAGACAAGTTACCTGCTAAGGGGTTCTCAACACCCTTTCTATCAACAATATGCAAATCAAATTCATGTAGGAGAAGAACCCATCTAATAAGTCTTGGTTTGGCATCTTTCTTTTCCATAAGATATTTATTAGCAGCATGATTAGTGTGAATAGTTACGTGGAATCAACAATATAAGGTCTGAACTTATCACAAGAAAACACAATTGCGAAAAAATCCTTTTTAGTGGTAGCATAGTTTCTTTGAGCACCACCTAGAGTTTTACTAGCATAATGGATAACATTTAATTTCTTATCAACTCTTTGTCCTAGAACAGCACCAACGACATAATCACTAGCATCACACATAATTTCAAAGGGTAGGTTCCATTTAGGTGGTTGAACAACAGGTGCAGAAATCAAGGCTTTCTTAAGGATTTCAAATGCTTCAACACAATCATCATCAAAAATAAAAGGAACATCTTTTTGTAAGAGATTAGTGAGAGGCTGAGAAATTTTAGAGAAATCTTTAATAAATCTCCTATAGAAACCAACATGACCAACAAAACTTCTTATACCTTTGATATCTGTGGGACATGACATTTTTTCAATAGCATCTAATTTAGCTTTATCCACCTCAATACCTATTTCAGAGATTTTGTGTCACAATACAATGCCCTCATTAACCATAAAGTGCATTTATCCAATTCAAGACAACATTAGTTTGTTCACATCTCTGCAAAACTTGATCAAGGTTGCTCAAGCAATCATCAAAAGAAGTTCCGTAAATGGAGAAATCATCCATGAAAACCCCAACAATCTTTTCACAAAAGTCAGAGAATATAGCAGTCATACATCTTTGAAAGGTAGCAGGTGCATTGCATAAACCAAAAGGCATACATCTATAAGCAAAGGTACCGAAAGGGCAAGTAAAAGTTGTCTTTTCGTTATCCTCTTTTGACACAAGTATTTGAGAGAAACCAGAATAACCATCTAGAAAGCAGAAGTGTGTGTTTTTAGATAGTCTTTCTAGCATTTGATCAATAAGAGGTAGAGGGTAATGATATTTCCTAGTAGATTTATTTAATTGCCCAAAATCAGTTACCATTCTATATCCTATAACAATTCTTTGCGTGATCAATTCATTTTTATCATTAGGAACAACAGTAATACCTCCCTTCTTAGGGACACAATGAACGGGACTAAACCATCTAATATCGGCAATAGGATAAATTATACCTGCCTCCAGAAGATTTAATATTTCATTTCTTACCACTTCCATTTTAGGATTTAACCATCGTTGGTGATCAACAACTGGTTTAGCATCAGGTTCCATATTAATTTTATGGTGACATACAGTAGGACTAATGCCCTTAAGATCATGAAGAGTATATCCAATAGAATCACGGTGCTTCTTCAGAGTTTTCAATAATCTCTTTTCTTCATCCTTTGAAAGGATAGCACTAATAATAACATGATATATCTTCTTTTCATCAAGATAAGCATATTTCAGAGTATCCAGTAATTGTTTAAGCTCAAACACGGGATCACACTTCGGTGGAGGAGGATCCCCAAGTATTTCAATCATGCAAGTTGTGTTTCAAAATAGGATGCTGATCAAAGAAAATCTTATATATTTCATTCCTTTCATTCATATGCACATCGTTTTCATGGTCTAGCAAATATTGTTCTAAGGGATCAGTAGGAGGCACATCAATAGAAGAAGACCAATAATTTCATCCTTACTAGGAAATTATTTATCATGGGGTTGTCTACGAAATTTAGATAAATTAAACTCATGGGACACATCCCCAAAACTCATAGTAATAGTTTCTTTCGGACAAATCTATCTTAGCATTAACAGTATTCAAGAAAGGCCTACCAAATATAATGTCACAAAATCATCTTGCGGGGAACCAAGAACAAGAAAATCAATAGGATATTTTATTTTCCCACACAAGACTTCAACATCTCTAACAATCCCAATTGGTGCTATAGTATCTCTATTAGCAAGCTTAATGGTAACATCAATTTCTTCTAATTCAGTTGGTGCAATATCATTCATAATTTCTTGATATAGGGTAAAGGAAATTGCACTCACACTAGCACCCACATCACATAGGACATGATAACAATGATCTCCTATTTTAACAGAAACAACAGGCATGCCAACTATAGGTCTATGTTTGTCTTTAGTATTAGGTCTAGCAATTCTAGCAGCTTCATCATAGAAATGAATAACATGCCCATCAATATTATCAACCAAGAGATCTTTAACCATAGAAATAACAGGTTCAACTTTAATTTGTTCAAGGGGTGTAGGTGTTCTAACATAGCTATTACGAACCATAGTTGAAGATTTAGCATGTTCCTTTATTCTAACAGGGATAAGTGGTTTCTCAATATAAGCAGCAGGAATAACAGGGTCAACATTATAAGTAATAGTTTCTTCTTCAACTTTAATAGGTTCAACTACTTTCACTTCAATGGGAGGATGATATCCAAACCACTTCTCCTTAGGGAGATCAACATGAGTAGCAAATGATTCACAAAAAGAAGCTACTATCTCATAGTCAAGTCCATATTTACTGCTAAATTCACAAAATTCATCGGTGTCTATAAAGGATTTAACACAATAAAACTTAAGGTTTATACCCAACTCCTTACCTTTGTCGAGTTCCCAATCTTCAAAGTTGCGTTTAATTATTTCCAGTAAATCCCATTTGAATTCAATATCTTTCTTCATAAAGGAACCAATACAAGAAGTATCGAGCATGGATTGATCATTACGAGAAAGCCGAGCATAAAACTTCTGAATAATATTTTTTCGTGAGAGGTCATGATTGGGGCATGAATATAACATTGACTTAAGCCTCCCCCAAGCTTGAGCGATACTTTCTCCTTCATGAGTCCAAAAATTATAAATATAATTCCGATCACGATGAACCAGATGCATAGGATAAAACTTATGATGAAATTCAAATTTCAATCAGTTGTAGTTCCATGATCCAATATCATCAGATAGCCTATACCATGTCGATGCCTTATCCTTCAAACATAAAGGAAAGACCTTCTTCTTGACATCATCCTCGGGCAAACCTGCAAGCTTAAACAATCCACAAACTTCATCCACATATATTAGATGCAAATCAAGATGTAGTGTTCCATCTCCTGTATAAGGATTAGCTAGCAGTTTCTCTATCATACCCAAAGGAATTTCATAATAAATATTTTCAGTAGGTTGAGAAGCAACTCTTTGTGCTTCCGGTCAAGGTGAATATACCCCGTACAAGCCCCCCGAAGGATTATTTTCCATAGTAACAAGTGACAGTAAATTTCAGCACACTATATAATTTTTTCCTTACCAAATTCCACTCACCAAAGGCGCTTCACTCCCCGGCAATGACACCAGAAAAGAGTCTTGATGACCCACAAGTATAGGGGATCTATTGTAGTCCTTTCGATAAGTAAGAGTGTCGAACCCAACGAGGAGCAGAAGGAAATGACAAGTGGTTTTCAATAAGGTATTCTCCGCAAGCACTGAAATTATCGGTAGCATATAGTTTTGTGATAAGATAATTCGTTACGGGTAGCAAGTAATAAATGTTGCAAAGGTGAAGAAAGGTGTGCCAATCATTTTAGTAGAAAAGGACAAGCCTGGAAAAACTCTTATATAAAGCGAAGCGCTCCTGAGGACACATGGGAATTTCTGTCAAGCTAGTTTTCATCATGCTCAGATGATTCACGTTCGTTACTTTGATAATTTGATATGTAGGTGGACGGGTTCTTGGGTGCTGCCCTTACTTGGACAAACCTCCCACTTATGATTAACCTCTCTCGCAAGCATCCGCAACTACGAAAGAAGAATTAGGATAAATCTAACCATAGCATGAAACATGTGGATCCAAATCAGCCCCTTACAAAGCAACGCATAAACTAGGGTTTAAGCTTCTGTCACTCTAGCAACCCATCATCTACTTATTACTTCCCAATGCCTTCCCCTAGGCCCAAATAATGGTCAAGTGTCATGTAGTCGACGTTCACATAACACCACTAGAGGAGAGACAACATACATCTCATCAAAATATCAAACGAATATGAAATTCACATGATTACTTATAACAAGACTTATCCCATGTCCTCAGGAACAAGCGTAACTACTCACAAAGCATATTCATGTTCATAATCAGAGGAGTACTAATTATCATTAAGGATCTAAACATATGATCTTCCACCAAGTAAACAAACTAGCATCAACTACAAGGAGTAATCAACACTACTAGCAACCCAGAGATACCAATGTGAGGTTTTGAGACAAAGATAGGATACAAGAGATGAACTAGGGTTTGGAGAGGAGATGGTGCTGGTGAAGATGTTAATGGAGATTGATCCCCTCTCAATAAGGGATCATTGGTGATGATGGTGGCTTCAATTTCCCCCTCCGAGAGGGAAGTTTACCCGGCAAAACAGCTCCGCCGGAGCCCTAGATTGGTTCTGCCCATGTTTCGCCTCGAGACGGCAGCGCTTCATCCCAAAAGCTCTCTTATGATTTTTTTTTCCAAGTCAAAACCCTCCATATAGCAGAAGATGGGCACCAGAGGGCTGCCAGGTCCCCACATGCCACATGGGTGTGCCCTGGGGGAAGGGCGCGCCCCCAATTTTGTGACCTCATGGTGGATCCCCTCTGGCATTTCTTTCACCCAATATTTTTTATATATTCCTAAATAATTCTCCATGAATTTTCAGGACTTCTGGAGTTGTGCAGAATAGGTCTCTCATATTTTCTCCTTTTCAAGTCGAGAATTCCAGCTGCCGATATTCTCCCTCTTCATGTAAACCTTGTAAAATAAGAGAGAAAAGGCATAAGTATTGTACCATAATGTGTAATAATATCCCATAATGCAATAAATATCAATACGAAAACATGATGCAAAACGAACGTATCAATACATCAAGAGATCCCCACGATCAAGTTCACGCCCTTGAGCAAGCTCAAGATCGAGATCATGCTCAAGATCAAGAGCAAGCTCATGATGGCACTCAAGATCGTCAAGATGATGCTCCTGAAATTTCCATGGAGGATATTTTAGGAAGACAAGCCACCAAGATTGCTTCCAAGCTTAAACATAAACAACATATTTTGGAGAATGTCTATGGAAGCTTAAATAAAGGGGTAGCCACTCATAGTCAATTAACAAACTTTTGTGCACATCACACGTTAGGTTCTTGCATTGTACCCCTAAAGGTACAAGAGGCGCTCGATGATACGGAATGGCTTGAAGCCATGCATGATGAACTCAAGAACTTTGAGAGCAACAAAGTGTGGCGTTTGGTGCCAAGACCGAAGGAGAATCACAATGTCATTGGAACAATATGGATCTTTAAGAAGAAGCAAGATGCAAACGGTGTCGATGTTCGCAACAAGGCAAGATTGGTGGCACGAGGCTACTCTCAAGTCGAGGTTATCGACAACGGTGAATATTTTGCTCTTGTTGCTCTCCTTGAATCTTTTGCTTGCATATGCATCTCATCATGATTTTCAATTATATCAAATGGAGGTGAAGAGTGCATTTAAGGAGTTGGTATATGTCAAGCAACCCCTAGTGTTGCGGATATAACCCCACAGTATAACCCGCCCTATCGGGTCGGGTTAGTGTAATGGTAGCTCTGGAGACATATTCAAGATGGGCCGTATCAAGAAGACAAGGCAAGCAAGGCGGTCACTAATAAGCCATCCGATGTCCCAAGCGTGGGGAGACAACGACTCAAGGCCCATAGGGCAGAAGACGCCAGAGGATTGCTTGCTTGAGAGGCAAGGCGTGTTAGAAGACATGATAGGTTACGAGTTATGATATGACTCGGACTCTGTTGTAAACCCTAGGGTATTAACCTGTATATAAAGGCAAGCCCCTAGGACCAAAAGACTCTAGTTAGACACCCTCGAAGCTAGGTTAGCGATTCCGCACCCTTGTAATCGAGATCACCATCAATAGACACAAAGTAGGACGAAGGCTATTACCTCCATCGGAGGGGCCGAACCTGGGTAAACTCGCCTCCCATTCCCGTTTAACCCCTTTGAGTCGACACCTAGCGGCAATGGCCTCGCACCTAAGTCCTTGCACGAGGACATCTACCGTGAAAAAACCACGACAGTTGGCGCCCACCGTGGGGCTCTTGCCTGGTGGAGTTAAGTGCTCAAAGGGAGCCCTTCTAGGTTTCGGGAGCTACGTGACGGATCATATGACCAAGAGTCATCAGAGCAAGATCTACATCGACGATTCAGGCTGGGGCCCCGAGGCCGACTTAATTGAGTATGGGTAACGGGTCCCCTTTGGCAAGATCCACGTGTTCATCGGCCAGATCGGTGCGATAGTGCCCGAGTCGGACATGTGCACCAACCTCGTTGAGCCGACTCATCGTGTCCAACCTGGCCGACCTCGACCAGGCCAGCATCACGAGACCAAGGATTTCGGTAAGTTTCGTGAGTCGCCTCATCTGGCTGCTTCTTCTGCAACAGGGATCACGATGGTCCGAATCCCACCCATGGTTGGAGGATCAGGCCTGTCACGGGGTACTCTGGAGGCTAAGTTTCGGTCACAGTGACCAGGCTCCTCAAAGCGAATCTGAGCTTTTGAGTCATGGCCAATATCATTTTTTCACCACTAACACTTGTAAGTGAGACAGCAAGGTCAAGAGTAGGGCAGTCAACATGGCAGAGCCGGCAGTACCCAGGTACCACAACTAGTCTGAGCACCCGATCACCGAGAGCAGGGAGGCCATCCTCCCCGGGTTGACAATCTTGGCGGTTTAGCTTTGGTGGTGGCACCTCAAGTCGGCAGTTACACTTTGACCAAGGTCTTTATGGATGGGGGCAACATCATAAATATTCTGTACTATGAAACTTTCTGCCGGATGAACCTCCCCAAGAGCTCACTACTTCCTTCCACGACGGTGTTTCACAGGATTATTCTTGGAAAGTCGGCTTATTTGATTATGAAGATCAAAGTCGATGTTACTTCTGGTGATGAGAATAATTAGAGATGCGAGCCCTTGATGTTTAGGGTAGTCAAGATAAAGAGCCCCTATCACGCACTCTTTGGGCGGCCCGCTTACGCTCATTTCATGGACCGACCTTGTTATATCTACCTCAATCTCAAACTACCCAGAGGGAAGGGCAATATCACCATGGACAGAAGCCAAAAGATAGCTCAGAAGTGTGAAGAAGGGGACGCGGCTTATGCCGAGTCAGCTTGCGCAGCTGAGGAATTGAAGTTTTACACTGCCAATGTTGACCTGACTGATATGAGCCCTCTCAAGAAACCCAATACTGAGTCAGAATCTTCGCTCAAATTCAAGCCGTCTGAAGATACTAAGCAGGTAGATTTCATACCAAGCGATTCATCCAAGTAGTTCACTATAGGGATCGGCTTGGACCCTAAATAGGAAAGCGCGCTCATCGAGTTCATCCGTGAGAATCGGGACCTCTTTGCATGGAAACCTTCTGACATGCCTGGAGTCTTGAGAGAACTTGATGAGCACCACCTTAATGTGGATCCAAAGATGAAACCAGTATGCCAATACCTCCATTGTTTTAATGAGAAGAGACGCAAGGCTATTGGGGAGGAGGTAGCCTGGCTCCTAGCTATTGGGTTTACCGTTGAAGTTATTCATCCTGAATGGCTTCCTAACCCGATGCTTATTCTGAAAAAGAATGTCACTTGGTGCATGTGTGTTGATTATACAGATCTCAATAAGGCTTGTCTGAACGATCCCTTTGCTCTCCCCCATATAGATCAGATCATTGATTATACGATGGGATCTGAGCGACTGTGTTTCTTGGATGCGTACTCCGGCTATCATCAGATCAAGATGGCGGTTGAGGATCAGGAGAAGACAACTTTTATTACCCTTTTGGGTGCTTTCTGCTATGTCTCTATGCCCTTTGGGATTAAAAGCATGGGGGCAACTTATCAACGGTGCGTGCAGAATTGCCTTTGACCACAGATTGGGCGCAATGTTCATGCCTATGTTGATGACATTGTGGTAAATTCTCAGAAGACGGAGACGCTCTTGGAGGACATCAAGGAGGCGTTTAGTAATCTTCAAGTGTACCAGATGAAACTTAACCCGACAAAGTGCGTTTTTGGCGTTCCCGCAGGCAAACTATTAGGATTCCTGGTGTCTGAGCGAGGTATCGAAGCTTACCCAGACAAGATCGAAGCAGTAACTTCACTGGCTGGGCTGGCAAACATAGACTAGGTTTAGTGTCTAGCGGGTCGCATCGCATCTTTAAGTCGCTTCATAAGCCGCCTGGGAGAAAAAGCTATCCCTTTTTTATCAAGTTCTAAAGAAAACATGTGATTTTAAGTGGATTGACAAGGAGCACTCAAAAAATAGCTTGTTAATCCACGCATCTTAGCCACCCCTACTGACAAGGAGCCGATGCTCCTGTACATCACCGCTAATTCCAAAGTGGTGAGTGTAGCAGTAGTTGTCGAGCAGAAAGAGGAAGGGAAGGATTTTCTGGTTTAGCACCCAGTTTATTTCACCAGCGAAGTTTTAACTTTGTCCAAGCAGCGGTACCCGCATTGGAAAAAACTTGTTTACGGGATTTTCATGGTAAGCCGGAAGCTAAAACACTATTACTAGGAGCATCCGATCATGGTGGTTAGTTCAGCACCCCTTGGTAGTATCATACAAAACCGGGAGCCCACTGGACGGATCGCTAAGTGGGCAATCGAACTTGGCGATCACCATCTAAAATATGTGACCCAAACCACTATCAAATCCAAAGCACTGTTAGATTTCCTCAATGACTAGACAAGGTTGTAGATTCTGGAGAATATGCCAGATAATACTTAATGGACTTTACATTTTGATGGATCTAGGCACTGGGAAGGCTCGGAGGTTGGAGTCATTTTGTCTTCCCCACAAGGTGACAATTTTTGTTATGTACTACATCGTATGTTCCCTTGTACTTACAATGCATCTGAATATGAGGCCCTCCTAAAAGGGATTAGAATAGAGAAGGAGATGAATCTGAGCTGGGTCTGGTGCTTAGGTGGCTCAATAAGTTCAGCGACTTGGGACTGTAAAGACCCCGTAATGGCGGCTTATCGGCGGGCAATCTCAGATGTGGCGAGTTATTTTCAAGGCTATCAGGTCGATCATATAGACCGCTGGCACAATGAGGCGACCGACGCTCTGTCACGACTCGGTTCACAAAGGAAGCCGATCCCCCCCCCAATGTTTTGTTAAATGTCCTACATAATCCTTCTGTTAAATTGCCACCTAAGGAGGATATTGCTATCCGTGACCCAGAGACGCAATTGGTGGCGGCTCTCCATGCTACTCCGGACTAGACAATTCCGTATCTGGCGTATTTAACTCGAGGCGAGCTCTGAGCTGAGGAAAACTTAGCTCGATAGATAATTTGGCGGTCTAAATAAATGACTATCGCCAACGGCGATTTACCTCGACGAAGCAGCACCGGTGTGTTCCAATGTTATGTTCCCCCTAAGGAAGGTCAGGAGATTCTTAATGATATCCATGCTGGTGACTGTGGACATCATGCTGGCTCACAAACCCTGGTGTCAAAGGCTTTTTTGTCATGGGTTTTATTGGCTGACGGCTCATGCAGATGCAGAAGAAATTGTGCACAAGTGTGATAGGTGCCATAAGTTTGGTCGACAGGCCCATGTGTCGGCTCAGGAATTGCCTATGATTGAAATTACTTGGCCGTTTGCAGTATGGGGGATTGACATGGTTGGTCTGTTCAAGCCATCCTCTGACAAGAAGACCCACCTCTTGGTGGCGGTTGATAAATTTAGCAAGTGGGTTGAAGCAGAGCCAGTTAGTAGCTGTGATGCAGAGACCGCGGTCAAGTTAATGATTTTCAGTTTTGGCTACCCTCACAACATTATCACTGATAATGGTACCAACATGTCTAAGGGAGCCATGTAGCAGTTTGATCAACGAGAGCACGTCTGGCTTGACCTGGCAGCGGTGGCACATCCATAGTCCAATGGACAAGCCGAGTGAGCTAATTCGGAAATACTCAAAGGGATCAAACCCCGTATTATGGTACCACTTGAGCACACTCCAGTTTGTTGGGTTGAAGAACTCCCCACCCATGCTTTGGAGTATTCACACAACCCCAAATAGATCCACTCGATACACACCTTTCTTCTTGCAGTACGGGGCCGAGGCGGTTCTACCAAGTGATATTCGCCATGAATCGCCTCGGGTTGCTACTTATGTTGAGGTGGACAATGAGCTAGCATGAAAAGACTCCCTAGATGCCTTGAAAGAAGTGTGTGATTTAGCAGTATCTAGATCTGCCATCGATTAGCAAGACCTACATTGCTATCATAGCCGTAAAGTTCGAAGCCATACTTTTCAAGAAGGGGACTTAGTGCTATGTCTCATTCAAGATCAGACATGCATGCATTAACTTTCTCCACCTTGGGAGGTTCCTTTTGTCGTCAGCAGAAAACTTAACAATAGGTCATATTATCTGGTGGACTTCTAGGAAGGATCATACACTTCTGAGGAGGAGACAACCCGACCCTGGAACATCGCTCACCTGTAGCGTTATTATATTTAGAAGAGCCATCGACTCTCTTTATGTAATTCCCCCCGCGCATTCTGTATATACTTCTGCATGTTCAAATATAATAAAGCCAGAACCCTCAAAACTCGGGATCTTTGTTGTTTCAGCCTATATATTGAGCATGACTCTTTTTGTTTGAAACAAAGGTCACCTGGGGGCTTCCAACTCATCAAGTTTAGCTTTCTCACCCTTTTGACACAGCAAAAAACGCCCCAATATATGGTTGAACCTACATATATGCTTGATGTGACTCTTTTGGACCCTGAACTTCTTCAAGTTAAAACACCGGTTTGAGTCACGAGAGAGCCGACATGCAAAGAGCTAGGATAAACCATGGGTTATCACACCCGCTTCATTGAAGCAAGACTTGAGCCTCGAAACCGAGTCTCTTTTTTTTACCGAGTCTCATTGAACCGGCTTTCTAATAAAGTTTGTATGATTTTTTATCACAACATAAAATGTGAGGCATGATATGGTCCCTGCTTTGGCTCATACTTGAGCAACCGGGTTAATAAATACGGTCATATTATGGCCGGGTTCAAGACCTATATCTTCAATACTATTCATGAAAGATTCAACAGTCTTGAGTTTTGAAAAACCAAGTTCTTTTGCCGGCTTATTTCTTGACCTGTTTTTCAGTCTCAATCAGTAAACTCATTGAGCGCAACAAAACAGATATACAAGGGAAAGAGTGGCACAATCATATCAAAGCAACGAGTTCAAAAGAATGGAGTTCTGCACCAACAAAGGTGCACACATGCACGATGGCATGACAAAGATTTCGAGGAAGTTTTCAGGCTTCCACTATTAGAGGCCCACAATGGAGGTCCAAATACTCAATTTTATCTAATTACTTGGGGGATGACTCAGTATGGCGACTCATTCATCTCCTCGGATCCCCTCATGCCTATTCCTCATCAGCTGCCTATGGATTGGCATCTGCCGGCTCATCATCCTCATCAACCTACTAGCCCTTCTGTTGCCATCAAATTGAGTTCAATGATTCAAAATTTGATGTTCTCTGAACAAGAGATGATGCATCAATATCAGGGGCAAAAGATCTCTTATGTCGGGGAGGAACCAACTCCGTCGGGTCATCCTTGGATGGGCCAATATGCTCATTATCATTGGTATATACAGCATGATAGTTTCCGAAGTCAATTTCTTCAGCTATCAAAGTCGCCAAAGGGCACATCTCCATGATGAACTTCACATAATATGAATGAGTGAATGAGCAGTCATTGAGTTTGAACTCGGGAATGCCACCCTTTAATAGATCCACATCCAGTTCGGGAAAATATGCTTTTGCTCGAGCTAGTGCAATGTTTTCCCCTCCTCGAGCTATTGATCTTCGAGTCTCGGTCACCCATTGCGGCATGGTAGAAAGCTGTTTCACCATGTCCATGATGCTTCTTGGTGGATGCTTTAGATTCTTCACCGCCATGATGGGGTACACAGATTCGGTGAACAGCTGCTCTACATATGTGAAAATGACTTTCAATTTCAGAATAGGAAGTTCTACAAGATTATGATCTTTCCGCCCTACAAGAAAAGAGAGAGATAGTGAGCAGACTTTCAATCATAAGCCGGTACACTACAAAACAAAGATAGAACACATACCGAAGATTGCCGTCAACATTCCATTGATCTGTTTCACAAGAATAACACATTTTTCCTTCAATGGATCAAGCTTATTTTCAGCTTTTTCTGCACGTTTTAGAAGGATGGCCTTTTCCATTTCAAACAGCTTTATAGCTTGTTCAAAGCGTCCATTCGCCTGCCATGCTGAACCCTCAAAATGAGCCGCCACGAACTCAGCCTCATCTTTCAATTTTCTCTATTCTTTGAGCCGTTTCTTCAATTTCACAGCAACTGACTCAGCATCCTCAACATATTCCTGTCAGATATACAAACAGTATCAACAAGTATTCTAATAACAATTTTAAACTCCCTTAGGACGAATTACTCTTCCTATCAAGTCCCAAGTAGATTGCAACCAATATCCTAGACACTTGGGGGCTAATGCATATCCATTTTTTCAAAACTAAGATATGAAGAAGACCAAACTCATCTCAACAAGATGAGCCAGCTCTTGGGGGGTACATGTCGAATTCTTCAAACAACATTAACCAAAGACCCAACTCATCTCAAGAAGATGAGCCCGCCCTTGGGGGCTACAGGTCGAATTCTTCAAACAACATTTAGCAAATACCCAATTCATCTCAAGAAGATGATCCGTCCTTTGGGGGCTACAGGTCGAATTCTTCAAACAACATTAAACAAAGACCCGACTCATCTCAAGAAGACGAGCCGGACCTTGAGGGATACAGGTCGAATTCTTCCAAAGAGTATTAAGCAAAGACCCGACTCATCTCAAGAAGGTGAGCCAACCCTTGAGGGCTAAAACTACAGATCAGTTATTTTATGACCCAACTTATTTGAATAAACTGGTCCTTGGAGGCTAATGAAAGTACAAAGATAGTGGTAAAACAAGGAGTTTACCTCATACTTCTCCTTCATAACATTTATCATGCTTACTTCAATTTCCCGGCTCTCAGACAGTCGGGTCAAGTATTGTTGGTGTAAGTGTCCAATGCCAAGTACAGACAACTCTCGAATATCCAACTTTGTTTTCCCTTTGTCCATGTTATCTGGTTCATCCTTAGTCACAATCTTAGCCAAGGAGGTGGAAGCAATGGGAACTTGAAAACCCTCCGTCACAATGGTAACATCCGAAAGGTTTGCTTCTGCTGGCGCCTTGGATCATCCAAATGAGTCACCGGGCTAGAAGGATGAACCGGGCTTGGCTGCCAGGTAGACGACTCATCTGATGCATCCTAGTCTGTAGGGGGGTATATCCATAAAAACCGTTTCATCTGGCATAAGCGTCTCAACATCGATTGTCGCCTTAGCACTCACATTTGTGTATTTCTCTACAAAGGGGTTAGTTCTAGTTTTTGTTTTCAAGGACGGAGGGGCTGACATGATTTGGCTTATAGTGCCAGAAGATGACTCGCCAGCCCTCCTTGACAAAGTGGCCTTGTCCCTACAATTGTAAGGATGAAATATTATGCTAAGAAAAATATAGCTCAAAGTTTAAAACGACATAAGTCAATAAGTGCAAGTTCAGGAGCTTACCCGCAGTTGACCTTGAAAGTGGGAAGTTGCATTGTACTTGAGTCGTCCAAAGATGAAGGGGAGGCCTAATAAAGCGAATTCGAAGGACTAAGAGGTTTTTTAAACAAACCGGCTCAAAGATGAGAATTGGTTGGACTATGAGGCACCTCGAAGCGTGGTTTGTGAGCCAGCGGTGCATCAGATAAACCATGGTTTAAGCCGCCCGAATCACCATGGGTCTTGTGTTTTGACGAGCCAAAGAATTGTGTCTTCTTCAAAAGAAAATCAGAGGCCAAGTGAGCATCTGGGTGTGTCATCTTAACCTTCCGGATGACATGCCTTGGTTTTCTTGGAACAAACATTTCTGAACTGGAAGATATATGAGTTACCTATTTTGTTGGTTTGGCTAGATCCCGAGTCATCCTGATAAGAAGGCGTGTCCGCAAGCTCAATAAATAGGCAGCCAAGAGAATCAGGCTCTACCTTTGATTCCTCTCCAGAAGATGACACAGGGGTTGGGTTATCTTTTTTACACGACGAAGAAATAGGGGCTTGAGGTGTGTCCTTCCAGAAAACAGAATTCTCCTACAAAAGCATGCAGTAAGAGATGGCGGGTCAAAGTAAATTAATAAAAAAAGACAAGAAAAATCAATACCGGAGGAGACGGGTTGAGCAGATAAAATGGACCCAGGCCGGTAACACTGCACGGTTCTTTTGAGTCGGAAAAGAAATTATTTGTCTCTTTATTAAGGGCATCGCCAGTCAGATCTTTGCAAGAGAAACGCTGAGGATCATATGAGGCACGTGAGTATTTGCACATCAAGCCGCCTCTTTCACTGATAGGCTGGATTCGCCACGCTAGCCAACAACAGATCAGATCAATACTAGTCAAGCCATGTGCAGTTAGAGCCCTCAATTTCACATGAAGAGGAGCCAGTGGAGCCCTCTCTTCATCTATTGGCCAACCCAAAGACTCTACTTTACTGCTGAGTCTTTCCAATTTGAAACCTGGCAAGGAGTTTTCTTCTTCGGGTATAGTATCCTTACAGTAAAACCAGGTCTTGTTCCATCCTTTCGGGTGACTTGCCAGTTTTAATTCAGTAAAGGTGTTGTTCTTGCTCTTCTGAATGGTAACCCCACCAAGTTCACACGCAACACCATTCTGCACTTCAGTCTGACGATTGAGATAGCAAAATTCCCTAAAAAGGGTCACAGACGGCTTGACTTGGAGATGTACCTCGTATAATACTTGGAATTGACATATATTGGTCATAAAATTTGGACCAATGTCTTAAGGCCTGAGTTTGATGAAGTGCAAATGATCCCTAAAGAATTTTGAGTTGGGGGATGGAAACCTCTATGAAGATTATCAGTGAAGACAACAACTTCTCCTTGCCAGGCTATGGGTACGACACTTCTTTGGGAGCCCGCCACTCTATTACTTTTCGAGCCGACAAGACACCTTGATCCACAAGGTTATCCAAGGTGAGCTTGGATTATTTGGTCCTGGCCCAGTTACAGTATTTGTAATTTTTCGTAGCCATGGCGGGTTTTAGGAACTACAAGAACAACAAGAAGTATAAGCCAGCGCAAAGAAGTCGCCTAAACTAATTTTCTATTTTAAGTCGTCGGAATCTAAGGAGGTTGAATACATCTCCACAACACTTAGAAAACGTGTTGGTTCACAATGTTTTTTCTATGAAAGCTTTCTTTCGGATGGATCTAATTAAATGAGGAAAAACAAGAAATATGTATTCCCACCGATAGAAAGACCGAAACTATGGCATTCAAAGTATAGCCTCGGTGGCTCATTTTAGATCTGCTTATGTGGAAAGCAAGGCGGAGATCATACTAAAACTACCCAGTCCCGAGGAATGACAAGCGCATGGATCTAGGGACTACGTCCCGAATGAACATGACGAACATGGCATGAACACTAGAAATATCGAACCCTAAATGGTGGGGATTCGTACCAGATTACGTTGGGATGAAAACAGAGACGATCATGCTTGCTTTGATATCTGTGAGAAGGCCCGATGGCGTCGACAATGGAGCTAGGGATCTTCATGATGCCTTCGAAGCTCCGTTGGTACTTGGCCGAAGAAGGGGAGAGAGGAACAAGATGGCGGAAAGTTACTACAGGGGCTCTGTTAGGGATATAGCACCATGGCGTGGCTTGCCCAGGAGAGGTCGGGTCATGCCTGGAGGCTTATAATTCAAAGGCCGTAAGTGGGCCAAAAGGATGAAGACAAGCCTAAAGGGCGACTCGTCAGATGGGCTCAGATGGAGTCCTAGAGACAGAAGACAGTGCGATACCTAAGTGGGTCAGCCGCCCGGAAGACGGCTTGCCCAACAAGGCAAGGCGACTTGGAGATATGACTAGACACATAGTATGAGACGGCTTGGACTCTTCTAAGCCCATGGCCTTGACCTGCCTCTATAAGGGCGAGCCCCTAGGCGGCTTAGGGTACGAAACAACTGATTGATAGCTAGGTCAAGCAAACTCAGTGCCTTGTATTCTACCCCCCATCAACACAAACACAAGCATGACGTAGGCTTTTACCTCTTTCCGAGTGGCCGAACCTATGTAAACCCTTGTCTTTCGATTCCGATCAACCCCTTCTATCTCACCGCCTTAGCGATGGCCACGAGCCTAAATCCTCTCACAAGGACATCTGCCGTGACAAAACCACAATAGTTGGCACCCACTATGGGGCCCGCGCTTGGTGGTGTGGAGTTCTAGATGTGCTCACTCCTAGGGATCGAGGGATACGCCGCTGGCATGATGACTAAGAGTCACCACGGCAAGCTCTGGATCGATGATGCTGGCTGGGGCCGCAAGGCCAACTCAATCGAGTACGGGTACCGGGTCCCCTTGGGCATGATTCACGTCTTCATTGGAAAGATCGGCGGATCTAAGCCCGGGACGGACATCTGCACCGACCTCATCGAGCCGGCCCGACGCACGCAACCCGCCCATGTTCAATCCAAGTGAGGCAACGTTTTTGTCGGCTGTACGCAAGGTGTGGAAGGCTCCATGTCAGGAGGGGAGACCCTTATCCTATCAGATGACAGGTCCTCGAGCGAAGAGGCGGAGTCAATCTACCAGCTTCATGATGGCGGTCTTGGGGGCTATGCCGATGGAAACAGTATTCCGGAGCCCTATGACCCGCCGGGCCGAGCCGCCATCTTAATGGCCGGCACGGCCCCGGCTCATAATTGCACAACGTCAGGAGTGGTAGCAGGCATGGCGGTGGGCCCTGGGACTTCTAGAGCGGCAGCTCAGGCTTCGCTGGCTCAAGCTTTGATGGATCTCATGGAGGAATTAACAGCCATAATGGGAACCAACGTCACAGCTGAGAATCAAGCAGAGCATAATGTGGAGATTACTGGGATATAGACACTGATGACCAGGGCCCAAGAGGATATCAACATGTTGCAAGATCAGATGAATGCCGAGTCAGAGCATTTGAGGACAGAGGCCTTCCACTTTAATCTGGACCCGCACGCTTCTGAGGCGGTTCTACGAAGGAGGAACCAAGTTCGCATTCCGCTCCACCACATTGAGCCCCGGAATCTCTTTAACACCGCTGGGGCGGCACAAAATGCGCCGCTAGTCATAAACACTCAATCCTTCCGATTTTGATTACCAAGAATTGCCACCTTCTTCTCGAGATTCAACTGCAACTCAACTTCTGGCTTTTACAATCAAACGCGGCTAAATATATAATTTGTATCTGTACTGCATTATCATAGTTGCTTTTTAACTTGAAGATTGCTTTTGTGTTTGTATAGCCAAAGCCTTTGTGACTAACAGGGCTGGTGAGTCATCTTCCGCCATTGCTGGTCTTGATGTTCAAGACCCGTCAGCAACAGATATAGAGAAACAAACCAAGTCAGTTGACCAACATAATCCACATGTTGAGGCGATTCATGAAAATGAGCCGGTCCACAATGAAGAGCTGGCTGTGACGGAAAAATCAGTGCCAGGGCAGAGTGCAGCTGATGACTCGACCCCACATGATGACTAGCAAAGCCGTGCTCATGTTTCAAGCCCTGTCCATAATGTGGTCAGCATTGATCCATCGCCTAACATGGGCGATAGAGATAGCACGATTATTGGTGAAGATTTTAAAGTTCCCTAGCTTTCAACTGCATTGACCAAGATCTTGACAAAAAAATAGCCGGAATCTTGTGATAGAGGGAAAACAAGCTTGGAGTTTCCAAACTATGCCACTTTTGGGGTTGATGCCCTGCATCAACAATATCTGATCGGCTATCTGAAATCCTGGATACGGAAATGAATTTGATAAGCATGTTGAAGCGAAAGTATGAGGTAAAAAATTCCATCATTCTTTCCTTGATCATATATACACTTGTAGCTCTCCAAGATCCGGCTCAATAGGAAAGCATTGAACCGGGTCTTGTGGTAAATAACTATAAAATTTGTGAATCCTTGACTTCATCCCACAATGGCCGGTTTATATCTTTGAGATAGTCGGGTCTTTACGAAGAATGGCTTGTAGTTTTTTTAAAAGCAAACCATGGACCCCAAGGACCGGGTTATTATGGAAATAAAAAGCCGGTACTTTTTAATTTCCTTGATATGCATAAAAAATTTGATTTGTAGCCCCCAAGGATCGGGTTCTTATGAGAGTGATTAGCCAGTGCTTTTGAGGAAACTTGAAAAGGATAATAAGCTTGAACCTGTAGTCTTGATAATACCGGGCCTTAGCATAGATTTAGAAGAAAAAGGAAAGGTTTTGCATTAACCCCCAAGTGTCATGTAGATTGCTTGCAACTGGTTGAAATTTCATTGAAAAATATCCTTATGTTTTAGCCCCCAAGTGTCGGTCATCCATCTGTGGCGATTTGAAAAATTGTTACTGATAATTTATAATATGCAAGAGATGTTGGATGAATTTGAGTCGTCTGTTCTCAGCTTACAAAAGCAGCTTAGACAAGAAAAAGAGTTGAAGAAGTAAGCCGAAGCTCGGGCCACAAATCTCTAGAAATCCTTGAATCACGCTATTGATATGTTGAAGAAAACCAAGACTTACTTAAAGCAAGAGCGAAATGCCTTAGGCTAACATGATGAGACAACTGACAAGGAACTTAGGTCTTTGAGAGAGGAATTGTCAACCCTAAAGCATGTTAATACCCAAGTGCAAGGAATCATCATAGCACTTGCCAAAGATGGTATTGGTAAGTATGGAGTGTCGAACCCACAAGGAGATAATGGTATGATCAATATTCTCTCAAGTCCTATCTGCCACTGATACGACTCTACATACAACGAACGTTTGCTTCTATCTAGTAACGAGAAATAAAACCGCATTGTGGGTATAAAGAGGATAGCTTTGCATGATATTGAAGAACTAAAATATGAAAATAGTTCCTTCCTAAATAAAGTTAGAATATATCACAATATGTTACAAATAGCGAGTGTGGAATAATGATGTTATGGTGTGCGGAATCATCCTATGCAATTGACAACAAGATCGGTAATCATTCTTGCAATTTTATATGAGGGAGAAGCATGAGCTAACATACTTTCCGTACTTGGATCATATGAACTTATGATTGGATCTCCAGCAAGCATTCCCAACTACTAGAAATCATTAAGGTAAACCCAACCATAGCATTAAACATTAAGTCCCCTTTACTCTCATACGTAAACAACCACCTTACTCAGGTGTAAGCTTATGTCCCTCTAGATACCCACTATAAGCAAATCATGAACATATTGCAACACCCTATAGCATGGATCCTTCACATGTGTGCCTCACGGAAGGCACCTTAGGACATCATCAAAATAAAACATACACTCAAACGAATCAAGATCATCAATCAACCCAAAGGACAACATAGATCTAGTCAAACATGATAGGATGACAACATATCATTGATTAATAATACGTGGAATGAAACACCATGTTCAAGTAGGGGATTACAGTGGGGTGTGGGAGAGTGGACCACTGAAAAGAGATGAGGACGGTGATGAAGACGGTGATGTTGATGAAGACGATCACCGCGGCGATGGTTCCCCCAGCTGCATTCCAGTGCCGCCGGAAGAGGGGGGAGGGAGTCTCCCCCTTAGGCTTCATCCTCCATCACTACAAGAAATATGCTATCTTGTGACCTTATGTCAGTGACCTTGGAAAAATGGTCGTAAATCTATGACCTTTTGAGACCAAATGGTTGTAAGATGTTCGGGGGGCTCCAAAGCCTAAACCCTAATGACCATTAGGGCCAGTAAGGTCATAATTTCATTGCACTAGAAGGTCATAAAGCAGATGATAGTGGTCCGGTGCCTTATTTCTAACTAATCATGACCAATATAAAAGGTCATTACACTTGAGTTTGAATGCATTAGGATGATTAGGCAGCCACCTCTACAATCTCGCTTATGTGTCAATGTTTACGTGGTATTTTTGCCGACAGGATCACACTCCCATAGGCGGGACCCATTTGACAGCGAAACCAGCCGTCTCCAACACACTAACAAGTGCGACCCACTGGCAGCATCGTTTCGACCGAGCGTTGAATTAGTAAAAAGGATGCGCGAGCAGGGACTCGAACCCACGACTGAGCGTTGAATTCATTGTCGCACAACCACTGTGCTAGAGAGGAATTATTGATTCTTTGTTGTAACGTTTCTGTAAATCAAAAAAACAACAGCTGCCTCGATCACACTGACAAGTGTGACCCACTGGCAGCATCGAGCGGGGACTAGAGAGGCAGCTGTCTCCAACACTTAGCAAAAAATTCCCACCTCTCATTTCTTACGTCTAGCGTAGGTGGCGATAGAAGCAACCGGTGGAGGTGGCAAGGCCGGGGTCGGTGGCGGAAGCAACCGATGGGGTTGGCCGGGCCAGGGCCGGCAGCGGAAGCAACCAGCAGGGAGACAGGGCCGTGGGCCACTGATGCTGGTGTTGCCTTGGCATGCGCCTTGCCCAGGACGGCGGAAGCAACTGGCAGGGGCGGCGGAACCGTGGCCTCGCCGCTTGGCTCGACAGGAGCGGCTCGTCAAGCATGGGGGACTCTCCGCCGCCGCCGTCGCCGCAAGCAGGCCTCCCGGTATGCTCTCCCTCCTCTCCTCTCCCCCTCTCCTCTCCCCCTCTCTTCTAGTCTAAATCTGTTAAAGAACCCTAGATGCGGACTGTTAGGAGTTAGGATCTAGATGCGCATTATTAGAAACTTCATAGATGAATTTTGTTGATGCACTGTTAGGAGTTAGGTGTTCTTCAGCTTGTTTGTCTGCAGATTGTTTGTCTGCAGATTGTTTGTCTGCATAGTAATTGCTAGGAGCTAGCTAGCTTGGTCTTTCCCTGAACAAGATCCTTCTAAAATGTTGGTTTTGTTTGATTTGATTTATCCTTGTCAGCAATTTAAATTCATGCCAATTTCAATATTGGTTTGATGTACAATTTGGTTTGTTTCTATGTTGTGGTTAGGCAATTGGCATATAAAATTTTCTAGATTTTTAGCTGCCATTACTGCCATCCATTTTCATTAATTAATGTTGATGCACTTAGATTGGTTGCTATGTTGCAACAATTTGTTGTCTTTGGCAGATGGATAGAAGCTGGATTACAAAAGGAGTTATAAGGTTTTCCAAAGAACATATGAAGGGAGTGAATGAATTTATGCAATTTATTTGGGAAAATTTTGCCAAGGAAGCTACCATTATTTGCCCATGCTGCGAATGCCTCAACCGTTAAAGAAAAGAACAAGGAATGGTGGAAGATCATCTGCTTCTTAATGGGATGGCCAGCACATATGATAGATGGATATATCATGGAGAACCTTTAGATGGACAACCTCAACATTTTAAAGATGATACACAGGCCCCTCATATGATGGGTGGTGGTGATGCTGGCATTGATTTTATGGAAAAGGTTTTGCGAGAGAATGCTGGTGTGGAGGAAGAGGATGGGCATGAAGATGATAGGATTCTTGACCTGTTGAAGGATCTCTACAACTCTGAAGACCGTGCTGATGGACAAAAGTCGATGTTTGCTGAGGTGTTAGAAGAGGCGAAGCGCGCAACTCACGAAGGGGGTAAATTTTCAAGATTCACCTTCACCGTGAAGTTACTCCACATCAAGTCTTTCTACCGGATTAGCAATGCTGCATTCAATGCAATACTCTGCCTTTTGACCTTGCAATTCCCTGATAGCTGCATTCCCAGGTCTTACGATGAAGCATTGAGCATAATCCTCAGGCTGGGGCTAGGTTATGTTTCAATACATGTGTGCCCAAATAACCGTGTCTTGTTTTGGAAGGATTTAGCGAAGCATGACAACTATCCAAAATGCAATGCCTCTAGGTGGAAAGATGCTGATGGGAAGAAGTCAATACCCGAGAAGGTACCGAGGCACTTTTTGTTGATACCAAGGCTGCAGCGGATGTTTATCTCAAAGAAATCATCGCTGGAGGTACAATGGCACAAGCTGAAGCGGCAACCTGTGGGGATTGAGCTGAGCCATCCGGCAGATGGAGATGCATGGAAAGAATTTGACAGTAAACATTTGTATTTTGTTGCAGATCCAAGGAACATAAAACTCGGCATTACCATAGATGGCTTTAATCCATTTGGGAACATGAGCATGTCTTATAGCATGTGGCCTGTTTTTGTGGTGCCGTACAACCTGCCACCATGGGCATGCATGGATCAGTCCAACTTCATGATGTCGTTGCTTATCCTGGGTCCAGAGTCTCCAGGAAAGGATTTTGATGTCTTTATGGAGCCCCTCATAGAAGAACTGCTCCAACTCTGGACTGGTGTACCTACATATGATGCCACTAGTCTGGAAGAAAAGTTCAATCTACGTGCTGCAATCATATGGTCCTTCCATGATTTCCCGACGCTGCACACTCTGTCTGGGAGGTTCATAGTGGGTTATCAGGCCTATGTCCATTGTGACAAAGACCCTTGCTCAAAGAGACTAAGGAACAAGATCTTCTATATTGGGCATCACCGCTTTCTTCGCCGAGACCATCGCTGGCGAAGAAGCAAAGATTTTAATGGTGAGAATGAAACCCGTGACAAACCAGCTGAATTCACTATAGTAGAGCTGGAGCAGGAACTTGAAAAGGTCAAAGATGTGAGACCAGGAAAGCTTTCCAAGAAAAGAAAGCGTGAGGAAGGTCAATGTTGGGACCAGAGGTCTTGTTTGTGGGACCTGCCATACTGGGCTGATTTGAAATTAAGGCATAATCTCGATGTAACGCACATTGAGAAAAACATATGCGGGAATCTGCTAGGGACGTTTCTGAAAAATGAAGGGAAGACAAAGGACACGGTTAGTTCTAGGATTGATTTGGAGGACATGGGCATAAGAGAAGATTTGCATCTACAGCACAATGAAGATGAAGATTCATTTGAATTGCTATGAGCAAGGTATACAATGACTAAATAACAAAAGCTTGCATTCTATGAATTCATAAGAGCGGTGAGATTTCTAGATAGTTATGCTGCTAACCTAGCAAAGTGTATTACTTCTGATGGATTCAAGCTTTTAGTACTGAAAACCCATGATTGCCACATCCTCATCCAAAGGATTTTACCGGCAGGCCTTCGAGGAATCATGGAAAAGGATATATATGAAGCGGTTGCTGAGCTGGGAAATTTCTTTAGAGAACTGTGCTGCAAAACACTCAAGGTAACTGTTCTGCAAAGACTTTAAAAGGAAATCCCAATTATTCTTTGCAAGCTCGAGAAGATTTTCCCTCCAGCTTTCTTCGCCATGATGGTCCATTTGGCGGTGCACTTACCAAAAGAGGCAATGCTTAGAGGCCATGTGCAATACGGTTGGATGTACCCAATCGAAAGAAGGTTGCTTACTTGTAAGCGTTATGTGCAAAACACGGCAAGACCTGAAGGTTCGATTGCTGAAGCATATGTGGCTGACGAGTGCTTGACATTTTGCTATAGATACTTTGAAGATGTGGAAACGAGATGGAACCGGCCGGCCAGAAATATAGAGCGGTCTGATTCGCAAAGTGGTGATGTCTCAGTTTTCAACCATGGTGTGAAACTTCTTGGAGCCTCAAAATACTTGGAGGCTGGTGATGAGTATGACAAGATGGTTTGGCATGTGCTCAGCAATTGCGCTGAGGTTCTACCATATATCGAGTACGTTATATCTTGTGCACTCGTTATATTTTTTTGCTTGGGTTGGCACCAGCCTAATGTTTTAATTCACATGTTTTGTTGGCATTGAAAGAAATGCAAGGAAGAGTTAAATCAAGAAGGAAGCCAGATTCATGTTGATAAAAGGGTTGCCAAGGGATTTGCTAAATTGTTTAAGAACCATTGTTATTCACCAAATGTTAAATACCATTGTTGCTAAATGGTTTATTTGTGCAGATTGGAAAGTTGCATGAGGAGAAGATGGTTAGTAATGATCTATTTGCTTTGGCATGCTTACCGGATAAGCGAGTGAGAGTGTATTCAACATGCATTGCTGACGGTGTCCGGTACCACACCGTTAGCCGCGAGGAAAGAAGGAAGTCATAGAATAGTGGAATCGTCACCGAGAGGTCACATGATGGTGAGAACATTGACTTCTATGGTTAGCTGAGAAGCATCGTAGAGTTGTAGTACAACTCTAGTGGAGGCATCCATCACTCGGTTGTCTTATTTTGCTGTGACTGGTTTGAGTTTGGTAGCAAGAAGAAGACAAACTCTTTTGTCAAATATGATGGCCACTTCAAAAGCATCGACACTGGAAGGCGCTGGTATAAGAATGATCCCTACATTCTATGAGCACAAGCAACAATGTTGTTTTATCTGCCAAACACTCTTTGGCATGGAAAATGGTGAGTTGTGTAAACCTTTCAGCATAGACACTTGTGGAGTGTGACTGAAATGGAAATGGAAAAGGGCCCCGGTGGTAGTGGACTAACATACCAGGATGATGACTCTACGGAAGTTCCGGTGGAAGCTGATGATGACTCTGCGGAAGTTCCGGTGCAAGCTGATGATGGCTCTATGGAAGTTCTTGTGCAAAGCAGAGTGCAAAGGGACCAAGAACATGTGCTCGTTGATGCTGCAATAGTTGAAGGCATTAAGAAAATAAGAAAAGTGGTTGTGGATGGGCATGAGAGCGAGGATGAGGATGAGGAAACCAGGACTGATCATACCATGCTGCAATATTGTAGTGACGATGAGGAAAACAGGAGTGGGCATAGAGCTCCTTTGGTTGGTATCGACGACGATGAGTAGCGAATGGGCATGAAGGTAAATTTTGTCTCCTTGGTGACCTAATACTATTACTGCATGTTCCTTGTTTTGATTGGTGATCAACCTTCTCTATAATTTTTGTTGATGTGATCCTGATGTAGTTTTTCTACTACAATTCTCTCCAGGTAGCAAAATGCATGAGACTTTGGTGATGAAGAGGTAGATGGTGAAGATACAATGCAAAATCATGTAGTTTTGGTGCCATTTTGGCTGATGGTGAAGATGGTTGTAGTGACTCTGGTGCCATTTTGGCTGATACTTTGGTGCCATTTTGTGCTGTAATGTTGTTTAGGTGACTTTGGTGCCATTTTGGTGCCATTTTTGGATGGCTGCAGTGACTATTTTGGATTGAGCAAAATATGGCTGCAGTGATCATTAATTTTAGAGCAAAATATTATTTTATTTGTTTCAGAGCTGAAGGAGAAAAATATTGTTTTTTTTGTTTCAGAAACGTCCGGAGCATGCGAGAAGGCCATTAAATGAGAAACCACGCTTGCGAGAGAAGGCACACTGGCGAGACACTGACGGACGGTTGGGTTTTCAAGGCAACCACGCGCACATCTCCCCCACGTCTCCCCTCCACTAGCAACTCCCCATGATGCCAGACCAGATTTTTTCTTCCAGGTAACTCCCCTTTGCCTCCCTCCTCATTCCATTGCCGCTCCCTGTGCCTTCCTCCTCATTCCATTGCCGCTCCATCTGCCTCCACCATCAAGCAACTCCCCTCGGCTCTATCTCAAGCCCTCCCCTCCCCTCCCTCTGCTCTATCCAGGAGGGCAATGGCGGAGGAATCATCGTGGAGCAACTCCCCTCCGTCTGGCAAGTGAATGGCATCGGGGAGGAACTCCCCTCCGTCTACCAAGCATCACCATGGTGAGGCGTCTGGCAAGGAGCCGTTGGTGGTCGACGACGATGTTCCGATCCCCACCGGGCAGAAGCTAGCCCACACCACAGAGCTCAAGGTTGAAATCCACTTGAAGGAGCCGCTGGTTGTCATCTGCACCAGCAATCCAGAAGACGCCGACAAGAGGATCCGCGCGATGAGGATGAAGCTCGGCGGCATGTTGAAGCGGAACATCAGCGTTGATGCGGAGTATACCAGGGAAGATGAACCTCCGCAGATGGCAGCAGTTCTGCAGTTATGCGTTGACGATCTCGTCCTGGTATACCACATCACCGTGGCAACAAAATGGTAAACCATCCTACTCCTTCAATCTGAACATGCATCTGTCTAATTAGTAGTATCTGAAGTTTCTGTAGTTGTGAAGTTTCTGAAGTAGATGCAATAGTTCTAAAGTAGATGCAATACTAGTTCTGAAGTTCTGAAGTTGTTTTCTATTGGATTGGATTAGGTTTTGATTAGGGTGGTTGGATTAGGTTTTGATTAGGTTCTTGCCGCCCGCTGTTGATTGTATTGGATTGGATTAGGGTTCTTGCCGCCCGCTGTACTAGTGTAGTTTCTGAAGTAGATGAATTTGATGCACCAGATTAATTTATAAAGTAGATGCACCGGATTAATTTTTGAACTTGATGCAGGCCCAAGGAACTCCGCCCGCTCCTGCAGGAGAAGAATCTGTACACCTTTGTCTGCTTCTGCATTGGAGGTGACAAGGAGAAGCTGGAGTTGTCTGGTTTGGAGATCAACCCCAACAAGTATGTCGACCTGCAGTGCAAATGGAGAGTTCCAAACAATGGAAAGCAATTTCAAGCTTTGTCTGAGTTTGCATCCATCCTGATCCACCCATTCTACAGGACAATGAAGCAGAATATCAAGAGGGAAGAGGGCCACAAACTATGGGGGATTAGCCCACTGCCAAAGCACCTCATCGAGTAAGCAGCGAAAGATGCCTATGTAACCTATGAGGCATGGAAGAAAATCGAAATCACCAAGGAAAGTTTGGAGCAATGGCAAGAGTCGGAGGAGAATTGGGATGACCCCGAGTACTGGGGGATGTAGTTGCTTGTGCTTGTGCTTGTGCTTGCCAGATGACATCGCCACTACTTGCGCAATTTGGTTTTGTTATGTTTGCTATTATGTGTCTGAGTTTGTAGTTATGTGGTTGAACAAGTTTGCTTTTGTTATGTTGAACAAGTTTGCTATTATGTTTATCCATGTCTAGTTGAAGATTGCTATTATGATGATGTTGTAATGGTTCCTGATGGCGCTGTTGTTTATCCATGTCATGTTGAACAAGTTTACAAAAACTGGTTCCTGATGGAGCTGTTGTTCATCCATCCATCATGTTAAGTTGAAGATTGAGCAAAATATGGCTGCACAGAGAAATGGATTTTGATGGAGCTGTTGTTTGAGAGCTGTTTTTTGTCAATTTTGATGTTCAAAAAAGTTGATCAGACAATGGATGAATTCCTGATGCAAAAAAAGTTGATCTTGTTTTCATCTTGTTTTCATCAATTTTGATGTGGTTCCTAATGGTTATAGAGAAATGGTTCCTGATGCAACACAGAGAAATGGCAAAAGAATATGCGCGAGCGGGGACTCGAACCCGCGACCATGTGCTCATTTCTCAGAGTTTCCACCACTCGGCTGGGAAGAGGCTACTGGTATGTAATCTATGCCATCTCTTTTGAAAGCATCAAACCAGTCAAGTATCAAACACACAACTCACTGATAAGTTGGCCCCACCCCCACCCCCACTGTAGTCATTTCCCCCACTCCCACCGCAGTCATTTCCGCCACTCCTCTCCTCCTCCCTGCCGCCGCTACCGTCTCATCCCCACCACCTGTTGGGGAACGTTGCATGGGAAACAAAAAATTTCGTACGCACACGCAAGATTTATCTATGGTGATGAGTATCTACGAGAGGGAGAGTGGATCTACATACCCTTGTAGATCGCTAAGCGGCAAGTTTTAAGAAACGCGGTTGGTGTAGTTGAACGTCTTCACAATGCAAATCGCCAAGCGTCCCGCGATCTCATCACGATCCGTCCCGCGATCCAATCATGATCCGTCTCGTGAACTCTTCACGATCCGTCCCGCGATCTCATCATGATCCATCCTGCGAACTCATCACGATCCGTCCCGCGATCTCATCACGATCCGTCCCGCGATCTCGTCACGGTCCTTCCGATCTAGCACCGAACGGACGACACCTCCGCGTTTAGCACACGTATAGCTTCATAACAATCTCCTCCTTCTTGATCTAGCAAGAGGAAGCAGAGAGGTAGAAGAGTTCTCCGGCAGCGTGACGGCGCTGCGGCAATGGTGGTGGAGCTATTCCGGCAGGGCTTCGCCTAAGCACTGCAGAAAACCGATCTAGAGGAGAAACTATGCACTAGAGGAACGGGTAGCACGTGGCTGAAAATACTATGCGAAAACCCTAAAATCCTCTAGTATATATAGGAGGAGAGGAGGAGGAGTCTTGGCTGCCAAAAATCCAGCCCTTGGGTCGACCAAAGTGGGGAGGAGAGGAGGACTCCTCCTCCAATCCTAGTAGGACTAGGTTCCCTCCTTTTTTTGGCCTTTTTCCACCTTTTTCCCTTTGGGCTTTTTCTCCCAGCCGCATGGGCCTTGTGTGGGACCTCCACCAGCCCACAAAAGGCTGGTATTTACTCTCTCACAACCCATGAAGCCTCTTGGGTCGAAATACCCCTCCCGTTGGTCTCCCGGTACACTACTGGCACTCCCGGTACATTACCGATTAGCCCGAAACTTTTTCGGCGACCAAAATGGAACTTTCTATGTATCAATCTTTACCTATGGACCATTCTGGAGCTCCTCATGACGTCCGGGATCTCATCCGGGACTCCAAACAAACTTCGGTCACCACCATTCATAACTCTATACTACCGAAACGTCACCAAACCTTAAGTGTGCAGACCCTGCGGGTTCGAGAACTATGTAGACATGACCAAGACACCTCTACGGTCAAGAACCAATGGCGGGACCTGGATGTACACATTGGTTCCTACATATTCTATGAATATCTCTATCGGTCGAACCTCTATGTCAAGGATTAAGTTAATCTCGTATGATGTTCCCTTTGTTCTTCGGTATGTTACTTGCCCGAGATTCGATCGTCGGTATCTCCATACCTAGTTCAACCTCGTTACGGCAAGTCTCTTTACTCGTTCCGTAATACAAGATCCCGCAACTAACAATTAGTCACATTGCTTGCAAGGCTCATTGTGATGTTGTATTACCGAGTGGGCCCCGAGATACCTCTCCGTCACACGAAGTAACAAATCCCAGTTTTGATCCATGCCAACTCAACAAACACCCTCAGACATACCTGTAGAGCACCTTTATAGTCACCCAGTTACGTTGCGACGTTTGATACACACAAGGCACTCATCTGATGTCCATGAGTTGCATGATCTCATGGTCATAGGAACATATACTTGACATACAGAAAATAGTAGCAATAAACTGACACGATCATATGCTACGTTTGTAGTTTGGGTCTTGTCCATCACATCATTCTCCTAATGATGTGATCCCGTTATCAAATGACATCTCATGTCCATGGCTAGGAAACCTTAACCGTCTTTGATCAACGAGCTAGTCCATTAGAGGCATACTAGGGACATGGTTTTGTCTATGTATCCACACATGCATCTAAGTCTTCGATCAATACAATTTATAGCATGGATAATAAACGATTATCATGAACAAGGAAATATGATAATAACTAATTTATTATTGCCTCTAGGGCATATTTCCAACAGTCTCCCACTTGCACTAGAGTCAATAATGTAGTTCACGTCACCATGTGATTCGCATTGTTATGAATCTAACACCCAATGAGTTCTGGGGCTCGATCATGCTTTGCATGTGAGAGAGGTCTTATAGTCAACGGGTCTGCGACATTCAGATCCGTGTGTACTTTGCAAATTTCTATGTCAAACCGTAAACACTGCTACCACACTCCAGTTGGTACCATTCCAAATGGCTGCTCCGCTATACGTATCCAGATTGCTACTACGAGTCATCCGGATTGGTGTTTAAAGCTTGCATCGACGTAACTCTTTACGACAAACTCTTTATCACCTCCATAATCGAGAAACATCTCCTCGGTCTTTTAGTTACTAAGGACAATCTTGACCGCTGTCCAGTGATCCACTCCTGGATCACTCTTGTACCCCTCGACGGACTCATGGCAAGGCACACACACAGGTGCGGTACACAGCATGGCATACTATACAGAGCCTATGGCTAAGGCATAGGGGACGACATTCGTCCTTTCTCTTTCTTCTGCCGTGGTCGAGCTTTGAGCCTCACTCAATTTCACACCTTACAAAGCAGGCTAGAACACTTCTCTCTGACTAATCCATTTTGAACTCTTTCAAAATCTTGTCAAGGTATGTACTCATTGAAAGTCTTATCAAACATCCTGATCTATCTTTATAGATCTTGATGCTCAACAATTAGGTAGCTTTATCCAGGTCTCCCTTTACAAACTCTTTTCAAACAACCGTTTATGCTCTCCAGAAATTCTACATCATTTCCGAATAGCAATATGTCATCCACATATACTTATCAGAAACTCTTATAGTTCTCCCACTCACTTTATTGCAAATGCAAGTTTCTCGTAAACTTTGTATAGACTCAAAAACTTTGATCACCTTATCAAAGTGTATATTCCAACTCCGAGATGCTTGATTTAGTTCATATAAGAATCACTGAAGCTCGCACATCTTTTAGCATCCTTAGGACTGACAAAACCTTCTGGTTGTATCTCATACAACCTTTCCTTAAGGATGGAAACGATGTTTTGGCATCCATCTGCCAGATTTCATAATTGAAAAATACAGCAACTGCTAACATAATTCCAACAGACTTTAGCATCGCTACGAGTGAGAAAGTCTCATCACAGTCAACTCTTTGAACTTGTCGTAAACTACTTTGCAACAAGTCGAACTTTACAAATGGTAACATTTACCATCAGCGTCTGTCTTCGTTTTAAAGATCCATATGTACTTTAACGACCAGCCGTCCAACGAGCAAGTCCACCAAAGTCTATACTTGGTTTTCATCCATGGATCCTTTCTCGGATTTCATGGCCTCTAACCATTTGTTGGTTTCCGGGCCCATCCTCGCTTCTCCATAGTTCGTAGGTTCATCGTTGTCCAACGACATGACCTCCAAGACAGCGTTGTCGTACCGCTCAGGAGCAGTATACATCCTTGTCGCCCTACGAGGTTTGATAGTAACTTGATCCGAAGCTTCATGATCATCATCATTAACTTCCTCTTCAACTAACGTAGGCTTCACAGAAACAACTTCCTGCGCTGTGCTACTCTCTGGTTGAAGTAAAGGTTCAATAACCTCATCAAGCCCTAATTTCCTCGTAGGTCGATAGTAACTTGATCCGAAGCTTTCATGATCATCATCATTAACTTCCTCTTCAACTGACGTAGGCTTCACAGAAACATCTTTCTGTGCTGCGCTACTTTCTGGTTGAAGTAGAGGTTCAATAACCTCATCAAGTTCTATCCTCCTCCCACTCAATTCTTTCAAGAGAAACCTTTTCTCGAGAAAGGACCCTGTTTCAGCAATAAACATTTTATGCTTGGATCTGAGATAGAAGGTTCACCCAACTATTCTTAGGGTATTCTATGAAGATGCATTTGTCCGCTTTGGGTTTGAGCTCATTAGGCGAAAACATTTTCCACACAAGCATCGCAGCCCCAAACATTAAGAAATGACAGCTTAGGTTTCTATCAAACCATAGTTCACACGGTGTCATCTCAACGGATTTTTAGATGGTGCCCTATTTAAAGTGAATGTAGTTGTGTCCAATGCATAACCCCAAAATTATAGTAACAAAATGATAAGAGACATCATAGCATGCACCATATCCAATAGAGTATGACTATGACGTTCGGACACACCATCACACTATGGTGTTCCAGGTGGCGTGAGTTGTGAAACAACTTTCACATTGTCTAAACTTGTATGCCAAACTCGTAACTCAGATATTCACCTCCACGATCATATCGCAAACATTTTTATCTTCTTGTCACGATGATCTTAAACTTCACTCTGAATTTGCTTGAACCTTTCAAGCGATTCAGACTTGTGTTTCATTAAGTAAATATACACTATATGTACTCAAATCATCAGTGAAGATAAGAAAATAATGATATCCACCACACGCTACAAGACTCATTGGATTGCATACATCAACATGTATCATTTCCAATAAATCACTTGCCCGCTTCATCAAAACAGAAAACAGGATCCTTAGTCATCTTGACCAAGAGGTATGGTTCGCATGTCTCAACCGATTCGAAATTGAATGAGTCCAAAGATCCATCAGCATGGAGTTTCTTCATGTGTTTTGTACCAATATGACATTTAGCGGTAGTGCCACAAGTATGTGGTACTATCATTATTAACTTTGTATCCTTTTTGGCATCAATGTTATGAGCATGTGTATTACTACGATCAAGTTTCAACAAACCATTCTTACTGGGTGCATGACCATTGAAGGTATTATTCATGTAAACAGAATAACCATTATTCTCTAACTTAAATGAATAACCGTGTTGCAATGAACATGATCTAATCACGTTCATGCTCAATGCAAAAAACACCAAATAACATTTATTTAGGTTCGTCACTAATCTCGAAGGTAGAGAGAGCGTGCGATGTTGATCACATCAACCTTGGAAACATTTCCAACACACATTGTCACCACACCCTTAGCTAGTTCTCCGTTTATTCCGTAGCTTTTATTTCGAGTTACTAACATTTAGCAATCGAACCGGTATCCAATACCTAGGTGCTACTAGGAGTACAAGCAAGGTACACATCAATAACACGTATATCAAATATACTTTGTCGACGTTGCCAGCCTTCTTATCTACCAAGTATCTAGGGTTGTTCCGCTTCAGCGACCTCTCTCCTCATAATTGGAGCACTTAGTCTCGGGTTTGGGTTCAACTTTGGGTTGCTTCACTAGAGCAGCAACTGACTTGCCATCCATGAAGTTTCCCTCCTTGCCCTTTCCCTTCTTGAAACTAGTGGTTATACTAACCATCAACACTTGATGCTCCTTCTTGATTTCTACCTTCGCGGTGTCAAACATCGCGAACAGCTCAGGGATCATTAATTCTATCCCTGGCATTTTATAGTTCATCACCAAGTTCTAGTAGCTTAGTGAAAGTGACTTGGAGAACTATATCAATCACTATCTTATTTGGAAGATGAACTCCCACTCGATTTAAGCGATCATAGCACCCAGACAATCTGAGCACATGCTCAACAATTGAGCTATTCTCGTTCATCTTGCAGGCAAAGAATATTGTTGGAGATCTCATATCTCGCAACACGGGCACGAGCCTGAGATCCTAATTTCAGCTCTTAGAACATCTCATATGTTCTGTGATGTTCAAAACGGTTCGAAGCCTCAATTCTAAGCCGTAATGCATGACGCACTAAACTATCAAGTAGTCATCAGCACGTACCTGTCAGATGTTCACAACATCTACAGACGATGCTAGAGGGGTTGGCGCACCGAGCGGTGCATTAAGGACATAAGCCTTCTGTGTAGCAACGAGGACAATCCTCCAATCACGGATCCAATCCGCAATATTGCTACCATCATCTTTCAACTCTATTTCTTTAGGAACATATAAAAATTAAGGGAGCTATAGCGCGAGCTAGTAATCTACAACATAATTTGCAAAGACACTATTGACTATGTTCATGATAATGAGTTCAATTAATCATATTACTTAAGAACTCCCACTCAAATTGACATCCCTTCGGTCATCCGAGTGATACATGATCCAAATTCACCAACTCAAGTCCGGTCATCACGTGAGTTGAGGTGGTTACAGTGGTGAACATCATCATGTTGATCATATCTACTATATGACTCATGTTCAACCTCTTGGTCTCTTGTGTTCCGAGGCCATGTCTGTACATGCTAGGCTCGTCAAGTTTAACCCAAGTGTTCTACATGTGCAACACTGGCTTGCACCAGTTGTATGTGAACGTAGAGTCTATCACACCCAATCATCACGTGGTGTCTCAACACGACGAACTTTCGCAACGGTGCACACTCAGGGAGAACACAATTTATCTTGAAATTAAGTGAGGGATCACCTTATAATGCTACCATCGTCCTAAGCAAAACAAGGTGCATAAAAGTATTAACATCACATGCAAATCATAAGTGACATGATATGGCCATGAACTTGTGCTTTTGATCTCCATCATGAAAGCACCGGCATGATCTCCATCGTCACCGGCATGACACCATGATCTCCATCATCATGATCTCCATCAACGTGTCGCCATCGGGGTTGTCACGCACACCATGCTCCTACTACTATTGCTACCATTTAGCGATAAAGTAAAGCATTACATAGCGCTTAATGATTGACACGCAGGTCATACAATAATTAAAGACAACCCTATGGCTCCTACCGGTTGCCGTATTCATCGACATGCAAGTCGTGATAATCTATACATCACATGATCATCTCATACATCACATATATCACATCATGTAATTGGCCATATCATATCACAACAAACCCTGCAAAAACAAGTTAGACGTCCTCTAATTGTTGTTGCATGTTTTACGTGGCTGCTACGGGTTTCTAGCAAGAACGATTCTCACCTACGCATAAACCACAACAGTGATACATAATTTGCTTTTCAACCTTCTCAAGGACCGCCTTTGTCGAATCCGATCCAACTAAAGTGAGAGAAACTGCCACCCGCAAGCCATCTAGGCAACTAGTTGCGTCGAGGGAACCGGTCTCTCGTAAGTGTATGAGTAATGTTGGTCCGGGCCGCTTCATCTCACAATACCGCTGAACCAAAATCCGACCAAGGGAGGAAGCAATCTAAGCATCAACTCCCACAAACCTTTTGTGTTCTACTCAAGATCTCATCTACACATAGACCTAGCTCATGATGCCACTGTTGAGGAACGTTGCATGGGAAACAAAAAATTTCCTATGCACACGCAAGATCTATCCATGGTGATGAGTATCTTCGAGAGGGAGAGTGGATCTACATACCGTTGTAGATCTCTAAGCGGGAAGCGTTAAGAAACGCGGTTGGTGTAGTCGAACGTCTTCGCGATCCAATTCGCCGAGCGTCCCGCAATCTCATCACGATCCGTCCCGCGATCCAATCAAGATCTGTCCCGCGAACTCATCACGATCCGTCCCGCGATCTCATCACGATCCGTCCCACGACCTCATCACGATCCGTCCTGCGATCTCATCACGATCTGTCCCGCGATCTCGTCACGGTCCTTCCGATCTAGCGCCGAACGGACGGCACCTCCGCGTTCAGCACACTTATAGCTTGATGACGATCTCCCCCTTCTTGATCCAGCAAAAGGGAGCGGAGAGGTAGAAGAGTTCTCCGGCAGCGTGACGGCACTGCGGCAATGGTGGTGGAGCTATTCCGGCAGGGCTTCGCCTAAGCACTGTAGAAAACTGATCTAGAGGAGAAACTATGCACTAGAGGAACGGGTAGCACGTGGCTGAAAATTCTGTGCCAAAACCCTAAAATCCTCTAGTATATATAGGAAGAGAGGAGGAGGAGTCTTGGCTGCCAAAAATCCATCCCTTGGGTCGACCAAAGTGGGGAGGAGAGTATGACTCCTCCTCCAATCCTAGTAGGACTAGGATTCCTCCTTTTTTTTGGCCTTTTTCCACCTTTTTCCCTTTGGGCTTTTTCTCCCAGCCGCATGGGCCTTGTGTGGGACTTCCACCAGCCCACAAAAGGCTGGTTTTTACTCTCCCACAGTCCATCAAGCCTCTTGGGTCGAAATACCCATCCTGGTGGTCTCCCGGTACACTACCCACACCCCCGGTACATTACCGATTAGCCCGAAACTTTTCCGGCGACCAAAATGGGACTTCCTATATATCAATCTTTACGTCTGGACCATTACGGAGCTCCTCATGATGTCCGGATCTCATCCGGGACTCCGAAAAAACTTCGGTCACCACCATTCATAACTCTATACTACCGAAACGTCACCAAACCTTAAGTGTGCAGACCCTGCGGGTTCGAGAATATGTAGACATGACCGAGACACCTCTACGGTAAATAACCAATGGCTGGACCTGGATGTCCACATTTGTTCCTACATATTCTACGAAGATGTTTATCGGTCGAACCTCTATGTCAGGGATTCAGTTAATCCCGTATGATGTTCACTTTGTTCTTCAGTATGTTACTTGCCCGAGATTCGATCGTCGGTATCTCCATACCTAGTTCAACCTCATTACCGGCAAGTGTCTTTACTCGTTCCGTAATACAAGATCCCGCAACTAACAATTAGTGATGTTGCTTGCAAGGCTCATTGTGATGTTGTATTACCGAGTGGGCCCCGAGATACCTCTCCGTCACACGGAGTAACAAATCCCAGTCTTGATCCATGCCAACTCAACAGACACCCCCGGAGATACCTGTAGAGCACCTTTATAGTCACCCAGTTACGTTGCGACATTTGATACACACAAGGCACTCCTCTGATGTCCGTGAGTTGCATGATCTCATGGTCATATGAACATATACTTGACATGTAGAAAACAGTAGCAATAAACTGACACGATCATATGCTACGTTTGTAGTTTGGTTCTTGTCCATCACATCATTCTCCTAATGATGTGATCCCGTTATCAAATGACATCTCATGTCCATGGCTAGGAAACCTTAAACGTCTTTGATCAACGAGCTAGTCCATTAGAGGCATACTAGGGACATGGTTTTGTCTCTGTATCAACACATGCATCTAAGTCTCCGATCAATACAATTTATAGCATGGATAATAAACGATTATCATGAACAAGGAAATATGATAATAACTAATTTATTATTGCCTCTAGGGCATATTTCCAAGACCACCGCCATGGGATTAGCCCACCGCCACCGATGACTCTTCCCCATCACCACCGACGATTGCTTGCTCGCCCGCAGAGGTATGAATCCGTCGCTGACTCCTTCCTCTCCCACGGTGGTTTACTGCTGCTATTAGATTAGGGTTTGATTCCATTGAATTAGGGTTGAACTTATTGGATTAGGTTTTGATTAGGGTTCTTGTCGCCGTTGTTGTTTTCTATTGGATTGGATTAGGTTTTGATTAGGGTGGTTGGGTTAGGTTTTGATTTAGGGTGGTTGGAATAGGGTTCTTCCACCCGCTGTTGATTGTATTGGATTGGATTAGGGCTCTTTTAGAAATTTATAGTTGATTTCCTAACTAAGCTGAAAGCCCCCAAAATGTAGCACATGGGCACATTGATAGTAGATATGGTTCTAGCTGTGTTTGCCTTTTATAGTAGACATGGGCACATGGGCAGATATGGTCCAAAATTAGAGTAGTGATGTAGATAGAGTAGCAGCCATGTTAACAGAATTGTTCTCTGTTCAGCATGAATTGTTTTTCCATTTATAGTAGTATTCCAACTTGTAGTACTACATAGGTATTCTTGCCATTTACAGTAAATGTTTGCTACCTTGTTGCTTTTCAGATGGCCGACTTGGAAGGTTTTGTGTTCTTCACGATAAAACTTGAGATATCCTCCAGCAGGCTGGTAAATAAAAGAAGAGATCTCCCCTTCACCCGTCTCTTTATCATAACTCTGTTGTTTGCTACATCACTGCTTGACACTCGCTGCAGAGGCTGCCTGACACTTTTATGAAGATGCTGGACGGCCGTCGGCCATAGAAAGTGAAGCTGCAGCAGGCCGGTAGCGGGCTTCGCTGGCTGTGGGACATGGAGGTGGTGGTCGACACCGATGGACACATGTACCTATATCGTGACTAGAAGCAGTTCGTCCGTGCCTACGACCTGCGGCATGGGTACTTCCTTTCCTCAGGTACGACGGCAACGCCATGCTCACCGTGATGGTGTTCAACACGACTATGTGCCACATTCGCTACCAGGACGACGATCCTGCTAGTACACTCTGCCTCTTCTTCCTCTACATTTGGCTTTGTCTCACACCGATTGTTAAATAAACTTGCTTGTTGCATTTGGTCAGGAAATAGGATCAGCAGCAGTAACTATGGCTACAACAGTTGCGAGGATGGCTACAGCAAAAGCAGCATCGAGGATGAGGAGGAGCAACGCAGGGATGAGGAGGTGGCTGGCGATGCCCACGCGATGGTGGTGGCTGACGATGGACTCGCAATGGTGGTGCCTGAGTATGCGCGAGCAGTGGTGGTGCCTGAGGATGACCTAGCATTGGTGGTGCCTGACAATGGCCTCGAGATGGTGGCGGTGCCTGACGATGGCCTCCTGAGGGCGATGACGATCCCACCGCTGGGCGACAGGACCTTCGTAGAGGAGCACATCCCACAGCCTGGCTGCCGCAGGCCACTTCATCCAATTCGCCGCTCTAAACACATCAAGATGATGAAGGAGAAAGAGAAGAAGGAGGAGTGAAGATCTTAAGAAAATAAGTCAATGTTAAGTATGTCAGGTCATGTAAATCTGAACATGTCAATGTTAAGTATGTGGTCATGTTAATCTATCCATTACCTTCCAAGCTCAGTTTGGTAATTGATGGGAATCGAAATTTTGTGCATGCTCATGGATGCTCATGGATGAAAGATAAAATTGTGTGTTTTTGTGCTTGCTCATGGATGCTCATTCGTTGAATAGTTTGTGATAATATGCCCAAATTTCGCACATGCCTCCATCTTGTGATGGCAAACAGTGTTGCCAAAGAGAGGTTCTATCTTGTTTCACAAAAAAAAACATTTTTCATTTTTTGAATGCCAAAAACACCTGTTTTTCGTGAAGCGGCTACAAAGAGGGACATTCCAAACGGCTCCATTCCATGTCTATCTCAAAGTGAACCCTATTCTACGAACGGTCGCCAAAAATCATGCATTTCCGACCCTCGTAGCTACTCCCAGCCATTCAGACAACCATCGGCCGATTCTGGTGGAACCGGATGGAATTTGAACTGCGGGTCCTCCATAGCTTGCCTGTTATTTTTGCCAAAAATCATTTTTAGCTTCACAGGTAGGCATTTCATCATAGAATCACCAACAGATATGCATGATCAAACCCCTAGGCACGACGACCGACGCGACAAGTTAGACCGGTTTTTGAGAACACCGAAACAAATTCAAAAAAAATCAAAAAATGGGAGACCTCCATGTCACATCATCAAATGTGGCCTACCAACTAGTAAAAATATTAAACTTGGAATACCGATGTTTTCTTGAAAAAGTGTTCTCAAAAACGACCTACCATGAACGAAGATTCATGGCTTTCAAGCCAAACGAGCAATGATATGGCCACTTTCGTTGAATAGTTTGTGATAATATGCCCAAATTTGGCACATGCCTCCATCTTGTGATGGCAAACAATGTTGCCAAAGAGAGGTTCCAGCTTGTTTCACAAAAAACCATTTTTCATGTTTTGAATGCCAAATACACCTGTTTTTCGTGAAGGGGCTACAAAGAGGGACATTCCAAATGGCGACATTCCATGTCTATCTCAAACTAGACCCTATTATACGGACGGTCGCCAAAAATCGTGCATTTCCGACCCTCGTAGCTACTCCCGGCTATTCAGACAACCATCGGCCGATTCTGGTGGAACCAGCTGGAATTTGAACCGCGGGTCCTCCATAGCTTGCCCGTTATTTTTGCTAAAAATCATTTTTAGCTTCACAGGTAGGCATTTGATCATAGAATCACCAACGGATATGCATGATCAAACCCTTAGCCACGGACGGCCGACGTGACAAGTTAGACCGGTTTTTGAAAACACCGTAAAAAATTCAAAAAAATCCAAAAAAACGGGGGACCTTCGTGTCACATCATCAAATGTGGCCTACCAACTAGTAAAAATATTAAACTTGGAATACTGATGTTTTCTTGCTATTCGGTATGATTTTAACCATTATTTGCACAAAGTTTACAACAAAAAACCTAAAATTTTCTGCCTCAAAACCCAAAAGAATTTCCCTCCCACCCCAAAATTTTCCCTCCCTCTCCCAAAATTTCCCTCCAAACCCTCTCCCACTAACAGGCGGGACCCACCACCCATCTCCCACTAACCCGCGGGATCCCCTCCCCTCCCTCCGAAAATTTGCCCATTCCGCTCCTCTCTCCTCCTGTCTGCCGTGCCGCCCCGCCGCCGCTCCCGTGCTTCACGCCGCTCCGCCGCCCCTCCCTGCTCCGCACCGCCCCGTCCCTCCCCTGCTCCTCGCCGCACCACCACTCCTCCCCTCTCCCCGACGACGGCGCCATCAACGACATTGCCCGCCTCGTAACCCTAAGCCACGACGACGGCGACAACATCGACGACGACGGCCACATCGAGGACGGCGGCCACATCTACCGCTGCGTCATCAACGACGGCGGCCACATCTACCGCTGCATCATCTACTAGGCACTTCTCCACTCGCTCCATCTCCCCTCGATCTTCTAGGGTTAGGGTAGATTTTCTAGGGTTCGGTAGATCCCCGTCATGGGTTCTTCTAGGGTTCATATGGATGGATCGATGGGGATAGGGATGGTTCAGTAGATCCATGGGGTTAGGGTTAGGGTTCATCTGGTACACGTTGCTCTCTGGTTCATGGGGTTCTGGATGGGGATGGATCTTCTGCTTTTCTTATTCATGGGGAAGGATTGATGGTGATTCTTGTTGTTGCTGCTCATGGCTGGATCTCCTGGTTTTGTGTATTTATGCAGCATGGCTAAACTATTGATGGTGTTAGGGTTCGTGTTGCATGCCATGCATTAGGGTTCATGTTGTTGCTGCTCATGTTGTAGATAGAGTAGAAGTTGCTGCTCATGTTGTAGATGGAGTAGAAGTTGTTGTGGCTGCTCATGTTGTTATTGTCTACTCAAATCTGTTAATGTCTTGTTATTTTACTACAAAAAGTTGTTGTGGCTGCTCATGTTATCTAGTACAAGCGTGCCATGCTCATATTTGCCATGAACAACTCCCGTTGCATGTAGTTTGCTAGCTCTAAACATTGCATCATGAATCTGTTTTGTGTCATGAACTGTGTTTTTCACTAAGTCTGGAAATCTGTATCACTTGTCAGTTAGCCATGCTGTTTTCCTAATGATATAAGAAGTTTTAGAAACAGTTCAGTAAGCCTGTTTTGTACTCAATGTTATCAACTATCAGTCCATGTCATTTGTTTCCTTGTTTGAGTTCATCGTAATTAAATGTTGCATCTAAATTGCCATGTTGATGTAGTGAAGATATTAAGAGATGCTTCATATCTTTCCAGTGTACATGCATGCTTGTTTAGTGCACTTACATGTTTGCTTAATTAATAACACTACATCACTACATTGTCGATCCATCAAGTTTGCTTCACATGTACTCCATGTATGTGCATGTTGGTCCAAATGCTTTACTTTATTGATACAAGTGCATCATTTTACTTTATCCCTGTTGTATCTGATTGTTGTTTATTCTTTTTTGCAAGCACCACCTGAAGATCATCCATGGCAAGGATGACAAGGTCAAATAATCGGCCAACCATTGGTATGCAGCTCGCTCCTTGTGGTTATACTGTCAGTTTTATAAAATATGTGTCTTAATATGATAAGTGAAATGTATTGTTGCAATCTGAATAAGATGTCTTAATTGTGCAACTAGGATCGAATGTTTGCTATCTTAATTGTGAATAATCTGAATAAGTTGTTTTAATTGTGCAACTAGGATTAAATGTTTGTTGTCGTGATTGTGAATAATCTGAATATGCTGTCTTAATTGTGCAACTAGGATTAAATGTTTGCTGTCTTAATTGTGAATAATCTGAATAAGCTGTCTTAATTGTGAACAAGCTGTCTTAAATGTTTGTTGTTAGTCTTTCCTACCCGAATAACTATGATTAAATGATAATAAAGTCTTATAAGATATGTTTGGCTGTCTATCCATGCATTCCAACCATTCACCTAATAATTATGTTTCCTTGATCATGCAAAGAGGATCCTCTCACTGAGTACGACAAGGTTAGGGCTAGAAATATCATGAGGAACAATCGGATGTTCCAGTCTCGTGGCATCGATGCAATAGCGTCGATGATTAGGAAATCGAATGATGTACAAGATGGTAGAATTGAAGAGGTTCAAGAACGTAGTGGAGTTATCAATGAGGACCCAGAGTACACTCCTAAGGAGGATGGAGTTATTGATGGGGAGGAAGTGGACGATGTTGTAGTGCAGAAGACTGTTAAGGTGCAAACTCTGTCTTGCTTGGAGGGTTGGGGTTCTTGTATGCTCTGTGTTTCCTTGTGCTCACATATTTGTCTTGTGATCTAATGCTTTTTTCCGTGGTATTTATACGAGGCACTGAAGTCTCTGAAGAGGAGGCCTGCTGTTAAGAAGACAGTCAACAAGAAGAGGAAGAGCTTAGAAACATCTATTGCAATGCCTCCAGGAAGGGTGATGGCCCCACCTCTAGGACAAACAAAGAGGATCCTGGAACCTGATGAACCGGCCCCCTGCTAGAGTCGGGAGGCAGAAAGCAAACATGCCGGCTGTGATGGACCATTAGGAAAGTCCGCTACGCATTGACTCTGAGAACTCGATGCAAATGGGTGATGAGTTTCCGCCCATGGATGATGAAACCACTATCTGCATGGATGAAAGATGCACTGTCTGCCCAGATGAAGGAGGAGCTATCTGCATGGATGAAGCAGGCACTGTCCACACAGACCTCAGCCTTGTTGCACCTTGTATAGGCAGGAATGCTGTCATCAGTGAAGAAGAACAACAACTTGTGCTTTAATCAGGAAAGTTCACCTTTGCAATGCTCTCTTTTACTAGTGCATTTTCCAAATGGAAGTGATCATGTATGGTTACCTGTTTAGCAGAACCATTCCTGCATTTGTTGATCTCTCTTCAAATTTATGAGTTCAATTTCATTTTCAGATGCACTGACTACCAAGCTTAGACAGAGAAAAGGCAAAGGGCTAGAGAAAATCACCAAGTCGCTTTGTAGTAAGGTGCCTATCCAAATTGCCGAAGGGATGAAGTGTCCAGAGAAGCCCTTGCAGGCAGCAAAGCTTGCTTCTGAGTGTGGACTCCTTGCAAGAACCCATCTGCCAGTTCTTCCTCACTTCAAGGAATAAAAAAACTCTAATCTAATGGCGGACTACATAGGGAAAGTTGTTGTAAGCTACTTGTTCTGTAGTTGATGTGCTATCTTTTTTCTGTTACACCTATGTATGATCACTAATATTGTTCCTACCTTGTTTGCTGTCTTGGTAGGTAAATTTTGAGATGAACACCGACTCGGAGACCATCAAGACCGCTTGCAAAGATATTCTGCAAAAAAATTCAAAGAACAGACGCCATCAGATCAAGAAGAAGTATTTTGATACCATAGCAGCAAACAAAGTCAGCATCAAGTCTCCGGTGCCGGATCTGACAGACCATAAATGGCAAGCTCTGGTGGAGATGTGGTCTACCCCAAGACACAAGGTTTGTCTCTGCTTTGTTTGCTGCTTTATGTTCTGCATATGATATGCTAGTGCTAGATCATGCTGACAATATGCTTTTTTTGTAGGAAACCTGTCTGTCGAACAAGATGAATCGAGAAAAAGGTGTGTACCATTAGACAACTGGTTCTAGGCACTAGACAACACACATTTTTGGCACTATGAGAACTTTTGTCTACAAACCTGACCGTTGGATCCTCGTTGAATAAATTTTGTGATTCTTGCCGAATAACAATTTGATTGTTTGTTGAAAATCATTTTAGAAAGAAGAGTGGAAGGGTGAGGAGCTGTCTGCGATTGACTTGTTCAAGGCCACCCACAACAGCAAGAAGCACAGGTTTTTGGAGCCAGTAAAGAAAGCTATAGTAAGTCACTCCATGCTTTGTCCAGCCAGTTCAAACTTTTTTCTAGATTTGGTATGCTTTGAGGCTGTTTTCTAGAGCCTAAGATAGGTTTGATGTTGTTTGATTCATAATATTTCATGCCCTGTTTTGATTCACAGCCAGTTCAAACTTCTGTCATGCCCTGTTTGATGTTGTTTGACTTGTTTGTCCAGCCAGTTCAAACTTCTAGAGCCTAAGATAGGTTTGGTGTTGTTAGACTGGTTTGTCCAGCCAGTTTAAACTTGTGTCATGTACTGTTTGAGTCACAGCCAGCAATAACACAAACTATGTTCCACACTTTGATGATGTTTGCTACTGCCTAAGATAGGTTTGGTATCTCAACAAACATATCAGAATTTGTTGTATAGTTCTAAACAAAGATAACAAAATTTCTTGTAGCTATTTGTTGCATTTTTTATGATATGGTAAAATATCTACGTATAGATTTTGTGTGTTGGTTTAGGTACTTCAAATAATTCATTTTGTGTGCTGGTTTGGTGGCATTCCTGTTTGGTTTGGTTTGCAAAATGTGAAATAGATCTGCAACTAATGTCTATCATTTTCCTCCATTTGCTAGCCTGAGATGGAAAAAAAGAAGGATGTGTTAGTACCAGATTGTGAAGAGCCAAATTCTGCTATTGAAATTGTTAACGGAGTGCTCAAGACCGAAGTAAAGCAAAGCACATTCCTCATGAATGTTGGGCTCTAGTCATGTACGAACAAATTGGCCAAAGCAAGTGCTGCTGTGGCTGCTCATGTTCGTGATCTTGAGCAGCAGCTGGAGAGGTCAGAGCTTCAAGATGAATTGATGCAAGAAGAAAGGGCGGCAATCAAGATGAAGCGGAAGAAGCTGAAGCTGCACGCGACAAGGTACTTGAGCTGCTGAGCAAGAAGGCTCAAGAACAGGATGAGAAGTTATCCCACTTGATGGCTCTCTTTGGAGCTAAAGCATTATGATGGCTGAAGCATCGTTGAAGCTCTATGCTCATTTTGGTGAACCTGTCGTAGGACCTGTGAAGTTGAACAAGATGAGAACCTGTGAAGTTGAACCTATCATAGGACCTATTTTAGATAGATGGCTCATTTTGGTGATGCTGAACTAGTGAAACTGTGAAGTTATGCAGTTTGTGAACCTGTGAAGTTATGCAGTTTGTGAAACTGTGAAGTTATGCATTTTGTGTGAATTATTTGAGTTTTGTTTGGACCATTTTGTGATGCTGAGCACCTGGCTCACAGGATAATTATTGAATTGGTCTCTAACCTTAGTTGGACCGCAAAAAGGCCGAGGCCCAAACAAGAATTAGACTAAAATGGCTTGGGCCTAAAAAAAGAGTTGACTATAAAAAACCTAGTCTCTAAAGGGCTGCATTCCAGAAAATAAAAGGCCAAGGCCCAAACAAGAACTAGACTAAAAAGGTTGTGCCCAAAAAAATAGTTGACTAGGAAAAAAAGTGGACTGCAAAAGGCTACATCCCAGAAAATAAAAGGCCAAATTATTGGGCCAGGCCCATGTAGCTGAGAAAAATAAAGAGGAAAAAACATAAAATGGGCTGAATTATTGGGCTTGGCCCATGTAGACGGTTGAAATGGACCGGACTGATTCTAATTTATGACCTTCTCATTTGGTCATAATGCTGCCATGTCAGCTTGCCACGTTGGATCTGACGTGGTGTGGGTGGATAGCTAGTGACCAAAAAAATTGGTCCTTGAGCCTATGACCTTTTATTTGGTCATAAACCTCTATGACCTTTTCAAAAGAAAGGTCCTTAATTTCCATTCTTGACGGTCAGCTTTTGACCATCAGTTTTTGCTCACAAAAAGGTCACAAACAGAAAATAGTGACCATTCAGTGACCAATAGTGAAGGTCACAAGATAGCATATTTGTTGTAGTGCATGGCCTCTCCCCATCCAAGGAGAGGTTCTCCCTCTGGTCCTTGGCCGCCATGTCTCCCAAAGGGGCGAGAGCCCCTCCGAGATTGGATCTCTCTTTGTTTCTCTCTTGTTTTCAGTGTTGTTTTCTGGCCCTTTACTGTTTTTAAAATATCCGGAGATCCGTCACTCCGATTGGGCTGAAATTTTGAGGGGATTTTACCAGAAAATTAGCTTTCTTGCGGAGGAAGAAGGGCTCCAAGCCATTAGGGCGTGACCCCAACCCCAAGCCACGCCCTGTCAGCTTGTGGGGCCCATGGACATCGTCTTGCATTGATCCTTCTTCCCAAAATTCACATATATTCCAAAAAAAGTCTTTGTAATTTTTTATCGCATTTGGAGTTCATTTGATATGGATATTCTATGAAACAAAACACACACAAAACAGGAACTAGCACTGGGCACTGGATAAGTAAGTTAGTCCCAAAAATAATATAAAATATTGCCAAAAGTATATGAAAGTTGTAGAATATTGACATGACTACTTCATGAATTGTCGATACATTGGGGACATATCAGCATCCCCAAGCTACATTCCTACTCGTGCTCGAGGTGGTAATGATAAAAGAAGTAATTTATGAAGTGTGAATGCTAGCATAGTATATAAGTTTGATCAATCACTTTTTCTAGAATCATAAAACAACAACTCATTTGTCATTGAACTTCTCATGGTCAAGCAACAAGCTATTCACATGTAAAGTATATACCATAAACTTTCTTGAAAACTAGCAAACAATGTTTTCAGTCATCAAACAATTGCAATTCATCTATTTTCAGGAATGGTCTATGTAAGAGCTTTGATTTAGCAAATTCCAAATACTCAACTATCATTTAGTCTGCCATGATTGTTGATACTAAAGTCATACTTTTAGAACAAACAGTTTAAATCAAACACATAGGAAGGTAGGGGCTTAATGTTCCGCCTCCCAACTTATTTATCTCATGGATAATGTTAACAATAATGAATCACGATCACCTATATCCAACTGGATATATGTGCCCAGATCTTTCCCCAACACTTGCTTGCATAAAAGTAAAAAATAGAAAACTAAAAGATAGGCCCTTCGCAGAGGGAAGGAAAGGTTTTCATGCGCTTTTTATTTTTGGATGTGCAATCTCTTAATGAAAAGGAGCGTCACTTTATAGTGCCCCTTGTGATAGAAAACTTTATTATGCAATCCATTACTTTTATTTCTTTATCATGACATGATCGTACAAAGCTTATTTTCCCTTACAATAAAAGATCATACATGTTTAAGAGCAATTTTCATTGCTTTGTGCACCAATGAAAACTTACTTGAAGGATCTTATTCAATCCATAGGTAGGTATGGTGGGCCCTCGTGGCAAGAAATTGGTTTTAAGGCTTAAGGATGCACAATTTTTATATCTACTTAGTGCGAATTTTTGGTCTAGAAAAATATCTAAAGCAAGAACCACATGTTAGAGGATCCATGAGAATATAACTACTATGTGAATATAAGCAAACATAACCATTACGTTGTCTTCCTTGTCCAATGTCAACTACTTGATAAAGTTTGAAAATAATTTATGGGGTTTCACAATCATAGAAGATGTCCAAGATAGTATATTTATATGTGAAATCTCTCTTCCTTCAATATTCTTTCATTAATTGTTTAAATGACCAATGTTATGTTTGCGAACTTCCAATAAATTGTACCACTTATACTTCTAGTATGTGAAGTCACTACTCCCCATGGGATAAGCATATGAGCTTATCTAATTTTACGCTTTATGATATTGAATTCATTCAATATTTTTTCTAAGGATATAAGTGAAGCACAAGAGTGATCATCAAACTACTGTCAATAAGATATAAGTGAAGTTCATAGAGCATTCTTCAATAAACATAGAGAGACCAATATCCAACCTCAAAATATATAAGTGAAGCACATGAAGCATTCTATGAAGCCAATGATTGTGTCTTACCAGCATGGTGAGTAAAATAAAAAGGAAAAATAAACACAAAATATGCTCCAAGAATAGCACGTGTGAACGAATAAAAGCTTATGATCATCATAGGCTAACCGACAATTCTTGATGAACAGAGGTGGGATGTGTAGCATCCCCAAGCTTAGATTTTGGACACTTCTTGAAATATTGTATTGGGGAGGCTTGGTCCTCCCCAATCTTGATATTTTGTATCTTGTTCAATCCTCTCATATCCTGGTTTCACCTATGTCTGAAAAACTTCATTCACATAAAACTTGAAAAGAACTCGTGAGATAGGTTAGTACATATAAAAATAAATCAACACTTCATGTACTTCCTAGACAAGTTGCATAATAATTGTAAAACATTAGGTACTGTTTTCTATCAATTCCACAATTTATACCTACCAATATAAGTCATAAAAACTCTAGGATAAGTAGATAACAAAACTATGACAACAATTTGTCCAAACAGAACGGTCTGTAGAAATTCATTTAAAAGTGTACTTATGTAACTCAAACAATTCTAAAAATTTAGGACAAGATAAATATTTTGCATGAAAGTAATTTGTAAAAATTTCATAAACTTTCCACTTTCCAGTAAAATATGAAAATTCAAACACTACAGAAAAGTTTTATATTTTACGCTTTCACACATCAAACATGCAATTGAGACACTTAAGGCAATTCTTGGAACCTTTTTATTGAAAAACATGATTATTTATAAAACATAACAGAGAACAACAAAATAAATTGAAGCTCCAAGCAAAACACATATTGTGTGACGAATAAAAATATAGCTCCAAGTAAGGTATACCGATAGTGTTGAAGACGAAAGAAGGGATGCCTTCCGGGGCATTCTCATGCTTTGGATTTTGAGTCTTCCTTGGATATTACCTTGGCGGTGCCTTGGGAATCCCCAAGCTTAGGTTATTTATGCTCCTTATTCTCCTCATATTGGTATCTCACACAAAACTTGAAAACTCCAAACAAACAAAACTTAACAGAAACCTCATAAGATCCGTTAGTATAATAGGTAAATGATAAACTTATGTACGGTTAACAGAATCCTCGTAAGGTCATGTATTATAACTTCTCCATGGCTTATAACCCCCAATACAATCCATAGCATCATCAAAACAAGCAAACTATTCAAGCAAAAACAGAATCTATATAAAACAGAACAATCTGTAATGCTCATCACAATAACCACACTTATGTCACTCAACAAACTCTAAACAATCAGGAAAACCTCGGTAATTTTCATACCAATACCGTGTAAAAAATTCAGATCAAAAACATGTTCCAGTAAAATCACAAAAATTCGGCACTGGACGTAAAAGTTTTTGTTTTTACATTGTAGCAATTCTACTTATAATCCAAATCACCCCAAAGGCTTTACTTGGCATATTATTGAAATAAAAACCCAAAACATGATGAATATAGTAGACTAACCATGTGAACACACAAAAACATAAAGTAAATGTATTGGGTTGTCTCCCAATAAGCTCTATTCTTTAAAGCCTTTTAGCAAGGCATGATAATTTTAATGATGCTCACATAAGGATAGTTGACGAAACAAAAGCATCATGGATATTATGACAAGAAAATTATTTTTATGGTACAGTGGTATATACAAAGGTATAATTATTTTGATGAGAAACTTCCATGAAAAATTCTACATTGTTTCCATGAGCTTGAACACGAGTGTTCAAGGTCGACCCTCACTTCTCCAATGCATAACTTTCCAATCGCTTCTCTTATAAAAGGCAAGTACATTTTTTTCTATTTTTTTTTGAATTTTGTTTGTTTGTTTCACCCACAACTAAATAAATAAATAAATACAATATAAACAAAAGGAAAACAAAATCTACTTAGTGATAGAAGCAAACAAGCATATACGAAAATATTAACCGCACACTATTGCTCCCCGGCAAAGACGCCAGAAAAGAGCTTGATAATCCTCAAGTGCAAGAAATGATCGTAGCACTTTCCAAAGATAGAAGTGGTAAGTGTGTAGTGTCAAACCCACAACAAGCTAAAGGTAAGATCAATATTCTCTCAAGTCCTACATGCAACGGATACGACTCTACATGCACCGAACATTTGCTTCTATTTAGTAACGAGAAATAAAACCGCACTGTGGGTATAAATAGGATAGCTTTGCATGATATTGAATAACTAAAATATGAGAACAGTTGCTGCCTAAATAGATTTAGAATATATCACAACATGTTACAAATAGCAAGTGTGGAATAATGATGTTATGGTGTGCGGAATCATCCTAGGCAATTGACAACAAGATCGGTAATCATTCTTGCAATTTTATATAAGGGAGAGGCATGATCTAACGTACTTTCCATACCTTGATCACATGAACTTATGATTGGATATCTAGAAAGCATCCACAACTACTAGAAATCATTAAGGTAAACCCAACCATAGCATTAAACATCAAGTCCCCGATACTCCCATATGTAAAGGACCCCTCACTCGGGTGTAAGCTTCTGTCACTCTAGCCACCCACTATAAGCAAATCATGAACATATTGTATCACCCTCCAGCGTGGATCCTTCACATGTGCGCTTCACGGAAGGCACCTTAGGATAGCACCAAAATAAAACTTACAATGAAACTAATCAACATCATCAATCAGCCCAAAGGAGAACGAAGATCTACTCAAACATCATAGGATGGCAACACACCATTGATTAATAATATGTGGCATGAAACACCATGTTCAAGTAGGGGATTACACCGGGTGCGGGAGAGTGGACCACTAAAAAGATATGAGGAAGGTGATGAAGATGATGATGTTGATGAAGATGATCACCGCTGTGATGGCTCCCCCGGCGGCACTCCGGCACCGCCAGAAGAGAAGGGGAAGGAGTCTCCCCATTAGGTTTCCTCCTACATTGCCTCACCCCATCTTGGAAAGGTTATCCCTCTGGTCCTTAGCTGCCATGGCTCCCGGAGGGGTGAGATCCCGTCCAAGATTGGATTTCTCTCTCTGTTTCTCTCCTGTATCCGTTGCTGTTTTCTAGCCCTTCACTATTTCTTAAATATGCGGAGATCCGTAATTCCGATCGGGATGGAATTTTGAGAGAATTTTTATTGGAAAATTATCTTTCCCATGGCAAAAGAAGGGTGCCAACCGACTTAAGGGTTGGCCACAAGCCATCAGGGTCCAGCCCCACCCTCAGGCTGCGCCCTGCTGGCTTGTGGGGCCCTCGGGCATCGTCTTGTGTTGATTCTTCTTCCCAAAATTGACATATGTTCCAACAAAATCTTCATAAATTTTTATCGTGTTTGGACTTTGTTTAATATGGGTATTGTGTGAAACAAAAAATACACAAAAAACAGGAACTGGCACTCGGCATTGGATATGTAAGTTAGTCCCAAAAATAATCTAAATCTTGCCAAAAGTATATGAAAGTTGTAGAATACTAGCATGAATAATTCATAAATTATCGATACGTTGGATAAATGTCAAAGCGTCACATTACGAACATGACCCAAACCATCTTTGGTAAGTGACCATATCGTTTTTGTATTTCTGATTTTTAAACCGTCAGCCAGCTCAAATGAATGCCAATCTTGTTTGCGGGCCGAACAAGTGACAATCTTGTGCAGGTGCCAATAGTGAAGCTGAAGGCTCTATTTACATACCTGGAACAGATGTTCACATGGTGTGTGTATACATTGAAAGCGGTGACAAAAGCTGATAGGTCTCCTAGCCAGCTCAGAAACATGCTTAGGGAATTGTGAATGCTTCCTCAGAAGATCGAGGAATTAAAAAGATTGATGGCTCGTGTTGGTGCCAATTCAGCTCTTGCTCATGCTCAGGCATACCTGACTGAATTGGATCCAACTCAGATGGAAGGGGGTTTCCTTAATATAAATTGGACGGCTCTAAATTCTCACAAGAAGATTATCCCAAGTGTGTGAAGGAAACCCATGTCCTGGCAACTCAACTGGGTGTCGAGCTGGATTTATCCATGTATCTACCTGGCTATTCCGAGGTGAACAAACGCATCAAGCCACCAGTATTCACTCATTTCAAGCTCGTCCCTCCTCGGGGTAAGAAAGACTTTGCTCCTGAAGTCGACTCATCCATTATCACCAATGGAGACTCAGTTTTCCGTCCTTTGTCAACCATTCAGTGGACGCGAAAAGACCCCCAGAAAGAAAGGGAGACGGCGGCTCAGAATAACTCGGATGAGCAGCAGAGGCAGGTTGAGTCATGATAACCACAAGTGTAGGGGATTTCGACAGTCTTCATGGGTACTCTTTCACCCTAATGTGTTGGTTCAGCACAAGGGGAGCCAAAGAATATTTATTGGCCTTGACAATTGAGTTTAGTAGCATGGCAAATAGTAGTAGCAAAAGTAACAATAGTAGTGACAGTAGCAATTTTGTAGTAGGTGTGACAGTAACAATAGCAATAGTAACTTAGCAAGATTCAGTATATGTAAAATGTACGCAGGTGGATCGGTGATGGATAATGATTTAGATCACATTGATCATATAAGAGTTACACACTAGGGCGATACATAACTAGGTCCAATTCATCAATATAATGTAGGCATGTATTCCGTATATGGTCATTCGTGCTTGCGATGAGAACTTGCATGCCATATTTTGTCCTACCCTCCCGTGGAAGCAGGGTCCTATTGGAAACAAAGGGATATTAAGGCCCCTTTTAATATAGAACTGGAACAAAGCATTAACACATGGTGAATACATGAACTCCTCAAACAACGGCAATCACCGAAAAGAATCCCAATTACTACCACCTTGGGGTATGCGGATCATGACACGTAATAGGTGCATATAACTTACAAGATAGGATCCAAATCACTGTTATATTCACGAAAACATAATAGGATCAGATCTGAAATCATGGCACTCAGGCCCTACTGACAAGCATTACGCATAGCAAAGTCATAGCAACATCAATCTCGAAACATAGTGGACACTAGGGATCAAGCCCTATCAAACTTAACTCGATTACATGATCAATCTCATCCAATCCCAGCACTGTCTGGCAAGCCTACAAAGGAATTACTCACTCCCTAATGTGAAATTGTGGTGGTGTTGATGGAGAAGGGTTGGTGATGACGACAGCGACAATCCCCCCTCTCCAGAGCACAAACCAGACTCTAGATCAGCCCTTTGGAGGAAGAACAGGAGGTGGCGCGATGAAAAAATCTCTCTGTTTTTTTCTTCATGGATGTGATTTTATAGGATAGGAAATAGGGACGGAGGGGCCACGAGGGCCCCATAAGCCATCGGGGCACGCCACCAAGGGGTCACGCCCTGTTGGCTTGTGGCCCCTGGCACACCCCCTTCGGCAGCTCTTCGCTCCATAATTCTTCATTATTCTCAAAATAATTCACAAAAAGTTTCGTCCAATTCTGAGAACTTTTATTTTTGCATAAAAATAACACCAAGGTACTTCTACTGAATACAACGTCAGTCCGGATTAGTTTCATTCAAATCATGCAAATTAGAGGCCAAAACTAGAGCAAAAGTGTTTGGAAAAGTTGAAACATCTGTTTGGAAAAGTAGATACATTTGAGACGTATCAGCCCCCCAAGCTTAAATCATTGCTTGTCCACAAGCAATTCAGTTGAGAAACTAAAAGTGATAAAGAAAAACTTTTACAAACCCTTTTGTTCTTGTTGTTATACACATGCTTAGCTAGTGCTCAAGTTTTCAGCATAAATAATAAATAGACACGTCCATGACAATAACTAGAAATTATGTTAACTCATAGCAATGCATAACTAGCTAGCAAGCAATAATAAAATATCCCATATGCAAACAATTTGTCAAAACAATCATAATACAACATGGTGACATGGTATTTCGCTAGTCCTTTCTGAGACCACAAAACATAAATGCAGAGCAGCTCTGAGATCCAAGCAACGACTAAACATTATAATTCAGAATAGAAAAGATTCGTTCATGCTCATATTCAACATTAACTAGACTCAATGCATAAGCATGATGATAGTGCTCCTGGGTTTGGTGCTTTTAATAAGAGGATGATGACTCGGCATAAAAGTAAATAGATATGGCCTTGGTAGAGGGAAACATTGATTTGCAGAGGTGCCAGGGCTCAAAGCTTAAAACAAGAGTGAAGATATAATTTTTGGGTGTTACATTTTTCTTCTCAATGTTACGACAAAGGTTTTCAATATCTCCCATGCTACACTCATTATTGGCGGTACCCAAACATAATAGTATAGTTTAATCCTATCCGCCATCCATACACAAACCATGGCTGGCCGAATCAACGGATGCCTACCAAGATACAACTGTCCCAAGGAGTTTGTTTAATTTATTTTGATTATGTAGGACTGGGCATCCCATTTACTAGACTCTCTCGTGCAATGGTGGCAAATAAACGATTGTCCTAAGAATAACTCACTTAACATGGAAGATATTGACCGCCTCGTCGCTCCATGAGCGAGGTGAGCGCACAAAAATGGATGTTTATTTGAATATTTAGAGGTGGCACATGCAAATTTACTTGGAACGATAGGGTAATACCGCATATAGGTAGGTATGGTGGACTCATGTGGAATAACTTGGTTTAAAGGTTTTGGATGCGCAAGCAGCATTCCCGCTTAGTACAGGTGAAGGCTAGAAACAGGTTGAGAAGCAACCAACTAGGGCGCAACAATGGTCATAAACATGCATTGTTAATAATTAACATTGGACGTAAGATGAGTAGGATATGATCATTCTCAATTTAAACATCATGAAGGCTGCATTAGTTTTTATTCAACTACATGTTTGCACATGAGCCAAGTCAAACTTCTCGAATTACTCAGAGGGAAATACCAAACTACCATACCATATTATAATCATTTTAATGCATGTTGACACACAAGATAAGTCATTATGAACTCCTAGGTATCTAGGCATGGCATGAGAAGATATAATCTCTAATTGTCATCAGAAACATGTTTACTCATGGTATAATGAATTAAGATCAAACTGGCTAAACATATTTACAAAGAAGGAAAACAAGAGGAGTTCATACCATCTTCCTTTTCCACAATCACTTCATCAAATATCGTCATTATTGCCTTTCACTTGCACGAACGAATGATATGATAGTAATAATAGTGCAAGAATGTCGTTGACTAAGCTGGATAAAAATAAAGCATAAAAGTGCCACTCAACTCCTTCCAAAGATTCAACAAAAAGAAAATAAATTCACAAAAACACATTGAAATGTTTTGGAGTTTTTTTGTTTTTTGAAGCAAGGAAAAAACTAAAAGAAAACAAGAACGAGAAAAACTATTTACACGAGAAAGCTCGCAACATGAAAGGAAATCTTTTTGGGTTTTCTTTTTAATTGTAAAACTAACGAAATAAGAAAAAGGAAAACTGAAAAGAAGCGAGAAATATTTTTTGGATTTTCAAAGTTTTTCAAACACACAAGAAGAAAGCGGAAAAATAAAGCTAACATGGATATACAATGAAAGAGAATGAGCACCAAAAATTTATATGAAGTAAGAGGACATAAATGCAATGTCAGTGAGAAATACGTACTCCCCAAGCTTTAGAATTTGCCTATCTTGGTAATCACCACTACTGATCTGGTAATAGTTGAAGGGATAGCTTGTGGAGGCATTCCTGGCTGCCTCCTCTGCCAAACGAGTAGCCTCCATTGCCCAATGAGCAGATTCCATATGCAAGGAAGTCGGTGAGGCCGGTATTATAAATGAAACGATCAAATTCCTCCTTAATACCCGCACCTATCGCTTGACCACCGACACGATTTGGCGTCAGCCATGACTATCTAATTGTCCTAGGGCTTAATGTAGGCTTGTCGTACCGAGCCATCACTAGATGATTCACTCAAAGTACTCATCCTTGAGGGTTTCTCTATTGGCATTCTGGGACCAAGGGTACCCAGACTTGCTTGCCTGCGGCCCAGTGTGTGCCCATCTCGAAGGCCCGGTACGGCCCATAAAGAAGTCCCTCAAGTAAAGGTCCTCGCGAGAGCCCCTGCCTCATGAGGGGAACGACACCAAGATCTCTAGAGAAGTGGCATCCCCTCAGGCTACCTCCGAGAAGCGAAGATTCCTATGCAAGTACCCGGCCTCGTGAGGCGGGGGTGACATGGGTTCTGACGACGTGGCCAGGCGGGCACCATCGAGCGCAGAGGGAGGATAGTTTCCTATTTATTGCTAAGGAGACAAGGACGTACGCGGGTTCCCAAGGAATCCCGCAAAGGTTTCCTTCCTAGTGCAAAAGGACCGAGACCACGAGCTCTGCAGGACATATGTCATCGCCGATCCCACCGCTGCGTGGCACGCAGAAGCTTTGCAGGTGAAGACCACCTTTAGTCAGGATAGGATGTACCTCTTGTTCCCTTTCAAATTTGGTCGTTGTGGGATCCCTTCCCGCCTGTGTGCTAAGGGAAGAGGACCGTGGCCACTATAAAGAGGGACTAGCTCCCATCATAGAGGGCAGGTTGGACACACCAGTTCATCACTACCAAAAGCCCTAGTGAATCCACTCAACCATTGTACTAGTTCATCATTAGCCTCCTCATGAGGCCAATCCACCACAAGGAGGAGTAGGGTTTTACACCGCAAGGTGTCCCAAACCTGGGTAAATCCCTCGTGTCCATCTTCTTCTTGTTGCGTGCACTCGTTAGGCTAGGCCGTAGGGTGGTGTGCTTGAGACTTCGAGACGGTGGAGATCTTTGCACACGCCCCAGTGTTCGAACCTTGTTGGGTTTTGCGGAGCCCCGATTCTGACATTTGGCGCGCTAGGTAGGAGCGTGTCGTAATCTTCCTCCGGTTTCACCCCATCTCTGCTCTATCGCTCCCATGGCTGATGTCCGCTGAGTTCATGCCTAGCGCACAGCCGCTCGCGTCGCGCAAATGGCGCCCGTGGGCTGCGACGTCTCACACTGCTCCATCTCTCCCACAGCCAACACCCCCGCCGACCCGGCTACTCACGAGCAACATGACTCGCCTTCACCACACGCTACATGGCGTGGCGGCTGCACTGCTCCTCCGAGCACCACTCCCTCCATGGCGTCGTCCCCCCGCACCTGTCCTAGGCATGCAAAGGCCGCACTGCTCAAGGCACGCAAAGATCCTTGCGGCTGTTCCGTCACACGTCTTGCGGCTCCTGAGTCTCGCACGATTGCTTGCATCCTCGGCGGATCACGGGCGCCCGCATCCGGTCGCCATGTCAAGCAGCTCTTCCACCAGGAGGGTGCAGCTTAGCCACGGCCTAAGGCCTTGCGGGGTAGGACGAGGCCAGCAACCGACATCACTTTCGACTCCAAAGACCACCCTAGGACTACGGTAGCCACTGGTGTAGTCCCCATGCTGTGCACCCCCACCATCAGCAATGTCGCGGTTACCAAGACACTCGTCAACGGTGGCGCCAACCTCAATGTCCTCTCCGTGGAGACCTTTGACACTTTCTAGGTTCCCTACGACCATCTTGAACCCACCAGGCCCTTCTCAGGGGTGGCTCAAGGCTCCACCGCCCCCCTGGGGCAGGTGTGCCTCCCAGTTACCTTCGGCATTCGCAACAACTACCGTGCGGAGATGATCGACTTTGATGTGGCCCACATCAGCCTCCCATACAACACCATCCTAGGGTACCCTTTCCTCGCCAAGTTCATGGCGGCAATGCACCCAAGCTACAACATGATCAAGATGCGCAGGAGCAGCGATGTCATCTCCATGACCGTGGACACCAGGGACGCGGTTCGAGCCCTCAAGCTTGCCTACAAGGAAGCGGTGACCTCGTGACCGGGCACCCAGGGTGCCGCCTAGGCCATGTGGGATATGGTGGCCCCATTCCCCGATTATGAGGGTGACACGTCCGCTCTTGAGGCTGCAGCGGCCCTAAGCCCCGACACCAAGGGTGTGGTGCAGGCTCTAGAGGCCGCGCCCATGAAGAAGAAACAATTGTTCTCTCAGGACCGAGCCGAGACGAAGCAGGTGCTTGTTAACAGCGGAAACTCGGGCCCCACCTTCACCATCCGCACTGGCCTTCCCCTGGAGTAGGAGAAGGCGCTGGTCGACTTTCTCCGCACGAACAAGGACGTGTTCGAGTGGGAGCCGTCTGACTTGGTGGGCGTCCCGAGGGACGTGATTGAACACCACTTGATGGTGTGCCCTCACGCACGCCTAGTAAAGTAGAAGGCAAGCCGACAGGCACAAGAAAAGCGAGCTTTCATTGTCCAAGAGGTCCGCAAGCAGCAGGAAGCTGGCATTATTCAAGAAGTGTGGTACCCTAATTGGCTGGACAACTTTCTGATTGTTCCCAAGAAGGGGCGAAAGGATTACATCTGCGTCGACTTCACGAGTTTCAACAAGGCTTGTCCATGGGATCCCTTCCCGCTCCTGCACATCGACCAGATCATAGACTCCACCGCCGAGTGCGATCAGCTGTGCTTCTTGGATGCTTTCTTAGGTTACAAGCAAATAAAAATGGTAGTGGAAGACGTCAAGAAGACGACATTTCTATCCACGTGCGGCGTGAATTGCTATACATGCATGCCCTTAGGGCTGCGGAATGCTGGCACGACCTTCCAGTGATTGATGCATATCGCCCTAGGGCAGCAGCCCGGGAGGAATGCCGAGACGTATGTCAATGACATCATGGTCAAATCACGGGAGGCGAGGAGCTTGATCAACGACCTAGAAAGGATTTTCACCAGCCTACGTCGGGTGAACCTGAGGCTCAACCTAGAGAAGTGCGTTTTCAGGGTCCCATCCGGCAAGCTGCTCGGTTTCTTGGTATCGCACAAAGGGATCGAGGCAAACCCAAAGAAGGTCAAGGCAATTGAAAAGATGCAACCGCCTGAGACCCTCAAGGAAATGCAGAAGCTGGCAGGCTACGTGACCACCTTGGGATGTTTCATCTCTAGGCTCGAGGAGCGTGCCTTCCCCTTCTTCAACCTCATGAAGAGGAAGGGCCCTTTCGAGTGGACCCCAGAAGTAGAGGCGCCTTTCGAAGAACTCAAGAAGTACCTCAATAGCCCTCCAGTCATGGTGGCGCCCCGCGTTCGCGAGCCTTTGGTGCTTCACTTGGCGGAAACCCCCCACTCGGCAAGTGCAACACTCATGGCGATCCGGGAGGAGTGCGCCGGCATAGACGCAAACAAAGGTGGTTCGCAAGGGACCGCACAACACCCGCCACCTCAGGACGACGCTCCCACTCATGCAATGACGTGTTATACAAATGGTTTTTAACTCCTTTCCGCTATGTAGTTCCTAACTGTCACCTTGCATGTGTGGGCGATAGGGGTTCCATCCCACACGACACCGCAAACCCGTCGACGATAGTGGCCAACGAACGCAAACGTTTGGCAAAACTAACCGTATGGGATGTCCGCACCTATCACAAACGAGGATCGTCGGATAATCGTTTGAGACGTGTGTCTTTCCCATAAAGTTCATTCTTGCAACTCGTGTGAGATCACACTAACATCGCATGCGCTATTCTTTAAGCACCATTTATGATGTGCACCAAACTGCAAACAGTTCATGATTATAAAGCATGTATGATAAGGAGATAATCACACACAGTTAGTTCCACAATGATCATCGGTGATATGATATAAGAGTGCATACGTTTATCATTGTAAAGCCGTATGTGAAGGTTGAATATATCCCACACATGGGGTTTCTGATAAAGTTTGTGATTTATAAAACGTCCCAAACGTGTGATCCATTGTTCCCAAAAGTGTCATCCAGAATAACTGTGTCGGATGAAGGCCTATCGCATGATGTCTTCTTTGACCAATGTTTATGATGGTACATAGTTCAAAATACAAAATCATGTGTGATAAGAAGACTATCACAAACACTGGTGTTGTTAATCTCACACGTTCTCTCTAGTCTGACAGTGCGCGAAGATGAGATTCATCACAACCGCCTTGAATGGAGAAACATGTGTGATGTCGGAGTTGATCGCAGATGTTTTCCTTTCTCGAATTGTGTGCATTGTAATGGCCTGCAGAGGAGGATTTTCCCCTAATTAAATACCTTTGTTCGTAATTCACATAATTTACATTTGGAAGTAGAAATTCTTGTATTTCGTATAGAATCATGTTTAGGTTTATATCGAATGCATAATTCGATTCATGTGTACATATACTCAAGAAGTACATAAGCATCAATTCTCAAAAAAGGGAAAACTACAGAATGGAAAAATAAAGAATGATGGAAGCATGGTTGTACCAAAGACGGTAAGGAGAGAGAGCGAAAAGACAAATTGTATGATGGAGAAGGTGAAGCGGAATGCCCATATTGTGCCCTCCTCCAAGCCTAACACACGAACGAGTATAGGCCATCCCCTCATGATGGCCTCCCGCCCATCCTTCCCTGTCTTCATTACAACTTCTTGATGCTCATTGTAGTCTTCATGATTTATTTTAACCTTCATTGCATGTTCAGCAATCATGTTTTGCGAGGTAATCTTGAGTAAACTGCTTTGGGAACCACTACAAAAGAAAAATATTGAGACATTGTTGTGTGACAACTCATTGTGGGCAGTACTAATAGAAGTATACAGATTTCAAATTTACCATCCTACATCTCACTGTTATGTCGGATAGAGCGTAAACAAATAGTCTAATTGGCATTGTTCGACTATTTTCTCTAACAATCATTTTCAGTTTCCTCACTTGATGCTGGTTCATGAATACTTCAGTACCCCACACGCAAAAATGGTCCAGGAATGGATCTTTACCTAAGACATATGTACCTACAAGCAAGAAGCCAACATTAGAAGCTAAAATGCATTGCACAATGGTGTAATATATTACTCCATCAGTTCCACAATGTGTTGCATATAAACATTTTGAGAAGTTAACATTAACTTACTTTGACCAAGTTTGTAGAGAAAAACATTTACATCTAGAATTACAGTTCCATTTCATTAGATACATCACAAAATTTTATACTGTATACATTTTAGATGGTACATGTAGATACATCACAATAATCTTTATGGACTACATGATGGAACGGATGGAGTATAAGCGGAGGGATGAAAAGAACCTCGGTGGAAAATGTTGGACACTCCCATTTATGTACTGTGCAAGTATATGTAAAGTCATGATAAGTACATAAGGCTTAACATCAACCAAGTATACGAGGTATCTGCTTGAAATAAACAAGGCATATGTGCACTATAACAACAAAATATAGCCATTTGATACTAGACAAATGCTCAATGGAACCAACCTAAAAACCAGATAACGAAAAGCAAGGCATCTTCTTGAAAACTAGACAAACACTCACTGCAATCAACCTAACAACCAGATACAGAAAAGCAAGGCATCTGCTTGAAAACTAGAAAAATGCTCACTACAACCAACCTGGCAACCAAATTAAGAGAAATAGGGAATACATGTTTAAAGTGGGAGTTAATGGCACAGGTTAACAACACCAGACATAACACGTGGTATTGATGAAATTGAACTACACAGTTCATACTTGCACATAATGAACATCACATTGTGAATAACTAAAAGAAACAAGGCATTCATGTTCATGGTAACAACCAACTATAGCCATTGAAAACCGTACTATACTCAATGCAACCAACCTAACAACTATATATAGGAAAGCAAGGCATCTACTTGACAACTAGACAAATGCTCAATTAAACACTACATGATTATCGCATGTCAAAAGATACTACAACAATGGGTATGAGAAGGCTAGTTATAAAAGGTATGATTTGCTCACATGACGTTGCTTCGCTTGTCATGGATGGGCTCCTTCCACTTGAGATATGAGGTGCCCAAGGTGCGCTCCCTGATGTCGCAGATGGCACGTTTCCCCTTGAGCCATAGCGTGTGTCATTATCTTGGTGGATGAGATCTGACTTTGGAGCTAAGGATCCCAAGCCACCATCGTAGAACGTTTCCTTTAGAAAGGACAAAAGTGACTCGATGGCATAGAAGGATCGCAAATCCATGACCGCAAGGCGGCGGAGATCAACGGCGGGGCTTTTGTACAGATCGACGAAGGTTGAACCTAAGGCATTGCATGGGACCACTTAACTTGTGACATGACGAGCTTGATGTCGTAGCCGGCTCTCCTGAGATACAGGTACATGCGTTTCCACAGACATGAAGCCTTCGGCTTGGGAACATAGGCAGCGTCCTCACCAGCTCCAGCAGTGAGGTGTTCATCCGGGATCGAAAGGTCGGTGCGAACGGCGCCCACCTCGCCAACATACGGCGGAGAGGCCATGATAGACCTCTTTTTGCTCATACACTCTTCGAGGTCCACAGGAGATGTGGTCTGGCTGATTAGGCTGTGACTCTCTAGAGTACGGGATGGGCATCTGGGGAAAGTGACACCGCCGGCCTCATCTAAAAACTCAGGGCGGCGACGGTGTATGTGGATAGGTGGGGACACTAAGCTTGTTTATCTATGAGGCAGGGGAAGACCGGCTGAGGTTTGTGGTGGGCGGCAGTGGCGACGAGCTAGGGTTCAAGCGGGGGAGGAAGGGGGAGGGAGGGTGCTATGCGGATGGGGGGGTGTTTGCGGATGTGCCGTTGCTGCTTAAATTTTTGGTAGTAATGGTGTGGGTGGAGATAGTGGCAGACGAGGGATGACGACGGTTCAAATGCCTCGGCAACTGAAATTTTACTATAGGGTCGATGCGGTGGACGAGGAAAGGTGGCATGCAGTTGAAATAACGCATCCAATTAAATTTTGGCAAACGAAATGGGCGGGAGAAACCAAGTTGGCACACGGTCCAAACATAATAAAACGTGTACGCTCTTTGCTGTAACGAAATGTCTTGCCGTGAAACCATGAATTTTTGCATCGCTCGAGGTGGGTAGCTATTTCTAAGATTTCTCAAGGCGGGTCCATCACACACGGTTCATCCTCAATTTTAGTCGCAGATGTCAAATTCATCCGAAATTCCCACATGCCCACAAACAGATGACACAAACATTTGGCAAATTTTCAACACAAAATGCCTTATTTTGCAGCGGATTAGTTGACATTAGTTCATATGCTTAGTAATTTACAAACAGTTCGTCAAATTAAATGAAGATGAACACCACAAAATATTCACTACACCATGGATGCATACAAACATTGCGCCTCCACCATCGTCATGACCTTCCTCGCCTTAGAACGAGTATTCAAAGGAGCTTGTCGAGTTGATGAGCTCCACTAGTTCCTCGACGGAGATCGGCAGGGCTACCTCGGCCGGAGGGACCACGGTGCCCCTCGCCAGGTCTGCTGCTATCGACGGACATGTCGCGGCGTCCAGGTGGGATAGCGGGATACAGACAGGCGCTGATCTTGCTAGAGTTGCGTCCCTTGTCGTCGTGGCCGCTATTGCCAGGGCTGCCGCCGTAGCTCCAAGGCCTGCACTGGCGTCCAACGCGGCTGAGAGGCATACAACAACCTGCTTTGCCGCCTCCTGGTCCTCCTCCCGCCTCTTTTTTCCCTTTGCATATGAGTTCCTCTTCCTCTTCGCATTGTCACTCTGTTTCTGTCGCTTCAGATCCCTATCTAGGTTCCTGATGGCATCTGCATATGCGATAAATTGTTCCACACCGACACTGAGACGACGCTCATCCTCGTCCCGCAGGAACGCTTCGAGGCCTGGTTCCTAGAAGGATAGAGCAACGGCCATCTACATCTGATGCTGAAACTCAGGGTCATTGTCGTCATCGGCTGCGGCAGATGACGGTTGACCGTTGACCGACATGGAGGACAACACATCAGAATCCTCTATCCCGTCATCAGTGGCCGTGGCAGCTGGCTATTTGCCATTGCCGACCATGGCACCCAATGCGTCGGAATCCTCTATCACATCATCGTCCAACACTATCAGGACGGCACTATGCACATCCCCATGCTTGAGCAACGATTCCATTTGGTGTGTGTGGTGGTGGTGGCAAGCTAAAGACGGAAAAATTAGCTGTTAGCCGCCGTCGGCGAGATCTTTTATAGGTCACCGTTGGGTTTGGGTTTGTACTATGAACATTACCCTTTGCACTGGCTGACGCTTGCGGTTAGCATCACTAGCCAAGGACGATTTTGTTGTCTACGTGCATCGCACATGGTTAGAGTAGCACATTCGTGTCTGCTTGGGGTACAATCGCATACGGTTGTTTCGTCAGTTTTATTTGCTATTTTACATATTACTAGCATCTTTGAGATAAACGAGAAAACATAACGCAAGAGAGGGTCTAAACACAACCACGCCCGTTAGTGACCCAAATATATACTCCCCTCGTTCCTAAATATTTATGTAGTTTGTAGTGAAATCTCTAAAAAATACTTGTAATTAGTTTCGGATGAAGTATATATATGTACAAACATGGTGTTGTCATGTTTAAATTCGCAATGCGCAACTTTAATGTGTGGCACATGCAACATATGTGCATGCCTAAAAATGTCCAATGTGAGAGAAAAGGGTTTCATGACAAACATAATATAGGGTGTTGCCCCCTACACTATGTGTCGGAGGATATATGGGGTCCTATGAACACATGACCTAGTTCAAACTTTGTCACACATTTATCCGTGTATGAATTTTCATAAGACAACCAAGAGAATTTATACCTTAATTAATATGGCCAAACCATCACATATTGTTCTCGAACAAGAGGGATATATAGATCAAGCAGTCCAACAAGTTGGCGCGTCGTCGAAGATCAGTTGACCGGGGCTAGAAGAACATCACCCCCTTGCATATGGCCAAATGCAGATGCAAAAATGATGTGGTCCGGTGTTTCAACAACTAATACACAATGGTACACTATCTATGATGTGGCATGCACCTAGCTGAGATAACTAGACACACACACACACACACACACACACACACATATATATATGCCCCCTTAAGTTGGTTATATATATTATATACCAAGATCGTTATATATATATATATATAATTCCCCTCCCCGCACAATGGATGCATGCATGGTTCACACACACAAGGAGAGAGAGACACACACACATGCACACACACACACACACACCGTGACCCATCCTTGGCCTTCTAGTGTTTGTCACTAAAATGCATGACAAACCCTAAGGGCCCGCCGATAGGTTTGTCATCGGAAACCGCACAATGTAGGCACATGGCCCACACACAAGCATGGGTTCACAAACGCACACGCGAGCACCCCCTCCCCCCCCCACACACACCCGTCACCCATCCTTTGCCTTCCAGCATTGTCAATAAAAGGCATGGCACACCCTAAGGGCCCACTGGTAGGTTTGTCGTCAGAAACCACACAATGTAGACACATGGTCCACACACAAGCATATGGGATCACACACATACACACACACACGCACGCACACACACACACACGCACGCACGCACATGCACACACACACACACGCGCGCACGTGCACACACACCCCCTTGGCCTTCCAGCTTGGTCAGCAAAAGGCATGGTAGACCCTAAGGGCCTGCCGATAGGTTTGTCATCAGAAAGCGCACAATGTAGGCACATGGTCCATACACAAGCATTGCTACACACACACTCACACACACACACACACACACTCGATCCTTACATTTTCAAAGCAGCAAAAGAAAACCACGGATATTTTCAAAACAACGATCTCAAGATTTATTTACCCGGAATGACATATCACACACACACACACTCGATCCTTGACATTTTCAAAAGAACAAAATAAGAAAAATAAAATCATGGATATTTTCTAAACAAGGATCTCAAGATTTATTTATCCAGAATGACATATCACTATAGGCATTTTATTTATGCCTATAGTGATCACATCACACCGCCCAAATGAACCTTGAAATCTAGCAACTTCCTGACCGGTCACCCATCCTTGACTACTCCACTGAAAGCACACGTAACTTCCGAGTTCCATCGAATGGGTAATGGTGGAAAGCCTCATCTTGCTGGTAACGGTTGCCTCCTATCGTATACAAGGCGTGCCCCGATGGGCACCTCGTGGGTCCAGACATGCATCATAGACATTTCTGTTAGTATTGGAAATCATGTGTGATGGTGGCATGGGGGCTTATGATGACGTCTTGGTCATGCTCGATGGCGTGATGTCGCTTTTTCCTGATCCTTCTCGTCCTCCTTGTCCAGGAGGTTGATGACGGGGACGGCGCTTTGGTGGGAAACCGATTGGGGGAGTGGCGGGAGACCTATGGGGGGAGCGGTGGGAGACCGGTTGGGGGAGTGGCGAGAGAAGCATGTTTGGACTTTGGATGGAACATCATTTTAATACAAATTGGATAAGTTCTCAATGAAGGAAGCGCGAGCTAGCATGACACGCGCACACCATGCTTACACACGCACGAGCTTCAGACAAACGTATAGAACTGCTTTTAATTATTCATGGTTCGTTACCTTTTTGTATACTACACTAATCAAGTTTGTAGACTTTTAATGTGCATAACTCAAATTTGAACTAAAAGAACATGCTTTGTTTCACCAAAATGGTATGAAAAAGGTATTTGTGTCCTTGGGTTCCTTGTTTAGGTCCCATGCAATTAACATGAATGGATTGCAAACATCTCGAAGTCATGACGAGGCCACAACATTGAGAAACTTGGCTATTAAATCATATTAAATCCACAACTTGTCTGAAATTCTTGAAACATGCCCCGATGTCTTGACATAACACTTATACAACATGATAATTTTTTGTCCAATGTGGGAGAAGTCTCTTGCACACCAAAACTTCTCTCAAGAACCACCATGGTTTCGATACAGAACAATATGTCACCTCTGTGGAGGGAAAGGCATTCGATGTTGCTTATTGCTTTGATATTTTATCTACATGCAACATATGCTAATTCAACTGCAATGCTAAAATGTGAAATTATTGAAATTGTTGTGTCGACATTACACTTATAGGACATGGTATATAAGTTTTGGGAAAAACCTCTTACAAACTGGAGATTCCCACGACAGGCATGGTGGTTTTGATATGGAACATGTCACCTTTGTGGTCGAAACGACATTTGACTTTTCTAGGCGTGAACTTAATGTGAAGAACTCAAGTTTGAATTACAAGCACGAGCTCCAGCACACAAACATGGATTATTAAAAACCATTTTGTGTCATTGGGTCCATGTTTACATCCCATGCATTGATGATCACTGAATTACAAACATCTCGATGTCGTGACAAGACCACAAACATTGATAATCTTGGTTTCAAAGTCCAAGGGAACCCAAATTCACAAAACTTACACAGTGTCATGAATTCACGAAACTTACACAGTGTCATGCCATGGCACATCTACGATGTGCATTTTCTTTTTTGATGAAATTGGGGCTAATATTGGGGCATGCATCTTACAAGCCAAAGCTCACCATGATAGGGAACATGTTACCTTTGTTGCTGAAACGACATTCAATGAGTCGCTTGTACACCGAATCGGCCCCTTCTATACATGAGTTGAGTTTTCTATGGAATTAATATGCGTAGTTTAAATTTTCAACTAGAGGCACATGCTCTAACTTCGTGGTTTTGATAGGGAACATGTCACCGTTTGTGACAAAACTAAATTCCATGTGTCCTCTAGTGCACCAATTTGCCCCTTTTTATACATTAATTGAGTTTTCTAGGGCCCTTTTCATACGAATGTGAATGAAATAGAAATATTTAGACATGATAGATTGGCTGCAATCATTGATAATATTGGTTTATTTAATTCTTGTACATACAAAACTTGTATGATAACCATTTGGTGCCACGCGTCCATTTTTTTACTCCCTCCATTTCCTTTTACTTTGCATATAGGATTTGGTCAAAGTCAAGCTAAACATAGTTTGACTAAATTTATACAAAAAACACATCAACGTCTACAATGCTAAGGTTATATAGTATGAAAGTTAATTTAACGATGCATCTAATAATCTTGATTTTAAATTTTAAATTTTTATTTATTTTTCTATAAAGCTAGACAAACTTTACAAATTTTGAATTTGACCAAATTTTATATGCTAACTAACAAGAAATGGAGGGAGTACTTGATATGGGAGAACCGTGTGTGTAGCTGCAGGTTGATGACAGGACGCATGTGAGCTTTCCACCACGCAGGCTCCACAGGACGCGTGCGAGCTGTCCGCAGTGCAGGCTTGATATGCTGCGTGAGAGCTGTGCGCTGTGCATGCACAACGGGATGCATGAGAGTGTACTGCGCCTGCTCATCGGGAACCGATACTTTGACCTCCAACCCACCCGCTCACCTCGCTCCCAACTTCTGAATTAATGGCGTCCAACCCGATGTTCATCATGTGATTAATGCGCCTGGACGGAGGGACTAGTTTGCTTGTGATCACTATTTTGTTCGTGCCTAGCCGAGAACTTTGACGTTTCGTTTGTTTTCAACTCGTATACATGTACAAATGAACGACATAATATAACAAAAAATTAGCACCGGCAAAGATAATAATTTTCTTACATATGCATGATAATAAAAAAATGCCACATGTGGCAACACCCCAAAGACACAGGGGCAAAATAAGAAGGAAGAGGTTGAAGAAGGAAGACAAAAAAGAACAATCTATCTAATTCTTCATGGATTGCTGGGTGCGGAGTTCCCCAATCTCCTTCTTCATCGCCACCACAACCTCCATCTCCTATCACCACTCATCTGACATCTTCCGCATTGCGGCCATGGTGCGGGCTCTTTGGTCGAGATCATCGATGGCCTGCGTCGCATACGCATGAAGTTCCTTCACACGCTCCACGGATCCGTCAGTAGCCCCTCCTGCTCGATGTGGAGCTTCGCCAAGTCTTCCAAAAGTTCCTCGGTGAGTTCTTTCAGCCTCCCTTCCGAGGCACTTTTCTTCTCGGGCAGTTTCTTCTAGGCGTTGTTCTCCTCCATAAGTTTCTCCATGAGGCCGGTCGCCCTGTCAGCCGAGGTGTTGCTCTTCTCCAGCAGCTTCACTAGGTCATTGATCATGGCATCCTTCCTATCAAGCTCAGTGTGCGTGTCGTCACTGGTTTAGGAATCAAAGACTGCCAAATCATCTAGTTTGCCTCCGTGGCGAATGCGCTTGTGACTGTGAGAGCCGTCGCCTCTCTGCAAAAGATCCTCCCGGGCGTCGGTGGTTGGCAGACAGAATGGAGGACTAAGAAAGAATGGCTTGTCTTTTTGGTGTCGGGGGTGAAGAATGAGCGGTAATTTTTTAGTACGAGTTTGTGTTTTTATAGCCTACTATAGTAAACTGCTGCTAAGTGAGAACACATTTAGGTTTGTAGGTGTGAACTGATTTGCAAGAAAAAATAGCGCGTGGTAATTTGGAATGTGAAAGGTAACAATCTCAATATTTATTTATAGTTTTAGTTCCCAAGCACGGAATGCTTTATGGTTTTTAGAAACCAATTGGGAATGGGCTCATCGAGCACACGCATGGCCCTGCCTCTATGAGAGGTGGGCCCTTTATGTGTTGTGGGTATAGGTTTGATTAGATGGGATGCGTGCAAGCAGTCCACCACGCAGGCACAGAGGGATGCGTGCGAGCAGTCTGCCGCGTCGTCATAGCTGGCTCACTAGGAAGCAAGCCATTGGACCTCGGACATCCACCCACAACCCTATTCTCTCCCAAATTCTCCATTAGTGCTACACCTTCCCCTCCGGTATTATCTATTTGGGCCACCTCTGTGGATCCCCTCCTATTTCGATGGACGATGAGGCGGCCAACAAGCAGGGGCAGGTAGAGGCCAAACCACATGAGCCTCGGGCGAGTGTGGACTTCATCAGCAGCATCCCTGACGAGATGTTGGTAACCATCATGCCCCTCCTCCGAATCAAATCTGCCATGCAGACCACCACCCTCTCCAAGCGGTGGCGCCGCCTATGGCACTTCACCCCCATTGACCTCCTCGACGATGCTGAGCTCTGCAGCAGGTATTGCAAACGCTTGGACACAATATCCGACATCCTCTCCATGCACACTGCGCTCGTCAGACGCCTTGCCATCGGCACTTTCTGTTCAAACTGCAAGGCCGGACCCAAGTTTCATGACTGGTTCTTATCCCCTACCCTAGATCAGCTCGAGGAGATCAACTTTGATGCTGGACATGGGCGCTCGCTGCCTCCATCCGTCCTCCGCCTCGCGCCCATGCTGCGTCATGCTACGTTCATGTGGTGCCTTTTCCCCAAGACTAATGCTATGCACACTCTTCATCTCCCTAAACTTAAGCACCTCGAGCTCATTGGCGTTAGCATCTCGAAGTCGGATTTGGAGCACTTGCTCGGCGGCTGTACAAAGCTCAAGTACCTTTGTCTTGAGATGATGTTTGGGTTCAGTAGCCTCCACATTGCTACGAAGAATCTCCATATGATTTATGTGCATGGCTGGTGCCGCAACACACTTTCAGTTAGGGAGTTTCATGATATGGTCATTGAGAATGTGCCTTTCCTAGAGATATTGTTTGTACCTGATAAAGAAGGTCGAACAAGAATCAAGGTCATTGGCGCACCGAAATTGATAGGGTTGGGGTATTCGTGTGCTGAATTCTCTGAACTTGTTACAGCTGGATCCATACCCGTTCAGGTACAACAATCTTCTTCTCATTCTTATTATTGTACATCACATTTTATCTAGTTTTTGTTGATCTATGTTTGTCTATCATCCAGAAAATGATTCCCACAAGCCTCGCATTGTCTCTGTGAACAGTGAAGATCTTGGCACTACAATCTATCGGCCCCAATCTGGATTAATTTGAAGTTCCTTATATGCTTTCTATGCACGGAGAAGCTATACGTCGAGGTGATGTACCTTTCCTACTAGTTCTTAACCACAACAGAGTTCAATTTGTTGGTACTATTACCCATGATTACAATGAAATGTGTACTATAGATTTTTTTTGAGATGTCAATCCTGAACGATCGAAGATGGCATGCCAATCTATTAGAGTATTTTATAAATCATGCAAATCAAAGAGGCATGTAGTGTTCGATACTGCATCGAAGCACTGATATGTTGTCTTCCTTTGTAGACACAAGCTGGAGTTGGTGTGGAAAAGGTGGCGCAATATAACAATCCCATCAAATGCCTTGAATTCCATCTCACCAAAATTACTTTGAATGAGTATCGAGGCACCAATCCAGCGATTCAATTTGCCAGTTTCTTTGTTCAGAAAGCAAGGGTGCTCAAGGTAATGAGGGTTACTCTATATTTAGTGCAGCACAATGGATGGTTTACTCACGAGCGAAGGTATCTACAACGGATGGAAAAGGCTCTACAGAAACTGATTTTCACTTTGGAAGTTCATATCACAGATTATTTGGAAGCGATTCTATCGAGCCGATATATGACTTCTCGGTGGATGGCCCCTTCGCAGAAATATTTGATCCCATGGATCCTAAAGATTGGATTTGATTTCTAATGTCAGTTTGTAACTTGTAATCTTTGAATTTGGGCCTTGTTATGCTGGCATTTGAAACTTGTAATATTGCTAGTATTTGTGATGCAATATTTGAAATTGCATTGTGTTCTATTTTGTTTATGCAATCATTTTCTTATACAATATTTGAAAACTACGAAACCCGTCGGTGATGATTTCATCAATTGCTAACAGTTGTATACCAACAAAAAATTTCACCACAACTCACACAGGTTATTAGCACCAATCGTCTTTGTTATATCTGGTGTTCGCACTCGATTCTCATTACTCACCTGTTTTTTGTATATCGCACAGATCTTGTTATGCCGAATCATTTGTGTTCTGCTGTATCACCGCACATGGTTTATCCGAGTGAACGGTATGCCATACTTCGCACACGTATGTAGCTTTGGTAACCGTTTATCTTATCTTCTCTAATCACAAACGGTTCATAAGAACAAATCGTATGCCGTAGATCGCACACGCAACTACTTTCTGAATCGTATTTGGTGGATCCACATTCGCACAGTTCGTTCCATTAGCGATAGAGCTTGCACTATACCGTTTGCGATTCTTGCATCGCACACAGTTTCGTAGAAGGGTCTCTGATTGATGTGTCGCTTTAGTAGCATCCTCCAATAGTATCCTCAGGCCCTCGTCTCCTCACCAACTCATGGGGCACCTGCGTCCTTCGCGCCCCTTGAGGAGTAGGGCGGCGCTGATGCCTCGCGCCTCATCGAGCACCCGGTGTACTACGTCGGCACTGTGCTGTGGGATGCATGTGTGTGTTACCCCATGCAACAGAAGCTCGTGCTCGTGCTCCTTATTGCCTCAAGGAAGCTGCACCATTACTTCCAAGGCCACCCCATCAAGGTTATCTCTGCGTACCCACTAGAGAAGGTGTTGCGCAACCCCAACGCGACCGGAAGGGTTGCAGAGTGAAGCATCGATCTGCAGGTCTTCCATCTAGAGCACAACCAGAGTCATCAAGGGCGCGACTCTCGCTAAGTTCATGGAGGAATGGATGGATGCTCCCGACCAGGGGCTGGATGAGGGTCAGTCCCTCGTGCCCGACGACGAGGCACCTGCCGGCTGGGTCATGCATGACGGCGCCTTTGCACGACAGGGCGTGGGAGATGGAGTCGTACTCATCTCACTGACCCAGGACAAGCTTTACTATGCCATGCAGTTCTTCTTCTACCATGGTGAGAAGGTGTCCAACAACATCGCGGAGTATGAGGGCTTGACCACAGCCCTGGGGGTCAAGCTCCTCCTTGTTAAGGGCGACTCCGAGCTCCTCGTCAACTTTTCCAACAATGAGTACAAGCCGAAGGATGAGCACATGGAAGCGTACTTGGAAGCGGTACATAAAATTTAAAAGCGCTTGTAGGGCATGGAATTGCAGCACATCTCGCGCCACGCGAACAAGGAGGTGGCCGACATCGCCAAGAGGGCTTCGTGCCACCTGCCCCAGGAACCTGTCGTCTTCGAGGAGAGGCTTTTCAAACCATCGGCAGCGCCCCGGCCGCAGGCCCGGCAGCGCCTCAGGTTGAACTGCCACAAGCCCCGCCCTCAGGCGCCCCGGCTTGCGGACTGCACTCAGGAGCACACCTACTCTTGGTGCTGGAACCCAGGCCGGCGAGTGGACTGAGGAGTTCAAGGCGTACCTGCTCAGCGGCGCTCTTCCGGAGAAGGAGGAGGACACGGAACGCGTGGTTCGTAAGGCACTACCTACTGCCTGAAGGATGACGAGCCATATCGCAAGCGCCCAAAGGATGTCTCGCTGTGGTGCATATCTGAGGAGCAAGGGCATGGGCTGCTGGCCGATATCCATGGTGGCGACGTCGGGCACCATTCCTTGTCTCGCACCCTTGTGGGAAAGGCGTTCTGCAGCGGCTTCTACTAGCCCACGACGCTCAACGACGCCACCGAGCTCTCGTGACCACCCCGCTCTCGTGGCCCTTCACCAAGTAGATTCGTCAACCTGCACAAGGTTCGTCAACCCGCACAAGGTCTCCAGACCACCTCGCTCTCGAGGCCCTTCGCAGTCTAGGGGCTGGACATACTGGGCCCTTTCCCTCGGGCGACCGGATGCTACCACTGCCTCTATGTCGCCATCGACAAGTTCACCAGGTGGGTGGAGGTGGAGCCCGTGTGCACCATCCATGCCGACAGCAGTCAAGTTCATCCAGGGCCTCATGAGCCGCCTCGGTGTTCCCAACCATATCATTACTGACAATGGCTCATAGTTCACCGACAACCGCTTTAGGGAATATTGTGCTAACCTTGGACGTAGATATGTTACGCTTTGGTGGCACACCCGCGGAGCAACGGCCAGGTCAAGCGTGTCAACGTGGAGGTCCTAAGGGGCCTCAAGGTGAGGAGCTTCGAAAAGAAACTTGAGTCCTGCAGCAGGGGTTGGCTCGGTGAGCTTCAGTCCATGCTGTGGTCCATCCGCACCACTGCGACTAAGCCCACAGGCGAGACCCCATTCTTCCTCGTCTACGGAGGTGAGGCGGTCCTCCCGCACGAGGTCAAGTATCGCTCTCCACGAGTCTTGATAATCGACGAGGAGCGTCAGGATGCCATGCGGGGGACAGATCTCGTGCTTAGGGAGGAGTCCCACTGCGAGGCCTCGCACCGTGTAGCGAGGTACTAGTAGGCGCTTCGGAGATACCATTGCTGCAACGTCCACTCGAGGACCCTCAAAGTCAGAGACGTCGTCCTGAGGCAGGTCCTCTCAAGGGAGGGCTTGCACAAGCTCTTGCCCATGTGTGAGGGCCCGTTCAGGGACGCCCGCATCTCCAGGCCTAGCTCCATGCTCCTGGAGACTCCGAACGGGGTCCCCATCTAGAATGCCTGGAACATCCAGCATCTCTGCAAGTTTTACTCGTGAAACTCTCACGTAATAATGAGTGGGCTATATACGCCCAGAGCCCCCTGAGAACGTGGAGAGGTTCCCACCCATGCCCAAGTGGAATCCCCATGCTCCGTGCTGGCGGAAAACACTATCATTCAACGACTATGCCCATGCCCAGTGGATGCCCCATGCTCCGCGCTCGGGGAAGACTAGTCTAGGGGCCGGACGCGGCGGCTATTTGCTCTCTTTTGTAACCAAATTTTCCACCTTCTAGAATGAAGTTTGTAATTTTCGCTTCTTATTTGAAAAATGGGGTGGGAATCTTCTCCTTGTAGCATTTTCTTGTTTTGAGTTCTTTCAAAAGGGGTTTGGCACCCCCCAGCTCTCTCTCGCGCGCCCGGCGAGCAAGGGTTGGGCATGGTACGTTATGCAGGCTCAGAGCCGCGCACATATGAGGGATCACTAGAAGAGTATGTCTAGAGGGGAGTAAATAGACTACTAGCAGCAATTTAAAATCTATAGAAGGTGCAAAGTTAAGCGTTGGCATATTTTAACAAATATATCAAGTCTAGCACACCCTACACATGCAAGTCACCAAGTATAGTAGTGAATCTAAACACACTGCACATGAAAGTAAGCAGTAGAGATAGGGAGATCAAACGCATGAAGGACATGAAGATATTTCCCATGGTTCCGATATGTAGTGCTATCGTACGTCCACGTTTATGGAGTCTTCAACCCATGGAGGGTAACGGCCACGAGAGTCCATGGAGGGCTCCACCCATAAGGGTCCACGACGTAGCAACCTTGACTATTCCATAATGGCTTCCGTCCATGAAGGACTAAGCTCACTATGGGTAGATCTTCATGAAGTAGGCGATCTCCTTGAACTTACAAACTTCTTGGTTCACTCCACAACACGAAGTTGGAGGCTCCAAAGCGACACCTAACCAATCTACGAGGCACGACCCTCTAGAAGGTAATAGGCTCGATAATGTCGATGAACTCCTTGCTCTTGTGCTTCAAGATGATAGACTCCTCAACACACAATCACTCCCTCATAGATTTGGCTTTGGTGGAAGAGATTGATTGGGTGGAAAGCAACCTGGGGAGGCTAGAGATCAATATTCATATGGTTGGAATGGAATGGCATGATCTTAGCACATGAGTAGGTCGCTCTCTCTCAGAAAATCAGTTGGTATGAGTGGGGATCTGTTCTGAGTGCTTCTCTTGTGAGTGAGTAGTGGTGGAGGGGTATATATAGGCATATCCAAAAAATCCAACCGTTACACCTGATAAGTCAAACTCGGTGACACTAATGTGTTAATCTCGGTGGTACCGAGTTGCCTAAAAGGTAGCAACTTCTGAATCTCATTGAGACCGATACATAAAATCGATTGCACCGATTAGGTGACGAACGGTCAGATTGTAAGACTCGGTGACGTCGATTCAATAAACTCGGTGGGACCGATTTTGTGAATTTGCATAACATAATGTTGGCAACCCAAACTCGGTGGCACCAAAGCAGAATCGGTTGCACCGAATGGCTAGGGTTTGGCTGAGTCTGTCTGAGGCTGAGAATCGGTGGCACCGGGTGGAAAGTGTTGGTTGCACCGATTTTGGATATTTGGCTTTGGACAAATTTTTGTGAAAGAACTTGTGGGTGTATGTGGTGACTATCACTTGTGCACGTATGAGTATTTTGTTCACCAATGATACCTTACCCCCTTTTAATAGTATTGGCCTTCCTATGGACTCAAAGTGATTTCTCACAAAGTGAAATGTAGAGTCCTATTCTTGAAGCTTTGGCAATGCTATTCTGTAACATCCCAAATTTTGGAATGTTATATTAATCAATAGAATGATAGATTGTTTGATGGAGTGATTGAAAGTGAGTGAAATTTGAAACTTTTTGACAGTTTAATGAGAAGGAATGAAATGACTTTCCCAAAACATTCACTCTGCATTTTGATCCTCAGGAATTCAAATTCATTTCATCACAAAACTCTAGAGTGAGGATGATATGACTTCTTCCATTTAAAGAAATGAAAAGGGATTTGAAAATGGTTTGAATTTCATTTGAAAAAATATTTCAAATTCAGAAACTTTATGCAACTCAATGATTTTCATGAGAGAGGATAAAATAACTTCTTCAAATTATGAAATATGAGTTGGAAGTTTAAAAGAAGGATTTGAAAGTGGTTTAAAAATTCAAATTCGAAACCACTTAGGAGTTATTTGGTTTTTATTCAAATTAATTTTCTCCAAAAATACAATATATGGAAAATAGGGTAAAATGATTCCCTTCAATATGAAAATGGAGATAAATGAATTTGAAGCCATTTTGGTATTTTTAAAATGTTTCATTTGCATTTTATTTAAAACAGTAGCATTGTTTGATTTTTCTTATTTTGTAAGGATTTTATTTGACAGTGAAAATATGTTCATGTTTTAGAATTTATTTTTCTGGTCATTTTGATATATAATATGTCTATACAAAAGTATTTTAGTTCTCATTTATTTAGTTTCCTTTTTTGTTTTGTTTATAAAAAGGAAAATATTTTATTTAGGAAACCCCGAAGCCCAACTAGGAAGGTTTCGGCCCGCACCCCTCCACGCCAGATCTGAAAAGATTCGGATCGGCCACCGACCCCTTTCCCTCTCTCCTCTCTCTCTCTAACGATGGACCCCACCGACCACCCGCGTGATCCTCGCGCTCGCCTTCCTTCTTCCTCCTCCCTCCTTCCTTCCCTCGCCGGCGAGATCGAAACCGCACCGGATCTCCCACTCTTTCCTTCCCTGAGCAGCCCCAAGCCCCTGGCTATTTAAGCCACCCCTCCCGCACCCCGTTCCGCCCCTAAACCCCAAGCTCCATGCCCTCTCGCTGCCGCAATCGCTCGTCGGAGCTCCGCTCTGCCACCGCACCATTGCCGCCCCACCGAGCTACTCCAACACCCCCGCCGCCTCCCGAGCCCACCATCTACTCCCCCACGATCATGCGCATCTCCCCATGCACCCGCTCGTGCTCCAGATCCACCGGAGCGACCTCCCCGCCCACCACCCGAGCGCCATCGCCGCCTCGAAGCTCGCCGCCGTCGCCAAGCTCGCCTTCGACCATCTCTGGACGCGTTGTTCACCACCGCATCGCCTGGACCCCTTCGTCGTCGTCCCCGACCACCGGAGCGTCATACCCGTCCATGCCCGAGCCGCCGGCTGCCATCGAACTCGCCGGACTTGACCTGCCGCCATAGTGAGCCTCTCCCCTCCGTTCGATCTTTATTCCAACGGCCCCGATTAGATCCCGCGCACCCCTTTGGTTCTTTTAGAAGAACCGGCCGGTTTTCTGTTAAGGTATTATTAACCGAATCGTTTTTCTTTAAATTCTGGCCGTCCGCTAGTTAGGCTAAACCGCGCACAGCATCAACTAATTAGAAAGCGCCACGTAGCACCCCCTGTTCGTTAATTTAGATTTTCTTTTCTGTTTTCTGTTTTTAAAAACAGAATAGTTCTATTTTTGTTTTCTTTATATCTTTTATGTTTGCAATATTTTTAATTTGATTCTTTTTGCATTGTGAAAAAAGTTTCATCTACTTTCCGTAGATATAAGTATTGACCATATTTGAAAATCTAAATTTGAATTCTGTTGAATTTACTCAAACCACTAGAATTTGAATAACTTGAGTTTAAAAATAGATTTTGAGTTGATTCTTTTTGATACAGGTCACTGGTGATCTTATTTATCAGTAGACATAATTTGAGAATTTTTAGATTAACTTAAATTAGGGTTTCGAGCAAAACAGTTTCTGTTTTAGTTCTTTTCAGGTTTATTTCTATTTCTTTTGTTTTAATTGTTTTTAACTTATTTTATTTTGTATTAGTTGACAAGCTTTATTTTGTTTCTATTAGTTAGTAGTAGTACTGAAACCAAGTTTATTTCTATGTTATTTATCTGTTTTGCTTGCATGGAATCAATTCTAGTTCAATCATAACTTGCAAATTGATTTCATTGCTAGTTCAATTTGGAAATATTTTCTATTAATAATTTTCCAAGTTTTATTTGTTGTTAACTTTATTTTAGATCAGCAACAATTTGTATTAAAGTTGAGATTGTTTGTGGTTTAATTCAAGGTTGACATTGTTTATGTCAAAGGAAGTGTTTAATAAAAACTTTTCAAATAATTTCTGTTGATAATAAAGTTTTATGAAAATATACTCTCTATCATTTATTTGTTTTATATTTTGTTTTTTTGTTATTTTAGTTTTGTTGTTTTAACTTTTGTCTTAAGTATTTCCTTCATCACAACCTTGTTGCTTTTAGTTTTGTGTTGCTTATTGTTTGATAGTATTGTTTGCTAGAGTGAATGCTTATGTGAATGCAATGCTTGGTTATATAGATTTTCATCGGAGAGTGACGTATAGTTCTGTCAAGTTATTTCCGGAGAGCGATTCTATCTTCATCAACTTTACCAGGCAAGTTCACTTTGACCATCTATTTCATACGTATGTTTTATTGCAAGTAGTGACATCATTCAACAAATCCCTCTAGTAGTGTTATTGAAATTCTTGTAGTTGAGAAGAATGCATGAGGTAGGAACCCACCACTTGTTACTAAATCCCCGGGAATGCTAGTTATTTTAATGCTATGGTAAAGTACACGGGGTCTGGTATGAGTATTCTGAGTGGTGTGATAAGGAGGACTCCACGTCAAAACGACAACTTCATGAAGGCATCTTCAAGTCCTGCATCTTCAAGACCTCAAGACTGCAAGACTCAAAAAACAAGTTTTTGAATACACACTACTGGGTGAAGGATCGATTTGATGGGCACCCTGGAGTAACCAGTGGATGGCCGGGATGCATGGAGAAGCGCCATGACATCTTGCGGAAAGCTTCACCCAGACTCAAAGAGACGGATGAATACTTCATGCTCGGAAGCTTACCTATGTATCCACAAGTCATTATGGGCTCTGGCTTGGTTGATCTTTGTTGTGACTCTAGCTGGGCAGTGCTACGAGATGTAGTCGACATTAGGATTGGATGGGCACTGATAGTAGCCAGGGAAACACTCTAAAAGATCATGTTTCGTTTGTCCTGTTCTCAAACACCATACAGTGCGAGGACTTACAAGGACGGAACGAATCTTGTGGGTAAAGTACACAACACTCTGTAGAGTTAAACCTAATCGATTAGCCATGTCCCCGGTTATGGACAATTTGAGCCTATGGACTTGGATCTATCTCTGAACTCTCAACACTGGACTGATAGTTAATTGTGGGCAACTTATGATACTTGTGGGCATTAAGACATTGGTTGGAGGAACAATGTCATGATAGATAACTCTGTAGTGAAACTCCTGATATTCCTTTGTTATAGGAAAAGAAAATTAAAATCAACTTTTATGCAAAAACTCAGACACACAGCCACAAAGCCCTACTGCATATAGAATAGTCTTTATATTCTGTTCTACTATGGTGATCTTGCCGGTACATTCAATGTACTGACCTACACGGCTGCAACGTCTTATGTTGCAGATAATTTCTACGATGAGTAAGAGTACGATTCAAGGTTACGGTCTGCACTCAACCTGCCGTTGGTGTTATTGGGAGTCCACTCCCGTTGACTGTTTCTGCTGAGATTTCGAGGTATATATTAGTTTTACATTATTTACATGTGATTACACTTTGATATATACATTGATGTACTGTGTATGCCAGCATACTGAAACAGGGATGGCACAGAACACACAGAGGCTTGACTTGTTTTGAATCGGGTCGCTACATATTCCTTCTCCTTATTCTTCTTGGAGATAATCTCCACACTTCTTTTTGCCAACCATATCTCTCTATGGACATTATTTGAAATACACTAGATGAAATTATTAGTCCAAGAGATAATGTATGTTGTCATGAATTATCAAAACCACTAGGGGAGCACACTGTGCTTTCAATCTCCCCCTTTTGGGTAAAATTGATGATAACATACATTCAAAGCTTCAAATAAAGATATGCATGCATATAATGAAGACTTTGAGAGACACATGACTTAGACTTGCTCCCCCTAAATGTGTGCAATCCCTTTAAAGGATAGTTGCTTTGGAATGCATGAACACACATGTAGTAGAAGGGATATAATAAGTCATGTGTATCTTGGCTATATGCATAAAATATATATGAATGAAGTGTATCCTTGTTCAAGACTTCACTCTTGCAAACAATATGTGCAAGAAGCAAGAGATCATCTTGATCAAAGATATGATGCATATACTTACCTCGAGTTCTTGAGCATTCTAGTAGTAGAGATACACTTGAGAAAACAATGTTAGGAAACACAAGAGTATTCTACCAATCAAAAGCAAGAGAACTCAAAAGTACTAAGATATGGAGAACATATAAAACGTAGTATTCCTTAAGATTGATATGTATCCAAGATCATTTAGAACTTTCTCCCCTAGACATGAAATAGTGAATCATCCTCTCCCCCTGAAACTTAGCATGTAGATATTGGGAGTGGATAGGGTGAGATAATTCTAACATGAGTAGCCAAAATAAATAAACACATTTTTCTCCAAAACATATTTTCTCCCCTACTTTCGTATTCTCCCCTTGCTTATCTAAGTATAAACTTTTGATATTATTCTCCCCCCCTAAATTAGGAAGGGTCATAGAAGAAGGGATCCTTGAGAACAAGGGTCATAGAATTTAGGATTCATAGAATATGTAAATCATGAGAAAAATGAGGGAATCAATGAAAATAATTTCTCTCCCTTTCGCTAAACTGAGAATTTACAGAACTTCTCCCCCGTTGACTTAGGGATCCTTGAATGTATTTCTCCTCCTCCCCCATTTTTTTAAGAGGGATCATTGAAGAGATGAAAGTATCACACAAGGATTATAAAGATTCACAGAAACAAACACAGCCTGAAACGTGATAGTAAGTCGGTGGCCCAAAGACAAATTTGTAAGTGATACCAATGTGATGTTATGGAGCTCATCTGCTGAATCGGTAAAACCGAGTCCTTTGTATCGAAGGCTCTGAGGCATAAAATAGAAAGTTGGCAAAGTTTGAGGAAGATGAAAATTTATTTAAAAAATTGTATCAAAGAGTCAAAACAAACTTGCAAATAATTTGTACAAAGAAATATCAACAAGAGAAGATTTGAATGGTTCCAAGAAGGCTTGGAAAATATAGAATTAACCAACGAAGATCTTAGCAAGATGATGGGCGGTGACTAGGTCACCTATATTAGAGTATATTGACTTAGGAGCCAAGCAAGAATACTTGATCATAGGTCATACTCATTGTTAAGCTCAAAATGGGGTTACCATTTTTAGATTAAGTATTTTAATGTCTTCACATCACTTCAGTTGCTTTACCTCATGACTTGGAATAAAGCCTTTTTCAAGGATATGAGTACATACCTTTGAGTGAAGTTGTTGATGTAGATTGTAGGTGAACTTGATGAGGATGCTCGAAGTTGATGAAGTTGATTTTGAGTTGGGGGCAATCCTTGTTGTTTTCGTTCACTTTTCACCTACATAGGTTCATCACACAAGGAAGAGCATGATATATCCAAATTAGATGATACCAATTTTGAATTGATATCAATTGAGAAATATTTTTTAAGAATATATTTTGTTGTATTCTTCCTTTCATCATCAAAGTGAGGTTGTGGATACTTGCTCATGACAAGATTGCTTAAGATATGAGTCGATGGCAATCTTGTGGAGAGTTGTTCTTCCAAGTACCTACAAAAGGGTTAGATGCAAGACAAGGAAGCATAGAATTCCAAGATATGATATTCAAGGTAATATTAACATGGAATAGACAATAAAGCTCATCCCTTTGCACGCCTCTGAGTGAGCTTATCTTAAGTTTGAAGCATCAATGATGTTCGACTCACTCCTCAAATGAAAAAACACTTTTTAATCAAGTATCTTAGTAATGATGTGGGCCAATTGCTTGTTAGTATGAACATGCTTAAGATTAATATCTCCTTTGGTAACATGATCACGAATGAAATGATGTCAAACTTGAATATGCTTGGTTCGAGAATGGTGCACATGACTGTGACCAATCTTAATAGCACTATCATTGTCACAAGGCAATGGCACATTTTTCACATAGTTTCCATAATGTTTAAGCATTTGTGTCATCCATAATAATTATGCACAACATGATCTAGCGGCAATGTATTCCGCATCGGCAGTAGATAGAGATACCGAGTTTTGTTTCTTGGAGGACCAAGACACAAGACATCTACCAAGAAATTGACATGTACCCGAGGTGGATTTTCTATCAACCTTGACACCGGCATAGTCTGAGTCGGAGTAGCCAACACGATTAAAACAAGATCCCTTGGGATACCAAATGCCAAAGTTTGGTGTATGTATCAAGTATCTCACAATGCATTTGACAGCCTTAAGATGACATTCTTTAGGTGCAGCTTGATATCGGACACACATGCACACACTAAGCATAATATCGAGACGGGAGGCACATATATATAGCAATGAACCAATCATTGGTCGATAAACCTTTTTATCAACCGGTTCACCTTCCTTATGAATATCATCGTGTCCGCTAGTGGGCATGGGAGTTTTCATACCTTTGCACTCCTACATGTTGAATTTCTTGATCAAGTCCTTGGTGTACTTGGTTTGAGAGATGAATGTACTTATCTCGTTTGTTTGATTTGTAGACCAAGGAAGAATTTCAGCTCACACATCATAGACATCTCATACTTCTCTGACATCAACATTCCAAATTTCTCACTAAATTGTGGGTTAGTAGATCCAAAGATAATATCATCCACCTAAATTTGGCACACAAATAATTCACAATTAAATATCTTTGTGAATAAGGTTGCATCAATTTTACCAATTTCAAATCCTTTTTCTATAAGAAACTTTGTTAGGCATTTATACCAAGCACGAGGAGCTTGCTTAAGACCATATAAAGCTTTGCTAAGTTTGTAAACGTGGTCAGGTTTCTTAGGATTTATAAAACAAGGTGGTTGCTTAACATAGACATCTTCTTCAATCTCACCATTTAAGAATGTTAACTTTTAATATCCATTTGGTAAAGAGTGATATCATGGTGATTGGCATAGGAAAGTAGAATTCGAATGGCTTCTAGTCTAGCAACGGGGGCGTAGGTCTCACCGTAGTCCATACCTTATACTTGCATATATCCTTGCGCTACGAGGCGAGCATTGTTGCGAATGACTTGACCGTCTTCGTCTTACTAGTTCCGAAATACCCATTTCATGTCGATGATGTTTTGCTCGTCCTTGGGCTTCTCCACGAGTGTCCACACTTTGTTCCTCTCGAAGTTGTGAAGCTCTTCATGCATAGCGTTCACCCAATTTGCGTAGTCAAGAGGTAGTTCAACCTTCAAGGGTTCAATGCTAGAGATGAAAGAATAATGCTCACAAAAGTTAGCTAGCCGAGTTTTAGAGTGAGTGATCCTCCCTGTTTGCATGTCACCAAAGATTTGGTTTAGGGTATGGTTGTTGATCACTTGTTCTCGAACTCGGGCTAGATTTGGCTTGTTAGTTGGATGAGCTTCTTCTTCCTCACCATCTCCTTCATCTCCGTTGTTGTCGAAGTGGTCGTCTCCTTGAGGTGTTGGTGAAGGAGGTTGTGGTGGATCTTCATGATGTACTTCCTCCTCCTGTTCAGCTTGTCGTATACCACTTGCGGATGCTTCCATGTTGTTTTGTCAGCAGCCTTGATCCGAAGTAGGAGCTTCCACTTGGGTTGATGAAGTACTTTCCTTCACCTCCATGGGACGAATCTTGCTAATGGGAAAATCTTGGATATCTTCCGAAGGATCTTTATCACCTACATAATTTGGCAATTGTTCGAATTGAGAACCATTAGATTCATCAAACTTCACATCAACCGCCTCTTCAAATTTTCTAGTGAAGTTTCTGTAGACACGGTAGGTGTGAGAGTTCGATCCATAACCTAGTAGGAAACTTTCATGACATTTCGGAGCAAATTTAGCACGGTGGTGCTTATCAAGAATGTAGCACTTAGAGCCTGATACCTGAAAGTATCCAAATTGGGGTTTATTACTAGTGAGGAGCTCGTATGCTGTTTTCCCAAGAAGCTTGTGCAAGTAGAGTCGGTTTGTGGCATGACATGTTGTTTCCATGGCTTCTACCCAAAAGTATCTTGGCATCTTGTATTCATCAAGCATCATTCTTGTCATATCTATGAGTGTTCGGTTCTTCCTCTCAACAACTCCATTTTGTTGAGGCGTGTAGCTGAGAACTCATGTGAAATACCTTCTTCATAAACAAAGGAATCCACATCGGTGTTCTTAATCTCTGATCCGTTATCGCTTTGAACCTTCTTGATCTTCACTTCAAATTGATTTTGCGCTTTGCGCACAAAGTTCTTGAAGATTGTTTGTATCTGTGACTTATCATCAAGAAAGAATACCCATGTAAATCTGGACCATAAGAGTTTCCACCGAGACTCTTGTAAGCATTGGGACCAAAAAGATCCATATGAAGTAACTCAAGTGGTCTCCTAGTGTTCATGATATTCTTAACCGGATGATTTCCACCTACTTCCTTTCCTGCTTGACAAGCGCTACAAAGCCTATCTTTGTCAAATATAACATCTTTAACACCAAGAATGTGATCGCCCTTGATAAGCTTATCTAGATTGCGCATGCCTACATGTCGAGCCTTCTATGCCATAGCCAACCTTTAGAAGATTTTGCAATGAGACAAGTATGAGGTCGGGCATTTTTAGTGAAATCGACAATGTATAAATCACCTCTACGCATACCAGTAAAGACAATGTTATGATTATCGAATCGAAACACTTGGCAATCTACTTTGGTAGATAGCACATTGAAACCGAAGTCTGTTAGTCTAGATACGGAAAGAAGATTGTAGCCAAGGGATTCAACAAGCATCACATTTTGAATAGAGCTATCATGAGATATGGCCACCTTACCAAGGCTAAGTACCTTACCCTTAGAGTTGTCTCCAAAGGTCACGTACCTTCGAGGACCTTGATTAGGCATGATCTCTTGGAACATGTCTTTATCTCCAGTCATGTGATCTGTGCATCCACCTTCGAGAATCCACTCTTTTCCACCGGACATGTAATTCTTGAAGTTTGCTATTATACTTAGAGTCTTCATGATTTTTTCATGCTCGATGTCGAACAACTCATCTTCATCATAGTAGCCATGTTCTGCATTGTCATCATTTGGTGGAATCTCCTTGTCATAGAAACCAAGAGACTCGTTAGAATCGTAACCATGATAATGCTCAAGTTTATGAATGTGAATGTATTCAATAATAATGTTGTTGATATTTGTGAAATCTCCCCTAGCACGCATAAGATCACAAAGCTCAAATAGGCATTTATAAAAGTTTGGATCACTAGGCGTCATTTTGTGAAAAGCAACAATTTTATGAAGAATGTCATCAAGATTACTTAATGAAAGATTTGGATATCGTTTCTCCAAATCAGTCCAAAATATTTAAGCACATGCAAAGTTCTTCAATTAATAAAGCACGAATTTTGGTAAGCCTCTAACAATAAGATTGATAGTTCTAAGGTTACCAAGCATGCTATTTTCCTCGTTGTGTGTGGGATGCAATTCATCAATGGGGAGCACCTAGGGTTTTTCAATATGTTTTCTCGAATGGAATTTGTCAAATATATCAATCATGGCATTCTTCCATCGACTATAGTACTCTCCATCAAGAATGGGCACTCTACAATACAAACTCTCCACACTAGACACATCCATCTTCCTCCACGGTTATGAAACTAGGAGGAATTTAAAATCTACACAAGGTGCAAAGTTAAGTGTTGCCAGATTTTAACAATTATAGCAAGTCTATCACACCCTACACATGCAAGTCATCAAATATAGCAATGGAATATAAAGACATTGCACATTAAAGTAAGGAGTAGAGATAGGGAGATCAAACACATGAAGGACACGAAGATTATTCCCGTGGTTCCGATAGGTGGTGCTATCATACGTCCAGGTTTATGGAGTATTCAACCCACGGAGGGTAACGTCGTGAGAGTCCACGGAGGTCTCCATCCATAAGGGTCCATGAAGTAGCAACCTTGACTATTCCATATCAGCTTCCGTCCACGAAGGACTAGCCTCACTATGGGTAGATGTTCACGAAGTAGGCGATCTCCTTGCCCTTACAAACTTCTTGGTTCACTCCACAACACGAAGTAGGAGTCTCCCAAGCGACACCTAACCAATCTAGGAGGCACCACCCTCCAAAAGGTAATAGGCTCGATAATGTTGAAGAACTCCTTGCTCTTGTGCTTCAAGATGATAGGCTCCTCAACACACAATCAATCTCTCACAGATTTTGCTTTGGTGGAAGAGATTGATTGGGTGGAAAGCAACTTGGGGAGGCTAGATATCAAGATTCATATAGTTCGAATGGAATGGAGTAATCTAAACACAAGAGTAGGTGCCTCTCTCTCAAAAAATCAGTTGGTATGAGTGTAGATCTGTTTTGAGAGCTTCTCTTGCGAGTGAGTGGTGGTGCAGGGGTATATATAGGTATCTCCAAAAGTACAACCATTACACCTGATAAGTCAGACTCGGTGACACCAATGTGTTAATCTCGGCGGTGCCAAGTTGCCTAAAAGGTATCAACTTTCGAATCTCGGTGAGACTGATACATAAAACTCGGTTGCACCGATTAGGTGACCAACGGTCAGATTGTCAGACTCGGTGACGTCGATTCAACAAACTCGACCGATTTTTTGAATTTGCGTAAAATAATGTTGGCAACCCAAACTCGGTTGCACCGAAGCAGAATCGGTTGCACCAAATGGCTAGAGTTTGGCTGAGTCTGTCTGAGGCTGAGAATCGGTGGCACCGAGTGGAAAGAGTTGGTTGCCTCGATTTTGGACAGACTTTTGTGGAAGAACTTGTGGGTGTATGTGGTGACTATCAATTGTGCACGTATGAGAATTTTGTTCACCAACAATACCTTGCCCACTTTTAACAGTGTTGGCTTTCCTATGGACTTAAAGTGATTTCTCACAAAGTAAAATGTCGAGTCCTCTTGCTTGAAGCTTTGCCAATGCTATTCCTTCCTCTTCTACTTCATGGAGATACTCTCCACACTCCTTTTTGCCAACTCATCTCTCTCTATGGACTTTATCTGAAATACACTAGATGAAACTATTAGTCCAATAGATAATGTATGTTGTCTTGAATTATCAAAAATACCAAGGGAGCTCATTGGCTTTCAACATACCTTGCCAAAACTTTGGCATACAAATCCTCGCGGGATGCTCTCTAGGCAAGCTAGTGCACAATATCACCTACGGTCCGACCTTAGGAGCGCCCATCTCCTGGCCTCATCAGGCATCATGACTTGGCACACTGGCGGCGATCGACCCTCGCAAGGGGGCTCGGGGGCTCTACGGCTAAGGACAGAAGCTCCGAACGGACGCACCCCCACGACGTAGGAGCCTACCACGAACGCGCCAAGGTAAGTTATCATAATCACAAGTTACCCTAATCATGACAAGCAGGGACATTTCAATTTGCAGTGACATAAAAACTGGATGTGAACAGAAAAATGCTAACACAAAGGCGCAAGCGCCGCATCTCATTACACGCCCCGCGCCCTGCATGGTTTTTCGTGTAGGAAACAAAAGCAAAAGATGGCCTCCCAAGTGCCGTCACTCCTGAGGCCTACCTCAGGTGCTACATGTGCTTAGTCAGAGTCCTCCTCCTCCTTGACGTAGGCATGGAGGCGGGGTGGCTCGGTGTCCTCCTGAACAAGGACATGGCGCCGCGGCGGCTCGTCGCCCTCCCTGGTCTGAGCGTGGCGGCGTGGCGGCTCATCGTAGTCGTCGTCGCTCGAGCTTCCCCTAGAGGAGGTGTCGTCGCCGCTGGAGGAGCTACGGTCATCGCCAAGGGCAAGTTCACCACTGAGGGCAGCGACGTCATGACGGCCATGGCCGGCGGGAAGGCAGTCGATGTCCTAGTTGTGGCCCTTTGGGTAGCACCCCAAGCGCCTGCCATCTTCCCCGAAGATCTTGATGAAGAGCGTCGCCACCCCGTCATGCTTGAAGGGGAGGGTGCACCTCCCCTCCAGGCCGCTGGCATGGGCAAGCACCTACCACCCGCGGGTCAGGAACACTTAGCCCACGGGGGTGACCTCAACTTCCACCCACAAAGCCACGCTGCAGCAACCGTCAGCCTACAACCATAGGCCAGCAGGTCCCCTGGCTGGCAGCACCTCCGCGAAGAAGCGTAGGAGTGAGAACCAGGTGATCGTCGGCCTTTCCGCCCACGCCACGAACTCCTAGACTGCGTGGGCCGAATGGAGTCATGGACAAGGCGGCCTGATGGCCACATCAAGCTTCCCCCTTGGGCACAACCACCACGGCCACTACGGCCGCCTATGCGGGAGGGAGCCTACCCACGGCTGCCAGAGCTCGCGCCGGCCTGTGTGGGAGTGCGCTCGCGCCCTCGAGCCCGGTCCCTCCAGGGGGAATTTCCCTTTCTCTACAGCGGAGAACCTTCTCACCAGGGCCATGGTTATGGAGGTGGCAGCTTGAAGGAAGGATGCAAGAAGATGATGGCCCGGCGGAGGACAGCCTGCGCCAGCCCGTGTCGGTCAGGGCAGTTACCGAAGCAACATGGGAAGTGGAGGCGTCCTCCCCTCATCGTGCGCCACCCGTCGATCTTGACCCGCAGGCAGTTAGGGCCCGTGGTGCCTCAGTCTCCCCCCTTGGCTTCGCCTCAAAGTGAACCCAAACATTCCTTGGGCCTACGGTTGGCGTTCTAGGACCTGGGGTACCCAGACCTGCCTGTTTGCGGCCCAGTGCGTGGCCCACCTCCAAGGCCCGGTACGGACCATCAAGAAGCCCCTCAAGTAAATTCCCTTGCGAGAGCCCCTGCCTTGCAAGGAGAACGACACCACGATCTCCGGAGAAGTGGCATCCCCCAGGATGCCTCCTGAGGAGCGGAGATTCCTATGCAAGTACCCGGCCTCGTGAGGCTAGGGTGACATGGCTTCTGACGATGCGGCCAGGCGGGCAACAACAAGTGTAGAGGGAGGATAGTTTCATGTTTCGTGCTAAGGAGACAAGGACGTATGCGGGTTCCCAAGGAATCCCCCAAAGGTTTCCTTCCCAGTGCAAGAGGACCGAGACCACGAGCTCGGTAGGACGGATGTCATCACCGAGCCCACCGTTGCGTCACACCCGGAAGCATTATATGCAAAGACCACCTTTAGTTAGAATAGGATGTACCTATTGTCCCCTTTCAAATTTGGCCGTTTTGGGATGCCTTCCCGAAGGTGCGATAAGGGAAGAGGACCGTGGCCACTATAAATAGGGACTAGCTCCCATCATTGAGCGCAGGTTGGACACACGAGTTCATCACTACCAAAATCCCTCGTGAATCCAACAAACCACTGTACTAGTTCATCCTTAGCCTCATCGTGAGGCCAATCCACCACAAGCAGGAGTAGGGTTTTACACCGCAAGGTGGCCCGAACCTGGTAAATCCCTCGTGTCCAACTTCTTCTCATTGTGTTCACTTGTTAGACTAGGTTATAGGGTGGTGAGCTTTAGACTTCGAGCCGATTGAGATCTTCGCACACGCCTCAGTGTTCGAACCTTGTTGGGTTTTGCGAAGCCCCGATTCCGACATTCTCCTAAAGAGATTTATCTTCCTAGTATAAAATTCTGAAATTTTCGAGCCACAATTCTATGTTAATAAATATTTTAAAGAATGATAGCAACTACTCATAAGGATGCCTAGAGGCCATATCAAGCATTCATACTACTTAGAACTAAGAATTCAACATGCAAGCTCATTTTTTCTAGCACCAAGTGCATCAACTTATGGAAAATATAAACCACTAAAACAAAAACTAATTGGATGAATGGGAGAGTCACATACCAAGGAGCAATTCCCCAAAATAGACCCAGGGGGCATAGGATTCACTAGAGGCTTCTCTCTTGAAGGCAAATATCATGGTGGGTAAACAAATTACTGTCAAGCAATTGATAGAAAAGAAAATAATCATGAAGTTATCCAAGTCAATGATTATGCATATAGGCATCACGTCCGTGACAAGTAGACGGAATGATTCTGCATCTACTTCTATTACTCCACACATCGACCGACTCCATTCTTGCATCTAGAGTATTAAGTTCATGAAGAACAGAGTAACGCATTAAGAAAGATGACATGCTATAGAGGGATAAACTCAAGCAATATGATGAAAACCCATCTTGTTACCCTTGATGGCAACAATACAATACGTGCCTCACTACCCCTACTTTGTCACTAGGTGAGGACACCGCAAGATTGAACACAAAACCAAGCACTTCTCCCATTGCAAGAATTACCAATCTAGTTGGACAAACCATACCAATAACTTGAAGAGACTTGCAAGGATATGAAATCATGCATATAAGAAATCAGAGGATATTCAAATAAGTTTCATGGATAATCTGAACATAAACTCACAATTCATCGGATCTTGACAAACACACCACAAAACAAGATCACATCGGATAGATTTCCATGAAGATCATGAAGATCAAAGAGATAGAAGAAGCCATCTAGCTACTAGCTATGGACCCGTAGGTCTATGGTGGACTACTCGCGCATCATCGGAGGGGCAATGGAGTTGACGTAGATGCCCTCCGTAATCGAAACCCCCTCCGAAAGATTACCGGAGAAGGCTCCAAGATTGGATCTCTCGGGAACGAAGGCTTTTGGCGGTGGAAAAGTATTTGTGTTGCTCTTTTTGATGTTGCGGGAATATTTGGGTATTTATAGGTCAATAATTAGGGTTAGGAGACCTGCCAGGAAGCGACAAGCCTGCTAGGCGCGACCAGGGGGCCCACGCCAAGCAGGATTGTGGCGCCCTAGCACCTCCCATGACGTGCACTCCAAACTTGATCGACTTGTTTCCTTCCAGAAAAAATCCTTCCGAAGGTTTTATTCCGTTTGGACTCCGTTTAATATTCCATATCTACAAAACTCAAAAAACAAGGAAAAACAAGAACTCCCACTTGGCTCTAGATTAATAGGTTAGTCCCAAAAATAATATAAAATAGCATATTAATGCATATAAAACATCCAAAACAGATAATATAATAGCATGACATCATCAGAAATTATAGATATGTTGGATACATATCATCATCCCCAAGCTTAACTCCTGCTCGTCCACGAGTAGGTAAGTGATAAAACAGAATTTTTGATGTGGAGTGCTACCTAACATATTTATTCATGTAATATTTTTTACTGTGGCATGAATATTCATATCTGTAAGACACAAAACAAAAGCTTAAAATTGATATAGAAACAATAACATTTCAAGCATACAAGTAAATCAATCGTATCTCTTCAAAATATAATGGCAATAGAAAGTTATCCCCACAATATCATATGGTCTGGCTATGCTCCATCTTCCCCACACAAAGTATTTATATCATGTACAACCCGGATGAAAAGTCAAGAAATTGTTTTCACACCTTTAATTTCTCAAAAAAATCAACTCTCAGGCAATACATGAGCGCGAGCCATGGATATAGCACTATAGGTGGAATAGAATATGGTGGAGGTTGTCAAGGAAAGGGATAAGATTGTCTCACATAAACTAGGCGTATCAACAGGATATGGAGATGCACATCGATAGGTATCAATGTGAGTGAGTAGGGATTGCCATGCAACGGATGCACTAGAGCTATAAGTGTATGAAAGCTAAAAAAGAAGCTAAGTGGACGTGCATCGTGAAGAAAAAATTTCCACTAGCTATATGAAAGTGACAAAATAGGAGACTCTCTATCATGAAGATCATGGTGCTACTTTGAAGCACAAGTGTGGAAACAGGTAGTAGCAATATCCCTTCTCTCTTTTCTCTTTTCTTCGTGAGCATCTAAGGCCTCTTTATTCATTTTTTATTTGGGCTCCGCTAGCCTCTTTTATTTTTTCCATATGGACCGGACTCTCATCCCTACTAGTAAGGGAGTCATAGCTTCCATCATCCTTTCCTCACATGGGACATGCTCTATTAATGAAAATCATAACACTTTTATTCACTTTCAACTCAAAAGGAAAATTATAAGTCTTTTTTTAAGGATATGGAAAATTATAAGTCAATACCTATTACATAATATGACTCTATATGCAATATGGAAGTGATGGTAAATGTCATAAAAGGAAACGGTGAAAGTTGCATGGAAATATATCTCGGAATGACTATGGAAATTGCATAATAGGTAGGTATGGTGGATGTTTTGAGGAAGGTATATAGTGGTTGTTTTGAGGAAGGTATATGGTGGCTGTTTTCAGGAAGGTATATGGTGTACCGGCAAAAGTTGCGCGATACTCGAGAGGCTAGTAAAAGTGGAAGGGTGAGAGTGCGTATAATCCATGGAGTCAACATTAGTCATAAAGAACTCACATACTTATTGAAAACGTCTATTGGTCGTTGAAACAAAGCATTAAATGCATGCTCCTAGGGGGGAGGCTGGTAGGAGTTAACCATTGTGCCCCCCGACCCTCACACAAAGGCCGACAATCTATAAACAAGTCATGCTCCGACTTCCTTACATAATGGGTCACCATATGTGCATGCTACGGGAACCACAAACCTTTACACAAGTATTTTTACCAAATCAGAATTTTCTTCCTAAAATGTCTCTTAACATTACCATCTTTATATGTCAAAACTTTATGCAAGGAATCAAACTTATCATAAAATACTCAATGCACTTAATATGGAAGTTTTTATTATATCCCTCGTGGATGCCTATCATATTAGGACTAAATTCATAACCTAGACCAATTACCATGCTGATTTAGAGACTTCAAAACTAATATAAGTGAGGTACGAGAGTTCAAGTATTTCTATAAAATTCAAACACCATCGTGCTCTAAAAGATATGAGTGAAGCACATAGAGCAAAATTGCCCAACTTAAAAGATATAAGTGAAGCATATAGAGCATTCTAATAAATTCATGATTCAGCGTGTCTCTCTCAAAAGATGTGTGCAGAAAGGATGATTGTGGCAAACTAAGAAGCAAAGACTCATATCATACAAGACGCTCCAAGCAAAACACATACCATGTGGTGAATAAAAATATAGCCTCAATTAAATTTACCGATGGATTGAAGACGAAAGAGGGCATGCCTTCCGGGGCATCCCCAAGCTTAGGCTTTTTGGAATCCTTGAATATGACTTGGGGTGCCTTGGGCATCCCAAAACTTAGGATCGTGCCACTCCTTATTCCATAGTCCATCAAATCTTTACCCAAAACTTGAAAACTTCACAACACAAAACTTAACAGAAAACTCGTGAGATCCGTTAGTATAAGAAAATAAATCACCACTTTAGGTACTGTTTATAACTCATTATTTATTTATATTGTTGTTATACCTACTGTAATATAACTTCTCCATGGCTCATACCGCATGATACAACCCATAGGTTCATCAAAATAGGCAAACAACTCAAAGAAAATGGAATCTGTCAAAAATAGAACAGTCTGTAGCAATATGGACACTTCGTATACTTATGTACCTCAAACAATTCTGAAAAATTAAGATATGCTGGGAAATTTATATATAAATCTTGTGTAGAAATTTCAGATCAATTGAATGCTCTGAAAAATCTGGAAAATTTCTGGACTGAGCGCAAAAGTTTCTGTTTTTCAGCAAGATCAAATCAGCAACTACCATAGATCACCCCAAAGGTTTTACTTGTATCAAACACTAATTGAAACACCAAAACATAATTATTACATAATTAATAATGTGGTAAAAATTCAAAAATAGAAGCAAAAACAGAATACAAAAATAAAATTGGGTCGCCTCCCAACAAGCACTATTGTTTAACGCCCTTAGCTAGGCAAAACACAATAGATCTAGGTATTATCATCTTTTGTATGCAATCCAAAAGTAGCTCTCATAATAGATTCATACTGCAATCTTATTCTCTTTCTAGGAAAGTGTTCCATGCCTTTTCTTAATGGAAATTGGAATCTAATGTTTCCTTCTTTCATTTGAATAATTGCACCAATCGTTCTAAGGAAAGGTCTACCAAGAATAATAGGACATGCAGGACTGCAATCTACATCAAGAACAATGAAATCAATGGTCACATAATTCCTATTTTTAAAAATAAGGATGTCATTAATCCTTCTCATAGGTTTATTAAGAGTGGAATCCGCAAGATGCAAATTTAGAGAGCAATCATCAAGATCATGGTAACGTAGCACATCACAAAAAGTTTTTGGAATCGTGGAAAAACACTAGCAACCAAATCACACAAAGCATGACACTCATAATCTTTGATTTTAATCTTAATAGTAGTTTTCCACTCATCATGAAGTTTTCTAGGAATAGAAACTTCTAACTCAAGTTTTTCTTCGAAATATTACATCATAGCATCAATAATATGTTTAGTAAAAGCCTTAGTTTGACTATATGCATGAGAAGAATTCAACATGGATTGAAGCAAGGAAATACAATCAATCAAAGAGCAGCTATTATAATTAAAGTCCTTGTAATCCAAAATAGTGGGTTCATTGCTATTTAAAGTTTTGACCTCTTCAATCCCACTTTTATCATTCTTTACATTAAGATCTATAGACTCTGAATCATTGGGACGCCTTTTAACTAAAGTTGATTTATCTCCAGTTCCATCATTATCAAGATTTACATTGGAAAACAAAGATTCAATAGGAGTCACATCATTCACTTTAAGATTCATCATTATTAAAAGATTGTGGCTTAGCGGCCATCTTATTGACTAAGGTAGCTTATTTATCGGAAATTTGGCCGACTAAATCTTCAAGACGGGCAAACTGAGATTTCAATCCAAATAACTCTTTACACATATCATCAAGCTCCTTGTTCATGTATTCAAACATACTCCTTTGTTTTTCAAGCTCCTTTCTAAACAAGTTATTATGGTCAAATTGAAGCAACATGATTTTTTCACATTATCCTCAATATCTTCCAACTTCCTGAGATAAGGTTTAAAATCTTTGGGTGGAGTCATAAGGACGAATAAACGAACTATCAAACAAGCAAACAAAAAGGCTAACGAAAGAAGGGCGAATAAAAAGGCAAATCTTTTTTGTATTTTCTGCAAATCGTTTTAGAAGTGGGGGAGAGGAAAACGAGAGGCAAATGGCAAATAATGTAAATGCAAGAGATGACTTTCTGATGGGTACTTGGTAGGCTTGATGTAGATCTCCCTAGCAATGCTGCCATAATTGGCAAGTTGGTGGGAAAGTTCTTGTCTTGACTTGCTATGTATCCTCCTTGGCAACGGCGCCAGAAATCCTTCTTGTTACCTCTTGAGCATGCGTTGATTTTCCCTTGAAGAGTAAAGGGTGATGCGGGAAAGTAGATAAGTATTTCGCTTGGTTTTTGAGAACCAAGGTATCAATCTAGAAGGAGGAACAAGCAAGTCACCAATGGATGCACCTACACAAATAATCAAAATCTTGCACCCAACGGTATAAAGGGGTCGTCAATCCCTTCACGGTTAATTCCAAGGATTAGATCGGATGGAGATAGATGTAACGAGTGCGGAAAGTAAAAGGTAAATAAATTGCAGTAGGTATAGATCTGAAAAATATATGATGGAAAATAGACCCGGGGGCCATAGGTTTCACTAGAGGCTTCTATCTTGAAGGCAAATATCATGGTGGGTAAACAAATTACTGTTAAGCAATTGATAGAAAAGAAAATAACCATGTAGTTATCCAAGGCAATGATCATGCATATAGGAATCACGTCTGTGACAAGTAGACCAAAACAATTCTGCATCTACTACTATTACTCCACACATCGACCAACTCCTGCCTGCATCTAGAGTATTAAGTTCATGAAGAACAAAGTAACACATTAAGAAAGACGACATGATGTAGAGGGATAAACTCAAGCAATATGATGAAAAGCCCATATTGTTACCCTTGATGGCAACAATACAATACGTGCCTCGCTACCCCTACTTTGTCACTGGGTGAGGACACCGCAAGATTGAACCCAAAATCAAGCACTTCTCCCATTGCAAGAATTACCAATCTAGTTGGCCAAACCATACCAATAACTTGAAGAGACTTGCAAGGATATGAAATCATGCATATAAGAAATCAGAGGAGATTCAAATAAGTTTCATGGATAATCTGAACATAAACTCACAATTCATCGGATCTTGACAAACACATTACAAAACAAGATTACATCGGATAGATTTCCATGAAGATCATGAAGAACATGGTATTGAAGATCAAAGAGATAGAAGAAGCCATCTAGCTACTAGCTATGCACCCGTAGGTCTATGGTGAACTACTCACACATCATCGGAGGGGCAATGGAGTTGATGTAGATGCCCTCCATAATCGAAACACCCTCCGAAATATTACCAGAAAAGGCTCCAAGATTGGATCTCTTGGGAACGGAGGCTTCTGACGGCGGAAAAGTATTTGTGTTGCTCTTTTTGATGTTGCAGGAATATTTGGGTATTTATAGGCCAAGAATGAGGGTTAGGAGACCTTCTAGGAAGCGACAAGCCTGCTAGGCGCGACCAGGGGGGCCGCGCCAAGCAGGCTTGTGGCGCCCTAGCACCTCCCCTGACGTGCACTCCAAACTTGATCGACTTGTTTCCTTCCATAAAAATTCCTTCCGAAGGTTTTATTCCGTTTGGACTCCGTTTAATATTCCATATCTACAAAACTCAAAAAACAAGGAAAAAACAAAAACTCCCACTTGGCTCTAGATTAATAGGTTAGTCCCAAAAATAATATAAAATAGCATATTAATGCATATAAAACATCCAAAACACATAATATAATACCATGACATCATAAAAAATTATAGATACGTTGGAGACGTATCAGGTTGTCAAGTCCATGTATTTCTTCAATAGGCGGTAATTTCTTGACATCGTCAGCTTTAATACCTTTGTCTTTCATAGAAATTTTTGCTTCTTGCATGTCTTCGGGGCTAAGGAATAGAACACCTCTCTTCTTTTGAATAGGTTCCGAAGGTGGATAAGTAAGTGTCCAATCATCGACATTTTGTAATATGTTATTCAATAATTCTTCAACTTGTTCAACAATTCTTTCCCTCAAAACAGAACCAGCACAACTATCTAGATAATTTGTAGAAACACCAGTCAGTCGATTATAGAAGATATAAACTATTTCATTTTTCTTAAGAGTACAACCAGACAAAGCTCTTAGTAACCGAAGAAGCCTCCCCCAAGATTGAGGGAGATTCTCTTCTTCAATTTGAGCAAAGTTAAATATTTCCTATAAGGCGGCTTGTTTCTAATAAGCAGGAAAATATTTTGCAGAAAAGTAGTAAAGCATATTCGGGGGACTATGTATACAACCAGGAGCAAGTGAAAGGAACCATTCCTTGGCCTCGCCTTTTAGTGATAAAGGAAAAAATCTTAAGGGTATAATAGTAGCGAATCTTTTCATCATTGGTAAACAGGTTAGCAATATCATTCAGTTTCATAAGGTGTTCGAGAAAAGTGTCATTTTCATAACCATGGAAAGGATCATAATCTATTATACGAATTAACTCACGGTCTACAAAGAACTCATAATCCTTAATAGTAACAAATATAGGAGAAGTAGCAAATTTACAATCATGTTTCATTTTCTCCATCATAGATTTTTCTTTTAGTTTACATAATAGTTTCTTCACGTCATCTCTATCCTTACAAGCAAGAATGTCCCTAGATATCTCACCATCCATAACATAACCTTCAGGTATATGGGGTAATTCATATCTATTAGGTGAGCGAGGCGTAATAGGTGATTCAAAGTCTTCCTCGGTTTCAGCATTTTCAAGTTCTCTAGCTTTAGCAATACGAGCATCGAGTAATTCATCCAATGGCACAATTTTAGTTTCAACATGTGTAGCAATAGTTTCATCATCAATTTCAGAAGTGGCATCATCAAGTTCATGTGACCTATTAGGATGATCAAAAGGTGGTGGCGTAGCAAGCTGATCCAAAATAGTAGGTCAATCTAAAGCAGAGCTAGATGGCAATTCTTTACCTCCTCTCATGCGACAGGGGGTGATCTTAGTTCGATCGTCTTTCAGATTTCTCATAGTAGCAATTGGATATCCTTCAAGTTAACACAATAAGTAAAGCTATCCTCCCCAGCAACGGCGCCAGAAAAGGTCTTGAATGTAGGGGATCGTGATAGTCTTGACGGGTAGTATTTCACCCTAATTTGGTTGTTCGACGCAAAGGTAGCCAAAGAATATTTATTGGCCTTGATAGTTGAGTTGTCAATTCAACCGCACCTAGGATATCTCTCTATACCAAAGGTTTAGTAGCATGGCAAATAGTACTACGAAAAGTAACAATAGTAGTGACAGTAGCAATTTTGTAGCAGGTGTGACAGTAAAAATAGCAATAGTAACTTAGCAAGATTCAGTATATGTAACACGTTGGCACGTGGATCGGCGATGGATAATGATTTACATGACATTGATCATATTACAGTTACACACTAGGGGGACACAGAAATAGGTCCAATTCATCAATATAATGTAGGCATGTATTCCGTATATAGTCATACGTGCTTGCGATAAGAACTTGCATGGCATCTTTTTTCCTACCCTCCCATCGCACCGGGGTCCTGTTGGCAGCTAAGGATATTAAGGCCTCCTTTTAATAGAGAACCAGAACACATCATTGACACATAGTGAATAAATGAACTCCTCAAACTACAACAATCACCGGAAAGAATCCTAATTATTGTCACCTTGGTGTATGCGGATCATGACACATAATAGGTGCATACAACTTGCAATATAGGATCAAAATCACACTTATATTCATGAAAACATAATAGGTTGAGATCTGAAATCATGGCACTCGAGCCCTAGTGACAAGCGTTAAGCATAGCAACATCAATCTCAAAACATAGTGGACACTAGGGATCAAGCCCTATCAAACTTAACTCGATTACATGATCAATCTCATCCAATCCCACCATGGTCCAGCAAGCCTACAAAGGTAGTACTCGTTCCCGATGGTGAGCATCTTCTGGTGTTGATGGACAAGGGTTGGTGATGATGACAATGATGATTCCCCCTCTCCGGAGCCCAAAACGGACTCCAGATCAGCCCTTCGGAGGAAGAACAGGAGGTGGTGGCGGCTTCGTCTCGTGAAACGCGATGAAAACTTCTCTCTAATTTTTTATCCGTGGATGTGATTTTATAGGACAGGAACTAGGATCGGAGGGGCCACGAGGGCCCCACAAGCCATCAGGGCATGCCACTAGGGGCCTCTTCCTGTTGGCTTGTGGCCCCCTGGCACACCCCCTCCGACATCTCTTTGCTCCAAAATTCATAATGATTCTAAAAAATAATTCACAAAAAGTTTTGTCCAATTCTGAGAACTTTTATTTCTGCACAAAAATAAACCAAGGTAGTTCTGCTGAAAACAACATCGGTCCAGGTTACTTTCATTCAAATCATGCAAATTAGAGGTCAAAACAAGAGCAAAAGTGTTTGGAAAAGTAGATACGTTTGAGACGTATTAAGCGAGAACGTGAAGAGTCGGTGAGCTGTTGTTAGTGAGGGCTTGCTTTGGAGGCCCAAGTTGAGACTTGTAATAGGAATAGTTGAAAACTTCTGAGCTGGCTGATGTGCCATCATGCACTTGACATTGTTTAATGAGTCGCCCTTCTGAGATCATTGACCTGAAATGATGTGTTAATAAGCTAGCTTTGCATATGTTTTCTTCATGTATGAAGTAAACAAGTCGTATTTTTGCCGCGGAACATGAGTCAGCATTATAAGACCTGGATGAGATGAAACAAAATCCTTGATGTATTTGCCAAGGAATATAGTTTGGTCGACATGTGATCCAAACATCCAGAAGTCTATTATTGACCCAAAAATAGAAAGTTATTTCTACAAAGCAAGAAAACATATATAGCAAATATATAAACTGTATAAATACTAAGTAAAATTCAAAAGAAATATATGAGTCGGCGGGTTAAGACTCGGTGTTTAGACTGGCTTTAGACACTCAATTCTTGCTTCAGTGAAGCTGGCATGATAGCCATGGTTTATCCTTGCTTTCTGTAAGCTGGCTCTAACGTGACGTAACCGGTGTTTTAATCTGGATACATTTAGGGTCCATATGGATTGACTTATCGAGAGTAAATCGGGTCACCTGTTCGGAGTAGCATCTTGAAAATAGGCAGTTTTAACCAAGTTTATAATGGCATTTTCGGGTCAACAGCCCCCGACATAATGACATTTAGGGTCCATATTCTAGCGTCTAACTTGTTGAGTCGAGATCCCCCAAGTGACTTATGTCCATAGAATAAAGGCTTATGCACAATTTTTTTAATATGAAACAACAGAGACCCTGATTTTTGGAGGTGTTAGCTTTATTATATTAAACACGAAGGTATATAAAAAGGTATGCACAAGGAGTTGGATCTAGTGGCTCAAAGTATAATAAGGCCGAAGATGAGCAATATTCCATGACATGTTGGTCTCTTGTTTAGAGGTGTGAGACTTGTTGTGATCACGTATGTCAATCAAGTAAGATGACCCTTTATTGAGATTCTTGCTGTTGATGAAAGGCCCTTCCCAAGGGGGAAAAAGCTTATGCATTCCTATTTGTTCTTGCATTAAATGGAGCACTAAGTCGCCTTCTTGGAAAGTTTGGCTGCAGACTCTACGGTTGTGATAGCGATGTAGGTCCTGCTGATAGATGGTTGTTCGAGCCGCTGCCAAGTCACGTTCTTCCTCCAAGGCATCCAAGGAGTTTTGATGTGCCAGCTCGTTGTCTTCTTCAACATATGCAGGAACCCCGGGAGAGTCATGACGAATATCGCTCGGCAATACGACCTCTGATCCATAGACCACAAAGAATGGTGTGTACCACTTGGATCTATTTGGAGTAATATATATGCTCCAACGAACTACAAGGAGTTCCTCGACCCAATAGCCATAGGTTCGTTATAACTGAACCATGAGGTGGGGCTTGATGCCTCGCAATATCTCCTAATTATCTCGCTCGGACTGTCCATTAACTATGGATGTGCAATTGAGGCTAAGTCAAGCCGGATGTGCTCGCACTGACAAAATTGCTACATTGCTTCCTTACATAAATTGGTGCCATTATCAGTGACCATTCTATGTGGATATCCCAAACAAAAAATCATCTTATTGAAGAATTTTACTGATGTCTTAGCGTCACAATTGCTTATAGGTTCGGCTTCAACCCACTTGGTGAACTTATCAACTACCACCGGGAGGTAAGTCTTTTTGTCTGAAGATGACTTGAACAGATCTACCATGTCGAGCCTCGGGACTGCAAACGGCCAAGTTATTGGAATCATCCATAACTCTTGAGCCAACACATGAGCCCGTCGAGAAACTTTTTGGCAACTATCACACTTTTGCACAATATCTTCAGCATTTTTGAGTTGTATGCAAATAAAAACCATGCCGAAAATCCTTTCCCACCTAGGACCATCTGCCAGCATGATGACCACAATGTGTTGCATGGATCTCATTGTGAATCTTGGTCTTCCTCAAGGGAAACACATCACTAAAACACGCCAGTGTTGCTTCCACGGTGTAACTTATCGTTAATAATAGTCATAGAATTGGAACGCCTAATGATCTGTCGGGCGATGATGTCCTCATCCGGGAGCTCTCCACGAGTTAGATAATCGAAATAAGGTATTGTCCAATCAGGAATAGCATGAAGAGCTGCCGCCAACTATCCCTCCAAGTAAGGAATAGCTATGTCCTTCTCTGATGGTAACTTGATGGAAGGTTTATGAAGCACACCAAGGAACACATTGGAAGGAACCAGCTTACGTTGGGATCCAAGCCGTGACAACACATCTGGCGCCTCGTTGAGCTGGCGAGCAATATGATCAACTTGATAACCCTGTAAATAACCTGTGATGTCACTGACTGCTTGCCTACAAGCCGCCATCAGGTGGTCTTTTGAGTTCCAAATCCCTGATACTTGTTGAGCCACCAAATCTGAGTCGCCGAAACATCTGACACGACTTAGGTTCATTTCCTTAGCCATTCGGAGCCCATGTAGGAGAGCCTCATACTCAGCTGCATTGTTAGTACAAGGGAACATGATCCATAAGACATAATAAAAAAATCACCTCGCAAGGAAAATAAAATAACTCCAGCCCCCGAGCCCTCCAACTATCTGGAGCCATCAAAGTGTATTATCTAATGCATGTTATCTGGCCATTCCTCAAAGACTTGTAGTTCTATCCAATCATTAATAAAGTCCACCAATGCCTAAGATTTGATGGTTGTTCAAGGTACATACTTCACCTAGTGAGGACCAAGCTCAATCTCCCATTTAGCGATCCGGACAGTAACATACCAATTTTGTATAATATCTCCAAGAGGAGCTGAGCTGACCACGATAATGGGATGCTCCTAGAAATATTGTTTTAGCTTACGAATGGCCATGAAGACGTCGAATATCAAGTTTTGCCCATGTGGGTACCACTGTTTTGATAAGGTCAAAACTTCACTGACATAATAAATAGGTCGATGTATTGGATACTCCTTACCTTCCTCCTGGCACTCGACAACAACTACTACACTTACTACCTTGTTATTTGCGGCAATGTACACGAGCATCAACTCTTTGTCAATCGGGGCGGCAAGAACGGGTGGCTCGACCAGTTGTTTCTTAAGGGCTTTAAAAGCATGGTTGGTAGTATCAGTTCAGATGAAGTTGTCAGTTTTCCTCAATAACTGGTACAAAGGTATTGCCTTCTCGCTGAGGCGGCTTATAAACTGGCTTAAGGCTACAATGCGACCTGCCATGCGTTGAATGTCATTGATGTTGGCCGGTTTAGCAAGCGAGTTTACTACTTTGATCTTATCCGGGTTGGCCTCAGTACCATGCTCGGAAACCAAGAATCCCAATAATTTGCTAGACGGAACTCCAAAGACACATTTGGTCGGGTTAAGCTTCATCTTGTGCACCTGAAGGTTACCGAACATCTCCTTGAGATCATCCAATAGATTCTCCTTTTTCTGGAATTTGACCACAATATCATCAATATAGGCATGAACATTGCACCCAATCTGCTCATGTAAGCATCTCTGAACACAATGTTGGTAAGTAGCCCCTGCGCTCTTAAGCCCAAAAGGCATAGGAACATAGCTAAAAGCTCCGAAGGGGTGATGAAAGTTGTCTTCTCTTGGTCCCCAATAGCCATCTTAATCTGATGATAGCCGGAGTAGGCATCCAAGAAACATAAACGTTCAGAACGAATTGTACAATCAATAATCTAGTCAATGCGAGGAGGAGGAAATGGGTCCTTGGGACAAGCTTTCTTGAGGTCTGCATAGTCAACACACATACGCAGAGTGATATTCTTCTTCAGAACGAGCACTGGATTTGCCAACCACTCTCGATGAAAACCTTCAACGATGAACCCAGCAGCTAGGGGTCGAGCCACCTCTTTTCCAATAGCCTTTCTCCTCTCCTCGTTAAAATGATGGAGGTATTGCCGCACATGTTTCATCTTTGGATCCACATTTAGGTGGTTCTTAGAGAGTTCTCTCTATACTCCGGGCATGTTAGAAGATTTCCATGTGAAGGTTTCTTGATTCTCACAGATGAACTCGCTGAGCACGCTTTCCTATTTCGCATTCAGGCCTGTCCCAATAGTGAACTGTTGGGACGAGTTGCGTGGGGCAAGGTCAATTTGCTTAGTATCCTTGGTCGGCTTGAATTTGAGCAGAGGCTTAGACCCTGTGGTGGGCTTCTTGAGGGGCATCATATCCGTCGGGACGACATTATATGTGTAAAACCTCAACTCTTCAGCTGCACAAGTCGACTCAGAATAAGCTGCATCGCCTTCCTCACATTCTTGGGCTAATTTCAGGTTTCTGTCCACAATGATTGTGTCGTTTGGCCCAGACATCTTATGTTTGAGGTAGACGTAGCAAGGCCGAGCCATCAAAGGAGCATAAGCTAGCTGTCCAAAGAGGGCATGGTAAGGGCTCTTGATCTTGACCACCTCAAAGGTCAGAGACTCAGATCTGTAGTTGTATTGTTTACCAAAGGCAACGTCAAGTTTGATCCGCGCAATTGGATATGTTAACTTCCCAGGGACGATTGCATGGAACACTATGGAGGAGGGTTGCAACTTACTCTCACAGAGATTCATTCGCCGGAAAGTGTCATAGTATGAGATGTTGATGCTGCTTCCCCCATCCATGAGAACCTTGGTGGAAGTATAACCACCAACTTGAGGCGCCACCACTAAAGCAAGACCACCTGGATTGTCAACCAGGGGAGGATTATCTTCTCTGCTCCAAGTAATTTGGTGCTCGGACAAGTTTAAATATATTGGGACAGCCAACTGAACCATGTTGATGGCCCTATGCTTGATCTTGCGATCACGCCTACAAGTGCTGGTGGTGAACACATGACACTGCCTGATGTTCAATTATTTTGGATTGCTCTGAAATCCAGCTTGGTTGTTGTGTTGCAGATTGTCTTGTCCTGAGCATTGTTATCTATTTCCATTATTGTCGTGATGCTGGAAACCAGATCCTCAGCCACCAGGCTCGTGGAAACCCGATCCAGCGAAACTACCAGACGAGCTGGCATGAGACCCCCCAGGGCCATGATGATCCGAATTTCCACCACCATTGCCTCCTTGACGACTCTGGAATGTTTGATTGCAGAACTCCTACATGATGTAACAATTTTCCCATGAGTGGGTAGCCGGCTTATCTAGGAAACTATGCTTGGGACAGGGAGCTTTAAGCGCGTCCTCATAATTGTAAGGCTTATTCCCGTTGTAAGACTAGCTAGAATTTTTATTCCGTCATTGATACTTGAAGCCAATATTTGTGTTGGTGAAAAAATCTAACCCGCCCTTGGGATGCTTGCACTTACCATTGTTGCCTTGGTTTCCATGATTTCCGTTGTTCCCGGAGTTTTGCTGATGACCCTCGCCACCATCATTTTTCTTGTTCTTACCAGCATTGTCCTCATCAGAGCCGGGGTCCTTTGTGTTGTCTGACTCAACATATCTAGTGAGAACATCCATGAGATCTCCCATATCTTCAACCTTTTGCTTGAGGCACCCCAGCTTCTAAACAAGTGGTTGCAAGTGACAATTCTTCTCCAATATTAATAAGGCATGGGTAGCTGTGATGCTATCAGAAGAGTGAATGATCTCTGTGACCCGACGAGTCGAATGATGGGCAGATTCATCCATACGCTGGATGCAATGCTGCAAATCAACAATCATCATAGGGCACTTGCAAGTGGCTTGAAAATTCTTAATAAAGTGTTCCTTCAACTCTGCCCAAGTATTGATGGAATTGGGGGGTAGATTATTTAACATTTGCGAGCCGGACCTTCCAGCATCATGATCAAATATTTAGCGCTTACAACATCACTAACGTCAAGCATGTCCATAGCTATCTCATAGCTTTCGAGCCATGCCACTGACTCAAGATAGGCCATGTAATTATGAACCTTGCGAGGAACCTTAAAATCCTTAGGCATGCGCTCATTACGGAGAGCCGGTGCCAGACAGGGAATCCCAATCGTTCTGCTACTAAATCCAGCCCGCAAGGACGCTGGCTAGGTTGTGATGGGAGGAACCTGACCCGCTGTTGTTGTCGCTGCTTCCGCCTCTGCTTATCGCATAGCTTGGGCCACATCAACGACTGCTTGCGCATCTAACTACACCATCCGGGTTGGAGAATTTTGTGCCTAATATTTGTGCCCGCTCCTAGAAACTGCCGGGGAGTCCACATGTCGGCTCTTGATGCGGCTCGCATAAGGCGTAGAGTGCATCTGATCCCGGCTGTAAGAGTACTACGCCTGCTGGGTCACCATTGTTTTTAACATCTCGATGGCATTCCTGGCCTTGATCTCTATTGGGGTGTTTCCTTGGATGGGAAGTTCCTTGAGGTTACGAGTCGCTGCTAACATATTGTCCACATGGTTAGAAAACTGACCCATGGGTGTGTGGTATCAGTAGAACAGGAATCTAGAGGGGGGTGAATAGACTACTTGCATAAATTAAAATCGTAAACTTTTCCCAAGTTAATTGGTTGGCAAATTTTAGCAATTCTAACAAGTCTAGTGCACCCTACACATGCTAGTCAACAAGTATGGCAACGGAAAGGAAAGACAAGCACATGTAAGAAGGAGTGGAGGTAGGAAGATCAAAAACAATTCGAGACATCAAGATTTTCCCCGTGGTTTCAAGAGGTGTTGTTGTCGTACGTCCACGTTTATGGAGACTTAAACCCACAGAGGGTAACGTCCGCGAGAGTCCACGCAGGGCTCCACCCATGAAGGGTCCACGAAGTAGCAACCTTGTCTATTCCATGATGGCCTATGTCCGCGCAGGACTAGCCTTAGTCGGGGTAGATCTTCATGAAGTAGACGATATCCTTGCCCTTACAAACTTCTTGGTTCAAATCCACAATCAATAAGAATGAGGCTCCCAAGCAACACCTAACCAATATATGAGGCACCACCCCTCCAAAAGGTAATAGATGTGGTAGTATGATGAACTCCTTGCTCTTGTGCTTCAAAAGATAGTCTCCTCGACACTCAATCACTCTCTCACAGATTTTGCATGGGTATAAGAGATTGATTTGGTGGAAAGCAACTTGGGGAGGCTAGAAATCAATATCCATATGGTTGGAATGGATGATCTTGACCTCAACACAAGGGTAGGTGGTTCTCTCTCAAAAAATTGGATATGGCAAGTGAGTGTGTGCTCTGAGTGCTTCTCTTGCGAGTGGGATGTGGTGGAGGGGTATATATAGGCATCTCAAAAAAACCAACCGTCAACATTATTGCCCAACTCGGTGAAACCGGTGAGAAAACTCGGTTGCACTGACTAGTGCAAACTGTGGCAACTTTGGCGTTTTCGGTGAGACCGATGTATGAATCTTGAAGCTACCGATATGGGTGTCCTAGAAAGTTTCCAAATCTCATTTGTGCTTCAGAGTAGCACCATGTTTTCCATATAGAGAGTCTCCTACATTGTCACTTTCATATACTAGTGGGAATTTTTTATTATAGAACTTGGCTTATATATTCCAATGATGGGCTTCCTCAAATTGCCCTAGGTCTTCATGAGCAAGCGAGTTGGATGCACACCCACTTAGTTTCTTTTTGAGCTTTCATACACTTATAGTTCTAGTGCATTCGTTGCATGGCAATCCCTACTCACTCACATTGATATCTATTGATGGGCATCTCCATAGCCCGTTGATATGCCTAGTTGGTGTGAGACTATCTCCTTCTTTTTGTATTCTCCACAACCACCATATTCTATTCCACCTGTAGTGCTATGTCCATGGCTCAAGCTCATGTACTGCGTGAAAGTTGAAAAGTCTTGAGAACACTAAAGTATGAAACAATTATTTGCCTAAAACTGGGGTTGTGCATGATTTAATACTTTGTGTGATGAAGATGGACCATAGCCAGACTATATGATTTTGTAGGGATAACTTTCTTTGGCCATGTTATTTTGAGAAGACGTGATTGCTTTATTAGTATGCTTGAAGTACTATTGTTTTTATGTCAATACTAAACCCTATTTTTGAATCTTATGGATCTGAACATTCTTTCCACAATAAAGAAGATTGCATTGATAAATATGTTAGGTAGCATTCACACTTCATAACTTATTTCTGTTATCATTTACCTACTCGAGGACGAGCAAGAATTATGCTTGGGGATGCTAATACATCTCCAATGTATCTATAATTTGTGAAGTATTGATGCCATGTTTACAATAATTCTATATGATTTTGGTATGATTTTATTAGAACTAACCCGGACTGACGTTGTTTTTAGTAGAACTTCCGTGGTGTCATTTTTTGTCCAGAAATAAAAGTTCTCAAAATGGGCTGAAAATTTACGGAGAATATTTTTGGAAAATATAAAAAATACCGGAGCAAAAATATACCGGAGAGGAGTCCCAAGGCAGCCACAAGCCTAGGGGTGCCCCCTAGGGCGCGCCCGCTAGCTTGTGGGCCCCACGGGAGTCCCCTTGACGTGAGACCAACGCCAAAAATTCCTATAGATACCAAAACCCCCAAAAAGAAACCTAGAATAGGAGTTCCACCGCCACAAGCCTCTGTAGCTAGTTAAAACCAATCGGGAGCCCTCTCCGACACCCTCCCAGAGAGGGCCATCATCACCGGAGGCCATCTTCATCATCCCGGCGGTCTTCCTTACGAGGAGGGAGTAGTTCACCCTCGGGGTAGAGGGTATGTACCAGTAGCTATGTGTTTGATCTCTCTCTCTCTCTCGTGTTCTTTAGCTGACACGATCTTGATATACTGTTAGCTTTATTAATATAGATGAATCATCTGGAGTTTTCCCCTCTCTATCTTCTTGTGATGAATTGAGTTTTCCCTTTGAAGTTTTCTTATTAGATTGAGTCTTTAAAGGATTTGAGAACACTTGATGTATGTCTTGCGATGGGATATCCGTGGTGACAATGGGATATTCTATTGATCCACTTGATGTATGTTTTAGTGATCAACTTGCGGGTTCCGTGACCTTGGGAATCTATGCATAGGGGTTGGCACATATTTTCGTCTTGACTCTCTGGTAGAAACTTTGGGGCACTCTTTGAAGTTCTTTGTGTTGGATTGAACATGATGAATCTGAAATTGTGTGATGCATATCATATAATCAAGCCTATGGGTACTCGTGGTGACATTGTAGTATCTAGGTTACATTATTGTAGTATCTAGGTTACATTATGGTTTTGGTTGATGTGTATCTTAAGGTGTTATTTTAGTACGAACTCTAGGGCTGTTCGTGACACTTATAGGTAAAGATAACTTTGAGGTGGTTTCGTACCCTACAATAATTTCTTTGTTTGTTCTCCACTATTTGTGACTTTGGAGTGAACTCTTTATCGCACGTCAGGGATTTACATATGATTCAACTATGTTAGTATTGTTGAGAGAACTTGAACTTGTGAAAGTATGAACCCCAAGCCTTGTTTCTAAGCATTGCAATACCGTTTGTGCTCACTTTTCTCATTAGTTAACTTGTTGTTTTTATATCTTCAGATTAAAAAACCCTATATCTACCATCCATATTACACTTGTACAACCATCTTTTCGCTGAACTAGTGCACATATACAATTTACCATTGTATTGGGTGTGTTAGGGACACAAGAGAATCTCTGTTATTTGGTGGCAGGGTTGTTTGAGAGAGACCATATTAATCCTATGCCTCCCATGGATTGATAAACCTTAGGTCATCGACTTAAGGGAAATTTGCTACTGTCCTACAAAACTCTGCGCTTGGAGGCCCAACACGAGTGTACAAGAAGAAGGTTGCATAGTAGACATCTGCGTGGTAGGCTATAGATTGAAAGGCATCCGTCCATTTAAAACATTAAAAACTTCACATAAATGACCCAAGGGGTCTTCGGATTCGTACCGTTGGACTGGGGTCTTGACCCTTAGGTTCCTTCGGGGAACCCTCTCAAAGTCCTCGGACTCAGCGTTGGAGTCTGAGTTGTCATCGGCCAGGATTAACCTCGGCCGACGCGCCCTCTTCAGGGCAGGAGGAGGTAGATCCTCCGCGGGTCTGGCGATGCTGCCCTCTCTCTTGTGAGGGGGGAATCACCCTTCCCCCATCCTCATGCTCTTCCTAGAGAGTAGAGGAGGCATGGGTTTCCTCGGACATAGTGTTCGGCTGGTCCCTTATGCGGAGGCCTTCTCGATTTTTCTTCTTTTCCTTCTACTCCAACGCTGTGTATGGCACAACGACGAGCATCGATGTCAGTAGATCCGACCCGGGACCTTCGGGCTATGGGGCCGGACAGTCCATTTTGACGGCCTCGCTTAGCCACTTTTATAAAGATTAGAGGGGGGTTGTAAGCTCTTTGTCAGACAATAGGGCCGGAGTACCAAAATTATATCGTACCTGGGTAGGAGGGTTATCGGTGCTTAGGCTTGAATCCTCCTCCTCGGCTAGCTAGCTCTTCTGGGCTTGAATAATGCCTTCCACAACTTCTGGTGGGTAGTGTGGAAGAATCTTTGCGCCGTAGGCTGGTCCTCGAGTTGGTAGGACCACATTGGGGAGGCCCAATGCTAGCAGGGAAGAAGACGATGATGGAGCATGACCTGGACCACATTGACCAGCTCGATCTTGGCCACGATCATCGAGGAAATGCACTTCTGCATCAATTTTACCTCTGCGTCCGACCCCCAGTCAAGGCCCTTCTTGATCCACGAGTTTAACCTCACAGGAGGTCCAGATCTAAACTCGGCAGGTGCCACACAGCCCTCGTCCCTTGGTTCGGTAATATAGAACCATTCCTTCTGCCAAATCTTGATTGTATCGATGAAGGTACCGGGAGGCCAATTGACGCGGGAGATCTTACTGATTACCGCCCCTCCGCATTCTGCATGCTCTCCCGCGGCTATCTTCGGCTTGACATTAAATACCTTGAGCCACAGGCCAAAGTGCGGTTGACCCGTAGGAAGGCTTCACAGACAATGATGAATACCGAAATATGCATGAAGGAGTTTAGGGGAAGATCATGGAAATCCAACCCATAGAAGAACATAAGGCCCTTGACAAAGCGGTGGAGCGGAAAGCCCAGTTCCCAAATGAAATGGGGGACGAACACCACCCTCTCGCATGGCTTAGGGGTGGGGACCACCTAGTTTGCCTATGGAGCATGGTGGAAGGAGTTGGCAGGCAGGTAGCCGGCAAGCTTTAACTCTCGGATGTCCCTGTCGATAACCGTGGAAGCCTCCCACTTGCCCATAGAGCCTAAACCCGCCATGGCTAAGCTCGGAGGAGAAATTGAGGGAGAACATGATTTAGGCTCTCGGAGCTTGGGAAGGTTGAGGAAGCTAGGGATGCAAATCGGAAGAGTGAATAGGCCTTGAGGATTTTTCTCCCCCTTTATGGTGTTGTGATACCAATAGCCTCCCTTTTACTGCGCCTCAGTCTTCGTCACTTCTCGAAATATCTATTTCCTTACGCACGCATGAGAAAACCTAGGGCATTAATCATATCCTGTGTGAAACGGAGCACGGTCTATACACTGATGAGTCATGTGAATGTAAAAACAGCCTCGAACCGTGAATCGAGTTTTCATAACTGGTTCAACGGTCATGATAGGCCACGACCCTTCATAAAAAAGGTTGTCAGAAAACATTGTTTACACTTTGACATTTTCCCTTTGGGGCTAAGCAACTCATGGCGTCCGGACGATCATATGATCAGAAAAATTACGCATCATCAGAAGTCATACAAGACTCAGCTAATCATTAATGGGAACAACAACTCACCCCACAAGCCGAAGACTCCGATCACGTGGAGCTGCCAGTGTTGTGGCCCTTGGCGTTGGGGGCTAGTTTGGGGCCAGCTGAGGGAGTCCTAGACTAAGGGGTCCTCGGGCCGCTGGCCTATCTCCCAATAGGCCGGCTTGGTGGGCCGCTGACCTATCTACCAATAGGCCGGCTTCGTGGGCCGCTCTCTAACTAACGCAAGAAGGGCTGGATACACCATGACCCTATGTTCTAGAAGGAAGTCTCGGAGGCATGACGTGCACTCCAAGTCAAGATGAGGAAATCTGCATCTCCATCCCCGGCAGGAGACCTATCATGTCTAAGCCCTAGGTACCCCCCGGTGTCTATATAAACCAGGGTGTTTTAGATTGTGAGGCAGAGAAACTCATCTAGGGTTTCAGCTATTCGATCTCGAGGTAGATCAACTCTATAACATTCATACACATCAATATAATCGAGTAGGACGTAGGGTTTTACCTCCATAGGAGGGACGAACCTGGGTAAAGATCGTCTCCTTCATCCCATGTGTCACGCCCAAGATGCGGTCCTATCCTTCTTTGGCACGAGGCCTCAACAGGGATAGAAGCGCATCTCGATACGTTCGCAAGAATGGATATCATTACAAGTACATGTATAGAAGAGATGAGTATATGGAATTGGCTTACACTTGCCACAAGCTACATCAGAGTCACTTCAATACATTAACATCTCAAACATCATACAGAAGAGCAGGGTCCGGCTACGGACAAAATCAAATGATAAAATGACATCCACCCTTGCTATCCCAGGCTGCCGCCTGGAACCCATCCAAGATTGATTAAGAAGAAGAATAAGAACTCCAAATCAAATCAAGCAACGCGCTCACGTCAAATCATCACATTACCTGTACCTGCAACTGTTGTTGTAGTAATCTGTGAGCCACAGGGACTCAGCAATCTCATTTCCGAGGGTATCAAGACTATTAAAGCTTAATAGGTAAGGTATGGTTAAGTGGTGAGGCTGCAGCAAGCGACTAAGCATTTGTTTGAGTGGCTAACTTACGAGCACAGAAAGTAAAGTATGGTGGTCTACGCATATCGGACGTGAACTAGTAATGATCACTAACTGATCCTGAACACCTACTTACGCCAAACATAACCCCACCGTGTTCTCTTCCGGATAAAGACTCACGAGAAGAGACAGTCACAGTTATGCACAAAGTTGGTGAATTTTATTAGAGTTTACTTCAAGTTTGCTATGACCGGGTGTAAAACAAAGTATCCAAGTTTTCCACATAACCGCGGGCACGGCTTCTCGAAAATATTTAACCCTGCAGGGGTGCTCCAACTCATCCATCACAAATTAACCACACTCAGTGGGAATAACCTCAACCACGGAACTCGCGATCTTCCTAGGAAATTCCGAAGGAAATCTGACACCTCGAGATACCCCGAAGAATAATCAGAGTTCCTCACTCAAGACGTTCGAGAAAGATAAAACAAATCCAGCAAGGCCGCCCGACGTGCCGACAATCCCGATAGGAGCCGCGTATCTCGTTCTCAGGGCACAACCGGATGAGCGATGGTTACCACGCCAAACACCGAGTTGCCCCGGGTGGCGTTAACAAGCTGCTCTGGTTTGGACCAACACTCATACGGAGCATTGGCCTAGGGGTTGATTAAATTATCCATGGGGTGATCATGCCCTATGCAAGTTCATTAGTTTTAGGCAAATGTAGTACCAATGTTGGGCCTTGCCAGACAAGTTTTATTCTTACCCAAAAATCAAGGGGTCCCCATAACAACCCTCAGCATATTAGGAGCGCTCATTTCTGGAACATAACACCGGTTCACAAGTAACTAGGGGCGGCAAGAGTGGAACAAAACACCAAGCAAAAGGCCAAGCCTTCCACCCTTTACCAAGTGTATAGGTGCATTAAATTAAATAGCAGCAATATTGTGATATAACAAAAGAAGGTCCATGTTGACACATGGAAGCAATTGCACCTGCAGCTAGCAACGCTATAAGAAGGGTTGAGCAAGCGGTAACATAGCCAAACAATGTTTTGATTGGATGTGGAGGGGTTAGGGGCTTATCATGGCAGTGTTGGGAGGCTTATCAAACAAGTGGTAGGTAGCGAGACATAATGATAAATGATGAGACAACTAGCATGGCAATGATAGTAATGGTATCCAGGGAACTGTGTCATCTTGCCTGAGATCCCGCTCGGAAGAAGAACGAATCCATGAAGAAGACGATCCAATGTAGTTGAACGAATCCTCACACTCCGAACGCTTTCGGAACTCTATCGAGAAGAAGTAATCTGAAACAAACAATCAACACAAGATACACCACAATATATGCATGATACGATGCGCAAACAATATGATGCACGTTCGGTTTAAATATGAAAGGCATGTCAAATCACAACAACCCCATACTACACATTAAGTGAATCTCAATATGCAAGAGGTGAAGCATAAGTAAACTATCTATCTAGGCATCTTAAATGAGGCCGAAAACAACTTATAGTATTTCCGAAATGACCTCATATGTTAATTTAGAAATTGGTCCAGATCTGAACTAAACATATTTTATGTTTGTTAAACATCATAATAAATCCTACCGTGTTATTCTACACATCATTCTAGTCGATTTACATATATAGAACATCTCAAACGGAGCTACGGTCTAAAAGATATGAGCAACACAAGATGCACATGACATGAACGCAAATGCATGGGAAATACAATCACAAACATTTCAAATCATGAATGCAACAAGTTATTATGAAACTACATGAGATTCTAAGCAAGTTTCATATATGGAATGTCCAAAACGGAGCTACGGTTCAACCACAATCATCAAAGCAAGTTTTTGATGAAATCTGCCAAAAACAGCAACATGGCATTTTGAACATATGAAAACAACAAGCTACAAGATTCCAAAATGCACAAACTAAGCATGGAGCAATAGAATACAACAAAAACTTCATTTCATCTTCACAAATCATATTCAAAACATGCATGGAACACTAGGTAGGAAGCTCACAAGAAGGCTACTTAATAACAGTTCCAGACTTAGTGAAAATAACAGTTTAAGACAATGCAGTTTTTATCACGAAGGCATATTGACAGCAGTGAAAATATATGCTACAGGTCATGAAATGTCATGAAACTTAACAGCATGCTAAAGGACAATATCAACAACAATTAACTCCATTGCACCTACCACAAAAGAGTTCTAGATTACAAGCAAATCACATGGCAAGACAGCAACAAAATATAAAAGATTCAGACTTAGAAATATTTAAGACCCTCAAAATAAAAGATTATTATAGCAAGTATACAACAGCAAAACAACACCTACGCATGCATTTCTATGACAAACAAAATGTCCATGGGCTAGGACACATATCAATGAGCAACTTTCATGTTGAAAATTAATTCATATCATGCCCGGATTAATTCCTACGAAAATGACAAAAGGCATCACGGTGAAAATAACATGCACTCAAACATGCTCAAATGACAAAACTAAAAGCACAGATAATTTCTATGGATTTTTCTACCCCGGAAACATATATAATATGATTAGGTTCATGTAGAAAGTTAATCACAGTTAAATATGCGGGTATTAGGCCTAACCACGTTAAAGCAATTCATAAATGCAAATGACATGCCAACATTTATCCCATGCATGAGAATGCGATGACAATGAGATGAACAATTTTATTATATAGTTGGATTAATTCCGATGCACGATAATTAAATATGAAAATGCAATATTATGACAAATGATGCAATAACAGAAAAAAAAAATTACATGTTAAATAATTGTAACATGGATGCAAATGGCATATAAATACCCTACTAATTATTCTAGGCAAGTTTCATGTTGAAAATATTTACATCCGACACACGGTTAATAATCTACAACGATTAAACACGCAATTATAACCTGAAAAAAAACAAAGGGGAGGGGCTCACATTGGATCAACATGGACCATGGCACAGGATGCAGGGGCGAAGATGTACCACGGCATAGGAACTGGGTGGCATAGGAACTGGGCGGGAAGATGGGCCAGACCGGGTCGATCCCGTACCACGGTACATGAACCGGGAATGGGGCTGGAGCGCTTGTGCTCCTCCTGAGCGGGAGCACGCAGCCATGAGGAAGGCGAGGGGCGGCTGGGGCGGACCGGAGGAGGCCGGAGGAGGTCGGGGAAGGGCCGGCCGGACCCGTTCCCGGCCGGAAGGAGGACCGGCGGCGGCGCTTGGGGCGGCGGAGGCGAGGCCAGCGAAGCTCCATGTGGCGACGGCCATGGCAGCGACCTGCGAGACAGGAGCTCGGGGGTGAGCCGGCTGGGGCTAGAGGAAGGAGGAGGGAGAGGGAGGAAGAGAAGGGAAGGAGCTGCGGCTATCTCCGGCGAGCTGGCCGGCCACGGGGACAGGAGGAGCTGCGGCCTTCTCCATGGATGAGCTCGGGAGAGCTCGGGATGGGCCCAGATGGGCTTTCTCGGGCCTCCAGATGGGCTTGGCGGGCTGGCTGGAGGAGGGACAAGGCTGGGGACTGCGCTAGGGTTTGGGGGCATGGGAACCAAGGGCTATATATAGGGATTCGGGGCTGGGGTTACGCACTGTCCGTTTCCGGACTGTCAGGTGTTGGTCCGACGTCCGGAAGCGGAGGGACGGGGCTACGGCTTCTATGCAGACGAGCAATGTGGGGAAGAGAGAGAGTGGCGACCCATGGCACGGAGATTTAAAACACCGAGAATGTCCGACGTTAACCGATAACCTCACTGATACGACTGACCGACGGAGTATCTAACGAACTCAAATCGCGACGAAAATCGACGGGCGGTCTACCTACGATATTACAAGACCACACGACAAGTTCCAACTCGATCCGAGAATATTTTTGTGTGCGCTTAAAAACGGTTCTATTTTAAATGGTGTCGTGGGCGCGTGCATGTGTGGTTCGTCTCGAATGGGCAACGGCAGAGCGACGAGAACCGACAACTATAAACGAATGCAAGCTTCGAAAACGGGTGATGATGCTATGCAGACGATGCGAATGATGCGATGATGAATGCGATAGACAACGACACACATGACGAAAACGGAAACTAAATGGAACCTTCTGGAATCTTCTGGAACGTCGGTCTCGGGCTGTCACACCCTGTTACCATCAATCATAGACTCACAATGCGGGACCCCCTACCTGAGATCCGCAGGTGCTAACACCAACATCATGCCTGTCGGAGAATGTCCTGCCGGGTCTTCTGTGAAGTGGGTGCATCTTGGCTCCCGACAAGCGTCAGGGGCATGCTTGGTGCGTCGGAGCCCGGGCTTGGGCTGTCGTGTTGAGCTTGTGGGAGTCTTGTTTTGATTGCTGGCAGGGTTCTTTGCTTCTACTGCCTGTGCGGGTTGTGGTTGTCGGGCGTTGGTGGTTGACTGTCCAGGAACGAGTCAGGGGAAAAGTGAACACCCCTGTTCATTTACCCTTATAGAAGCCCTCGGGCCTGAGCGATACGTGTCGCTTGGCACATTAGGTTAGGCCCCAAACAGTGCATGGACACGCGGCGGAGGGGTCCTACCTTTCCATCACGTCCACTTCGCGCAATAATCGCGGATTATGGGGCCATGGTCGAGAGCCATTGGAGAATAAAAGGAATTGTGAGTAATAAAACGGTAGTTTTTTGAAAACATAGCAAAGAGCCAGCCCTTGCGCGAGTTCCCTGATAAAAAGGACAATGCGCATTGGCGCTGCTCATTCGCATTCTTTCATCTTTCCTTCATCTTCGTCCTCAAGCCAAAAAACCACTCTCGTCGCCATCCTCGTCTCCGAGCGCCGTCGAGCCACCGGCCGCCCTTAAAGGCTTCCATAATGGGGCAGAAGAAGGAGGAGCAACAAGGGGGAGCAGGCGGCCGCGTCCATGGATCCATCAGCTGAGGAACAAAGGAGGAAGGTGGAATAGCTTGAGTGGCGACGACAGGGAGCTATGGTCATCTCATCGTTGAGCTTGGAAGGAAACACTCTGATCCATAGGTATGACTACATCTGGGGGCAGGCGACAAAACGGCACGGAGCACCTGAAGTCTTGCCGCACAACCCCAAGGGGAAACAGCCCTTAGATTTGTACTATTTCTACTACGCATATTTTTACAACGGGCTTGCTCCTCCCTTCTCTGATTTCTTCTACTCCATGATGGCAACATATGGGCTCCACCTTTTCGATTTCACGCCCAATGCATTGTCTTGCATGGTGATATTTCCCCATTTGTGCGAGAACTTTGTTGGAGTCACCCCCATCGTGGACTTGTTCAAGCACTTCTTCCTCCCTCGGATTGAGTACAAATCCCACCACTCCAGAAATGTAAGTTGGATCCCTCAAGAAAAGAAGGAGTACCTATCCTTGAGTCTGCACAGGAAGTGCGAAGAATGTAGGGGTGACTGGTGCTGGATCAAGGACAACGAAGCCCCCGAGTTTTGTCGCGTGCGGACTGAATGTGTCATGCGCGGCAATGACTGGGGGAAGCTTGGCCCAACCGGCAGCAAAATCCGCCTGGTGTTGAATAGGGACATCTGCCTCAAAGCCGCTGAAATGACCATAGAACAGGTGGGACCAGATTTCCTCCACCGCCGCATCGCTCCTCTGCAAAAGAGGGACCGGTTTTATTGGGAATTCAATGGCCCTGCTGATTGGATGTGCATGTATCCTGGTCCTACCTATAACTTGACAGCCTACGACCATGGCTAGTTATGCGATCAGTTGTTAAGCCGTTTCGACACACCGCCTGCTGGAAAAGGTTATCCCACTGCATCGCAATTCTGCCAAGAATCGGATCCTCCAATGGATGCCGAAATATGATGCCTTCGGAGTTAAGTGTGACTAGGTGCTGCCCACCCTAGAGGACAAGATGAAGTGGACCTCTTCCTTAGAGGAGAGGGCCGCCAAACGGAAGGATGATCTGATTGCGCCAACCAGGGAGGTGGACAGGGCCTTTATTTCCGATCGAATCGTGGAGGACAAGGCCATCAGGTCTGCAAGGGGCGCGGTTTCTAGAGGAGAAGAGGGGCCTGAAGACAAAGGCTCTTCTGAAGAGGAGGGCAAAAATCTTGCTCTGGAGGAGACTACCGGACTGGAGGTTACTGGGGCCAGCGGTTCTCAATCCGTGGTTACAGAGGTCCTGGTGGAGGGCGAGGCGGAAGGTGCGATAGACCCGGAGGTGGTGGAGGAGGGGCTCGAAGCGGGTCCTCAATCTCTGGAGCCGGGTCGCCTCCTCCACCTATGCACCAACCGATAGTCAACATGCCCCGCGTCGTCGCGAAGTTCTCTAAAGGTGAAGAGGACGGCCGCCAAGGGAGGTGGGCACGAAGTAGTACGTCGCCAGTTCTCTCGCCTTGCCCAGACCAAGGCTTCCCCCGTCAAGCGATGGAAAGTGCATGGGGTATCCCAGCCCCCCATCTAGCCCAACTTCTCTGGCAGGTTCGCCTTTTCCCGAAATCTTGGCTTCTTCATCGAGCTCCGCCCCTCCAACTCTGAAGAGGGGTCGAGCGACTCCGTCGCCCACGCCGTATGAGCTGGGCTAAATGCTCCTTGCCGCGGAGTAAGTTTTGTTGATATCAGCTTCCGTCAGAAGGCATTCAATCATTAATCTGGCCAATCATGTATGTTTGACCTTGACAAGGATGATGATGAAGAGGTTCTCCACACAGGGCCAAGAGGGCTAAGTCTGCCGCGGGCTTGGATCTCGCGACAGGCGGAGATTCTACCAGTGACACGGGAGATAATTCCATGCCCAGCCCCCCTCCTAGTCCTCTTTGTGAAACCCAAACGATGGTCCCGCCTTCAAGTGGGGATGAGGAAGGGCGCCCTTCTTCTCCCATCAGGGGAACAGTGTAACATCCCAAAATTCCATTTTGGAATGTTATGATTTATAGCTATGCATCTATCATCACCATTGTTTGAATGTATGTGTTAGTTGAAATGCCTTCTTTGAATTTCTCAAACCCCTTTCTACTTTCAATGTGTTGCTTTCACCTATTTGAAATCTTGGTAAAATGATCAAAATAAGAGGGGAGTAACATGACACTCCACACCAGGGTCATCTTGGTGATATATTTGAACAATAAATAACCAGGGGTTATTTTGAAAATATTTGCAAAAAGGTTTTTAAAACAAATAGGCAATTCTGAAAATAATATTTTTTTGAAAATATTCAAATGACATAATAAAAATGTTCATTAAATAGCATTTATTATTCTGTTATTTTTGATATATAATACCCCTATATTTATAAATTCTTTGAATGTTGTAAAAGCTTTTGAATGTCGCTGGAAAAACATTAAACAAAAAACGGTAACGGTTTTAGAATTAAAACGGGCCGGCCCACAGGCTTTATTTCGCGAATTCAATACGCGCCGGCCGACCGACGCAGAAACCTCGCCCTCCTTCTCGCTGCCACCGGGTCCCACCCGACCGACCGTTAGCCCCGCTCGGTCGCCTCCCTCCTCTCGCGCGCGCCGTCGCCGACCGTTTCTCCCCTCCCCGGATCTCTCGCCCCTCTTAACCCCCCTCGCTCCCCCGCACTCCTATAAAAGCTGGCCAGTCCCCGCATCCATTTCCCCCCAAACCCCTCTCCTATCTCGCCGGAAGGTTGCCGCAATTCCTCGCCGGAGTAACTCCGACCACCGGAGCTTCCATCGCACGTGCCCGTCGCCTCGGACGTCCCCTCGCCCCTCCGACCTCACCATTCGACGAAGGACGTCCACCGCAACCTCCCGGACCACTTCGCTGCCTTCCTCGACCACCGGAGCTCCTCGCCGTCGTCTTCGCCGCCTTCGGATCCACCGGAGACCTCCAACGCCGGTGACCTTTCCTCCGTAAGCTCCCTGGACCCTCGGATCTAAAATCCACGGCCGAGATTAGAACGGATTAATATCCGAACCGGTATCCCCTACCGACTGGTCGCCCGCCCGTAAGCTCTCGCGCGCACACGCCCCCAACCAATAGGATCGTGCCACGTAGTCCCCTGGCCGTCCGATAGATATTTTTTTTCTGATTTTTTGTTTAGTAAACAGAACTTGTTATGATTTTGTTTTGTGAATATCTTTTACTCTGTTTAATGTATTGAGTTGATTCTTTTTGCAATAGCTCACATTTTTTCATTTAGTTTCACCCTATACTTTTAAATTTCAAATTTGAACTATAAATTTGAATTTAATCAAATTTTCTCAAAATCTTCAAATCTGAATAACTAGAGTTTGAAAATAGATTTTTATATGAATCTTTTTGCTACTGTTTGGTATTAGTTAGGACTATCATCATGTTTAGTTCGAGGATTTTTAGGATGATCATTGTTAGTGTTTTAGCTATAAACAGAATCTGCCTAGTATTATAGTATAGTTTTATTTACTTAGTTTTAGTTAGTTTAACTAAGATTTAGTTTTAATTTGTTTAGTAGGTTCTGTTGATTTAAACATTTAGTGTTTTACTTATTGTTAATAAAAATATAAATTTTTTTAGTTTATTTCCTTATTAAGATAGGAATCACAACTTCCTTTCAAATAGGTTTATTTTGATTAAAACAACTAGTTAGTAATAGTTTTCCTTTCAAACAAAGTTTTATATAATTTAATTTTATTTTCTAAAACAAGTCTATTTGTAAATTCTTTTCTGTTAAGAACATGTTTTATTAATAACTAATAAGTTTTGTTTTGCTCTCTTCTTAGTAAAACTATATTTGTTCCATTTAGTGTTAATCAAAACTTTTATAAACTTTACTAAAGTTTTTCTCAACAAACTTTACTGAATTCAATTCTGTTATTAATAAAAAAAATCTGTCAACAATTGTTTGTTATTGCAAAATAGTTTTATTATGACAGTAGTGTTTTAGCAATCACCTCCTAGTAAACAAAACTTTGTGTGTTTTTCTTACTTGTGATTTGTGCATTGTTTTGTCTTGATTGTTTAATAGTTCTTGGTTGATGGTTGTGAATTACAATATTTTGTTGTATGCTTATTTGAGTGTTTGTTTGTTTTGTTAGATTATCCGGAGTGTGAAGTTTGTTACTTAGAGTCACTTGCGTACGAAGATCATCAATCAGGCAAGTCACTTTGATCATGTTTACCCATGTTTTATATGCATTAGTTCTACCATCTTCCCCAATTGCATGCAAGTTAACTTAGTTGGAAACTTGGGTACATTGTTGTAGTATCATGTGGTAGGTACCTCCTCAAACTCTTTGACACATTGGCCCCGGGAAACGTTGTTTTACTTTTTCCTATGCTATTAGTAGACGGGGTTGGTCGTGTGATTCATGAGAGTTGAGAGAGTTAATAATTTCAAGACCTACATAATGATCAAGATTTCAAGACTCCGAGTTTTCAACATACCTCTGGGTGGATGATGGTTGAACGGCACCCTGGAGAAACCAGTGGATTTGCCTAGGTGATGCTGGAGATGGCCAGCATTCACGCAGAAAGATCCACCCAGGCACAAAGAGATGGATGGGTGCTTCAAGACCCAAGGCTTACCTACACAGCCACAAGTCATTATGGGCTCTGGCTTGGTTTGACATTTTGGTGACCCTGGGCAGGCGGTGCTACGAGATGTAGAAGAACGGTAGGAAAGGATGGGCACCGATAGAGTCGCAGGGAAACCCTTTGGAAGACCATGTTTTGGTCATCCGTTTCTCAAACACCCTGAAGTGCGAGAAATCAAACGGAGGCGACCAAATCTTGTGGCGAACGTGTGCAAAACTCTGCAGAGTACTCAAACCTAATCGATTAGCCGTGTCCACGGTCATGGACGACTTGAGCCAAAGGAACTGAAACATTCGGAACTCTCAACACAATTAATTTGGTGATGTGGGTATTAACAATTTGGGTATGAGAATTGGTTGGTGGAACCATCTCATTAAGCAACCAACTGAGTAATATTTTTTGCTTAGCCCTCTCTTGATGTAGGAAAAATTGGCTTTACGCAAAAACTTACCATCCCACCTGCCATATAAGCATGTAGACTAGATGATTATCTTTTCACCCCTCTTTTGTGACTTTGCCGGCATATTCCATATGCTGACCTACACGGCTGCAACGTATCATGTTGCAGAGTATTTTTCCGACCAGGAGTGAGGACAAGTTCTACGCTCGGTGAGATGCCCTTGGAGTCAGATGGACTCATGTACCTTCGTCGCTTCCGCTAGATTTAGATATTCTCATGAGTTGGCTTTCAGCCACTTTATTGTAATTTTTATTGTAATAAAGGACATGATATGAGATTTCGATTAATCTAATGCTGTGTTATTTCCCTTTGATATATACATTGATGTACCATGTGTGTACCAGCATGATCTTGGGATGGTACGGAAACACCGGAGATCCGACCTTTCAGGTCGGGTTGCTACAGATGGCCACCTTCATCCCAGTGTTGATCACGGAGTTTTGCCAGCCTGACGCAACGATGCCTTTTGGTAAGGAGCTGATGAGGATCGTCAAGGACGTGAGGATTGCTTTGCCGAGCATCACCGGGACTCCTATCATGTCATTTCCACAAGATGGACGCTACAGGATCGTAGTGCACATCCCAGGGAAGACCTTTGGGAATCGGAAGGAACCCATCAACTTCAAGTTTGTGGCACCCAGCTGAATACTTGGAAGAGACATGGCCATTCATCGTGCCCTTGGACGTATTCAGGAGGAATATAGAGGTGGAACCATTTCACCAGGACTCAGCATGGTTTGCCGCAGAGATACGCATGGCAACATCATCACCAACCCCACTGGAGACTCCACCATTTCCTATATCCAGACTCTGGAGACTCACATCAGGACTCTGGAGCTTCGAGTTCGTGATGATAGGAAGACAATCAAGAATCTGATGAACCGCGAGATTGACCTCGAAGCTGACTTACGGGAAGCCGAGTACGAGCATGAGTATGAGGTGAATGATTTCTTAGAGAGGATCGACAAGCTGAACACTCGCATAGCCACTCTGGAGGAACAGATGGACATGGGTGAAAATCTTCATCCTGAAGGAGACTTGGCTCCTTTCATCAGCGACGATGATGACTATGAGGAGAGCACCACTGGAGGAGACTCAGTCACCATGTATTTCTGAGGAAAACTTTAGTTATGCCCTCCATGTATCTTTTATTTTCAACGTTAAGAGCGTAGGTCGATGCTTAGTTTGATTGAGACTTGTATTCCCGATGTTTGACATTGATTGAATAAATGAATGAGTGTTTGGTGGGATATGTTTGCTGCATTGCATATGGGTAGTGAATTTGTCCTTTTAGGCCCTTGTTCTATTCTAATTCTCACCCCTCTGAAAACAGCAAGATGCCTCCACGATGTGAGTCCGACTTCACCTTCCCACCAGAACTCACGCAACTCCTTCAGCAGCAGAATGCACTGATGCAGCTATTGATCCAGAATTAGACCAACAACCAGAACAACAACAACCAACATCCACCCCAGACTGACAATCTCACCCGTTTTCTGAGGTTGAATCCTCCAACTTTCTCCAGCAGCACTGAGCCCATTGTGGCAGATGACTGGCTCCGTAAGATGGAGAGAGAACTTGTCACCGCTGGATGTACTGATGCTGAGAAGGTGCGATTTGCCGCACATCAACTGGAAGGACCAGCAGCTTCATGGTGGGAGAACTACATCACCACTTATCCTATTGCAAATGTGACTTGGGAGCAGTTCCAGCAAGCTTTCCGCACCGCACATGTTTCAGCTGGAGCCATGAGTCTGAAGAAGCGCGAGTTTCGCAACTTGCGCTAGGGTAATCGCTCTGTGGCCCAGTACGTGGATGACTTCAGCACATTGGCACGTTATGCACCAGGAGACGTGGCCGATGATGCGGCCAAGCAAGATAAGTTTCTGGAAGGACTGAACGATGAGTTGAGCATGCAGCTGGTAGTGGCTACTTTCAACACCTACCAAGAGCTGGTGGATAAGGCACTCATTTTGGAAGGTAAACAACAGCAGATTGAGAACCGCAAGAGGAATTACACTCAAGGGAAGTTTAACTCTAGAGCTCATCATAAGCCCCGCTACTCCCCGTACTCAGGGAATACCGGATCAGGGACCGGTAAGTTTGGAAGGCACACTCATGCCGTGCACAACCATGAAGGCCACAACCATGGAGGAAATGGGAATGCCCGTCCCAACCATGGCAATTTCAAGACTGACAATGGGAATGGGAACAACAACCATCACCGTCACATTCCTACTCATAAGGATCTGAGCCACATCACCTGTTTCAAGTGCCAGAAGACAGGGCACTATGCTACTGAGTGTCCCCAGAGCAAGCAGGGAAATGGAAACAGCAACTCCACAGCCAAGAAGCCAAACCCTTTTCCACGTGCCCAGGTGAATCACCTCAACGTGGAAGAAGTCTATGATCAACCCGAGACTGTGGTTGGTAAGTTTTTATTGCATTCACGTCCAGTTACAGTACTATTTGATTCCGGTGCAACTCATTCATTCATATCAAGGGTAGTTGTGGATAAGTATGGTTTGCCCACCAAAACCCTTAGACAGCCCATTAAGGTCAGTTCCCCAGCAGGTATGATGATGGCAGGAATAGGATGCCATGCCTTGAAACTCAATATAGGAAACCATGTTTTTCTCACTGACCTCATCGTCTTAGAATCCCAGGGATTGGATGTAATCCTAGGCATGGATTGGATGACCAAGTATGAAGGAAATCTTGATTGTCCCAGCAAGTCTATTTCACTCACCACCCCGGAAAACAAGAGGATTAAGTATGTATCCCGACGCACCCAGATGAGTGCTCGGTTAAATGCCCTCACAGGAGTTGTTTAGGAGGAAGTACCTGTGGTAAAAGACTTTCCGGATGTATTCCCGGAAGAATTACCAGGCATGCCACCAGATAGGGAGATTGAGTTCCTAATAGAGCTACAGCCAGGGACAACCCCAATTTCCAAGAGACCTTATCGGATGCCCGCAAATGATTTAGTGGAAATCAAGAAGCAGATTAAGGAGCTATTGGACAAGGGATATATTCGCCCAAGTTCATCACCTTGGGGAGCCCCAGTTCTTTTGGTGGAGAAGAAGGATAAAACCTTGAGAATGGTAGTCGATTATCGTGCCTTGAACGAGGTGACTATCAAGAACAAGTACCCTCTGCCGATGATTAATGACTTGTTTGATCAGCTAGTAGGTGCCAAAGTATTCTCTAAGATCGATCTTCGATCAGGGTATCATCAACTGAAGATTCATGAACAGGATATACCCAAAACAGCTTTCACCACAAGGTATGGCTTGTACGAGTATACTGTCATGTCCTTTGGTTTGACTAATGCTCATGCCTACTTCATGAATTTGATGAACAAAGTGTTCATGGAATATTTGGACAAGTTTGTCGTGGTGTTCATCGATGACATTTTGATATTCTCCAAGAACGAGGAAGAACACAAGGAACATCTGCGTTTAGTTTTGGAGAAGCTAAGAGAGCATCAGTTATATGCCAAGTTCAGCAAATGTGAATTTTGGCTGACGGAAGTCGGATTCCTTGGACATGTTATTTCCAGAGAAGGAATAGCCATAGACCCCGCTAAGGTTGAAGCCGTCACCGAGTGGAAGTCACTCACCTCAGTTAAGGAGATCCGCAGTTTCCTCGGACTTGCTGGATATTACCGGAGATTCATTGAGAATTTCTCAAAGATAGCCAAGCCTATGACAGAGTTGTTGAAGAAAGAATCCAAGTATGTTTGGACTGAGGAATGTGAAGCCAGTTTCCAGGAGGTGAAGAAACGTTTGGTCACAGCCCCAGTGTTGATTTTGCCCAATATTCGGAAGGACTTCCAGGTTTATTGTGATGCTTCACGTCAAGGACTTGGAGGAGTACTCATGCAAGATGGAAAGGTTGTAGCTTATGCATCTAGACAACTACGACCTCATGAGTTGAATTATGCCACCCATGATTTGGAACTAGCAGCCGTAGTGCACGCACTCAAGACCTGGAGACATTTCCTTATCGGAAATAGTTGTGATGTTTACACCGACCATAAGAGCCTGAAATATATTTTCACTCAGAAGGAGTTGAACCTCAGACAGAGGAGATGGTTAGAGTTAATCAAGGACTATGACATGAGATTACATTACCATCCAGGTAAGGCTAATGTTGTAGCCGATGCCTTGAGTCGGAAAACTTATGTAAACACACTCACAGTGGGAGGATTACCCCAAGAGTTAGCCGATGATCTCAAAGAGCTCAAGCTAAAGATAGTCCCAAGAGGATATGTTGCCACACTGGAGATTCAGTCCACCTTGACCGAAAGAATTCGTGAAGCCCAGAAATCAGACAAGGAGATAGCTGAGATAAAGCAGAGAATGGAAGATGGTAAAGCTAAAGGTTTTCGTGAGGATGAACACGGAACTTTGTGGTTTGAGAACCGAATCTATGTGCCCAATGACCCAGAGCTCAGGAAGTTGATACTTCAGGAAGCCCATGATTCACCTTACTCGATACACCCAGGCAATACCAAGATGTATCTAGATTTAAAGGAAAGTTATTGGTGGACAGGTATGAAGAAAGATATTGTGGAACATGTTGCAATATGTGATGTTTGTCAGCGAGTAAAGTCTGAACATCAGAAACCAGCAGGGTTACTCCAACCTCTGCCGATACCCGAGTGGAAATGGGAAAATCTTGGTATGGACTTCATCACAGGACTACCTAGGACCCGTTCAGGTTATGATTCCATCTGGGTAGTGGTAGATCGCTTGACCAAGGTAGCTCATTTCATTCGAGTGAAAACCACCTATACCAGCGCTAAGCTAGCCAAGATATATATGACCAGGATCGTATGTCTACATGGAGTTTCAAGGAGTATCGTGTCAGATAGAGGAACACAATTTACCTCAAAGTTTTGGCATCAATTACATGAAACTTTGGGTACAAGGCTGGAGTTCAGTACAGCTTTTCAACCGCAGACAGATGGACACACTGAGAGAGTCAACCAGATTCTAGAAGACATGTTGAGAGCTTGTGCGCTAGATTATGGATCTAGTTGGGATGACAACTTACCTTACGTAGAATTCTCGTACAACAACAGTTATCAGACCAGTCTGAAGATGGCCCCTTTTGAAGCTTTATATGGAAGGAGGTGCAGAACGCCACTGACGTGGGATGGTGTTGGAGACCAACAACTTTTTGGTCCTGACCTTATCCGAGATTCTGAAGAGAAAGTCAAGCTGATTCGCGACAGACTCAAGATAGCTCAATCTCGACAGAAGAGTTATGCTGACAGCAAACGTAAAGAAGTGACGTATGAAGTGGGAGACCGAGCATATCTTCGTGTGTCCCCGCTTCGAGAAATCAAAAGGTTTGGTGTTGAAGGAAAATTAGCACCCAGATTCATAGGCCCCTACAAAATTCTTGAATGTAGAGGCGAAGTTGCATACAAGCTGGAATTGCCGGAAGGATTATCCGGAGTTCATAGTGTGTTCCATGTGTCCCAGCTGAAGAAATGTCATGCTGAGATGGCTGATATTCCTTTGAGAGATACAGTGCCCCTAGAGGCCATACAACTTGACAATGATCTGACCTACGAGGAGAAGCCTGTCAGAATCCTCGAGACTGCCAACAGAGTTACCCGCAGCAGGATCATCAAGTTCTGTAAGGTTTTGTGGAGTCATCACACCGAGGAAGAAGCCACCTGGGAACGCGAAGAAGATCTTCATAGAGACCACCCGCACCTATTTTCTAGCCAACCCGAATCTCGAGGGCGAGATTCATCTTAAGGTGGGTAGGTTTGTAACATCCCAAAATTCCATTTTGGAATGTTATGATTTATAGATATGCATCTATCATCACCATTGTTTGAATGTATGTGTTAGTTGAAATGCCTTCTCTGAATTTCTGAAACCCCTTTCTACTTTCAATGTGTTGCTTTCACCTATTTGAAATCTTGGTAAAATGTTCAAAATAAGAGGGGAGTAACATGACACTCCACACCAGGGTCATCTTGGTGATATATTTGAACAATAAATAACCAGGGGTTATTTTGAAAATATTTGCAAAAAGGTTTTAAAAACAAATAGGCAATTCTGAAAATAATATTTTTTTGAAAGTATTCAAATGAAAGAATAAAAATGTTCATTAAATAGCATTTATTATTCTGTTATTTTTTATATATAATGCCCCTATATTTATAAAAGGTTTGAATGTTGTAAAAGCTTTTGAATATCGCTGGAAAAACATTAAACAAAAAACGGTAACGGTCTTAGAATTAAAATGGGCCGGCCCACAGGCTTTATTTCGCGAATTCAATACGCGCCGGCCGACCGACGCAGAAACCTCGCCCTCCCTCTCGCTGCCACCGGGTCCCACCCGACCGACCGTTAGCCCCGCTCGGTCGCCTCCCTCCTCTCGCGCGCGCCGTCGCCGACCGTTTCTCCCCTCCCCGGATCTCTCGCCCCTCTTAACCCCCCTCGCTCCCCTGCACTCCTATAAAAGCCGGCCAGTCCCCGCATCCATTTCCCCCCTAACCCCTCTCCTATCTCGCGGGAAGGCTGCCGCAATTCCTCGCCGGAGTAACTCCGACCACCAGAGCTTCCATCGCACGTGCCCGTCGCCTCGGACGTCCCCTCGCCCCTCCGACCTCACCATTCGACGGAGGACGTCCACCGCAATCGCCCGGACCACTTCGCTGCCTTCCTCGACCACCGGAGCTCCTCGCCGTCATCTTCGCCGCCTTCGGATCCACCAGAGACCTCCAATGCCGGCGACCTTTCCTTCGTAAGCTCCCTGGACCCTCGGATCTAAAATCCACGGCCGAGATTAGAACGTATTAATATCCGAACCGGTATCCCCTACCGACCGATCGCCCGCCCGTAAGCTCTCACGCGCACACGCCCCCAACCAAGAGGATCGTGCCACGTAGCCCCCTGGCCGTCCGATAGATTTTTTTTCTGATTTTTTGATTTAGTAAACAGAACCTGTTATGATTTTGTTTTGTGAATATCTTTTAATCTGTTTAATGTGTTGAGTTGATTATTTTTGCAATAGCTCACATTTTTTCATTTAGTTTCACCCTGTACTTTTAAAATTTCAAATTTGAACTATAAAATTTGAATCTAATCTAATTTGCTCAAAATCTTCAAATCTGAATAACTAGAGTTTGAAAATAGATTTTTATATGAATCTTTTTGCTACTGTTTGGTATTAGTTAGGACTATCATCATGTTTAGTTTGAGGATTTTTAGGATGATCATTGTTAGTGTTTTAGCTATAAACAGAATCTGCCTAGTATTATAGTATAGTTTTATTTACTTAGTTTTAGTTAGTTTAACTTAGATTTAGTTTTAATTTGTTTAGTAGGCTCTGTTGATTTAAACATTTACTGTTTTACTTATTGTTAATAAAAATATAATTTTTTTTAGTTTATTTCCTTGTTAAGATAGGAATCACAACTTCTTTTCAAATAGGTTTATTTTGATTAAAACAACTAGTTAGTAATAGTTTTCCTTTCAAACAAAGTTTTATATAATTTAATTTTGTTTTCTAAAACAAGTTTATTTGTAAATTCTTTTCTGTTAAGAACATGGTTTATTAATAACTAATAAGTTTTGTTTTGCCCTCTTGTTAGTAAAACTATATTTGTTCCATTTAGTGTTAATCAAAACTTTTATAAACTTTACTAAAGTTTTTCTCAACAAACTTTACTGAATTCATATCTAGTATTAATAAAATATTTTGCTGTCAACAATTGTTTGTTATTGCAAAATAGTTTTATTATGACAGTAGTGTTTTAGCAATCACCTCCTAGTAAACAAAACTTTGTGTGTTTTTCTTACTTGTGATTTGTGCATTGTTTTGTCTTGATTGTTTACTAGTTCTTGGTTGATGGTTGTGAATTACAATATTTTTTTGTATGCTTATTTGAGTGTTTGTTTGTTTCGTTAGATTATCTGGAGTGTGAAGTTTGTTACTTAGAGTCACTCGCGTACGAAGATCATCAATCAGGCTAGTCACTTTGATCATGTTTACCCATGTTTTATATGCATTAGTTCTACCATCTTCCCCAATTGCATGCAAGTTAAATTAGTTGGAAACTTGGGTACATTGTTGTAGTATCTTGTGGTAGGTACCTCCTCAAACTCTTTGACACATTGGCCCCGGGAAACGTTGTTTTACTTTTTCCTATGCTATTAGAAGATGGGGTTGGTTGTGTGATTCATGAGAGTTGAGAGAGTTAATAATTTCAAGACCTACATAATGATCAAGATTTCAAGACTCCGAGTTTTCAATATACCTCTGGGTGGATGATGGTTGAACGGCACCCTGGAGAAACCAGTGGATTTGCCTAGGTGATGCTGGAGATGGCCAACATTCACGCGGAAAGATCCACCCAGGCACAAAGAGATGGATGGGTGCTTCAAGACCCAAGGCTTACCTGCATAGCCACAAGTCATTATGGGCTCTGGCTTGGTTGGACATTGTGGTGACCCTGGACAGGCGGTGCTACGAGATGTAGAAGAACGGTAGGAAAGGATGGGCACCGACAGAGTCGCAGGGAAACCCTTTGGAAGACCATGTTTTGGTCATCCGTTTCTCAAACACCCTGAAGTGCGAGAAATCAAACGGAGGCGACCAAATCTTGTGGGGAACGTGTGCAAAACTCTGCAGAGTACTCAAACCTAATCGATTAGCCGTGTCCACGGTCATGGACGACTTGAGCCAAAGGAACTGAAACATTCGGAACTCTCAACACAATTAATATGATGATGTGGGTATTAACAATTTGGGTATGAGAATTGGTTGGAGGAACCATCTCATTAATCAACCAACTTAGTAATATTTTTTGCTTAGCCCTCTCTTGATGTAGGAAAAATTGGCTTTACGCAAAAACTTACCACCCCACCTGCCATATAAGCATGTAGACTAGATGATTATCTTTTCACCCCTCTTTTGTGACTTTGCCGGCATATTCCATATGCTGACCTACACGGCTGCAACGTATCATGTTGCAGAGTATTTTTCCGACCAGGAGTGAGGACACGTTCTATGCTCGGTGAGATGCCCTCGGAGTCAGATGGACTCATCTACCTTCGTCGCTTCCGCAAGATTTAGATATTCTCATGAGTTGGCTTTCAGCCACTTTATTGTAATTTTTATTGTAATAAAGGACTCGATATGAGATTTCGATTAATATAATGTTGTGTGATTTCCCTTTGATATATACATTGATGTACCGTGTGTGTACCAGCATGATCTTGGGATGGTACGGAAACACTGGAGATCCGACCTTTCAGGTCGGGTCGCTACAAACAGGCGAGGAAGATCGAAGGGAGGCCCAACCAGTGGAGCCCCTTATCCAAGATTACTCGTCAACCGTCGGCTGTGATGGGGATTCGCAGGCAAGGGCCTCCACCGAGGAGTCTTCTCGCGCACAGGTCATCGCCGAAAGGGCGGCGACGGACATCGTGCTAGCAACTAATGTTGCCGGGGAAGGAGAGGTTCTTCCACAACATGCTCCATCAGGTATCCCTCTTGCCAAAATTCTTGTTCCCTTTGCACCCTTCTATTATGTTCTTTGCTGATTCTTTATTTCCATACTTTTTGAAGCCCCACTTTTTGAAGACCTCGAACTGCTCGAGGAGGTTCCTGTCATCGGGAAAGGCGCTGCCGCAGAAGCGGTGAACATTGCTGCCACGAAAGAACATGGCGCGGCTGCCAGGAATATACTGGGATCCCCGAACAGAATGGAAAAAAATACCTGGAGCGCGCCCGTCCTGGGCTCAGGGGTTGAAGAGAAGACTCCCCTCCAAGTCATGATGCCTTCCGGATTGAGTTATCCTCTGGCATCGGTTTCGCAGTCTTCGCAGAGTCATCTGGTACTGATCACTGCTCCACTAAGCCACACAGCTCTCGACTCGCCCTTCTTAGTGGGTGAGAATCTTGATGAGGAGATCAATAAGATCCTAGCGCCACTATCCTAGAGGGTCAAAGGGGTCCCAAGCAACGCTGATACCGCCAAGGACCTGGTTTTCATGGAGTCCATAGTAGCAGGGCATAAGGAGATGCAGAACAGATACGGCCTCCAATGGTAGGCGGTCCAGGAGTAATGAGATTCAGCCGAGCTTGTGGACCAGCAGTTGAGGAACAAGGGGAGCGAACTGCATGACCGATTCGACCGGTGGGTCCATTCCCTCAAGAGGTTGTCCATGGCCAAGGAGAATGTCGCTGCCTAGTAGGTCCGTCTAGCGGAGCGCGAGGCGCTTCTGGATGCCAAGGAGGATGACATCTCCATCCAGGAAGGAATCCTCGAGGCCACTCTTCATGCCAAGAACGATGAGTTAGAGGACCATTTCCAACAGCATAACAAGGAGCTGGAAGTTAGCCACAAGATTGCTCTTGACACACTTACTTCAGAGTCCGCAGCTCGGCTGAAGGCGGTGACTGACGACTTGGCTGCTGCTTTTGCTACCAAAGTTGAACTTGAAAACCAACTACCCAAACTGAAGTAGGATCTTGCCGGGAGCACCCAGGAGATCGAGACCCTCAAGGGAGAGGCGTGCAAAGCAGCAGCGACCGAGGGAGTCCTGAATTAGGGGGTCCTCGAATGGTCGACCTATTGTTGTGGGCCGGACTATGAGGGCTACTTACCGAACACTAGAAGATTCGAAGGCCCGGTCTCTTGGGTGGAAGCTGTGGAAAGCACGGCTTGCACTCCACGTGTGATGTAATAGTTAGGCATGTTTATCTCTTCGGCATGCAACCAACCTTGTGTAAAACCCTAGATACCATCGGCACCTATATAAGCCAGAGGGTTTTAGGTTGTAGATATCTAAAAACTCATCTAGGGTTAACTAAATGATATCGAGGTAGATCAACTCTATAACTCCATATGAGGGCCCGAACCTGAGTAAACACGTGTCCCCTTTGTCTCCTATTATCATTGATCCTAGTCTGACAGTTCGGGACCTCCTACCTGAGATCTGCCGATTTTGAGACCGACATTGGTGATTTCATTGAGAGTTCCTCTGTGAGCGAGATGGAATCGATGCCTCACCTTGTCGTCAGCAAAGAGGTCCGCAGTATGGACGTTTTTGTCACCAGACAAATCTTCGCCTTTGGCAGCATCATGTTGCATGCTGATTCCACTGGTCATCTAGGCTGCGTTGAGAGCTTCACCCCTGATTGAGAGGTCAGATTCGGAAGCTTAGAGTTCTCTGTCGATTCTCGGGGTGACTTGTCATTAATGGGGCTCGCAACTTCACATGTAGCCTCCAAGGACTCTAAGGCCTTAACCTTGAGCCCCTTCTCCGGGCATGCCGATGGGGTCACCCATGGTGATGAACCAATCCCTTACCATGGTCCAGCTGTTAAGCTCGGTGACCGGATGCATGTTCTTGCCGAACACTCCGCATATTCGGATGTTAGCGAGGTTAACCCCGTACGTTCCGAGCTGCCAGATCCGATCGAGCACTCCGTGACCAACGAGGCCCTGGAGCGATTTTCATCGATGAGGATCGCCGGCCATCCAGCCCCGATCTATGCTCGGTTCGGACATGGTGCGGGTAGGGACGGATTTTTCGACCCACCCACCACCCACTTGATAGCCACCGTCGAGGATTTAACCGACATGCTGGACTATGCCTCCGAGGAGGCAGAATACATGGATGAAGAGAATCGTGCTCCCACCCCCGTTAACACCGGGAGTTGGACCGCCACTTCTACGTACGACGTCTACATGGTGGATACCCCCACCACCAATGGCGACAACACACGTCACAACAACGGTGACCAATCAGCCGATGCGCCATCAAGGTGCCGGAAATCGCACAAGCGCTCCAATAGCAAGAAGGGAATAAGAACCGTTATCAGCAGCAGGGACAGTAACGCCCCCGCTGATCACGACAATCGCGATATCTCCGAGCACCCGTTAGAGGGTCCGTAAGGGCCCAGAAGGCGATGAGTACCTCCGCCCGTCGAGGAGGAAGATAAACCAGAAGCCGATGACTTGTATATCGCTGACAACCTTGAAGATCGGGAAGAAATCAGGCAGCGGCTCATAGCAACGGCTCGCAAGTTAAAGCCAAAGAACGGCAACTCAAAGTCGAACATGACGACCTCAATGATCGATGGACGAAAGTCCTCTCTTCCAGAGGAAGTATACGGCACCGGTCTCTCAAACCAGCCCAAAAGCTATCCTAGGAGAAAGTTGTTGCCGCAATTTGATGATGAATTTACTAATCCACCATCTCCAGACCATACTCCAGCCCACATGGCACGAGGAGAAGATCTCCATGCCATAAAATATCTCCCTCTTAAGCTTAAGGGGTCAGCTCGACACTGGATAAACAGCCTCCTCGAAAACTCCATTCGATGCTGGGAAGACTTGGAGGATGCGTTCCGCTCCAATTTCCAAGGAACTTACGTCCCCCCACCGGACTCTTCGGATCTCAGCAATGTCATCCCGAAGCCTAGCGAGTATGCTCGGCAATAATAGAATCGGTTCTTGACTAAGAAGAACCAAATTGTTGATTGTCCAGACGCCGAGGCCATAGCCTCCTTCCGGCACAATATTCGAGACGAATGGTTGGCCCGCCAGCTAGGCCAGGACAAGCCCCCGACCATGTTCGCCCTTACCTCCCTCATGACCCGCTTTTGCGTGGGCAAAGACAATTGGCTAGCTAGACGCAGCGACAATTCGAAGATCCCATCGCACCTGAAGCACGGGATGGGAACTCAAAGCCAAAGCACAATAATAATAAGCACCGACACAATAATAGCAATGCCGATGACACAACCGTTAATGTCGGATTCCGCAACTCCCGACCTGGGCAACGGAAGAAGCCCTCTAAAGGCAATCGTGACGGGCCCACTTAGCTCGAGAAAATCATGGAAAGGCCCTGCCAAATCAATGGGACTTCAGAAAAGCCTGCAAATCACACACACCATAACTGCTGGGTGTTTAAGCAGGCCGGCAAGATACCACCCTCTGACCAAGGCAAAAGCTCTCGCAACGAGGACGAGGATGAAACGCGGGGTCTAATTGGTGGCGGACAAAAGACATTCCCTCCTGAAGTCAAAACGGTGAACATGATATACACCACTTACATACCAAAGAATGAGAGGAAGCATGCCCTCTGGGAAGTCTACGTGGTGGAACCCGTAGCCTAGAAGTATAACCCATGGTCGGCATACACAATCACTTTTGATCGGTGTGATCATCCGACCAGTATCCGCCATGGGGGCTCGGCGGACCTCGTCCTAGACCCCATCATAGATGGGTATCACCTCACCAAGGTCCGAATGGGCGGAGGAAGTAGCCTTGACCTGATTTACTCAGATACGGTGAAAAAGACGGGCATAGATCCGTCAAGGATTTAACACAGCCGCACTATCTTCAAAGGAGTGATCCGGGCATTGAGGCCCGATGCACGGGATCTATAAATCTGGAAGTTGTGTCCGGCTCGCCCGATAACTTTCGCAGCGTGGACTTGATCTTTGATATCGTGCCCTTCCACAGTGGCTATCATGCGCTGCTTGGTCGGACATTGTTTTCTCGTTTCAACGTGGTCCCACATTACACATACCTCAAGCTCGAGATGCCGGGCCCCAAGGGGGTCATTACTGTCAATGGTAATATCGAGCGCTCCCTTAGAACTGAGGAACATGCACTGGCCCTAGCGGCCGAATACAGTTATAAAGAAGATCGGCAAGTTCCGATATCTGCCATAAAGGCACAGAAGGCTAGGAAGCGAGTTCGGCTTCGCACCGAAAACTCAGATCGTCCCTCCTACACTCTATAGGGACTCGCCCCCCACCGCACAACCTCAGGAACAGCAAAGTATGTGTAGAGGAGGCACAACTTCGCACTTAAGATTCCATGGGTAGCGGTGGGGACATTAAGATGGATGTTTGGCTGCCCCGAACTGTTACCATCAACATGTCTTCAGACAAGACGTAGGCGCTCCTAAAAGAGCCTGCCCACGGTGTAAAGCACACCTACAATTCGGTGGCTTCTCATGATCTTGTTAGCAACATCCGCCAAGGGGGTGTATCAAGGACGTCAGGTTACCAATTGAAGACCCCTGGTATAACAACTCCTGTATCATTTTATTTCTTATTTTCTTTCACATACCTGTAAACAGATGCTTTGGCAATCCGAGTTATAAGAGTCATTGAGAAAATGCAAAAGCATGTGGCGCAAGTTCACCTCATTTGTCCTGTCTTTGGTGCATATTTTTCCTTTCTCCCTCTTCTTGTGAACCTGTTCTGTATAATGCAAGGCAACCGGCTGTTAGACCGGGGTCTCGCGTTCAAATACAAATTGCACCACTTGTCATGTGTGCGGCGTCTTGGCGTTCTCTTTATATGCATCTATTCCGAACTATGTCTTTGGTCAATAAGTTGGGTTGCCCAGCTCCTGTGTTTGACCCTTTACGTTCCGCTCGTTTGACTAAAAGGGCAAAGGGAGCACCCCTGCGATTGAGCTTCCGGATAGTATGGTCGAGCACCTTAGGGAAGAAAGCCGAAAACAGACTGTCATAGTATGCGCGATCTGATCTGTGAACCCCGAGCTGGAAGTGTTATACTTCAACCCTCATGCACGCTTATTCCGTCTTATGCGAGGAACTTGCCCTTTCTGCAAAAATTATGATGCCGGCTTCGGCCACAGTTCGTCCGAACATCACAACACTCCGGTGGCTAATCATATGCCTCCCGCAATCCTTTTCGCGCCCCTCTGGCTTAGTGAAAGAAATAAAGCATTATGGTATGATTGCCTAGTCTTCCGCACTGTCTCCTCCTCGGGTTCCGATAATATGGCTAAGGAACATAGTACATCGGTATAGACACCCCATGTAGTATCTACATGGGGGCTGAAGCCGACAACTCGCATCTTTCAGCATTAAGAAGCCACATAGGAGTTATAAAGGAATGCAAAATCATACAAGAGCAAATATTAATATTATTTAATGATAATGAAAGTCTTCAGACACGTTACAAGCTCATTCAAACAATTTTTCACCTAAGCATTGCGACGCTATCACTCGAGCACTCTCCGTCACTCAATCGAAGTATATCTCGGGATGTCGATGCTCCTTCCCAGGCGGAGGAGGGTCGGTGGTGACCTTCATCAGATTTAGCCCCGGCCAATGCACTTTGGCCTTGGCAAGGGCCATCCGGACTCCTTTGATGTAGGAGGAGCGCATGACGGTGTCGAGGCGGGGTGTAGCAGCGACCAGTCTCTACACCAGGCCGAAGTAGCTGTTTGGCAGCAGCCCGCCAGGCCATAAGCGGATGCAGAGATCCTTCATGGCCAGCTCCGCCATCTGGTGCAGCTCCATCAGCTGCTTCAGCTGCTCCACCAGAACAGGAGGATGCCCGGGGGCTCCAAACTAGGCCCAGAACATTCGAGCTTTGTCATCCTCTCCCCGCAAGGAAAACAGCTGATTGGTGTCTCCTACACTCTTCTAGTGATCGGCGGATGCGCCTGAGGATCGCCACACCCGGGTCAGCAATTCAAATCTGCTATCCCCGAATACGCACTTCAAGGAGTATGACTTACCATCTGCTATTTCCTTGGCTTGGCGCACTTGCTCCGCGAAGAACCGTCTGTCCATCCGCTCCTTCTGGAGTTCGGTTTTCATGGTGGACAGTTTGGCCGAGCTTGCCTTATTCTTTTTCTCTAAGGCTTCGCACTTCTGGCTAGCGTCCTTGAGCTCATCCTGTATCTCCGCCACACAATCCTAATGCTTATCGCTGGTGGCTCGTAAGGAGGAGTGTGCGCTGGCCACCTCCTTGGCCGCCGCCTTCTTAACGACCGCTTTGTCCTTGGCACGTTGAAGCTCAGCCTTGAGCTTTTCTATCTCTATCGACGAGGCTGCAAAAACAATAAAACTTATATATAAAAAGGAATCTGCATTGACTGTATAGGGGGGAAACTATTTGGATTTAGTTTGGACTTACCTTGTGCCTCGTCGAACCTCTTGTTGAGGGCTTCAACCTCATCCTTGGAGCGCTTGAGCTTCCGATGTAGCTCGTCCAGCTCGGCACCATTTTTGGCCGCCGCCGATGACAAAACCTGTATTCCAAACACAGTTAATAAATGGGCTCTCAATTCCTGAATTAAAGACAATTCGATCATATGATGAGTTATTTTTGCATTCTGGACACTTAATGTGCATCTAGTTCGGTATTGGATTCGGATGTGACCCCCTGGTGAGCTTTTTCACCTCACCTAGGGCTCGGGGGCTGCCATGTATATAATGCGAATACATAAATATCTTTGCAAAATAAATCATTAGGAGACTTACTTGAAAGCTCGTCAGGAGACCTTTGAAGGCCTCCTTCAGTCCGTGGTCAATGAACTGGACGCTTTGTAGTACCACACCCATATGGGTGCGGTGATCCTTGGGGATGGAGGCGCTCGACAGAGCCTCCTCCATGACCGACCACCCATTGGTCGGTGGTACCGGGGATGATCGGATTTCTCGATCACCCACCGGGGATGGGACCGGTGCCTCCGGAGGCACAGTGCGCTCCACAGATGTTCTTGGAGGGGGCTGAGGGCCCGCTCGTCCGGCCTCCTCGGTGTTCGGGCAGGGCCTTGTCCCCCGGTGTTCGATGGCCGAAGCGTTAGCCTCGGCCACATTGCGATCTCGCTCACCCCTTGTGTCTGCTTACATTGGCTGGGATGACACCTCCATGGCGTCCTTTGCGGTGCCTGGAGTGGTGGGGTGCGAGGCATCCCCGCTCTCGGCTAGTTCGGCGGGTGGGGTCTTCACATCTGATATAACCTCGATCGGGTGTCGGGACCCAGATCCTAAGTCATGTGAATCCATATTGTAACATATCACATCACTTTGCGGCCTCACGCATGGTAAGCTCCATGGCTACAGCCTTACCTTAGCCGGGACCGTTTGCGTCTTTTGGCTCACGTATGTGATCATGTGGCTGGCAATCAAACGACAGAGAACCCGGGCCGACATGACTAGTCATAGAACCCAAGCGGCACAACCGTACGGAAACAGGCATACGTAACCCAGCATTGCAGGTGTCGGCCTCAAGCGTGTGTAGACGAGTCATAGCAAGCTACAATGACTCCATTACGCCGTGGGACATGAATGTCATCACTGCACGTAGACGAGTCGTAGCAGGCTACAGGGACTCCATTACACTGCGAGATATTCCCCGAAGGGACAGACACAACAGCAAACAAGGATACATGACGGTCATTCAATGTGTCCGGAGCAGTAGTAGGCTACCAAGGCTCGATGGAAGCACAAAGAGGCAGTTTCCCGTAGAGAGTACTACTAAAGGCACATGACTAGGTGTCGGATCCCATACATACCGTTACACGTCACACATACGCACGACATGCCCGATATGCATAGATACAACTATGGCATCACAACATAACCATACATCAACACAACTTTTATTTAAGAGGCTCAGACGAGCCTTGCATAATATGTCTTACAGGTAGGAGTCACATGACCCAACACTCAAGTCATACAAGCAAGTTCATACAAACAAAGCGGAAGCATAAATCTGTTAGAGTATAGACACATGAAAGGGTAAAAAGGCACATGGCCTGACTATCTATAGCCCGCCACAGGGCATAAGGTCATAGCTGGGACACCAGCTATTCGGCATCGTCGACATCTAGATAGAACGCACCTGATAGGTCCTAAGTCTCATCTGTAAAATTTATAAAGCAAACGTGAGTACAAACGTACTCAGCAAGTCTTTAAAACATACCGAGACTATTCATGCTCATGTATCAACAAGGGGAGTGGTGGAGTTTATGCAGCAATGCCATCTTTGGCTCATGGCTAACCTACACTACACAATTTTAGCTCTTTGTTTAAATTTTAGATATCGCACGCGAGTCCACTAACTCCATAACAATACACTATTGGAAATATGGCCTAGAGGAAATAAATAAAGTGTTTATTATTATATTTCCTTGTTCATGATAATCGTTTATTATCCATGCTAAAATTGTATTGATTGGAAACACATTACATGTGTGGGTAAATAGACAACACTCTATCCCTAGTATGCCTCTAGTGAACTAGCTTGTTGATCACAGATGGTCAAGGTTTCCTAGCCATTGGCATGTGACGTCATTTGATAATGGGATCACATCACTAGGAGAATGATGTGATGCACAAGACCCAAACTACAAACGTAGCATATGATCGTGTCAGTTTATTGCTACTGTTTTCTGCATGTCAAGTATATGTTCCTATGACCATGAGATCATGCAACTCACGGACACCGGAGGAGTGCCTTGTGTGGATGAAACGTTGCAACGCAACTAGTGACTATAAAGGTGCTCTAGAGGTATCTCCGAGGGTGTCTGTTGAGTTGGCATGGATCAAGACTAGGATTTGTTACTCCGTATGACGGAGAGGTATCTCAAGGCCCACTCGGTAATACAACATCACAATAAGCCTTGCAAGCAATGTGACTAAGTGTTAGTCACGGGATCTTGAATTACGGGACGAGTAAAGAGACTTTCCGGTAACGATGTTGAACTAGGTATGGAGATACCGATGATCGAATCTTGGGCAAGTTACATACCGAAGAACAAAGGGAACATCATACGGGATTAACTGAATCCTTGACATAGAGGTTCGACTGATAAAGATCTTTGTATAATATGTAGGAACCAATATGGGCATCCAGGTCCCGTTATTGGTTATTGACTGTAGAGGTGTCTCGGTCATGTCTACATAGTTCTCGAACCTGCAGGGTCTGCACACTTAAGGTTTGGTGACGTTTCAGAAGTATAGAGTTATGCATGGTGGTGACCGAAGGTTGTTTGGAGTCCCGGATGATATCCCGGATGTCACGAGGAGCTCCGGAATGGTCCGGAGTTAAAGATTCATATATAGGAAGTCCTGTTTTGGTCACCGGAAAAGTTTCGGGCTCATCGATAGTGTACCGGGAGTGCCGGTAGTGTACCGGGAGACCACTGGGAGGGGTATTTCGACCCAAGAGGCTTCATGGGCTGTGGGAGAGTGAATAAAAGCCCTTAGTGGGCTGGTGGAAGTCCCACACAAGGCCCATGCGTCTAGGGAAAGAAAAGCCCAAAGCGAAAAGTGGAAAAAAGGCAAAAAAGGAGGAATCCTAGTCCTACTAGGATTGGAGGAGGAGTCCTCCTCTCCTCCCCAGTCGGCCAAAGGAAAGGAGGCATAATTTTTTCACAAGTTTTGCAGCCACGTGCTACCCATTCCTCCAGTGCATAGTTTCTCCTCTAGATCGGATTTCTGCAGTGCTTAGGCGAAGCCCTGCCAGAATAGCTCCACCACCATCGCCAGAGCGCCGTTACGCTGCCAGAGAACACGTCCACCTCTCCGCTCCCTCTTAGTGGATCAAAAAGGCGGAGATCATCATCAAGCTATACGTGTGCTGAATGCGGAGGTGTCGTCCATTCGGTGCTTGATCGGGACGGATCGTGATTGGATCGCGGGACGCTCGGCGATTTGGATCGCGAAGACGTTCGACTGCACCAACCGCATTTCTTAACGCTTCCCTCTTAGCGATCTACAAGGGTACGTAGATCCACTCACCCTCTCGTAGATGCTCATCACCATGGATAGATCTGCATGTGCATAGGAATTTTTTTGTTTCCCATGCAACGTTCCCTAACAGTGGCATCACGAGCTAGGTCTATGTGTAGATGAGATCTCAAGTAGAACAGAAAGAGTTTGTGGGCATTGATGCTTAGATTGCTTTCTCCCTTGGTCGTGTTTTGGTTCAGTGGTATTGTGGGATGAAGCGGCCCGGACCAACATTACTGGTACGCTTACGAGAGACCGGTTCCCTCAACGACAACTTGTTGCATGGATGGCTTGCGGGTGCCAGTTTCTCTCACTTTAGTTGGATCCGTTTCGACAAAGGTAGTCCTTGAGAAGGTTGACAAGAAACTAATGTATCACCGTTGTGGTTTATGCATAGGTGAGAATTGGTCTTGCTAGATACCTATAGCAGCCACGTAAAACATGCAACAACAATTAGAGGACGTCTAACTTGTTTTTGCAGGGTATGTTATGATGTGATATGGCCAATTACATGATGTGATATATGTGATGTATGAGATGATCATGTGATGTATGGAATATCACGACTTGCATGTCGATGAGTACGGCAACCGGCAGGAGCCATAGGGTTGTGTTTAATTATTGTATGACCTACGTGTCAATCATTAAGCGCTATGTAATGCTTTACTTTATCGCTAAACGGTAGAAATAGTAGTAGTAGCATGATGGGCACGACAACCCCGATGGAGAAACGTTGATGGAGGTCAAGATTCTGGAGATCATGGTGTCGTGCCGGTGACGATGGAGATCATGCCGGTGCTTTCTAGATGGAGATCAAAAGCACAAGTTCATGGCCATATCATGTCACTTATGATTTGCATGTGATGTTAATCCTTTTATGCACCTTGTTTTGCTTAGGACGATGGTAGCATTATAAGGTGATCCCTCACTTAAATTTCAAGATGAATTGTGTTCTCCCTGAGTGTGCACCGTTGCGAAAGCTCATCATGTCGAGACACCACGTGATGATCGGGTGTGATAGACTCTATGTTTACATACAATGGGTGCAAGCCAGTGTTGCACATGCAGAACACTCGGGTTAAACTTGACGACCTAGCATGTACAGACATGGCCTCGAAATACAAGAGACCGAAAGGTCGAACATGAGTCATATAGTAGATATGATCAACATGATGATGTTCACCATCGAAGCCACCTCAACTCATGTGATGATCGGACTTGAGTTGGTGAATTTGGATCATGTGACACTCAGATGACCTGAGGGATGACAATTTGAGTGGGATCTTTAGTAATTTGATTAACTAAACTCATTATCTTGAACAATAGTCTAAGTAACCTTTGCATATTTATGTTGTAGATCAATGGCTCGCGCGATAGCACCCCTGAATTTTAATGCGTTCCTAGAGAAATCTAAGTTGAAAGATGATGGAAGTAACTTTGTTGACTAGGCCCGTAATCTGATGATTATCCTCATGGCTTCCCAGAAATCATATGTCCTTGATGCACCGCTTGGTGACCAACCAGAAGACATGTCATCCGAAGACGTTAAGAACGCTTTTAGGCACATACTGGAGATTACTCAATAGTTCAGTGTGCAATATTGTATGGCTTAGAACAGGGACTTCAAAGACGTTTTGAACGTCATGGAGCATATGAGAAGTTCCTAGAGTTGGAGTTTATCTTACAGAAAAATGCCCGGATCGAGAGGTATGAGACCTCCGAGAAGTTCTATGCTTGCAAAATGGAGGAGAACGGGTCTATCAGTGAGCATATATTCAGAATGTCTGGGTATTCGAATGGTCTAGCAGAGTTGGGAATTACCCTTCTACCAGAGGCAATCACTGACAGAGTTCTTCAATCACTGCCACCTAGTTACAAGAGCTTTGTGATGAACTATAACATGCACGGGATGAACAAGTCAGTCGCCGAGCTGTTTGCGATGCTAAAAGTCGTTGAGTCTGAAATCCAGAAAGAACATCAAGTGTTTATGGTCAATAAAACCACTAGTTTCAAGAAGAATGGCAAGGTCAAGGGCAAGAAGGATAAAACCAAGAAGGATGGCAAAGCAGTTGCTACTCCTGTAAAGAAGCCTAAGGATGGACCTAAGCCAGAAACTGAGTGTTTTCATTGCAAGGGAGCTGGTCACTAGAAGCGGAACTGTCCCAAGTACCTGGCTGACAAGAAGCCGGCCAACGACAAACAAGGTATATATGATATACATGTTATTTATGTGTACCTTACTAGCTCTCGTTGTAGTGCCTGGGTATTTGATACCGGTTCGGTTGCTCACATTTGCAACTCGAAACAGGAACTACGGAATAGACGAAGGCTGGCAAAGGATGAAGTGACAATGCGCGTGGGAAATGGTTCCAAGGTTGATGTGAACGCCATCGGCACGCTCTCTCTTCGATTACCATCGGGATTAGTGATGAACCTGAATGATTATTATTTAGTGCCTGTGTTAAGCATGAACATTATATCTGGATCTTGTTTATTGCGAGACGGTTACTCATTTAAATCAGAGAATAAAGGTTGTTCTATTTATATGAGTAATATCTTTTATGGTCATGCACCCAATGTGAGGGGTTTATTCATATTGAATCTTGATAGTGATGACACACATGTTCATAACATAGATGCCAAAAGATGTAGAGTTGATACTAATAGTACCACTTTCTTGTGGCACTACCGTGTAGGTCATATTGGTGTAAAACGCATGAGGAAGCTCCATGCTGATGAACTTTTGGAGTCACTTGATTTTGAATCACTTGACACATGTGAACCATGCCTCATGGGCAAGATGACTAAACCGTCGTTCTCTGGAACAATGGAACGGGCGAGCGACTTATTGGAAATCATACATACTGATGTGTGCGGTCCAATGAATGTCACAACGTGTGGTGGATATCGTTATTTTCTCACCTTCACTGATGACTTAAGTAGATATGGGTATATATTTACTTAATGAAACACAAGTCTGAAACGTTTGAAAACTTCAAGAAATTTCAGAGTGAAGTCGAGAAGCATTGTAACAAGAAGATTAAATTCCTGCGATCTGATCGAGGAGAAGAATATCTGAGTTATGAGTTTAGCAGTCACTTAAGACATTGTGGAATTGTTTCACAATTGGCACCACATGGCACACCACAGCGTAATGGTGTGTCCGAACATCGTAATCGAACCTTATTAGATATGGTGCATTCTATGATGTCTCTTGCTGATTTGCCTCTATCGTTTTGGGGTTATGCATTAGAGACAGTTGCATTCACTTTAAATAGGGCACCAACGAAATCCATTGAGACGACGCCATATGAACTATGGTTTGGGAAGAGGCCAAAGTAGTCATTTCTTAAAGTTTGGGGATGTGATGCTTATGTCAAAAAGCTTCAGCCTGAAAAGCTGGAACCCAAAGCGGAGAAATGCGTCTTCATAGGATACCCGAAAGAGACAGTCGGGTATACCTTCTATCTCAGATCCAAAGGCAAAGTGTTTGTCGCTAAGAACAGAACATTTCTTGAGAAAGAGTTTCTCTCGAAAGAATTGAGTGGGAGGAAAATAGAGCTTGATGAGGTTATTGAACCTTTACTTCAACCAGAAAGTAGCGCAGCGCAGAAAGATGTTTCTGTGGAACCTACGACAGTAGAAGAGGAAGTTAATGATGATGATCATGAAGCTTCAGATCAAGCTACTATTGAACCTCGTAGATCGACAAGGGCGCGTACTACTCCTGAGTGGTACGGTAACCCTGTCTTGGAGGTCATATTGTTGGACAACAATGAACCTATGAGCTATGGAGGAGAAGTGATGGGCCCAGATTTCGAGAAATGGTTAGAGGCCATGAAATTCGAGATGGGATCCATGTATGAAAACAAAGTATGGACTTTGGAAGTATTACCTGAAGGGATAAAGGCCATTCAGAACAAATGGATCTTAAAGAAGAAGACAGACACGGACGGTAATGTCACCGTCTATAAAGCTCGTCTTGTGGCAAAGGGTTTTTCACAAGTTCCAGGAGTTGACTACGATGAGACCTTCTCACCCGTAGTGATGCTTAAGTCTGTCAGAATCATGTTGGCAATAGCTGCTTATTTCGACTATCAAATTTGGCAGATGGATGTGAAAACAACATTCCTCAATGGTTTCCTTGAGGAAGAGTTGTATATGATGCAACCAGAAGGTTTTTTTGATCCAGAGAATGCTGACAAAGTTTGTAAACTCCAGCGATTCATTTATGGGCTAGTGCAAGCATCTCGGAGTTGGAGTAAGTGCTTTGATGAGGTGATCAAAGCGTTTGAGTTTATACAAGTTTATGGAGAAGCTTGTATTTACAAGAAAGTGAGTGGGAGCTCTATAGCGTTTGTAATATTCTATGTGGATGACATATTGCTTATTGGAAACAATATAGAAATGCTGGAAAGCGTGAAGGAATATTTTAACAAGAGTTTTTCAATGAAGGACCTAGGAGAAGCTGCTTTCATATTAGGCATTAAGATCTATAAAGATAGATCGAGACGCTTAATAGCACTTTCACAGACCAATACCTTGATAAAGTTTTGAAGAAGTTCAAAATGGATCAGTCCAAGAAGGGGTTCTTGCCTGTGTTCCAAGGTGTGAAGTTGAGTAAGACTCAATGCCCAGTGACTGCAGAAGATAGAGAAAGGATGAGTGTCATCCCCTATACTTCAGCCATAGGCTCTATCATGTATGCAATGATGTGCACAAGACCCGATGTCAGCCTTGCCATAAGTATGGCCGGAAGGTTTCAAAGTGATCCTGGAATGGAGCATTGGGCAGCGGTCAAGAATATCCTTAAGTACCTGAAAAGGACTAAGGAAATGTTTCTCATTTATGGAGGTGATGAAGAGCTTATCGTAAAGGGTTACGTCGATGCAAGCTTTGACACTGATCCGGATGACTCTAAGTCACAAACCGGATATGTATTTATTCTCAACGAGGGAGCGGTAAGCTGGTGCAGTTCCAAGCAAAGCGTGGTAGCCGATTCTACGTGCGAAGTGGAGTACATCGCGGCCTCGAAGGCGGCGAAGGAAGGTGTCTGGATGAAGCAGTTCATGACAGATCTTGGAGTAGTGCCCAGTGCACTGAATCCAATGAACCTGTTCTGTGACAACACTGGTGCCATTGCTCTGGCCAAGGAACCAAGGTTTCACAAGAGGACCAGACACATAAAGTGACGCTTCAACTCCATCCACGATTACATCGAGGAGAAGGACATAAATATTTGCAAAGTGCACATGGATGTAAATGTTGCAGACCCGTTGACTAATCCTCTTCCAAGGGCTAAACATGATCAACACCAGAACTGCATGGGTGTTCGATTCATTACAATGTAAATCACATAGAGATGTGAACTAGATTATTGACTCTAGTGCAAGTGGGAGACTCTTGAAAATACGCCCTAGAGGAAATAAATAAAGTGTTTATTATTATATTTCCTTGTTCATGATAATCGTTTATTATCCATGCTAAAATTGTATTGATTGGAAACACATTACATGTGTGGGTAAATAGACAACACTCTGTCCCTAGTATGCCTCTAGTGAACTAGCTCATTGATCAAACATGGTCAAGGTTTCCTAGCCATTGGCATGTGATGTCATTTGATAACGGGATCACATCATTAGGAGAATGATGTCATGGACAAGACCCAAACTACAAACGTAGCATATGATCGTGTCAGTTTATTGCTACTGTTTTCTGCATGTCAAGTATATTTTCCTATGCCCATGAGATCATGCAACTCACGGACACCGGAGGAGTGCCTTGTGTGTATCAAACGTCGCAACGTAACTGGGTGACTATAAAGGTGCTCTATAGGTATCTCCGAGCATGTCTGTTGAGTTGGCATGGATCAAGACTGGGATTTGTTACTCCGTATGATGGAGAGGTATCTCAGGGCCCACTCGGTAATACAACATCACAACAAGCCTTGCAAGCAATGTGAGTAAGTGTTAGTCACGGGATCTTGTATTACGGGACGAGTAAAGAGACTCCCTGATAACAAGTTTGAACTAGGTATGGAGATACCGACGATCGAATCTTGGGCAAGTTACATACCGAAGAACAAAGGGAACATCATACGGGATTAACTGAATCCTTGACATAGAGGTTTGACCGATAAATATCTTCGTAGAATATGTAGGAACCAATATGGGCATCCAGGTCCCGCTATTGGTTATTGACCGTAGAGGTGTGTCGGTCATGTCTACATAGTTCTCGAACCCGCAGGGTCTGCACACTTAAGGTTTGGTGACGTTTCGGTAGTATAGAGTTATGCATGGTGGTGACCGAAGGTTGTTCGGAGTCCCAGACGAGATCCCAGACGTCACGAGGAGCTCCGGAATGGTCTAGCGGTAAAGATTCATATATAGGAAGTCTTGTTTTGGTCGCCAGAAAAGTTTCGGGCTCATCGGTAGTGTACCGGGAGTGCCGGTAGTGTACCGGGCGACCACCGGGAGGGGTATTTCGACCCAAGAGGCTTGATGGGCTTGCGGAATTCCCACACAAGGCCCATGCGGCTAGGGAAAGAAAATTCCAAAGGCAAAAGTGGATAAAAGGCAAAAAAGTAGGAATCCTAGTCCTACTAGGATTGGAAGAGGAGTCCTCCTCTCCTCCCCACTCGGCCGAAGCAAAGGAGGCTTGGCCCTTGCGCCAAGGCCTCTCGTCCCTCCCTCCTTTATATACTGGTGGTTTTAGGGGGGTTTCACAAGTTTTTCAGCAACGTGCTATCCATTCCTCCAGTGCATAGTTTCTCCTCTAGATCGGATTTCTGCAGTGCTTAGGCAAAGCCCTGCCGGAATAGCTCCACCACCATCGCTGGAGCGCCGTCACGCTGACGGAGAACTCGTCCACCTCTCCACTCCCTCTTGCTGGATCTAGAAGGCAGAGGTCGTCATCAAGCTATACGTGTGCTGAATGCGGAGGTGTCGTTCGTTTGGTGCTTGATCGGTACGGATTCTGATTGGATCGCGGGACGCTCGGTGATTTGGATCGCGAAGACGTTCGACTACACCAACCGCATTTCTTAATGCTTCCCGCTTAGCGATCTACAAGGGTATGTAGATCTTCTCTCCCTCTGGTAGATGCTCATCACCATGGATAGATCTGCGTGTACGTAGGAAACTTTTTGTTTCCCATGCAACATTCACTAACATACACCACCATGGATTCAGTTCCATCTTCTACAAGAGTGCCATCCACGATACTCACACTTGTCTTGATATTTTTATGAGTATCCAATTAATTATCTATGAACAGCATAAGCTTTCCAAGTAGTCCATATCCGAGGATGCGGCTATTTGAATAGTTTCATACCCTGCAGGGGTGTACTTCTTCACAGATGCTCTCGCCACTTATCGTTGTGTGCTCATAAAACCATGCACATCGACAACCTTTAAGCGGAAGCCCAACGAGGGAGTCGGCCACGACCGTCAATCACATAAGACCTCTAGTCTAGGCTATCGCCTATTTGAGACTGAACCCGCACGGAAGTCCGGTCGGAGTTTCTGCTAAGGCCCCAAACGATGTGCGCAGGGTTCCCAAGCCCACCATCCGGGTGACCCTTGGTACACCGTACCACTGCCTACCGCGTCGTAACCCACCCCTAGGGTCAGTGCTACGCACGGCCTCCAGCAACTATAAACACCAGAAACTACTTGCAACTCCTGGACCAAGGACTAAGCGAATGATAAGTCGAGCGGGGTCATATTTCAGGGCCCTGCATGTGGTAGTATCTAGTCTTGGATCACAAACACGGAACTCAGTTCCTAAGAACGGTCCCAATGGGACAACCCGCTATGTACTCCTACATAGCCTCTCATCGCCACCTTTACCGAATCGGGTTCATCTTAAACTTATCACATCAGAACAACATTATTTCACTCCAGTTCATCACCCCGATGAATCAGACCTGACACAACTCTAGGCATAGCAAGCATAGCAGGTAAAGTAAGCAAAGCACATCATGGCACAAGCATCTACCAGGGATGCTAGGTTGCAAGGTTTACCTATTTACTGTGACAATGACAGGTCATGCAAAGGAATGAGTTCATCTACCGTGTAGGACAGACAAGTGAACGTTTGTCCTAACGCAATAAGCAAGAGCAGCAGCGAGAGAGTGGGATGTTATCAAAATGATCAAAGGGGTTGTTTGCCTTGCTAGGTAGCGGGAAGGTTTTCTCCTTTGTTGGAATACTCGGAGGTATCCTCAGGAGCAGGGCCTACCATAATACAGATAAATAGCAATCAATACACGCAAGTGTAACAATATGATGCATGATCATGACATGGCAGCATGTATGGATGAGCTAATGCAACTATTGTCCAAGTTAAATGAAGTGAGTTTGAATATAGGTTCAAAGTCATTCTCCATTTCATATTTCATATATTAACCTATTAGTAAATCTCAATGTTCAACTACATAGGTTGCTCTAACATGCATGATAACAGCACCATTGGATTCATTGGATTTTTCTGATAAACTTTCATATATAAATTATTTTCATCTGATTTACAGATTAATTTATATGAATTTTAGAAGTTTTAAACATTTTATGGAATTTCCTGATTTGTTTTTATACTAAACATTCACTTAATGCGTCAGCCTGACGTCACTGTGGCGTCAGCAGGTCAATAGACCCGGCCAGGTCAAACCTGACAGGGTGGGGCCCTCGTGTCAGCGTCAGGGGCTAATTCCCCGCGCTGACGAGAGGTTTGACCCTCTATGGGGCCTGCTGTCAATGGCTAACGGCTTAATTAGCCGGGCTAGTTAGTACTAACTGGTCGGCCACGTCGGCGCCCACCGGAGCGGGGCCGGCGGCGACCAAACCCGCGGCGGAGGATCACTGGAGTTGGCTGGAAACATGCCATAGGGCACGGTTTCGCGCGCCGAAAGCAGCTACGGAACTCCCACGCTCATCCGCGTCGAGTGGCGCTGGTCTGGGGGCTCAGCGTGGTCTACAGAGATGGCGGCGATGACATGGGCGGCCCCCGGAGCTCGCGTAAGTGAGGTTGCGGTGCTACGGTGCACTAGCGACGGGGATGAGCAACGCTACGGACTCCTGGGGTTGCGGTGAGCTCGATGAGCTCCGAGGTTTCAGCGAAAACGCACGGTAGCGCCATGCCCGTCGTCAATGGCAGACGGCAACACATGGGCTTGCATCAATTCAGGGCCTAGAGCTCGAAATCGAGCATGCGATTAGGGGGAAAAGATCCTTGGCCTCACCTAGATCCCGTAGCCATGCTCAGCGTGCTTGGGGAAGCTCTGGTTCAGTGGCGAGCTTCGAGTCTTCGTCAATGGCTGAAGGTTTAAGACGATGACGACGGAAACAACAGAGGGCTCCTTCGGTTGCTTGGCTCGGTTAGGAGGTCGGGGTCGATGTCGCGGTTCTTCTGAGCATGGGGACGGGGCGAGGGGGTCTCGGTGGCTATGGGAGCGACGGCAGTACGGCGGCGATGGCTTCGGCCATGAGGAGCAGAGGCGAGGAAGAGGCGAGGGGGAGGAAAGGCGGGAAGGAGAGGGTCTAGGCGGCAGCTGGGGTCTATCCCCTCGCCAGCACGACGAGGAGGAGGCTAGGCAGGTAGGAGGTGTGGCGCCCTGGCCATGCTCGCCGTGCCTCCCTTCGCCTCAGCCTACTGGCAGAGGTAGGGGACGACTGGCACGGGCCAGGTGGGCCGGCTGCGCTGCTAGGCCACAGGTGAGCCCCCTTTTCCTTTTAGTTTTTGTTTTCTATTTTCTTTTGTTCTGACATTTCTTTATTTTATTTTCAGGCACAATTGCTAATTGATAAATATCCCAAACATTTTATAGCATTAAGTTTGAATATTTCAAACTTTTGTTAAAAGTTTCAGGATATTTTGAAATCTGAAATAATGATAATGCTTTATTTGGCATTTTCAGAAGCTTCATTATTTATTTTTCAAATGCTATAATTGTTCAAATTTTTAGAATGGCCCCTTGTATAATGATGTCCACATTTATCAGACATAGGGGACATTTTAGATGGGCATTCTGGATTTGTTGATTTTTTACAATCATTAAATTGGTTTGATTCAAATGAATTGTTTGGGGTTTCTTTTGATCCCCATTTCAAGTTGATGCAAAAAATTTAAATATGATGCACACACAAGCTGTCCTAAGAAGCTAGCTAGGATACGACATGGGGATAATGTGTGGGGCGGCTGTAAGACCAATAACCTGCGTGTTAGCAGACTCTCAATTTACTTGTGACAGATAGGAGGGTCATCGGATCCTAACCTTTTTTTTGGGGGGGGGGATTGACCCTTAGGCTCCTTCATGGAACCTTCTCGAGGTTTTTGGATGCGGAGCTCGAGTCTGAACTATCTTCGGACAGAACCATCCACGTGTGTCGCGCCCTCTTCGGGGCAGATGAAGCAGCCTGCTCCGGGAAGTCCGAAGACGTCGCTCTCTTCCTGGCACGAGGAGAATTTCCTCTCCCCGCACCCTCGACCTCGGCCTCCTCGTCCTCCTCTTCTTCTTGCTCCTCCTCAGCCTCCTCCTGATTTGAGGAGGCAGGGGTATCTTTGAAGGCATCAGGCTGGACCCTGATGCGGAGGCCTGCCTGGCCTTGTTTCTTGTTCTTCTCTTTCTCCGTGGAATCCTCATAAGGCTTTACCACGAGCATCTTGGCTAATAGCTCGGTCCTCTCGCTTCGAGGTGAGGTGTTGGACTATTAATCTTGATGGCTTTTTTCAGCCATCTCTGCATAAACAGATCGGAGAAAGGGTTATGGATCTTCTATGTAATGAAGCCGACCAGGCCAGGGTGTATTGAACCTTAGAATATGGCTTGGCAGCGTGCAGGCCCTTGTCCTCCTCCTCAGCTGGCCAGTTGTTCATTGATTTGAAAAACGCCTTCCACAGCATCTCCCACGTAGTGCGGAAGAGGTTCCGGACTATGGGCTTGGCTTCGAGTTTTTGAGCCCACAAGGGAGTGTCCCGGCGCTGGTAGGGGAGGATGCGTCTTCGGAGCATCACTTGTACCACATCGGTCAGCTTGGTACCGTCCTCGTCCAAGGAGCGGATACATTTCTACAGATCGATCACCTCCTTGCTCGATCCCCAGACGAGGACCTTTTCGAGCCATGAAGCCAGTCTGGTCAGGGGACCAGATCTGAATGCGGCGGCGGGGTGTTGTTCTTCTTCTTGTGGTTCAGTGACGTAGAACCACTCCTTTTGCCACCCCTTGATGGTGCACTCACCCGCGTCGGGTGGCCGTCAGGAACCCGACGGCCACCCGACGCGGGTGAGTTTTCCGATGACGGCCCCGCCATAGTCGGCGTGCTTACCGCCAACGCACTACGGCTTGATGTTGCAGACCTGCAGCCAGAGCCCGAAGTGCGGCTCGATGTGCAGGAAGGCCTCGCAGACAAGGATGAAGACCAAGACGTGCATGATGTAGTTCGGTAGGAGGTCATGGAAGTCGAGGCCGTAGAAGAACATCAGCCCCTTGACGAAGGGATGGAGTGGGTAGCTCAACCCCTTGATGAAGTGGGGGATGAACACCACCATGTTTCCTGGCTTGGGGGTGGCGGTCACTTGGCCCTCCTCCGTCGTGCGATGAGGGATGTTCGCAGGAAGGTAGTCGGCCTTCTTGAGGTTGAGTATGTCCTTGTTTGTGACCGTGGAGGCTTCCCACTAGCCGTTGGAGCCCGCCATTGCTGAGCTCGGGAGTGGGGGTGTAGAAACCTAGATCTATGCTCTAGAGGCGCAAGGGAATGGGAGGCGGAGAAGTCGAATGGAGAGCGTGAAGGGCCTTTGGGGTTTTCTTTCTCCTTCTATGAGGTATGTCGATTCGGGCTCCCCTTGCTGTGCCGTGAATCCCTCCACTTCCCGAGACGCGCGAGCCATTGCATGCACATCATTAAGTATATCCCATATAAAACGGGACACAATCGACGTATTGATAGACCATATTGATGAAACGGCCTCGAACAGCGCATCGAGTGCCTGTAACTGGCCTATCGGTCATCGTGGTTCGTGACCTTTCGTACGAAAGGTCGTCAGGGGACGTTATCTTTTTCCCTGACGTTCGGCCTTCAAAGCCACTTAATTTATAGTATTCAGATGTGCCACTCTATGGGAGATTACTTGTCATCAGAGGACGAACTATGGTTCGGCAGGAAGGAACTCACCTTGCAAGCCAAAGACTCTGTTTGCGAAGTAATTGGAGCTGAAGACCCTTGGCATTAGAGGCATGTTCAGGGGCTACTGAAGGAGTCCTAGAATAGGGGGTCCTCGTATGTCTGACCTACTGTTGTGGGCCGGACTGTGAGGGCTACTTACTGAACACCAGAAGATTCGAAGGCCCGGTCTCTAGGTTGGAAGATTTGGGAAGCACAGCTTGCACTCCACGTCCGACGAAATAGTTAGGCATGTTTATCTCTTCGGCATGCAACCGACCTTGTGTAAATCCCTAGATACCCTCGGTGCCTATATAAGCCAGAGGGTTTTAGGTTGTAGATATAGAACAACTCATCTAGGGTTAACTAAACGATCTCGAGGTAGATCAACTTTGTAACCCCTTACATCATCAATACAACCAAGCAAGACGTAGGGTATTACCTCCATAGGAGGGCCCGAACCTGGGTAAACATGTGTCCCCTTTGTCTTCTGTTATCGTCGATCCTAGTCTCACAGTTCGGGACCCCCTACCCGAAATCTGCCGGTTTTGACACCGACAGCAACTCTGGAGGAGGCGTAGTCACAACTTTCCTCCAGGGGGCAAGATCTTGATGCCTCCGATGCTACCATCTCCGAGATAAAATCTAGGCTCTCTTCCTTGGAGAGCACTCCTGAATCTGTCGAGCCCTGTGAGAAGCTATTGCTGACGCACTTGACCCATGCTCAGTCCCTCCAGAAGGATGCCGAAGAGAACATGGGGAACATGGTTGAGTAGCATGAACTCTGGATCACAAGGATGGTTGATATTGCCGAGCGCCCCACTGCCCAAATTGCCAAAATGGACATGAAGAGCTGGGCCTATTCCGTTGGCCAGCACGAAGCCCCCAGCATCAAGCTGACAATCTTCTTTGCTGGTCTGGTTGAGGCGTTGAAGATAGATGAGGAGGACAGGGCCGCCTCCTTTGACGATGAATCCCGGAAGCTAGCGCACAATGCCATCTTCCTGGTTTGGAGCAACCTCGCCTTCTTTCATCCGGAGCTCGATCTTTCCGATGGTTTCAAGAAGGTGCCACTAGACCCCAACACCTCAGCTTCTTTAGAGAAGGCCTGTCCTCTCGCTGACAGGATCCTAAGAGTTGCAAGGACCTAGGGGAGCCACCGTAGTTGACCTTATATCTTGCTTGTCCCCCTATTGCCTTGTACTTTAAGACACAATAGGTATCTTGTATTAGGGCATGAACACTCTTTATGTTATCATCTGTTGTACTGATGCTTTTATGTAATCATATATTGTGCCCTCCGTTTCCCTTCCAGTGTTCGTATCACATTCAGCAACGTGTGTTTCTAGTTACCCGCCAATGAATTGCTTTGAGGAATGGGGCCTTAACTTTCTACTAGCAGGGGCGCATTGCCGATGGGTTTACCCCCGGCAGTATCGATGTTGCCGCATGTATCGTTGTGTAGGCTTGAAACAAAACACGGGTGCGAACGAAAACTATGGGGTTCAGCCACACACTAAGTTCAACATACGAAACCTTTTTGGTCTGACGAGAGGGAATATAAAAGTATGTCTTGATGGAGATTGCATGTTAAGTCAACTTAGCTTTTTTGCCTTGGTCTTCCGCGTAACCTAGGTGTCTCCCTTTCCTTGTGCCCTCCACGGCGTGCGCACAAGCATGTGCTCACTGCAGTCCTGAAAGAGAGGGAACATAGAGAGAGGTAAAATGGGGGTGATCGAAGATCCGTTAGTCGTGCATACGGCCCGTGGCAAGAGCATGTCGGGTCGACGCTATATTCATGATTAATTCGGGAATAGAAGAGGAGAGGAGGTGGGACCGATCGTCTCTTTTCTCCCCTCCTTGCCGCGAGTTGTGTTCGGGACCTTGCCGCGGTTAATCTGCCGAGAGCGTCTATCAATTGATGTACTCCAACACTTGGCTTGCGTTTCGTCCCTCGACAGGACAAATGCAGGACTGAACTCCATGCGATTTTATCGACAATGACAACGTCGTCACCTGCACAGAGCCAACTATGGGCCGGGGAAGGAGGAGGAGAAAGAAAGATACAACTGGGTACCTCCTTCTCTCTTTGACCTTCTTGATTGCGTCATAACCCCTTGGGGTCTAGCGGACCAATACGGTGCTGCCTGTGCCGGCCATGTATCTCACGACGTCTCCCTTGGACGCCGCGGTGACCGCAAGCAAGGGGGTCCTCGAAATAGAAGGATGCACAGTCGCGTTGGGTTTCTTCTTTGGAGTCATTGTCAAAGAACACAATGATGAAGATCAGCTCATCGTTCGCGAATTCAGGTTCGCACAAATGATGCATTCCCCCTACCTGGCGAGCACATATGTCGAGGCATGGATTCTCACAATCACCTATGGGATTAGGAATCCCTTGTGGTTTGGCAAAGGGGGTCACATTGCACGAAGAGTGGAGATCTCGAGACGGCGCGACAATCAGGACGCATGCATTTTACCCAGGTTCGGGCCGCTGCTAAGCGTAAAACCCTACTCCTGCTTTTTGGTGGATTGATTGGGGGAACACAAAGAACACAGGCCACCTAGCCCGGCAAGGACTATTGTCGGGGAAGGAGCAACTACGTTAGTACAAGTGTTCGGGGGTAGGAATTGCCAACCTTGAGCTAGGTTGCCTTGGGCCTCCTTTTATAGAGCAAGGGGTCACCACAATGGCAAAACAGACATAACCTATCGATTGGATAGCTAAGCAGAGCTATCATACCTAACTCTGGCATTTAGGACAAAATACCATGATTACCTGCCTAGGTGGCGCATGGGGGTGCATCCCCGGCAAGCTTTGGCCACCGCTTCTCTGGTCGTTGCTTAAGAATTTGACACGCTGCAGGGCGGGTGTCAAACTGAGCATAACATCCCTTCGATGTGTCGCCACGTGCTTAGCGAGAACCGATTAACCACCTCAGGGCTCGACACCACATCGATAAGTGACGGGCATAGCAATGTGGTGGAGCGCTGGATGGCTGGCTCATGCCTGTCGAAGAATGTCCTGATGGGTCTTCTGGGAAGCGGGTGCGTCTTGGCCCCCGGCAAGCATTGGGGGCATGCTTGGCACATCGCAGCCCGGGCGTGGGCTGCCGTGTTGAGCTTGGTGGAGTTTTGTTTTGATTGCCGACGGGGTTCTCTGCTTCTACTGCCTGTGCGGGTTGTGGCTGTCGGGCGTTAGTGGTTGACTGTCCGGGCACGAGTTAGGGGAAAAGTGAATGCCCATGTTCATTTACCCTGACAAGCTTCTTCTACCTTCAAAGGCTCAATACTAGATATGAATGAGTAATGCTCACAAAAGTTATCTAAGCGAGTTTTAGAGCGAGCAATTCTCCGAGTTTGAATGTCACCGATGATTTGCTCTAAGAGATGATTATTGTTCACTCTTGCTCAAACTCGAGGTAGCTTTTGCTTGTTGGACGGTGGAGCTTCCTCCTCATCTTCTTCTTCTTCTTCATTGTTGTTGTTGAAGGTGCCATATCCTTGAGGTGGTTGTGCAGGAGGTTGAGGTGGATCATATTGATCTACTTATTCCTCATCTTCATCAGGTCGTGTACCGCTTGTGGATTCTTCCATGTCGTGTTGAGGTTCGCCTTGATGCGAAGTAGGAGGTTCCATTGGGTCGATGAAGTACTTTCCTTCACCTCCGTGGAACGAATCTTACCAATGGAGAAGTCTTGGATGGCTTCCGAAGGTTTCTTATCTCCAACATCATTTGGCAATTATTCGACTTGCAAACCATTAGATTCATCAAACTTCACATCTATCGTCTCTTCAATGTAATGAGTGAAGTTGTTGTAGACACGATAAGTGTGAGAGTTTTATCTGTAATCGAGTTGGAAACCTTCATGAGATTTAGGAAAAAAATTAGAACGACGATGCTTATCAAGAATGTAGGACTTGGAGTCGAATACCTGAAAGTATCCAACTTGGGGTTTGTTACACGTGAGTAGCTCATATGTCATTTTACCGAGAAGCTTATGAAGGTAGAGTCAGTTCGTAGCACGACAAGTTGTTTCCATGACTTCTTCCCAAAAGTGTCTTCGTGTCTTGTATTCATCAAGCATCATTCTTGCCATCCAAGTAAGGGTTCGGTTCTTCCTCTCAACAACTCCATATTGTTCAGATGTGAAAATAGCCGTGAACTCATGTGAAATCCCTTCTTCATCAGGGAAGGAATCCACATTTGTGTTCTTCAACTCCGATCCATTGTCGCTCCGGACTTTCTTGATCTTGACTTCAAACTGATTTTATGCTTTCTGAGCGATGTTCTTGAAGATCTTTTGCACCTATGACTTTCCATCAAGAAAGAATATGCACGTAAATCTGAAAAAATCATCAACTATAAAGGAATTTCCACCACGGCTCTTGTAAGCATTTTGACCAAAAAGATCCATATGAAGCAACTCGAGTGGTCTCCTAGTAGTCATGATATTATTTATGGGATGACTTCCACCTACTTGAGTTCCATCTTGACAAGCACTACAAAGTCTATATTTGTCAAAGATAACATATTTAACACCAAGTATATGATCACGTTTGATGAGCTTGTCTAGATTACGCATACCAATGTCTCCTTTACAAGTGCGAGGTTTGGATCTCTTAGTGAAATCAACAATGTATAGATCACCTCTACGGAAACTGGTAATGACCATGCTATGATTGTCTTGACGAAACACTTGGCAATCTACTTTAGTAAATGGAACATTGAAACCGAAGTCAGCAAGTCTAGATATGGAAAGAGATTATCGCCATGGGATTCAACAAGCATGAAATTTTGAATAGAACTATCATGAGTTATGGACACCTTACCCTTGGAGTTGTATCAAAAACTCACATACCTTCGCGGTCCATGGTTTGGTGTGATCTCTTGAAACATGTCTCTATCTCTAGTCATGTGATAGGTTCATCCTCTATCGAGAATCCACTTTTCCTTCGAACATGTAATCCTTGAAGTTTTCCATGAGACTTAGACTCTTCATAGTCTTCTCACACTCGATGTCGAACAATTCATCTTCATCATAATAGCCATGTTCCACATTGTCATCACCAAGAGGGATATCGTCATCATAAGAGACAAGAGATTCATTAGGGTTGTGATCATGACAATGTTCAAGTTTATGGATGCGAATGGCTTCGACAATTATGTTATTGATAGTTATGACATATCCTTTAGCACACTTGAAATATCGAAGCTCAAATAGATAGTCATCAAACTTAGGATCACTAGGCTTCATTTTGTGAAAAGCAATAGATTCATGAAGAATTTCATCAAGATTACTCAATGAATAATTTGGATAAAATTTCTCTAAATCATTTCAAAAATTATAAGCGCATTAAAAATTCTTCATTCGATCAAACACAATTCTTGGCAATCCTCTAATGATAAGATTAACAGTTCTAAGATCGCAAAGCATATGAATTACCTCTTCGTGTGTGGGATGTAAGGGACCAATGGGAGGTACATAGGGGCTCTTAACATACTTTCTCAAATGTAATTCATTGAATAACTCAAGCATCTCGTACTTACATTGACTATAGTACTCCCCATCGAGAACGGGCACTCTACAACTAATACTCGCAAACTAGACACATCCGTCTTCCAACGACGGTGATGAAACCAAAGCTATGGAGACTAAAGCTTTGATACCAATTGTGGGATCAGTAGAAGAGGCATCTAGTGGGGGGTGAATAGACTACTAGCATACATTTAAAACCTAACATTTTCCCAAGTTAATGGTTGGTAGATTTTAGCAATTCTAGCAATTCTAGTGCACCCTACACATGCTAGTCAACAAGTATGGCAACAGAAAGTAAAGACAAGCACATGTAAGAAGGAGTAGAGGTAGGAACATCAAATGCAATTGGAGACAAGAAGACTTCAACCCACGAACGTTAACGGTCGCAAGAGTCCACGGAGGGCTCCACCCACGAAGGGTCCACAAAGTAGCAACCTTGTCTATTCCATGATGGCCTACATCCATGGAGAACTAGCCATATATGGGGTAGATCTTCACGAAGTAGGAGATCTCCTTGCCCTTACAAACTTCTTTGTTCAACTCCACAATAACGAAGAAGGAGGTTCCCAAGCGACACCTAACCAATCTAGGAGCCACCACCCTCCAGAAGGTAATAGATGTGGTAGTATGAAGAGCTCCTTGCTCTTGTGCTTCAAAAGATAGTCTCCTCAACACTCAATCACTCTCTCACAGATTTGGCATGGGTAGAAGAGATTGATTGGGTGGAAAGCCACTTGGGGAGTCTAGAAATCAAGATCCATATGGTTGGAGTGGATGATCTTGACCTCAACACAAGGGTAGGTGGTTCTTCCTTAGAAAATTGGATATGGCAAGTGAGTGTGTGTTCTGAGTGCTTCTCTTGCGAGTGGGATCTGGTGGATGGGTATATCTAGGCATCTCAAAAAATCCAACCATCAACATCATTTCCCAACTCAGTGAAACCAGAGAGAAAACTCGGTTGCACCGGTGCAATGCAAAATGTGGAAACTTTGTTGTTTTCGGTGAGACCGATATATGAATCTCGGTGGTACCAATATGGGTGTCCTAGACAGTTTCCAAATCTCGGTGTCACTGATTCCTTAAACTTGTTGGGACTGATTTTAAGAAAAGGGATAACAGAAAGTTGGTCGCTGATTTCAGTTGCACTGACTGAAAATTTTGTAGTACTGAGATGCTAGGGTTTGGTTGGGTTTCTGTCTAGGGTAAAACTCGGCAGATCCGAATGGTAATGTTGGTGTCATTGAATTTTAACTTTTGGTTATGGACAAAATGTTTTTGTGGGAAAGTGGGTGACTATTTTTGGTGGCTACCTCTAAGCACTTGAGCAACCAGATCATCATTGATTCATAGATACCTCATCCCCTTTTAATAGTATTGGCTTTCCTATAGACTCAAAAATGATGTCTCACAAAATATAAAATGTATAGTTTTGTAGCTTGAAGCTTGGAGCTTCGCCAATCGTATTCCTCCCCTTCTTCTTCTTGGGAATTCTCCTCGCAATCCTTTGCCAATCCTCTTTGTAGACTAAACCTGAAATAAACTAGGTAGAAGTATTAGTCAAAGAGACAATGTATGTTGTCAAGAATTATAAAAAACACCAAGGGAGCATATGTGCTTTCAGGGTGTATGGAAGCATCAAGGCGACGATTGATCTGTGCTTTGGCGAGGCGGCTCAAGCTGCTGATGCAAATGCAGCTGTCCAGCTGCCGACATAGGTTGAGGTGTGTCGAAGAGGTGTGCATGCTCCAAATTAGGGGGAATCCATCTCAAATGTCTCCTTTGGTGCACCGCATCCGAGGTGTCTTGATGAAAGCCCAGTCGCCAGGCTTCTGCTTTCAAGTGCTCAGCTTTGCTATGGATGTGAGTCTACAACTCCGCCATACGAGTATTTTTAGCATTGATTTCCTCCTAGATTTTAGTCATTTTCCCGCGAAGCATGGTCAATTCCATGTTATCTTCCTCCTGATTCTTCGCAGTCACTGGTGTCTCCAGGAGCTTCGTCATCTCCTCCATCAAATAAGCCACGGCTTGAGTCGTTGATTTGCTTGACCCGGTGGTGCCTGAAACTGGGCTAGTCCCTATCATCGCACCAGTCCTTGCTGAAACATGGCCTACCACAGTTCCTGCCATGAAAACGGTGGCTTGACGAGGTGTCTCGTGGGACTCCTTGGTGGTCGCATCCTTTGAATAACCCCTGATCCTGCCATTCAAAAGTGGGCAGATTGACTCGGTGTCTCCCATCAAAGACTCGCCATCGGAGATAATGAGGGTGTCTCCGCTATCTGTTGTGTCATCCGCGAGATCGGATCCTTGAGTAAAGCCGATGAAGATGTGGTGTTGGCTAGCTTGACTCCCGTTGGGTTGAGCGGGGCAAGCCGGCTCGCCAATGTCAGTGCAGGTGTCCGGCTCGGGTCCAAGTGCGCTGATCTTGCTGATGAAGACGTGGAGCTTGCTGAAGGGGACCCGGTACCCATACTCGATTGAGTCGGCCTTGGGCCCCAGCCTGAGTCATCGATGTAGAGTTTTCCATGGCAACTCTAGGTCATTTGACCAACATCGTATCCCCCGAACCCTGGGAGATCTCCCTCCAAGAACTCAACTCCATCGTGCGCTATCCCCATGGTGGCAGCCAACTCGCGTGGTTTTGTCACGACATACGTCCTCGTGCGAGAACTTAGGTGTGAGGCCATCGCAACTAGGTGGCGACTTGGTCGGGGTTGATTAGGAACGAGGGACGAGAGTTTACCCAGGTTTGGCCCCTCTGATAGAGGTAAAGCCTACATTGGCTTTGTGTATATTGATGATGATATCGATTTCAAGGGTGCGTAATCGCTAACCTAACTCTCGAGGCTTTATTAGTTGACCTTTCTATCTCAGGGGCTCCCCTTTATATATAGGTTGAGGCCCTGAGATTACAACAGAATTCGGGTCGTAATATGACACGTGACCTAGTCTACTTCTTAGTCATCTTGTTACTTGGTCGATGGAAACTCCTCATGACTTCCTTCCTTTAACCGGACCGCTAGGTGACGGACCATGAACCGACCTCCTCATCAAGACGCCTCCCGGGCCTTTGCGCCTAAGGGCTTGGCGGCCCAAGTAGTGTCCCTATTCTTGAGCCGCCTTCCAATAGTCAGGTTACACCCAGGCGGGTCATCCTATGAGGCATATCCCCAACATCCAGTGTTCGAGGATCCTAAGTTCCCCAATCATGTATACGTTCTTGATAAGGCAGTTTATGGTGTTAAACAAGCCCCACGTGTGTGGTATGAGCACCTTACCGAGATGTTGCAAGATCGTGAGTTTGCAATGGGAAAATCAAACTCACTCTTTAACAAAGAGGGTTAAACGGAACTTGTTCATATGCCAACTATACATTGATGATATTATATTTGGTTCTCCTAACAAAGTTTTCAATGATGAGTTTGCTGCACTAATGACCAAAGAGTTTGAGATGTCTATGATGGGAGAGTTGAAGTTCTTCCTTCGATTCGAAGTCAAGCAACAAAGTCAAGGAACCTTCATCAACCAAGCTAAATACACACAAAACATGCTCAAGAGGTTCAGGATGGATCATCTCAAGCCGTCCAAGGCCAACACACCCATGCCACTCAAATGACAATTTGACAGTGATCCCAATCGTAAAGTCATAGATCAAAAGGTATATCGCTCTATGATTGGATCCCTGCATTATCTTTGTGCATCTAGACCGGATATTATGATGAGTGTGGAAATTTGTGCACAATTTTAATACGCAAGACGGTTCAACGTTGCAAGACGAAGCATATAGAGATTTTTCATCACTTCATTCGGGAGCATATCAAGTGTGAAGAGATTAATATTATTCATGTCAATACTAATTAGTAACTTGTAGATATTTTCACGGAGCCATTCGATGAAGCCATATTTTGTGAGTTAAGGCATGAGCTAAGTATCATTGATTCTAGCAATGTGGCTTCAAGCATTGCACACCCCACCACACTCATCATTTTGTCTTGTTTATATGTAGGCATGGACATAGTGGGAGTATTGTTCTCTCAATGAACTATCCCTTCCCTTATTATGCATAAATCGATCAAGTCTTTCACATTAGCCATTTTTTATGGTACTTCTGTTTCAAAGACGAGTTTCTGTCATGGGCTCAGTGTTAAAATCTTCACGGTGCCATACCAATTTACTCAAACATAAGTGGCTTCGGCCACCGCCCCCTCCTAGTGAGGTATTTTCTATTTGAGAGATAATTTTTTATTTGTGTCACTCCAAGTGTGCACCTATTTCTCGTTCCTTTAGCTTGGAGTGTCTCTTCCCTGTTGGTGTTTTTGAGTGTCTCCATCCCAAGACTTGTCTATCTCTCAAACATTTCTATCATAATTTCATAAGCTAGTTTTTCATAGTTTCTTTGCTATGATTTTGTAATGTAAGTGGTACTACCGCTGGGATTGGATGGTACTGCCACGGCCTCCCGTAGCCTCCCACGGTGCTACCACTTTGGGAACTCCTGGACGGGTCAAGTGGTGGGCACGGGGAGTTCTAACTCCCCCATACCCATTCACGTCTCCCCTCCTAGAGCTCTCTCTCTCTCTCTCTCTCGCTCACTCTCTCTCTCTCGAGCCACCAAAGCCTTCCCCGGAGGCCATCTGTAGTCCTCTTATTTTGTGTTGTCTTTCGCATTTCTATCCAGTTGGATTCATCCCCCCTTCTTCCTCATTCCATGGACACCGGTATTGCCCTCTTTCGTTTCCTCTTTGGCTCTATCTTTTAAATCTTGGATCTAGGGCAATGCATGTGGTTTCCTTTTTTTCTCGAAATCTAGGCATGAGTAGGACAAGGTACGACTGCTATATAGGACTATAGTTGATGGACACAGGAAGTGTTGAGTTCTTCGTCACCGGTACTACCGGATCCATGCCGTGGAAGTTCCTTCGTGGTCTGGGTGGTACTATCGTTGGTTCATGGATGGTACTACCGCTTACAACGGTACTAACGCTCATGTACTGCTCTACTATTGCTCAGCCTTTGGCGGTACTACCACTGCTGGGTGCGGTACTACCATTTGTGCCCCAAAATTTCAGACTTTCTGTTTTTCATCTTCTATTCTCACTTGTGTTTTTCTTTGGCTTATGCAATGGCTTTGCACCTGCTTTTCCCTTGTTCCTTCTTTGTGGGTTCCAGGTGATGGTAGCTTCGCTCGTCAAGCTCGCCGCATAAATCCAAGCTGCTCAAGTGGTTCCAAGTGGCTCCACACCTCTGAGGATGCTGAGGCTGGTTCCAGTGATCAACCCCAGCGGAAAATATGATGAGAACTATTAGCAATAACAAGACTGCAACCCCTCCTTGGGATATGTTTGGCAAGGAGTTTGTTGAGTTCCTCAGCGCAATCCATATCGCCCTCCTTAGGATGAGGCATTTGATGGTCCTCCCTTCTAGATCAAGGAGCAATCTCTCATCTATGTTCGTGTTTCGAACAAGAAGATGAACCTCTTTGTGGATGTCAAATCTATTGACGCGAACTACATGAGAAACCATCCGCACACTGAGTACTTCACTGAAGCCAGTGCTCTTTGCCAACAGTGGGGTTTGTTTCCCATCATCGATTTCAACAAGGACTTTGACAACAATATTGTGGCTCGGTTCTATGCCACCGTACACTTTCACTCTGATGGCGCAAGGAACATGACATGGATGACTAGTGATAGAGTTTTGACTTCCAACTGGAAGACCTTCATGAACTCTTTGGGATATGCTGATGAGGGGCTGGATGTGCCTTTAGGCCTCAGGCCACACACTAACACTGCACTCATTCACAAGTCAAGCTAATACGTCACTCCAGTGTTGTGCAGACTGGCAAGGGTTCATGCACTGAGTTTATCCCATTCCTGGACATTCTGAACCATATCTTTTGCAACACTCTTTTCCCTCGTGTTGGAAACAAGGATTAGGTACACTCTTATCTTTTGAACCTGCTATTGATGTGCATGAAGAAGAGGGGGAGGGACACTACTTTGGATGTTTCCCACATTATGTGGAGGGAGCTTCGTTCAGCTATGTTTGAGAGGAAGGTGCCCATCAATGGCCCCTATCTCTTTAAGCTGATTGAGGATACTTGTATTGCTTCGTTCCCTGACGAGCTCCCTATGACTGATAACATGGTGCATCAGGGTATTCTTAAGCTCCGTGTGAAGGAGAATTGGGGCATTGCACCATCTATTCCAAAGATTGCCCCCACTGATTTTGATGATGATCAAGAGCCAGATTATGCATATGATCCACCGTCTGTGACCGTACCACCATTGGCTTCCAAGCTCATAGCTAAGATGAAGAATCTTATCTGCATCCAGGTGAAGGGTCAATACAAGGCACATGTGGAGGCAAATAAGGCTCATTGTCGTGACAAGATGATCATGAGGAAGATTGGTCTGGATGTTCGCAGTGAGTCTTAGGATAAGATCACTTGGAAGGAGGAGTGGATCAAGAAGAATTGTCTGTGGGTTGAGTCACAGGATGATGTGCCTACTTCTTTTGACGAGGAGGAGGATGAGGAGGAGGATTGATGGTTATAATGAGCTTACCGTGACTTTGGATCGTCTTAGTCTTTTGTGCCCTTTTGGTGTCTCGATGCCAAAGGGGGAGAATGTTTAGGGATTTGCTGAGTCACGAGTGTTTTATTTTTTATCTTCGCATTTCTTCTCTCGTTAACTCGTTCATTTTCTTTCTTTGGTTTATGTTCTCCATACTTGTGCAACTACCTGATTGTTGTGTAAGACATATGCTACCCCTCTCGATTGTCCTTATGTCTACATCATTAGTTTGTGAGTTTATTATTCTTGTTCTCTATCGCATTGCTCACTTACTATTTCGTGCACTCACACTCATAACTCATATCTTGTGGTTTGCAAGTTTAGTGCCTTCTCTATAAAATACATGGGAGAGTTGATCCTAGTGTGTGCTCTTTGCATTCGAAATGCATATTAAAATAGAGCACACATCTAGGGGGAGACTGTCTATATTTTGTAGATGTTGTGTTTTCTTAAGCTTTATTTTTTTAATCTTAAATGGAAAATCCCATGTTCTCAACAACCCATCAAAAAGGGGGAGATTGTAAGAGCATAATTTTCCCCAAGTAGTTTTGGTGTTTGATGACAACGCCCTTTGCGGACTAACCATGTGCTTTAAGCTTTCAAAGATTATCAGGTGGCACAAGATGGTTTACTTCCCTCGGTGCTTAAAAGAGAGACGGATATTTTCTACCGATTTAGTGTTGGTGGACTTGAGTCGTAGGAAAATCCGTACTATCAAGTGTGGGTCCGCATTTGGAAAGGTTGGGAGGAATCAACACGTACACATTTGCACCCCTTTCCTTTCACAGCACTTTGCAGCCTCTGAACTTTTCTTGGGATTGCTTAGAATCATCTAAGCGTAAGTGCCGTGTTGAAGAGCGGTAGTACCGCCCAAGCGGTACTGCCGCCCTACAGTGGTATGGCTACTTCCGCTTATATTTTTTCTTTTGGTGTCTCTACCCTTGTTCAGCGGAAGTACCACTGTGGTGGAGCGGTAGTTCTATCCAAATGTAGGATCGAAAGTATGTCTAGAGGGGGGTGATTAGACTACTTGACCAAATAAAAATTCTACCTTTTCCCAATTTTAAGTTTTGGCAGATTTTAGCATTGATAGCAAGTCAAGCACACCCTACACATGCATGTCTACGAGTATAGCAGCGGAAAGTAAAGACAAGCATGAGTAGTAAAGGAAGGGTAGGAAGATCAAACGCAATTTGGGGACACCAAGATTTTTCCCGTAGTTCTGATAGGTGGTGCTATCGTACGTCCACGTTTATGGAGACTTCAACCCACGGAGGGTAATGGTCGCGAGATTTCACGGAGGGCTCTACGCACAGAGGGTTCCACGAAAAAGCAACCCTGTCTATACCATGATGGCCTACGTCCATGGAGGAGTAGCTTAACTCGGGTAGATCTTCACGAAGTAGGCAATCTCCTTGCCCTTACAAACTTTGGTTCACTCCACAACACGAAGTAGGAGGCTCCAAAGCGACACCTAACCAATCTAGGAGGCGCCACCCTCCAAAAGGTAATAGGCTCGATAGTGTCGACAAACTCCTTGCTCTTGTGCTTCAAGCTGATAGACTCCTCAACACTCAATCACTCTCTCATAGACTTGACTTTGGTGGAAGAGATTGATTGGGTGGAAAGCAACATGGGGAGGCTAGAGATCAAGATTCATATGGTTCGAATGGAATAACATGATCTTAACACATGAGTAGGTGGCTCTCTCTCAAAAAATCAGATGGGATAAGTGGGGATCTGTTTTGAGTGCTTATCTTGCGAGTGAGTGGTGGTGGTGGGGTATATATAGGCATCTCCAAAAATCCAAACATTACACCTAAAGTGACTAACTCGATGATACCGATGTGTGAATCTTGATGGTACTGAGTTGCTCCAAAGGTAGCAACTTTTCAATCTCGGTGATACCGATATAGGAATCTCGACGGTACCGATCAGGAGTCCAACGGTCAGAATCCAAATCTCGGTGACGCCAATCCAAAAAGTCGGAGCTTCCGATTTTGTGAATCGAGGTAACAGAAAGTTGGCAAGCTAAACTTGGTGGCACCAAAGTGGGATTGGTTGCACTGATGTGCTAGGGTTTCGCTGGGCTCTGTCTGAGTTTGGGAATCGGTGGGACCGAGTGGATAGTGTTGGTTGCACCGATTTTCATGAATCGCTTAGACAGAATTTGTGGGAGAGTTTGTAGGTGTTTTTGGTGACTATCACTTGTGCACGTGGAGCATCTTGTTCACCAACAGTACCTTACCCCCTTTTAATAGTATTGGCTTTTCCTATGAACTCAAAGTGATTTCTCAAAAAGTAAAATGTTGAGTCCTCTTTGCTTGAAGCTTTTTCCAGTCCAAATCCTTGCATCTAGGGGTTTCTCCACAATCCTTTTGCCAACCCATCATTGAAATTTTCCTAAAATATGCTTAATGGAATATTAGTTCAATGATATATATATATATATATATGTTGTTATTAATTACCAAAACCACCAAGGGAGCAAATGTGCTTTCATCAAGCGATACTGTCGTCCTCCACTTTCGCCCGAACTTCCTCTTATTTATGCTCTCTGGTATCCTTCGCCACCCGAGCGGCAGTAGCCAGCGGTAGAACTGCTACACATGGTACTATCGTGCTTCCCTCCTCTAATTCTGCTAGGCCTGATCTTCTTACAGTGACCAGCGGAAGTATCGTTGGAAGGAGGGGTAGTACCACTCTGGCGACACTACTGCCTCCCTGACTGGGTTAGGCGTCTGCGATGCCCAAATCTTTCATGTGAGCATAAGTGCCCCTCCCCGAGCGGTACTATAGCTTATAACAGGACTTATGGCAAAAAATGGTCAAATTTCCGCTCCTTTATATAAGTGTGTCTTCTTCAACAAGATACTTCATCTCTTTTCCCAAAAAGCTCCGTTGTTGCTCCTAAGCTTATTCTTGCCTGATCTCTCTCCCTAGCCATCGAATCTTGTTGATGCTCTAGGATTTGGAGGAGAAGGCCTCGATCTACACTTCCACCAAGAGAAATTTGATTCCCCCACTAATACCTTGAAGATCTTGTTACTCTTGGGTGTTTGAGCACCCTAGAAACAATAGGTCACCTCAAAGCATATTTCATTGTGGTGAAACTTCGTGGTATTGTTGGGAGCCTCCAATTAAGTTGTGGAGATTTCCCCAACCTTGATTGCAAAGTTTCGGTCGCCGCCTTCAAGAGCACCACTAGTGGGATCACGACACCTTGCATTGTGTGAGGGCATAAGGAGAATAAAGTGGCCTTAGGGGCATCTTGAGGAGCATTGTTCCTACACACCGCGCCAATGGAGACATGCTTCCCCTCAAAGAGAAGGAACTTCGGCAAAACATCCTCGTCTCCACCGGTTCCACTTGTGTATTATATCTTACTCGCTTGTTCGTGTTATTGGTAGCATCATATAGGTTGTTCACGTAGTTGCATATCTAGACAACCTATTTGTTTCTTAACCGAATTTGATAAGAAAAGCTAAAAATTGGTAGTTCCTATTCACCTCCACCTCTAGTCAACCATATCAATCCTTTCAATTATCACCTTGGGGTATGCGGATCTTGACACATAATAGGTGCATACAACTTGCAAGATAGGATCTAAAACACTCTCATATTCATGGAAACATAACAAGTTCAGATCTGAAATCATGGCACTCGGGCCCTAGCGACAAGCATAGAGCATAACAAAGTCATAGCAACATCAATCTCAGAACATAGTGGATACTAGGGATCAAGCCCTATCAAAATAACTCGATTATATGATGAATCTCATCCACAACCATCACCGTCCAGTAAGCCTACAAACGAAATACTCACTCCCGGTGGTGAGCATCCTCGCAAATTGTTGCAATCAATAACAACCCATGCAACATTTAAAAAGGGTCTACCAAGGATAATCGACATGCTGTCGTCCTCAGGCATATAAGGAATAACAAAGTTTGTTAAGATAGTAACATCCACAACCACAATCGGAACATCATCGCCAATTCCAATAGGTAAAACATTGGATTTATCAGCCATTTGCAAACATATCTTAGTAGGTGTAAGCTTATTCAAATCAAGTCTTTCATATAAGGACAAAGGTATAACACTAACATCGGCTCCTAGATCACATAAAGTAGTTTTAACGTAATTCCATTTAGTGGAGCAAGGTATTGTGGGTATACCCGGGTTGGCCAACTTCTTAGGTACTCCACCATCAAAAGAATAGTTAGCAACCATGGTGGCAATTTCAGTTTCATGTATCTTTCTTATGTTGGTAATAATGTCCTTCATATATTTAGCATATGGAGGCATCTTTAATATATCAGTCAAACGAGTGCGCAAAAAGATGGGTCAAATCATTTCAGCAAAGCATTCAAACACCTCCTCATCCCTACTTTTAGAAGGCTTACGAGGGAATGGCATGGGTTTCAGAACCCATGTCTCTCTTTCTTTACCATGATTTCTAGCAACATAGTCTTTCTTTTCATAGCATTTATTTTTAGGATGTGGGTTCTCAAGATTTTCAACAGGTTCTATTTCCACATCATTGTTAGGTTCTTTATTACTATCTGGTTGAGCATCTACATGAGCATCATTATTATCAATATCATTTTCATTATCCCAAGGAGAATCCTCACTACCAGATTGTGTTTCAACATCAGAAATAGAAACATCATGATACTCAGCAGGTTTTTCTATAACAGGTTCACTAAAAACATGCATAGTCCTATTATTTTTCTTTTTCTTTTTATTTTTAGTCGCACTAGGTACATCATCATTAATTCTCTGAGAATCTTGTTCTATTATTTTGGGATGACCTTTAGGATAAATAGGTTCCGGAGTCAATCTACCTCATCTAGTCATTACTCTAACATCATAATCATTCATGTTATCATATATTTCAGCAAGCAAATCATTTTGTGACCTAGCCACTTGGTCTAGCTCGGTGTGAACCATAGAGGCATGTTTACCTAGATCCTTAACAGCATTAGCAATTCTAAACATGAAGTCACTCAAATGATTTATCATCATGGCATTGCGTCTTAATTGATCTTTGACAAAATAATTGAGAAGTTCCTGCTTACCAATGCAATTATCAAATTCATCCATGCATTAACTAGGGGTTTTAGTATAAGGTATATCACTTTAATTAAAGGTACGGAGAGATACCTTTACTACCTGTGTCAGGGTGTTAATTCCATGTATTTCTTTGATAGGTGGTAAGTTCTTGACAACTTCAGTTTTAATACCTTTTTCTTTCATAGACCTCTTGCCTTCTTGCATATCTTCAGGACTGAGGAGTAGAATACCTCTCTTATTTTTAATAGGTTCCTACAGTGGTTCAATACGTGTCCAATCATTGGCATTTTGCAATATGTTATTCAATAATTCTCCATCTTGTCCAATAGTTCTTTCCTGAAAACACAACCAGCACAACTCTCTAGGAAATCCCTAGAAGCATCGGTTAGTCCACTATAAAAGATATCAAGTTTTTCATGTTTCTTAAGAGGGAAAGCTCTAAGTAACTGGAGAAACCTCCCCCAAGCTCGAGGTAGATTCTCTTCTTAAATTTTCACAAATTTGAATATTTCTTGTAAGGCATCTTGTTTTTTATGAGCAGGAAAATATTATTCAAAGAAGTAATATATATCCTTGGGGATACACACACAAGCAGGACCAAGAGTGAGGAACCATTTCTTAGCATCGCCTTTTAGCTAGAAAGGAAAAGAGGCTAAGGATATAGTAATAACGCATCTTTTCCTCATGAGCAAACAAAGTGGCAATATCATTCAATTTAGTGTGGTGTCCCACAAAAATCTCATTTTCATAATCATGGAAAGGATCACATTCTACTATAGTGATTAACATAGGATCAACAAAAAATTCATAGTACTTATTAGTAACACATAGTAGAAGTAGCAAATTTAGGATCATGTTTCATTTTTTCCTCATTGATTTTTCTTTCAGTTTGCATAGTAGTTTCTTAACATCATCTCTGTCAAGCAAGAGAGTCTCTAGATATCTACCCATCCATAATATAACCCTCAGGTACAACAGGCAATTCATATCTATTAGGAGAGCTAGGAGTAATAGGTGATTCATAATCTTCATCAATTTCAGCATTTTCAGGTTCGCTAGCTTTAGCACGATGAGCATCAAGTTATTCATTCAGTGGCACAAATTTATTTTAAACAAGCATAGGGATATGTTTCCAATGAATCTATAATTTTTGATTGTTCCTTGCTGATATATTATCATTCTTGGATACTTTTTGGGCAGTTGTTTACCAATTTATAATATTTTTACCACTAACCTATTGACCCAGTGCCTAGTGTGAACTATTGTTTTCTGTATGTTTTTTACTTTTCAAGTTTACAGTACCAAATGAAGCCCAATTGCCACGAAACTCTTTGATGACTTTTTCTGGACCACAAAAGACTTGGAAACTTAGAAAGGAGTCCAGGAGGTGCACGAGGGCTCCACCACACATCAGGAAGCGCCCTGGGGAGCGCCCTGATATGTGGTGGCGCCCTCGTGGCTCTCCCGACGTCCCTCTCTAGCCTATAAATTCTATAATATCCCAAAAACCCTTGAGGAGGTCCTAAAACACTTTTTACACCACCGCAAGTCTTTGTTCTGACGGGAGCCCATATAGCTCTCCATTTCGGCACCCTGATAGAGGGGGAATCGATCATGGAGGGCCTCTTAATCAACCTTGGCGCCCTCGTGGTGATGTGTGAGTAGTTCATCATAGACCTATGGGTCCATAGGTAGCACCTAGATGGCAAACTCTCTCTCTCTTGATCTTGAATACAATGTTCCTCGCATCTTTGCCTTGATCTATCCGATGTAATCCCTTTGCATGGTGCATTTGTTGGGATGCGATGAGTTGTGAGTTTATGTTCAGATTATTCATGAAAAGTATTTGACTCAAACCTGATTACTATGATTCTTATTTGCATCATTATTATAGCTTCGTAAGGTTCTCCGGTCTATTGAGATAGTTTGACCAACTAGATTGATATTTGTTCCGTGGGACTGGTGCATTGTGGTATGTTCAGCCTGACGAGTTTCTATATCCTAGTTAAAAAGTAGGGGACAAGATGCATCTTTGTGTTGCTGCTACTAAGGATAAAACGATGGGGTTAATTCATATTGATTGAGTTTACTTTGTCTACATCATGTCATCGTTCTCCAACAATTACTCTGTTTTACTTAATACTCTAGATGCATGTTGGATAGCGGTCGATGAGTGGAGTAATAGTAATAGGTGCAGGCAGGATTCGGCATATTTGCTTGTGGATGTGATGCCTATATCCACATGATCATTGCCGTGAAAATCGCATAACTATACGATTTCTACCAATTTCCCAAAAATAATTTGTTTACACACCGTATGTTATTTCTATGAGAGGTGCCACTAGAGAACACTATGGCCCCCAGGTCTATTCACTTATATATTTACAAACGCTACTATTACATTGTTGTCATTTATTTGCTTTTATTTTATTTTGCAATTTACAATTATCTACACAATTCATTTGCTTGCAAATTACGAGACCAAGGGGATTGACAACCCTCTTGCCAGTGTTGGGTGCAAGTTGTTTGCTCTTTTGTGTGTAGCCGCTCAAGACGGTTGAGGATTGGTATTCCTATTGGTTCAATAAACCTTGGTTTCATGACTGAGGGAAATACTTACACACATTGTGTTGCGATAACTCGTTCTTCTTCACGGAAAACCCAACGCAGATCACAAGTATCACATAGCAGTAGCATTATCATAAGTTTCATAAGTAGCATCATCAAGTAATTGCGACAAATTAGAACGAGTATCAAGTGGTGTTGGCATACACTGATTCAAAACAGTAGGTGAATTGAAAGCAAAGCTAGATGGCAATTCCTTACCTGCTCTCGTACGAGAGAGGACGGTCTTGGTTTTAGCGTCTTTCAGATTCTTCATAGTGACAATAAGATATCCTTGGTGAACACAATAAATAGAGTTGTGCTCGCCAGCAACGGCGCCACAAAACAGTCTTGATAACCCACAAGTGTAGGGGATCGTAACAGTCTTCGAGGGAAGTATTTTACCCTAATTTTCTGATTCGACACAAGGGAAGCCAAATAATATGTATTGGTCTTAGCAGTTGAGTTCTCAATCCAACCACACAAGGGGTATCCTTCTATAGCAAAAATTTAGTAGCAAAGTAGAACAATAACAGCAATAGTAACAATAGTAGCAGCAGTTTTTAAGTGATTGTAACAGTAGCAATAGCAATAGTAACTTAGCAAGATTCAGTATATGAAAAGCATAGGCCATGGATTGGTGATGGAAAGATATGGATGACATTCATCATGGAACAACTACACACTAGAGTGACACAGAACTAGCTCCAATTCATCAATATAATGTAGGCATGTATTCCGTATATAGTCTTACATGCTTGCAACAAGAACTTGTATAACGTCTTTTGTCCTACCCTCCCGTGGTAGCGGGGTCCATAAGGAAACTAAGGAATATTAATGCCTCCTTTTAATAGAGATCCGGAACAAAGCATTAACATGTGGTGAATAAATGAACTCCTCAAACTACGGCAATCACCTAAAAGAATCCCAATTATTGTCACCTTGGGGTATGCGGATCATGATACGTAATAGGTGCATACAACTTGCAAGATAGGATCTAAAACACTCTCACATTCATGGAAACATAATAGGTTCAGATCTAAAATCATGGCAATTAGCCCCTAGTGACATGCATTAAGCATAGCAAAGTCATAGCAACATCAATCTCAAAACATAGTGGATACTAGGGATCAAGCCCTATCAAAATAACTCGATTACATGATCAATCTAATGGACACCTGTTGTAGTTTTGATAGGGCAGATGTCTTCATGCAAGGACTTAGGTGTGAGGCCATCGCTGCTAGGTGGTGACTCAAAGGGGTTAAACGGGAATGGCAGGCGAGTTTACCCAGGTTCGGCCCCTCCAACGGAGGTAATATCCTACGTCATGCTATGTGTCTATATTGATGGTGATCTCAATTACAAGGGTGCGGAACCGCTAACCTAGCTTTCGAGAGGTGTCTAACTTAAGTCTTTTGGTCCTAGGGGCTTCCTTTTATACAGGTCAAGACCCTAGGGTTTACAACAGAGCACGGGTCATATTATGACTCGTGACCTACCATGTCTCTAACATGCCTTGCCTCTCAAGCACAGAACCTCCCGGTGTCCTCTGCCTTGGGGGCCAATAGTCGTCATTTCCCCGGGTTTGGGTCGCCCAGCGGTTCACTTGGTAACCGCCTTGATTGTCTTGTCTTCTCAACACGGCCCATATTGAATATGTATCCAAAGGGCGAGTTATATCCCCGAAATTTGGCCCCATATTGATTTGAATTTGTTCGTGTCAATTTCTCCTGTCTTCTCTTGGCGGCTTATCATCTGTTATTTTTCCAACTCCTTGTTATTTAATGACATCACTTGCTAGAAATTTAGGGAACTACTGGTGACATCACGGTGAATCTAAACGTATCCATATTTCCCAAAAATCGAGGCGTCTTTGTTTCTCAAAATTTACTGCATTGCCTTGATTTTCGCGCCTACCGGTTGTCCCTTTGAGTTCTTCCTTATTAATACTCACTAGAGGGCCCCTTCTTTCACCTTTACCTTGGCCCTCTTGCTTCTTCAACCTCATGCCCGACAGCTTCCCTGTGTCAGTGTCGCATCTCATCCGTTGTCGACGACAACCTTCGGGACTACAGCGATGCCACATTTCCATCGAGATCAAGCCACTCGTCGAGCCGTTCGTATCTGCTGCCCCTGGTTTCTTTTTAGTTAAACCATTATTCTCCTTTAGATCCATAATAGTTTGTCAAAGTTCTTTATGCCTCGGTTAGTTCTTCTTTCTTTTCATCATCATTGCTTTTCATGTGTAGATTCCATGAGTCTTACTTTAGAAATAGAGCGGCTTTGGGGGACCGGTTCATTTTTCGCATAACGTCTTCGAACCATCTTAAGAATCTATACACTCAACCACCACTGCTCCCATGTCTTGCTGCTAGGGTTAGCAAATATTTTATTTTTCTAAATCATTTGCAGATCCGCAATCACAGCCAGTTCGGTAAAAAACTTGTTTCTCCTACACTTAGTAAAAACTAGGTGTCTTGTACTTCAGAATGAGGCACCCCTATTCTTACCGGCTTAGTAGTTGTAACCTGCCATGTGCTAAATTGTTGCATCAGATGTTGTCTATCGTGGGGAACGAGCACCTATGGGATCGGAGGGACCCCTTTTGGTTCGTCGGGGGAGAAGGCTCGCACAATGAGCAGGTCTGATGAACAGCACGCGGGGATCTTACCCAGGTTTGGGCCGCAAGGATGAGTAAAACCCTACTCCTGCTTGGTTGTATTGAGAGTGTTCTTAGGGTTCTAGCTATAGGAGTGTTGTGAGTACCTGCCACGTGTGCGAGCTAGAAGGTCCCAACATTGGTCCAAAATTCTGAAAATCCAAACGTCATCTACCGTATTGCCTTGGGCCTTCTTTTATACTCTGAAGGGGATCCCAACAGTGGCGTACAATGCGTACACGGGGTGTAAAGAGGTAAAGTGCTATCATACCTAACACTGATGGAGTAGGATAGGCACATTTAATGCACCGTCAGGCATATCTGTCCGTTTGTGGGACGGGACAGGGCCCGTCCCATCGGCACCGCTGAGCCCCCTCCATCGCCGACGCCGCAACATGTGCTTAGGCAAGGCGACACCTGGCCTGTGCACTGGCGGGGCCTTGCCGGGGCTTCGCCTTGCCGGGGCTTTGTCTTGCCCGAGTGTTCAATGGCCCTTCCGGCAAGGCCTTGCCACGGGTCTTGATTCTTCTGTGTTCGTACGTGGCAAGTCCCTGCTGGGCCTCGACGCCAGGGTGGCTACTACTGCCCGTGCACGAGTAAGGGGCACTGGAGAGCCCAAAACTCAAGTGTAGCGACAGGAGCCCCCGGGCCTGGGCCACACATGTCGCGAGGCGTTTGTTGTGCTAGGCCCAAACAGTGCAGGGGCATGTGTGGCAAGGCCTTGCAGTCATGATCATTGTGCTTGCTGCGCTTCCTCATGATGTCCATTGAATGCGGGACGTGGGATACGTGCGCGGTGCAGCCATTATAGCAGCGCGCCCGTGAAATGTTTCTATATTATTTTAGTAAAGAGGCCGCCCAGCGCCTTCCCCATAAAGAGGAAATTGCAGAGGCGCTGCTCATTTACCTCTTGTCTTTTGTAATATGAGAACCGCCATCGTATTCTTCCTCGAGCTCGAAACACAGCTCCTCCCATTCATCTGCGCCTCTACGCCCTCTCCGTCTTCAGCCCCCCGCCCCCATAGCCACCATGCCGCCCAAGGCTAGCATGGGCAAGGAAGCGGAGGCCATCTCGAAGAACAATATGGTGAGGATGCGGAAGGAGCACGTCTTCTTTCCGTTGGGGCTTGACATTGATGTCCTAAAGAAGCGATACCAGTGGATGTGGGCGACGGGGACAACGGCGCATCCCGCACCTGCATGAGTCCAGGCCCTTCCGGGAGCGGCCCAGGCAAATATGCTTTCTTCGCCGATTATTTTTACTACGGGCTCTACCCCCCTTTCTCAGACTTCTTCAATGACCTCATGTTCACCTACGACTTCCATATCTTGGATTTTACGCCGAATGTCATGACGTACATGTCAGTTTTCGCCCATCTTTGCGAAAACTTTGCTCGAGTAGTCCCTAGCACCGCTCTTTTCCGCCACTACATTACCCCCCCTCGCATCCAACAAGGCGAAGCCCTTTCCGGGGCCGTCACTAGGATTCCAGGGCCAGGAACCAAGGAGGTCTACCCAGACGAGGCCTACTGCGCGAGGTGGGATGAGTGGCGGGGCAAATGGTGCTGGATCCGAGAGGAGAAATTCCAGCCTTTCTGCTTGTCGCGGTAGACCAAGATGGTGCGCGGCAACGACTAGAGCGCCCTTGATCCTGAGGACGCGAAGCTCACAGTAGCGACCACCAGGATCCACCGCCTTAGAAACGCCGGCCTAACCATAGAGATCGTAGGCGTCGATTTGCTTTGCCGGCGTATCGCTCCCCTACAGAATAAGGGGAGGCCATCTTGGGATTTCCGGAACGCGGCGGACATCATGAGGCTGCGCCATGGGCTGAACCACAATATGACCATTATGCATCACAAAGCTCTCTGCCAGAAGATGTTCAGGAGTATTCTGGTACCTGAGCTGTCGGCGGGCATAGTCCCCTTGTGCAACAATTCTGCTTTAGGCAGAATCGTTGCCATGATGCCGGCGTTTGACGCCCACAGCCTTGACGCATCTTGGATCGAGTCGCCTGCCGAGAAGGCGCAAGAATTCTTTGATAACTTGATGAAGAGCACCATCCGCGGGGAAGAGGGCCTCATCCACGACACCACTAAGGAGGAACTGGCATACATCGCGAGCAGGGCGGAGGAAGAAGATCTTGCCACGGAGGCCGGCAGTGTCGGCTTCTTGGAAAACGAAGCCGGCGGAGGGGAAACACTGCCGGACGAAGACCTAGCCGGGCAGGGTGGGACCGCTGAGGAGCAAAGCAGCACATCCTCCCGGGGCTGCCCTGCCGAAGACGCAGCTGAGGAGGAGCTACTCGAGGAGGCCCCGTCCCTTGTGCAAAGGAAGAGGCGCGTCCTTCGGAGTGCCGCGTTTGGGCTTCCGGTCTGTCAAGCTCCTTCGAGCAGCGTAGTCCCCGGCAAGGGGGCGACCAACAAGGCCGTGCGGCGGCAAGAAGCTCATCAGCAACCCATGCTTGCTGCAACTAAGTGATCCGGTAGCACCCCTCCATCTCCTCCCACGGGCACCACAGCAGAGGTCGCATTCGACCTTTCTGCCCTTAGCTCAGGAGACGAAGATGAGGAGTAAGGATCCTGTCGTATCTTTTGTTTTTCTAATTTCGAGTTTTATTTTACTCATTTGCTTTTCCTTGGCTTGTCTCCACAAGGATGCGGAAACACTGGTGCGGCGGGTAGCAAAGAGGGCGAGGACCTCAACAGTCGAGAAGGATTCAGCAAGCACCTCAGGTGCGCCAAGTACGACCATCATCACCCCGGAGGCTACCCCGCGGCGCATCCCTCGACTCAGTCCTCGGCGGAGCCCCCAGCATGAGCCCATCACTTACTTCCCGCTGGCAAGTGCTGGGGTGTGCACCTTCATTGCTGATATCCTCGGATGTGCAGAAGGAGGGCGGCGACAAGGGGAACCATCAGCGGGCGTCCCTGACATGCCGCCTTCGTCATCTACACCGCCTACAGATGGATCCCCGGCGAGGACTTCCTCCAGCGCGCTCTATCGCGACAAGGGAGAGCCAGCAAGCACGGGCACCATCAGGTCTTCGCCGGCAACCGTCGTTGGTGCAGGTACTCTTTATTATGTCCGTCTCTTTTTTTGTCTTCTTGAACTTCCACCTCAGCTTCGTTTGGTTTGTTTTCCTGTCCTCTAGATATTCCCTCGATGGAGGGCATGGACGTCGACACCGTCATCGAGGAGACCGCCAAGGAAGCTGCCGCTGAGGCCGATAGGATCGCCGCTGAGGAGGCCATCAAAAGCCCTGTCGCCGAGGCCGCCATGAACGCTGCCACCGAGACCGCTAGTGATGAGGCCACCAAGGCTACACAAAAGGAGGAGGCCACCAAGAAGTCTATCGAGAGGGCCGGCGAGGAGGCGAGTCGTCGTACTGACGGCATTCTGCCATGGGAGCACAAGGCGCTACGCCAACCACCGAGCCCCTAGCTGCTGGGGAGGCGGCCGTTGAGGACCAGCCGTCCACGTCCGAAGCCAGTTCATCGAGCAGGTACTTCAAGGTCAGCGAAAACTTGTTCGTCAGTATCCCTGGCACGGCAAGCACTAGGGTGCCGCCTGAAGGGGAAGTTTTTGTTGAGGAGGCCATCACTATTGTCGGGCCGATATCGTCGATGAGCTAAGCGCCAGCAGCAAATCCCAAGAAGAGCAGCTCCTCCAGACCATGGGTGACAGCTTCTCGAAGCTTTAGGCGCTTCACCTTGATCGGAAGGAGATACTTGACTCCTGGGCAGCAGTTATGGAAGCGGCTGAGAGCAACTTCCAGGAGCGCGTTGAAGAGACTCAGTCCTGATTCGCCCAGGCTTCCCAGGACCTGAAGTCTAGCCAGACGCAACTAAGCCAGGGCTGGAGACAACTCTTCATGCAGCAGTCCAATGCTGATCAGGTATAGGAGGAGGCGAAACAACGGGCTGCTGCAGAGGACGCTTACCTGACAGAGCACCATATTTTGCTCAATGCCCAAGAGGAAGACCTTGCCACTCGCGAGAAGGTGCTTGCCGACAAACTTAGCAGAAAGGAAGTGGAGCTCGAGGAGCTTGTCGCGCGGTGGACCTATGAGCTAGAGCGGAAGCACAAAGAGACGCTCGAGGCTCTAACTACGGACCACGCCAGCAAGCTGAAGGAGGCAACCGATGCTTCCGAAGTTGCATAGGCCGCCAAGAACTTGCAGGAGGAGTGGGTGAGGAAGCTGGAGGCCGACCTTGGGGATCTCGGCAAGGAGGTCTCGTTGCTTAAGACTGAAAGAGACAAAGCCCTTGCTAGCCTGATGGAGATGCAGGTCGCCATTTCTAACAAGACCAAGATGCTCTCTTCAGCCAACAAGTCTGTCAATGACTTAAACCTGAAGGTGGCTGCGCTGAACGAGACTTTTGAGACCGCTAGGACCCGCGAGAAAGCTCTGGCCAAGGATCTCCACGATGAGAAGGAGCGGGTCAAGAGCGCCGCTACCGCCCACAACGATTATGTACATGGAGTGGAAATCTAGACTGAGAAGCTCGTCAACCTCACGGAGAATCTTGTTGAACAACTGTCCGCCATGGGCCTAGAAGGCCCCATGTATTCTACCAATGATAGGTTGTCCACGAGCGCCAAGGTGACCATGTTCTTCGACAGCCTGCTTGGAGCCTTGGAGTAACTTCACTCCGACCAGGCATCCTACTTGGCCAATGAATCACGTAATCTCTGCCAGGCCATTCTGTGCAAGGTGCTCGTCAAGGTGGCGTACAAGAACCTCGGCCTCAACCTCACCAACGTCCTCAACCACTTGCCGAAGGATGTAAACGTCAAGGCGCATGAGGAACTCGTCACACCCATCGTCGAGAGTGTAAGCCAAGTCAAGCGGGTTGAAGGTGATCGCCGGGATTAGTTGCCTTATTCCTCGCTGCCGCACATGCCAAGAACAATTTATTTTATGTTAGAATCTCGGCAAGGCCGATGTAATATTCCTTGTTATGCTTTGAACAACTTCCATGTTATCCTCGTTGTTTGATTTCTCTCTGTATACATTCACCATACGCTTGATTGGAAACTTGGTGGTCCGCTGGCTCTTGTCGGGATTAAGCATAATGCAATATCTCAGACAAACATGCACATAGTAAACATGAGAATCAATCAAGATTTATAGAACACTTATCTTTATTCAACTACAGACAGGGTCTGAGCCTGGCTTTGTACCAAGGATTACATGCTTCAGCGGTAAGACTTGTACAAAAGGTGGTTGCCGGAGGGCCGCAACCGCGCCTCATGGGTAGAACTTGCGAAGATGTTCGATATTCTAGGAGTTGCTCACTGGAATGCCATCTTCGGTCTCCAGATGGACTGCGCCAGGCCTGGCGACAAGTACTACCCGATAACGGCCTTCCCACTTCAGCGTCAACGTTTTGGAATTCTTGGCGGACCTAACTCGCCAAAGAACAAGGTCGCCTTCCTCAAGACTTCTGGCATTAACTTTGTGGCTATGGTAGCGGCGCAAAGCTTGCTGGTAGCGTGCAGCTTTCGCAGTAGCCTGAAGATGGTCTTCCTCAAGGAGCATGGCGTCATCTTGCCGCAACTGCTCTTGCTCTTACTCATCATAAGCGAGCACTTGAGGTGATTCGTATATGAGTTCCATGGGGAGACCTGCCTTCGCCCCATAGACGAGGGAGAAGCGTGTCTAGCCGGTAGCTCGATTTGGTGTCGTTCTGATTGACCAAAGAACCACGGGCAACTCATCAATCTAGTGCCTTCTACACTTGTGCTGCTTGTCGAAAGTTTTGGTCTTGAGGCCCTTGCAGTACTTCAGCATTAGCCCTTTCCGCTTGGTCGTTGCTCCTTGGGTGGGCAACAGAAGCAAAACAAATTCTGCTGACAAGGTCTTGGAAATACTGCGTGAAGGTGCAGCTCGTGAATTGTGTGCCATTGTCAGTGATGATCCTATTGGAAACACGAAAGCGGCAGACTAATCCTTTGAAGAACTTGACAGCTGACTGTGATGTCACCTTTCTCACTGCTTCCACTTCTGGCCACTTTGTGAACTTGTCAATTGCTACGTACAAGTACTCAAAGCCTCCGATAGCGCAGGGAAAGGGGCCCAGGATGTCGAGCCCCCAGACCGAAAACAGCCAGGAGAGAAGGATTGCCTGAAGGGCTTGAGCTGGTTGGTGCATTTTCTTTGAATGAAACTGGCATGCTTCACACTTGGTTACTAGTGTAGTTGCATCTTGGAGGGCAGTGGGCCAAAAGAAACCTTGCTGGAACGCCTTCCCAGCAAGTGCTCTAGATCCTATATGGGAACCACATATGCCTCCATGTATCTCTGCCAACAACTCCAGTCCATCCTCCCGGGAAATGCATTTGAGTTTTACGCCATTCGGTCTTTTTCTGTATAGGACGTTGTCTACAAAGTGGTACATATGAGACCGCCAGGTTGTTTTCTCTACTTCCTCTTGTTCCTCAGGGAGTTCTCCTGTCTGAAGGAAACAGACGATGTGATGTGCCCATGTCAGAGCCTGGGGCTCGACAACAAGGACCAAAGGCATATCCTCTGCCAGGGGAGCATTTTTCTCAACGGCAAGAGTCTGAGGCCCTGCCGGAGCCTACTGCACCCCGGCAAGCCTGGCGGTAGCGCGTGCTTCCACGACAAGAGCTAGAGACTCCGTTGTAGCACATCCCTCACCGACCAGTCTGATGTTGTCCTTGGCAACCTCCTCGCCGGCAGCTTCTGGGAGCTCTGTCGGGAGATACATGCCGAAACTCAACCTCCTTATTTTCTCTTGTCCAGGTGATGGTGTCACAGAGGGTTGAGTCAATCGAAGCACGAAAGTTCCTGGTTCCACAGGAAACTTTGTAGGATTGATAGAAGAGTGTCTAGAGGGGCTGAATAGAATACTAGCAGGAATTTAAAACCTAACCTTTTCCCAGGTTAATTGGTTGGCAGATTTTAACTATTTTAGCAAGTCTAGTAAATCTACCAGCCCTACACATGCATGTATAGAAATATGGCAGCGGAAAGTAAAGACATTGCATATGTAAGTAAAGAGATGGGATAGGAAGATCAAACGCAATATGAGACGCAAGGATTTTTCCTGTGGTTCCGATAGGTGGTGCTATTGTATGCCCACGTTTATGGAGTCTTCTACCCATGGAGGGTAATGGTCGTGAGAGTCCACGGACGGCTCCACCTATAAGGGTCCACGAAGTAGCAACCTTGACTATTCCATACGGCTTCCGTCCACGAAGGAGTAGCCTCACTATGGCTAGATCTTCAGGAAGTAGGCGATCTCCTTGCCTGTCATGCTCAAGATCACAAACTCAACTAGACGGTGCGGAAGCATTCCTGGCAATTCTTTTGGAAAGACATCTTCATACTCACAAACCACTGGAATTTGAGAAATTGCCGAGATTTCACCCTTCTCATTAAGAGCAAAGAGACGGATTGTGTCATCGCGAGCCGCTAAAATAATCACGTCTTATGAAGGATGTGTCAGCTTGACTTCTTTTTCTTTGCAATCAATATGAGCCTTATTCATAGCCAAAAAGTCCATGCCAGAATGAGATCAATATCAGAATTCCCGAGCACATAAGGAGAAGCCAAGAAAGAATAATTACCCATCTTGATAGAAACATCCGGAACAATAGAATAGGTCCTCATGGAAACACCCGGAGATACAATACCCAAAGGTCTACCCAATGATGCAGGCAGAAAATCATGCTTAATGAAAAATGGCTTTGACATGAAACAATGCGATGCACCAGAATCAAACAATACTTTTGCAGGAAAAACATTAACTGAAAAATTACCCATGATCACTTGAGAAGAATCCTCTGCCTCTGCTGCATTCACCATATTCACTCTTGCGGCCTTGGGATTATGCTTCACCATAGCATTGTCCGGAGTCTTGACAGAAGGAGGAGGCGGAAGACGCCGCTGGTTGCACTTATTTGCATAGTGGCCCTTCTGACCACACTTGTGACAAGTCACCTCAGAAAGCGGACGAACATTGCCTAGAGGAGGAACAAGAATAGCCTTGGATGCCTGGGTCTTTTGCTGGAACCTTGGGTTTGGTGGGTGGGAAGAACCACGACCACTGAACTGCTTCTGTTGCTGAGGAGGACGAAACGGAGGAGGATTTGGCGCCCAATACTTATGTTGCTTAGGAACCATCTGAGAGCTGGAAGAAGACTATGAATCCCTTGAATGCTTCTTAGAGTTCTCCAACTTGAGCTGAGCTGCTTCAATCTTCAAAGCCATGTTATAAAACTGATCAAACTCACGAGGCTCTTGAAGAACTAGGCCTGGCAGAAGCTCATCCTTGAGACCACCTCTGAACTGATAGATCATAGCTTTATCATCTGGAACATCTTGCTTGGCATAACGAGCTAGATTTTGGAGCTCGATGTTGTACTGATAGACTGACTTACTTCCCTGCTTCAGGTGCCTGAACTTCTCACGCATCTCCTCGACAAAGCTTGTCGGAATGTAATGAGCCCTAAAGTCATGACGGAAATTGTCCAAAGTAACAACACGATCGCCCCTGGAATCCTTGTATTGTTGCCACCAATCAGCTGCTTGACCCTTTAGCTGGAACGATGCAAACCTAACAAAGTCCTCTAGCCTAACATTGTTGCACTCAAAATGCTTACTCATATCACGAAACCAATCATCAGCATCTAGAGGCTCCTCACAATAGGTGAAAGTCTTGGGCTGGTTGGCAAGGAACTTATTGAGAGTCGCAAACTGCAGTTGGTTCTGAAAATTGCCTTGAAAACCTTCCTGACCCTGTTCCCTTTCTTGCAACAGCCTTAGCAACATCTGAGGTATCGCATTGGTCGCAGCCATCACAACTTGCCAAGCTTCTAGAGGAGGAGGCGGAGGAGGCGGTGGCGGGGGTGGCGGTGGAACATCAGTCTGCTCATCACCATGACCCGGATTCTTGCGAGTTGGTGGAGCCATCCTGAAGATGGACAAAACGCATCAGCACCTCATTGATAAGATGAAACATAAGCTGAATCAAATGCTTGAAAGAAATTGAACAATTAACAACATAGCCTTCCTACTGAAAAATTAGTAAGAATGCTTCTTCGGTTGTGATAACAACTTCACAAATTAGAAGCCACTTGCAATAACACAATAGTATTGAGCTACGTGCTCGAAACAAATGTACATGCCCATATACATCTGAAGAAGATGATCCTAGATGACTACAAGATTTCCCACCTATGAACTTTCGAAAACTTTCTTGTTTATGTGATTCGGGTTGCGGAATCAGGAACCTGCCCTAGTAGGCAATCAGCTGCAACTGCATCCGCAACCTTCCACACCATAACTCAAGAAACTTCCGCAAACTCGTCTAATCTCGAATCCTCGAACTCACAACGATACTAAACCATGGTGGTACCCCGGACGCCTCCCCAGTACTGGGTGACTCCGACCTTATCTCACCATGATAAGTATTGAAGTAATTCCGAACATTCTCCGTCCTAAGATATCAAGGAAGCTGAATGATAATGATGTGCCAACATTCCCTGGAGCTTGACTCCCCGGAAGAAATCAAGTCAAACAGGAGGCACGAAGACAGAACCCTGTCACATCGGCATCATATAGACTCCAAAATACCCGCGTGATCCTATAAAAAAATTGAGCGAGAAGAGGAGTAGAAACAAAATCCTAAGTCGGAAACCTCACCAGAGCATAGAATAGGAGTAAAAAGAATCCTACTCTCCGATATAACTAGCCGCAAAATAGTTTTCACTAGACACGACTCAGCCAAGTTCGAACAAGCAAAGGCTCCTATGGTCGTATGGCTCTGAATACCAACTTGTCATGCCCAAGATGCGCGCCTATCCATTTAAGGCACGAGGGCCTTGCAAGGGATAGAGGCGCATCTTGTCGTTAGCAAGAATAGTATCATCACAACATACAAAACTGAATGAGAAGAGTATACAAGTTGGCTTACACTCGCCATGTGCTAACTTACAATGTCACTCAAATCATAACATCAAGTTGAACACAGGGTCCGACTATGGAGGAAATCAAACTTTAAAAGAAGTTGCAAATGATACTATCAAGCTATCCCAAAGATCACGACCAGGTCATCTACTCATCCGGATATGTCACGTACATCCTGCCTCTTTCCTCCTCATACTCCCACTGGAGCTGGGTAAGATCATCCTGCACGAACTCATCTGAACCTGTACCTGGATTGTTGTAGTAAATTGTGAGCCATATACGACTCAGCTATCATGTGCTTGGGTACCGAGACTATTCAAGCTTAAAGGTTGGGAAAGGGTTGAGTTTAGTTTGCAGCAGCATTAAGCATATATGGTGGCTAGCTTACGCAACATGAAATAAATATGAGTGGCCTATGAAGAACGATCGAATCTAGCATGATCTCTATGAGATCCTAAACACTTACTTACGCCAATCATAACCCCACCGTGTTCTCTCTCGGATCATGTTCACGAGCAGATACGATCACGGTTACTCACACAGTTGGTGTATTTTAGTTAGAGTTTACTTCAAGTTTGCTTTAACCGAGTGGTAAACAAATATCCAAGTTGCCACATAACCGCGGGCATGGCTTTCCAAAAGATTTAACCCTGCAGGGGTGCTCCAACTAATCCATTACAAAATTAATCACACTCCATGGGAATACCTCGACCGCAGATCTTGCAATCATCATAGGTAATTCCAAAGGAATTCCAACACCTCGAGTAAACCCGAAGAAAGTTAGACTCCACATGCAAGACACTCGATAAAGGTAAAACAAATCCAGCAAGACCTCCCGACGTGTCGACGAACCCGATAAGAGCCACGTATCTCAATCTCAGGACATGACGGATAAGTGAAGCGTACGGTGGCCTGATAGAAATATCCCGAGTTGCCCAGGGTTGGCCCCGCACGGTGCTCTAGTTTGGACCAACACTCATGAGGAGCACTGGCCCGGGGGTTGATTAAATTATCCACGGGTTTGCAAGACCCTATGCAATTTTATTAAGTTGTTAAGAAAATGTAGTGCCAATATTGGGTCTTGCCAGACAAGTTTTAATCTCAACCGAATGAACAAGGGGGTCCCCATAACAACCCTGAGCATGTTAGGAGCGCAAAGTATGGAAACCATAACACCGGTAACAAGGAACTAGTGGCGGTAATAGCGGAACAAATCACTTAGCAAAAGGCCAAGCCTTCCACCAATACCAAGATATATATGTGCATTAAATTATATAACAGAATATTGTGATATCCAATCCTTGTTATCCCATGGAACAACCTGCACCTGCAACTAAAATGCTATAAGAGGGGCTGAGCAGCGGTAACTTAGCCAATCAAAGGTTTGCTAGGATGTGGAGGTTAGAGGCTGTCATGGCAAGATGGGGGCTGATATCAAGTGGTAGGTAGCGCAATTGAAACGATAAGAGCGAGAAACTAGCAAGCAAAAATTGTATTGGGATCCGGGTATGATCATCTTGCATGTTGGTTCTTCAGTGAAACAAGTAGCGGGATCCTCGTAGTGGTACTCTCCTGGGTCCTCGAACTCAGTATCAACAGTCGCGTTTACCCAAGATAAACAAAAACAATAAACATCCAACCAAGGTGCAATGCACAGTCAAAATGATGCATGACCATTTATGAAGAGTTCTAACATGGCAATCCAAAACTAGTCACGTTTCACGTGCAAAGTTGTTTATAAATGAATCTGGACAGAACCTCATGTTAAGTTATTTCGACATGCATGAACATGGATAATATGGATGCAGCATGCAAAATAGATAGTAATGCATATAAATATCGCAAGAAACGGAGTCACGGTTCTCACGATACGCTCATGACAAGGTACGGAGGCAATATCATAAGATCACCAAGCCATGGGCTGATTCTTAGCATTCCAAGGCAGCCACTGGACAGGTGATGAAAAATCAATCACAATAGACTCAAGAATAAATTAATTCCATGGAGTATAGCTCCCACAATATACAAAACAATAAAACACCAAATATGCCACAAAACGGCAACATAGCAATTTGAAAAGCTCACAACTTGAGCTACAGGAATCCTACAGCCACAAACAAGACATTAACATAATCTACTCAACACACACAACAATTCATCCAATTACACCACCATCAAAGGAGCCCCACATCAAATAGCAAGAAGCAATCAAGTTGGCATGATGGAACAGGTTTTCAGGGACTGTGAAAATTCCAGTTTTCTGGAATTTGGGTTAATAAAGTAGCAAGTTGACAGCTCAAGTTAAATATGCTAGAAAGCTCCTATTGGCACGAAAATTAACAGGATGGTAGAAGGCAATATCTAATACACATAACTAGCACTGAGCATGCCCAAATTCCAAACACATCACTAGCTACAACCAACTCTACATGGCAAAACAATAACATCAGTTCTCCTAGACTTGGTCATATCTAATCTAGCTGAGTAGAAACATAAAGTTCCTCCCTAAACAGCATGGTTCCCAAATATGGTGACTTAGCACAAATAACAAAAATACTGGGACATTCCCAACAACTTTAACTAACAAACTTATGTTAGCAAGAACTTAATTGCATGCATAGATTAAATCATAATAAAAAGACAAGGGCTTCACAGCATAAAAATGCAGTTTTTTCAAGTTGCCCCAAAGTCAAATCTGACTTCACAGATGCATTCATGGGTTGATTCTACCCCAGATGCATTATTCATACCCTCATACTTGCTTGGAGCAAGAGGGAGACAAGGGGGGGTCGAAAATGGACCTCCCAATGCAAGGGTGACTTATGTCGCTTAAGTGCAATAAAGAAAATGGCCCAAAATGAATGAACCCTATAGATACTTATTGGAAGAGGTTAAATAGCAACCAAGGAACATTATATCATGCCATAGCATCATGAAGAAGGAAAGGAAACAAGCTAGGAGAGATATTCATGCACATATACACATGAGAGCTCTCACATACACATGGATCT